>OY998240.1:54558794-55758794 GCA_963922005.1 Cornus suecica | reverse complement strand
TAATAGTGAGTGGTCAGTGGCGACATCCCGATGCTAGAAGGGTTGATACTGGCTCTACATCCTTCATCTGTGGGGTAGATATCCCTCCAGTCTCTGAAAATCCCGATATACCGCCAGTTAGCGAGAATCCAGCAAGCCATCAATCGGCATGATCCACCGGAGGGCCCGTTGGCACGCTCCCCCCTCCTATTATGGCAGAGAGTCAACCCGTCACACCCCCGCCTCCCCCTACTGATGGCCCGCAAATTGGTGCTTCGGATGCGGCCGAGGTCGGGGATGGTCGTGCCCTGGTCCCGAGCTTGGGAGGTACGAGTCTGAGTCCTCCTCGGGCGGATCCTCCCCGGGCAGATCATTCAGTCAGACCTAGTTCTAGTAGAAGCGTTGCACTGGGTGTGCCTTCCTCAGTATCAGATGCCCGAGACCTAGGCTCGGATGATGAGGAACATGATCGATCCAGACCATCCAAGCTGAGTACTGCCATTTCTAAAAATGTCAGGAAACAGGACAATAGAGAGATCGAGAAAGCTGCTGAGAGTGGGAAAGACGTTCCCCATGGCCCTCGCTTCAGGCTGGATACTCGAAAGGGTCATCCATATGTGGGGGTGGCGGACAAGACGATCGACAACCCTGAAGCTCTGCGAGAGATGGCCCTGGGGGTGTGGACCCCGGCTGATAGGTTGGCCATGGGGCGGTACGACAGGTTGGACCTGGCTCTGGACGGGCCTGAGCTTGCAAGACTTCGGGGCAGCAGCTGCTTGAGGAGAAGGTCGAGGTTGAGAATGCACTAGGTGTGGAGAGACTCGGGTAGAAATGTGTCACAAGGGAGGAAACCAGATGATCGCTCATTTTGTGCTCACAAGCAAGTACCGTTATGAGCAGGGCTGGCGGGAATGCATAACTGAGCTTCAAAAGCCTGAGGGTGACCGATACATCCCGACCATAGAAGACCTTGATCTCAGCATAGGAGTGGGACCTCCGTATGTTGATCTCGAGGCGGAACCTGAGGACCTGGCGTTTGGTGAGTTCCTTCAGGGTCCCTTGCCCGCTCCGCCTTGTCCTTGTGGCCTGGATGAGCCCCAAGCACAATCCCTCGAGAACCAAGCCTCAGGTGGCAATGAGGATCCTCCGGTGGAAGAATAGGGCTTTTCCCTTAGATTTTTGCTTTTTATTTTGTTTGCAACAACTGTGTCAAAGCTTTGTTGTATCAGCCTTGGCCACTGGGGCCCCTTTTAATATAAGTGAATTCACCTATTCAATCTTTGCCGGGAATATGCATGATCCGACGCTTCATTAATAAAAATTGGGAATTTGAATTGTAGCTTGGTAGGACTACTGATGTCATCGGACCATAAGTCTGTGAGATCTCTCGGGCGCTTTGGGCCATGGAGAGGATTCAACATTAAGGTTTTGAGATAAAACCCGACCTCTGGTGGGTCTGTGAAGATCTCTCGGGCGCTTTGGGTCCATAGAGAGGTTCTACATTTGGGTTTTCAGATAAAACCCGACCGCTAGTGGATCTGTGAAGATCTCTCGGGCGCTTTGGGCCCATGGAGAGATTCAACACAGGTTTGAAACTGATTTTTGTAAAACCCGACCACTGGTGGGTCTGTGAAGATCTCTCGGGCGCTTTGGGCCCATGGAGAGGATTCAACACTTAGGTTTTGAGATGAAACCCGACCTCTGGTGGGTCTGTGAAGATCTCTCGGGCGCTTTGGGCCCATGGAGAGGATTCAACACTTAGGTTTTGAGATAAAACCCGACCACTGGTGGGTCTGTGAAGATCTCTCGGGCGCTTTGGGCCCATGGAGAGGATTCAACACTTAGGTTTTGAGATAAAACCCGACCACTGGTGGGTCTGTGAAGATCTCTCGGGCGCTTTGGGCCCATGGAGAGGACTCATCACTTAGGTTTTGAGATAAAACCCGACAACTGGTGGGTCTGTGAAGATCTCTCAGGCGCTTTGGGCCCATGGAGAGGATTCAACACTTAGGTTTTGAGATAAAACCCGACCTTTGGTGGGTCTGTGAAGATCTCTCGGGCGCTTTGGGCCCATGGAGAGGATTCAACACTTAGGTTTTGAGATAAAACCCGACCACAGGTGGGTCTGTGAAGATCTCTCGGGCGCTTTGGGCCCATGGAGAGGATTCAACACTTAGGTTTTGAGATAAAACCCGACCACTGGTGGGTCTGTGAAGATCTCTCGGGCGCTTTGGGCCCATGGAGAGGATTCAACACTTAGGTTTTTAAATTTATATAATCATGGAGACGCTTTAGGTAGGCTTAGATATGATCGGGAAGAAATTGAACTTCTATTTTTATCTTTCGGGCTCCAGTGGCCTTTCTTTACAGTAATTGAAATAGAGTATCCCTAGGCATAATACCTCTTGAGTCGGGATGCATTCTGTGTGTTAGGCTCCCTTCGATTATCAAAATTTCTGAGTAGTCGGTAAGCCCCGCGCCCAACTACCTCAATGACGGTGTAGGGTCCCTCCCATGGCTCTTGGAGTTTGCCCACATGTCCAATTTTCCGTCTGACGACCATGTCTCCAACTTGGAATCCCCTCCTTTTTACTCTTTTATTGAAGTGATTCCTGACCCGTTGTTGGTAAGCTGCCAGCCTTATCCCGGCAATTTCTCTTTTTTCTTCCAGTAGGTCGAGCTCGTGTGACAAGCATTGATTATTTGTTTTATCATCCCAGGCCAGTGATCTCAGCGTCGGGATCTCTTTCGATCGGGATTGTCCTTCATTTCTTTGATGGTGACGGTGTAGCATTGCTTGGCCGCCACTTGATCCCCTCTGATGTCGATTATGTCGTACCCATTTGGGCCAACGCACCTCATCATTTGGTGGAGAGTTGACGGTACCCCCTGCATTCTGTGTATCCATCCCCTTCCCATCAGAAGATTGTACGATGGTTTCACGTCCACCACCACGAAAGTTTCGGACAAAGTTCTCTGGGCCGCCGTCACAGGTAGCCTGACCTTCCCGAGAGGCTTGACTTGTTTTCCGTCGAACCCGGCAATTGGGTTTCGGGAAGTCGCGATGTCACTCGGGTTGATTTCCAATTTATCAAAAGCCCATTTGGTCATGATGTTGGCGCTGCTTCCCGGGTCAACCATGACCCTCTTCACAAGACATCCCGAGACCATCAGAGTGATGACTAGCGGGTCCTCGTGCGGGACCTGGATGTGCCGCAGGTCCTCCTGGGAGAAGAGTATCTGAGATTGCCCCGTTCGGTGGTGGATCTCGTTTATCCCAGATATCCTGGCGATCTGATGTGCTCTTCTCATTTGTGTGCGTCTCGATCCTTCGCTGCTTTGTGGATCGGGACCCCCATGGATCATATTGATGATCCTGACCGGGTGAACAGGACCCTGATTCCGTTGGTTATATTGTGCTGGTGGGTTGGCCTTTGGACCATCCCTCTGGATATAATCCTTCAGTTCCCCTCGGGCTATCATTCCTTCCACCTGGCGTCTTAGGTTTCGGCAATCGTTGGTCGTGTGGCCAAAATCACCATGAAGGGCGCAATGCTTGGATCTATCCCTTTGGTCAAGGGGTTGCCTGATTGGGGGAGGAGTTTGGAAGATTCCTCGAGCTTTGTTCTCCTGGAAAAGCTTGGCAAGCGTCACTTTTAATGGAGTAATCTTCTCTTCAATCTTTGCACGTCTATCGGGTTGAGGGGGAAACTGAGATGAAGAGTGGCTCGGGGGATTCGAGCGTTTGCGAATCATATCATGTCGGGATTTGTCTGACGTTTTATCCTTAGATTTCACTTCCACACTGACCAGTGCCGCTCTCCTCTGTCGGGTTGCTTCTTCCTCTTCGATTCTCAAGTGGCCTTGCGCCCTGGAATTGAGTTCTCCTATTCCCGAGGGAGGTCGCTTCACAAGTGATTGGTGAAACTTGGTCCCCGGGATGAGAGCCATCCTGAAGGCCTCCACGGCAGAGTGATGGTCGCAGTTGTCGATGGAGGACGACTCGACATTGAATCGGGACAGGAAGCTCTTGAGGGATTCGCCCTTTTCCTGAGTCATGGTGAAGAGGCTCGAGATGGTCTTCTTTTGCCTCTTGTTCCCGAAATATTGCGCCACAAAGAGATCGGATAATTGCTGCCAGCTGCCAATGGATCTCGGCCGTTGCTTTCTGAACCAGAGGAGCGGTGCATCGATAAGACTGGTCGGGAAAACTTTGCATAGCAGGGCTTCGTTCTCGGCGTACATCGTCATCTTCTGGTGGATCTGGTAGATATGCTCCTCGGGATCCTTCGTTCCGTCGTAAGGAATGAATCTGGGCATGACGAACTTCCTTGGGAAGGGTTCCTGGGTGATCTCCACACTGAAGGGCGACTGAACTGAGTCGACAGAGGCTCTGAGGACTTGGTCATCGGTGGATCTGGCTCTCAGATCATTCATGACTTTCTTCTGAAATTCTGCCATCATCTCCTGGAGCTTCTGCGACGTCAAAGGTTCGTCGATAACTGGAGTATCGCCGGTAGCCGGGGCCTTGCCTGGCCGGTGAGATGTTTCACCATGCTCCTCTCGTGTTTGGGCATCACCTTGGGTCTGTGATTGATCGGGAACTATCTGTGGGATAGTTGCCTGATTCAATCTCGCGAGGAGTTCCTCACTCCTCCTTTCCGCCGCCAGGCTCCTTGCCTCGGCGGCCTGGCTGCGTTTCTCCGCCTCCGCCAGCCGCTGCAGGAGATTTTCAATCGATGGTGGGGCGCTTGGTTGTCCGGTGCCGGGAATCAGTGCTTCAGAATGGGATCTGGTTACCGGCATCGTTATATCTGGACAATGAGGATGGTATGAAAGGTGTATCTGGGTTTCACTCAGCTTTTTTGGAGGTAGGAAGATGGTCGGTGATCTGACCTAAATTCCCACAGACGGCGCCATTGTGTAGATACAATATTTGCACAACACAAAAAAGGATCCCTTCTCATTACTTTTCATTGAATTATATACATTTTTCCAATGGGCCTTTGGCCCATTAGGGCAACACTTTCAACTTTACATAATATATTCCTTTACACGTCAGCTATGTAGGTCCTATGTCATGCCATTGCCTTGAGCTTATGGGCCTTCGAGTTCCTTCAAAAATGCTCTTCGGGTCGGGGCAAGATACTTCTCGGACCACGGGGCTGATGTATCGGTCGGGTTATGACGTGGGCACAATGGTCGGGTCACAATCTCGGACCATTCTTGGATCGCTCAGGTCGGGACTCTTTTATGTGGGCCGGGAAAACTCACATGTACACGGACTTATAACATATTTAACCAATTATAATTAATTGTGCCATGCAACAACACTAGAAAACATGTGGCCGACCGTCTTCATAACTTAGAGATCATATTTCGGGAGACAACCCTCCTTCAAACCCCGGGTGTCCCGGGTGGTGCTAAGTTGGCGGGAGTTGGGGGACTAAGCTCCTGGATGCGCCGGACAAGATCCCACACATCCAGCTCCAATGCGGACAACCGACTCTCAAGTGACTTTGTCTCTCTCTGCAGGGCATCCAAGGCTGCTGATGTTGTTGGTTGAGGTTTCTGCCATCGTAGAGACCATTGTGGCCATCGTAGTGACCATTTCCATTAGAGCTTTACATGTAAAACTGGGAACTCTTTATCTGTTATAACAATACTGGTGCAATGTGGGAGGAGTACTGAAGTAGAAACACAAAACACATTAAACCCCATATATATAATATAGCCCTGGAGATTTGTTTAAAGATTTTCACTCCTCCAAACTTATTACAATTACTGTATTGTTAAAATTACAACCAGTAACATCCACTTTTTCCCTGTAACTAAGGATGGCAATTCGTGTCCGTATGTCCTGAACGCGTTGGGTTGACAGCGTGTCGGGTTGAAATGGGTTTTGTTGAAAGAAACCTCAATTTCAAAGAATTGTATACACTAAATTTTTGATCCTAACACCTAATAGTTATACATACTATATTTAGGGTTTAGGTCTTCTTATATTAAAATTAAATTAAAATTATTAAATAAAATAATAATTTTCTTATATACCCTCTCCCTCTAGATGTATATATATATAATAATAATCCACATTTAAATCATAAAATGTATTTAAGTACAACTCCATTACAGAACATGTCGTGATTGTTTATTTCATCTTTTTTAATTTACTTACCCTAAATTAATTGAACGATTGCTTGTATGTTAGGTATATTTTAGGAAAATCTTAATTTATTTATATTTTATTCATTGTTAGGGGGATAAAAGTTTAAACATATTGAGAGATAAGTGGAAAGGAAGGTCAAATAGTTCATTTTGTATTGAATTGTGTCAAATTTAATTTAATATATTTAATAAATATGCTAAATGGATTACATGGGTCAACATGTGAGTCGACATGGATAACATGTGGGTTGAGTTAAGGTTGACACGAATTGCCACAAATTGCGAGCCATAGGTTTGGGAATAAATACGCTACGAGTTGTGCTTTTCTAATTTGGGGTTTACAATTAGATATACATGCCAGGATCCAAAGGCATTTATCTTCAAATGGACCAACAATTTGCTAAAATGATTTGACAAGGTGTTTAATTGCTTTTCAGCAAAATTCATGCATACTAGTATATACTATCATTCATACTGCAAACCATATCTACTTATACTACTATTCGAGATATGTCACCCTATCCTATAGAGATCTACAGCCGCAATGTACCATGTTAGAATCCACTTTAGTGCAGAGATATCTACCTAATCTATCTGCCCGTGATTTTATTTGTCCAAAAAAATCTTGGGTTTTATTGTTTTTTCCTTTTGTATTCATGCATACTATTGGATTGAGGCTTTGATACTGCAGAATATATCTACATCTATTACTTTTTGACCAAGAAACCCTTCATTGTTCTTTGATTCGACAGACAATCTCTATCATGTCATAAACTTTACGTGTGGAACAAATCTACCATGCCTCATAACATATTTTGTGGTGATCAAAACATGTTGCGTATATTATTGAAGATAGAAGGCTATATTACGTTTTGACAAAACAAATTCAAGCATGTCCAAAGTGCCATCATTGCGTTTGGATTTCCCAACTGGTAACATTGACATGTTCATTGGAAAGTAAGCTAAGTACATTACTTAACTAGGGTTTTGCGAAAATCCTAGATACCGAGTTAGTTGATCATGGCGGAGAGAGACTGCATTGTCAGTATAGAAATACTCTCCATAATCTTCTTCTCTGGATCTCTAGGTTTTCAATTGTGATTCTCTTATATGGAAGCAATGAAATAAGCCACCAACTCAATGAACGTGCGTGAAAATCAGAACTAGAACTCCCCAACTAAACCTAACCCTCTCATACTTATAGACAAGTGAGGGAAACCCTAATGGTTTCCCTTGTCTGTAATTTCATAATACATGAATAATATCTCTAAAACCTGATATAAATATGTGTATAACCTGTATGTAGAGGTCTGGAATCACCGATCACTTAAAATATCGAAACAGGGACAAAATTGGAAAATTCCGAAACAACTCCAAAACAACTCCTACAAGTAAAGGGATCACGTGGCCACAAGGTGGGACCTACTCCCCTGACCTAGGTCAGGGGAGTAGGTCCCACCTTTGGCTCAAAAATGAAAGTGCAGCTAAGGTTCAATCTGCCTCTTTTTGCCTCTGTCGACGTAGGGTATGACGCATCTTTTACTGTAAAAACCCATTTTTTCATATTTGAGCTAGACTGGTCACCTTTGACTCACGATGATTTTGGTTGAAGTAATAATGTCTAAAAATGACATTTTTGCCCTTCGGTGAGATAACGATGTCGGGAAATGACCATTTTACCCTCTGGTAGCTCTTCTTTGCTCTAACACACCTCTTGATTCCCTTCTCGAGATAGAAATGAACACGAACTCAGTTAATTCACCGAGATTAGGTTTGTTTCTTCATTAAGCTCCTAAAACATGCTTACACACACAAACGGGATAAAAATACCAAGTAACGGAATGTAAAGACATAACAAACGCAAGATAAGGGCGAAAAATGACAAATATTGAGCACCTATCAAGGTGGAATTGGAACTGGAATTGGAATTGGAATTGGATTAGTAATGAACTACATATCCGTTTTTAGGTTTGGAATAAACAGTAATTCAAGTGATATAGAATTCCTTTTTTGTGTTTGGATTGTAACAGGAATTGGGAACATTCTTTCATTTTTACTGTTCTGTCATTATTAATATAAATATAATGTAAAATAATACATTCAATTCTAAATTTTGATTCATTGTAAATAAATTGATAATTAATATACTAAAATAAAACTAATACTCGTAATTGTTTTATTATCTAATTACAACAAACTTTATTTTTTAATTTTGAGTTCAATTCTATTCGAAATTATAGTAGATCTTTTTATTTACAAACCCAATTTTATTTTATTAAAAGTGCAAATAGTTTCTAACCCTATTTAAATTTTTATTTGTATTTTAAATGTAATCATAGTTAAACCACAACTCTAGGAGATCTCTACCAATTAAACTTATGTTTAGTATTATCTAATTTTTTTTGGTTATATTTTAACTCTAAAAAACCTAATTATAATAAAATACTACAATTTTAATTATCTGTATATTAACTCTTTCCCACTAGACATCCGAATCAATATTAAATGATATCTTCTTCTTCTACAAGTGTAGAATCTATCTATGTTAGCATATTATTATATCTATTTTTATTAAAACTAATTTTCATTGAGTATTTTGTGTTTTCACTGTGATTATTTTTGCTTAATTATCATTATAAGATATTACTGCATGAATCCTATAACATTCATAAATAATAAGACTCCTTTAACATATTCCATTTCCATTGATTAGTTAGCTATATAATAATCCATTTTCTAATTTTATTTAGTTTCACATTAAGTATACTACTTAACAGTATTGGAATAAATGTTTTTCTTCCTCTCTGGTGGTAAACCCCTCATAATTTATCAAAACATGAATTTCACATTAAGACTCCTATAACGGTCTCTTTCCTGCCATCTCCTCTTCCCTATCCAAACAAAAATAATATCCTTTATTTTATTTTCCATCATAATTTATCCAAACATGAATTTTAAACATTGCTATCTTTTCCTTTTCCTTTATTTTATTTTCTCTCATAACTAATGTTATCATTTATTTTTTATTTTTTCTCTCTCTAGTTAATCCAAACGAAACCTTAGGCTAGGGACTATAGGGTTTTTACCCGAAACTCATTAAATGGGTTTATTAGTGGTAGAAATTAAGTTAAAAAAGATTACGCATTATAATATCTGATATTTTTTAATGTTTATTGTTAAATTTAGATAAGTTGTAATTTCAAAAAAATTAGTGGTATTATCAAATAATAAAATCACCCTAAAACAGGAAGTAAAAAATTTGGAATCATCTTGGGTCGTCTAATATAGACAGCAAACCCTAAAAAACGAAAACACTAGAATGTATTTATGCATATAGGGCAAGAAATAGTGACATAACTTTCATTAAATCCCTCTCCCCCCACAGGGAAAATATAATGTATCCTCAACTTTAATGGCTGAGTCAGATTCTGGATGTGGTGATGCCAGTGTTGCCTCCGACGATTGGTAAGAACATTAATGGCGAAAGTCAGATTCTGAAGGGTTTAATCAGCGAAACTCTCCTCTTCCCAATGTCGATCTGTAGAGGATTTCCCAACTCTTCAACGTGGTGGGTTGGCTGAGTAGGGTTATCTTCAGTTTCGGAGGCCGGCGGGGTTGGGGAGGTGCCTTCCAGTCTGCCAATTTCCTTTTGAGTTTCCTTTCGATTTTGCTATTATGTACAAAGTAAAAGCAAGGTATGAATCTACCATATATGTAACTTAACCTTCGATTATTTTAATTTACCCCCAAATTACACTACCAAATAAACTATGCAACGAATAACCCCTAACTCACAGAGAACTAGTTAGTATTTAATACATAATAGGAAACAATTATTCATTTGTAATACTCATGAATAATGGAGTATGATGTAATTTGTGTACATGTATAACACCTAGTGAATTACTTGTAACGTATACCAATAACAGAGATTGGAAAAAACTCCGGTAATACTTTTGTTTACTATGCACCTAGACCCAGGGGTATATAAAATTGCCCATAATTGAACCCTCATACGCAATTTCGTATGGGGGTATTTATAAATAAATATATTTTTATGGACTCTTAAATAAAATTATGATATTATAGGAGGGGTTCTACCTAATCTTCTAAGTAAAAAAAAAATAACGAAAAAACTGTGGGAGAGGCCACGACCCCAACTTGCTGCACATAGACCTTGTAAGCATGATAATATCTCACTCTTATAAAAACATTTGTGCACTCATTCCTTAGTGTAAGGGCACGATTACGGATTATATGTTAAATCAATATATACAGAATCCGTTTCTCTTAATTAGGTTTACTTCATCCATGGACGTATTACGGGACGACTATTTGAGACTGATTATGGCCAAGGTTGCATCGGTGTCCTATCGAGGCCTACTAGTGTTTCGGATTGGTAAGATGACATAATCTATCTCCTCTTGGTTTGGCTGAATTATTATATGCTTTTAATTGGTTTATTATCTAGTAACTTCAAATATTAACATCATACAGTTAGACTCATTTCTATGAATTAGGAATGCAACCGATTGTACTACAGAAGTTGTCATTCATCGCATGCCTGCGGGTTTTCTGCAATGATAATAGTGGAGAAATGTTCAAGGAAATTATGAAATGAGGGAATCCAAATGCGGGTTTCATAAATGGTTTAGTAAATTTTGTTTACGCCACGGAAACGGAGTTGCACAAAGAAGGTTATCCAAGTATAGAGTCTCATGATAGACGGACACATGCCTTCCCATTTTGCTTGGGCCATTGCTTCAATTCTTAGGGGACCTCCGTATAGGGCAATGGGAGTTCAAACATTAACTGAAATGCATATTAAGTCAGTTTCAAAAGTGAAGGTATACCGCCTAATGGTGCGTTTGGTATTTACGACTCTGGAGAACACAGCGCATATCAAGTCATTTTTGTATACTATCGCCGCTTTGTAGTGATCCAAAACATATGATCCCATACACAGACCCGTTTGACACCAAAATCGGGAATTGTCACCAATGACTAATAGATTACCATATTTAGGCCTTAACATGCAATGGGACGGAGTGGCACATGCCCGTGTTTGAAAACAAAGAAGATTACTACGGACACGTCCAACTCGGTTACGTAGATATGTGCGACCATTGTGAAGATAATAAAATATTAAATCATGCATTTTGTACAAAAAGTTATTGCGATTGGTGATTGTTGAGATTTATGTTGTCAATTACGGGTTATATGAGTTAGCAAAAGATGATTTTTGTAACATGTTTTGTATATGGTTGGAAGATAAAACATAATTCAGTCCAAATCGTATAGAGCCGAAAGAATTATCCCCCCTTGCATTAGAAATGAGTATTTTACCCCACTTGTACAAATTCTCATGCTGTAAATTATACCCATATTATTTTCTTGTAGGTAAGACAAAAATAAAGATATTCACCCAAAATGAACAAGGGTAAATACATTCTCAACTGGAAATGACATAATATGTTCTATGTTGTTACGATTTTGTAAATAATTAACCGGTCATTAAAGTTTACTTTTTCATAAATACTAATAGATGACATTTTTCAGTTTAAACTTTTCGAAGGTAAACTGAAATTCACTTCGCAAATAATAGATCTATAAAGACACCGAAATAACTTAACTTCAAATAGATACATATTTTTCTCTAATGTCATCACATGGGGTAGTAGATATCCACATTCAATATAATATTATTTACTCAATTGCATAAAAGATGGTACCCATTGTACACCACTAGTTTTGAATACAAATGGATTTTTAGTATGGTCATATAACTTGTAATCAATTGTGGCGGGATGGTAACCGTGTTTGTGAATAAGACTGAAGGGTTTGGAAAACTTGATACAGGGCCTAACACCAAATGAAGCAAAAATTACTGGTGTTTTTTCGTTTAGGGGTTAGAATTGGGGCTTGTAATATGAAATATACCTTTCTGTAATAAATATTACCATTAACTATAGTACAAGTAAACCAATGACAAGTGTAATAAACGGTAACGGATTTAGTAGTACATAAATATGATTCTGTAGTATTATTTAACAAATTTCAGAATCAACGATATATTCGTAATTGTGGGGATGGCTAATGCAAGTCCCACTCTTATAAATGGGCTTTTCATTGATACAACTTTGGGATCATCTTCTTGGGTCGTGAAAGATGATACCAGTTGTACAACACTTGTTTTGAATACAAGTGGATTTTTAGTATGGTCATGTAACTTGTAATCAATAATCAACTTGTAAATGGAGTTTTAATTGATATAACTTTGGGATCATCTTCATGGGTTGTGAAAGATGGTACCCATTGTACACCATTTGTTTTGAATACAAGTGGATTTTTTGTATGGTCATGTAACTTGTAATCAATTATGGCGGGATGGTAACCGTATTTGCGAATAAGACCGAAGGGTTTGAGAAACTTGATACAGGCCCTAACCCCAAATGAAGCAAAAATTAATGGTGTTTTTTCGTTAAGGGGTTAGAATTGGGGTCTATAATATGAATTATGTCTTAACGTAAAGATTACCATATACTATAGTACAAGTAAACCAATGACTAGTGTAATAAACGGTAACATATTTACTAGTACATAAATATGATTCTGTAGTATGAGTTAACAAATTTCAGAATGAACGATATATTCGTAATTGTGGGGATGGCCAATGTAAGCCCCACTCCGATAAATGGGATTTTCATTGATATAAATGGGGTTTTACTTGATATTACTTTGGGATCATCTTTGTGGGTTGTGAAAGATGGTACCCGTTGTACACCACTTGTTTTGAGTACAAGTGGATTTTTAGTATGGTTATATAACTTGTAATCAATTATGGTGGGATGTTTACCGTGTTTGTGAATAGGACTGAATGGTTTGGGAAACTTGTTACAACCCCTAACCCCTAATGAAGCAAAAATTAATGGTGTTTTCCCGTTTAGGAGTTAGAATTGGGGTCTGTAATATGAATTATGCCTTTTTGTAATAAAGATTAACATATTCCATAGTACAAGTAAACCAATGACTATTGTAATAAACGGTAATGGATTTCGTAGTACATAAATATGATTATGTTGTATGAGTTCACAAATTTAAGAATGAACGATATATTCGTAATTGTGGGGATGGCCAATGCAAGTCTCACTCTTTTAAATGTGGTTTTCATTGATATAACTTTGGGATCATCTTCGTGGGTTATGAAATATGGTACCCGTTGTAGACCACTTCTTTTGAATACAAGTAGATTTTTAGTATGATCATGTAACTTGTAATCAATAATCAACTTGTAAATGGGGTTTTCATTAATATACCTTTGAGATCATCTTCGTGGGTTGTGAAAGATGGTACATGTTTTCTACATATTGACACCTAGAGGGGGGTGAATAGGGTCAATTATAAACTTTGAGACTTTTTCGGTTTGACTTAAATTTATCAAAATTACATTTCATTTGGCTTTTGTCAAACACCTAGTGAACAAGATGATTTCTTTAGTGTCTACCTCAATTCATTATTTGAATTGTGAACAATGAATTTCATTACCAATTATATGCATAATGGATTCAAGTAAAATATTAAATAATTCATGCACCCAAGTATGTAATTCTACTAAGCATGTAATAACACTTTCCTCATTTATAAAGACATAATGCAAAGTATTATTAGTCACGAGGAATGTCTTGTAGAGTTTATGACAATTTATCAAACATTGAATTCATACATAAACTCTCAATTAGAATCTCATATTGAATATGCATTTAGTCAAACACTTGGGGTGCATATAGATTGTATCTAAATAAAATGAGATTGTAGTGTAAGCTATAATCCTTTCATGTCCACAATCCAATTCACTTCAACTATGCATTTTCCTAACATTTTCATTAATACATGAACACAAGCAATTCCATAGCATTGATATATAAAGCTCAAGATTATTAATGGCAAATGCTTTTAAAGTAAAGAGATAAGGGTTAGAGAAAATGCACACCATAGACACCGAGATTTTTACATGGTTAAACCAATATTTGGTCTACGTCCATGCCTTGAGATAACCTCCCAAGGATTCCACTATCGTGCTTTTCTTACGGGGGTAAAAAGCAATCCCTCACATCTCGTTCTTTTCGGGAGAATGAGCAAACCCATACATGCTTCCTTCTTTCCGGGTGAATAGCAAAACCATACAATTTTCAACAAGCCCATCCCAAGCTAAGACAACTTCTTGCTCTTTCACTCACAAAGAATAGGAAATCAATTTTGAGTGTTTACAACATATCTCTCAATAGATGGATATAGAAATTCAAAGCTCACTTCCTCACATACTTAGAGTCATAAATGAAATACTCAATTGAATATCTCAACTCAATGTGTGGAAGAATGAATAAACAGAGAAAATATGAATGATGTTCATGGTGATTCATATAGGAGAGTTTTTAACCCAAAGATGAAGTCAAGAATGATGCACAAATGGTAGATTTCTTCCATACTCCTATCCCTCTCTTATCTTAAATATTTTTGGCTCATATAAGGAATATATATAGAATAGGAACATAATATAGCCGTTTGGAGGTGTTTTGGGAAGTTTTGGAACACTTAGGATCTGAAACTAGCCGTTAGAATTCAAATTCCGGATGAGGCAGTCGGCTGGGTCTTTAAAAATTCATTCCAAAATTTGTTTTTAGCTCTCTAACTCAGCCAGTCGACTGGCCTTCTTGGCCTAGTCGACTGTTACCCAGTCGACTAGGCTGTTTAGCCCAGTTTCGACACAGTTCACTCTTTTGGTCATAACTGGAGTTTCGTAACTCGGATGAAGGAGTTCTTTATCATTTTTTAAATAAGACTTCAAGCTCTTGATTTTAGGATTTTTAATCTCTCCATTTAACCCATTTTTAAGTCTGATATGGTCGTTTGAATTTGATGCTTCATTTCAAACTTCTAACCCACTTGTCGGTTTTTTATAAAATCTTTTGGGATTTTTCCAAAATGACTTAGACACACTCCTAGGATGTCTTAGAGACTTAATAAGGTCCTTGATATTCCTAGAGGCAATATTGAGATCATAAAATATGTTTCCAATTTAAACAAATTCTCAATATTAGACAAAAGCTTTTCATGGTTTAACAATTTTGTTCAAAGTTTTAGTATGCATCTAGAATCCATTTCAAGTGATATGAGTTAATTTAATTGTTCCAGGACAACATATTTGTTGAGTTCTTTCATAGCTTATGAAAGCTTGAACTAACTTAACTTTAGCAAAGACTAAATGATGTGCATAGTCAAATGCTAATGATGCAAGGACTCATGAATGATATGCATGATCCTATTAAGCATAACTCAAGTAGACATTAAATTCACCACATTCAATAGTTTGTTATCATCAAAATGCAGTGTTTACCCATGGTGGAAAACCTTGGGTTAACAGTACCCTTTGTACACCACTTGTTTTGAATACAAGTGGATTTTTAGATTGGTCATGTAACTTCTAATCAATTATGGCGGGAAGCTAACCGTGTTTGCAAATACGACCGAAGGATTTGAGAAACTTGATACAGGCCCTAACCATATACTATTGTTTGTAAATTAATGTTGTTTTTCGTTTAGGGGTTAGAATCGGGGTCTGTAATATGAATTATGTGTTTGTCATACAGATTACCATATACTATAGTACAAGTAAACCAATGACTAGTGTAATAAACGGTAACGGATTTAGTATTACATAAACATGATTCTATAGTATGAGTTAAAAAATTTAGAATGAACGATATATTCGTAATTGCGGGGAGGGCCAATACATGTACCACTCCTATAAATGGGGTTTTCATTGATATAACTTTGGGATCATCTTCGTGGGTTGTGAAAGATGGTACCCGTTGTACACAAGTTGTTTTGAATACAAATGGATTTTTAGTATGGTCATGTAACTTGTAATCGATTATAGCAGGTAGGTAACCGTGTTTGCAAATATGACTAAAGGGTTTGAGAAACTTGATACAGGCCCTAACCCCCCAAATGAAGGAAAAATTAATGGTGTTTTTTCCTTTAGGGGTTAGAATTAGGGTCTGTAATATGAAATATGTCTTTCTATAATAAAGATTACCATATACTATAGTACAAGTAAACCAATGACTAGTGTAATAAACGGTAATAGATTTAGTAGTACATAAACATGATTCTATAGTATGAGTTAACAAATTTCAGAATGAACAATATGTTCGTAAATGTGGGGATGGCCAATGCAAGTCCCACTCCTATAAATGGGATTCTTATTGATATAAACAGGGTTTTCATTGATATAACTTTGGGATCATCTTCGTGGGTTGTGAAATATGATACCCATTATACACCACTTGTTTTGAATATAAGTTGATTTTTATTATGGTCATGTAACTTGTAGACAATTATTGCGGGATGGTAACCGTGTTTGCGAATAAGAACGAAGGGTTTGGGAAAGTTGATACAAGCCCTAACCTCAAATGAAGGAAACATTAATGGTGTTTTTTCGTTTCGGAGTTAGAATTGGGGTATGTAATATGAAATATGCCTTTCTGTAATAAATATTATCATATACTATAGTACAAGTAAACCAATGACTAGAGTAATAAACGATAACAGATTTAGTAGTCCATAAATATGATTTTGTAGTATGAGTTAACAAATTTCAGAATGAACGATATATTCGTAGTTGTGGGGATGGCCAATGCAAGTACCACTCTTGTAATTGGGGTTTTCATTGATATAAATTGGGTTTCCATTGATATAACTTTGGGATCATCTTCGTGGGTTATGAAAGATGGTATCTATTGTACACCACTTGTTTTGAATACAAGTGGATTTTTATTATGGTCATTTATATTGTAATCAATTATGGCCGGATGCTAACCGTGTTTGCGAATAGGATCAAAGGGTTTGGGAAACTTGACACGGGCCCTAACCCCAAATGGAGCAAAAATTAATGGTATTTTTTTTTTAGGGGTTAGAATTGGGGTATGTAATATGAATTATGACTTACTATAATAAAGATTACCATATACTATAGTAAAAGTAAACCAATGACTAGTGTAATAAACGGTAACGACTTTAATAGTACATAAATATGATTCTGTAGTATGAGTTAACAAATTTCAGAATGAACAATATATTCGTAATTGTGGGGATGGTCAATGCAAGTCCCACTCTTATAAATTGGGTTTTTATTGATATAATTTTCAAATCATCTTCGTGGGTTATGAAAGATAGTAACCATTGTAAACCATTTCTTTTGGCGTGCTTGAATATCCACTGTAATTTACTATAATACATGTATAATAAACTAATAAATTTACTATGATATCCATTATAATAATGTATACTATGAGTACACTAATTGTAAAATGAACTTGCAATGAGGAATGCCTGCGGGTTTACCAATGCAAGTCTCACTCCAAAATAGATTGTGTATGTGAAACGGCTTGTGGATTGGGAACCTTAAATCCGATTATAGTAGGCCATTCTTCCTCTTAATAAGCACCAATTTAGATACAAAACCAATAAACACCATTTATTTTGGCTTCATTTGTGGTTCATACCAAGTTTCTCAATCCTTTCGGGATTTTTAACAAACACAGTAGAGGAAAATTTAGAAATGAATATTGTTAACTTCATACAAAATGTTGGACTCATAGATAGATAGTTGATTGGGACAATTGGATTTTAGTAGAAGATTGTAAATAAGATAAAATTTCATACATAGAAATGGAAGGTTTAGTTTGCGTAATATATGTTAATTTCATATCATATGAAGGAAAGTAAGATACAATTACTGCTCCACCAAGCCAGGTAGTATAGTAGATGAGCATCCAAAGTCTTTAAAAGGATGGAAAAGCACATAAATGTTAACAATAATACATTAATGCCTTTTCTTTTGCGAGGTCGGGGGCGGAATGACAAAGTCATCATCGCTGGAATCTTTGTAGTCGAACATGCCTGGATTTGACATCAGACCCGGATCATTGAGGATCCGTGCATATTGTTCGGACGGATCTTTAATTTGATCGGTGGCTTCATTGAGGCTCTAAATATTTCGCTATCTCACATATAGCTGATGCAGTTCTCTATTGAGATGAAACACAACCGTCTTCAAGTTTTCTTCTCCCGTCACTTGAAGCTCGGCTCTCCGGCCCTTAGGTATCTGCAATCCAATGCGCCTGAACTCTGCCACGATGACACTTTTTGCCTTAATTAGTTCCTTGTATCGCCACTTCAACCATTTCATCGTCACCCTTTGGGCTTTGGGCTTAATTTCAGGAATCCCACCAGATGACCCTCCTGCCTCTGCATTAGGATATTTACTTTCATGGAAAATTGTCCACCTTTTTAATGCTTTCCGGACTTTGTCAAGACTGTTGTAAGAGTAGTACAATCCACCGAGATGGGTTGATGTTTGCTTCTCGACGTCACTGAGATTATCAAATACACCAACTTCATGCCCTTTGAATACAACAAAAAAGCCATTTTGCGCCATGTATGAAGGACACTAGGTACCCCAGCTGGAAAGTTATGTGTGAGTTCCTTGACACTAGGTTCATAAAGTTCATAGTTAATTACTCAACCCACCTATATAGTTCATATATTTATGAATTCACTTTAATGATTCAACAACCTACATACATGTTTTAAAACAGACTTTAATGATTTTACCACCGAATGAAAGCTGATAAAATTTGGTACATATTTATTTTACATATCTACTTTATGAAGTGTAACAAGCTCATTGAACATAATCTAATATAAAAATTGCTACTGATATTAGAACTATAGATGAAAAAATAGTAGTTTCAGTTACCAGAAAATATCAGTAAGTAAATTGTAAACTGATAATGGCTCAATGAACATAATTTAATATAAATCCATTTACAAAAAATGGGTGCAAAAATAGTTAATATTTTGTTCGGAACCCTGGTGATAAGTCTATAGAAAAGTTAAAAAAATAAGGCACATGTGCCGAATGAAACCCTTGAATCTTATAATTAAGTTAAAACAACAAAATCATTAGTCGTCAAATAGACGGAAGGGAACAAAACCTTGAGAGGCTGGGCCTTGTTTAGAACGCATTGGCATTGTTGGCGAGGGATTAAACATGAATACAGATTGCCGTAATATCTATGGAATCATCATAACGGATAAAAAAATTAAATATGGCTACTTTGAGAAATTAAATATCGTTGATCCATAACCAACAAAAGAAGCATTCAATAATTGCAATGAATCGTTAAATTATGATGTCATACATTATATTGAGATGCATAAGCTGATCCAGAATAAGAAGAAGGCGTGTTTAAGAGTCGAGTTGAAAATGTTTCTAGTTCCAAGTTTATGGGCTACATATTGAATGCAAGGACATGATTAATATATATGGTACTGTATTAATTAAAATTCGCACAATTACACATCACAAATAATAAACCTGGGGACAATTTCCCGACGGAGTTAAGGATAGATTCAAAGAAAGGTCGTCCTCGCTCTTTAAATGGGAATCAGATGATTGGGGTACATGTCCACCAAAAATATGATTTCCCACCAATACTTGTCTTCATTGTTCACAAGTCTATCACATAAATAAGGGAAGTCAAATTATGCGTGAGTATTTTCTGATTTTCCAACAATAACAAATAGCTATACCCATTATGTAATGAAGAAAACTACTCATATCATTGAAGGTTAGTGCTGGATTTATTCCGTGATCGTCCGAAATGTGTATGACACCGGTAGTATTGAGAGGGGGAATCTGGAAAAAAAATTAACAACATATATATCTTTTAACCATAAAACCCAACAAGTAAAATTATACTCAATAATAACTTTTGTGTCAATTATGTAATATTGTTTGACCAGAGATTTGTATAGCACCTTTTTACTACAACATGCCTTCTTCGTACGAGCTACCGCATTCGACATTGGACCTGTGTGCCTTTGTCTCTGTCCTTTTGAAATTTCCTTCCTGGCAAAACCGTTGGGCATTTTCCCAGAAGCATTTAGGACATGCGTATCTTCATCGTTTTCCAAAACAACCGTCGATGTCCTCGTGCGAGATTTAGGAGGAGGAGGTGTGACCTCTGAAACTAAAGGTACAAAACCTTCTGCAATATTTTTCAACTTATGCAAATGGCACATAACATTCTTATATCCCTCCTCGCTACAACTAGCAATCGATGAAATATGATTCATGTAGCGGCACATACTACTGTGATGTCGACGTATTTCGAGCCTTGGGTCAACAGCTTGATCATGCATGGGTACCATATCGGATATGCCCTCCGTTACCTTTATGGTACACCTTTTAAGTATGTACCGCTCTGGTATTAAGTTAATAAACATTACTGCTTTCATTACCTTCAACATATGTCTGCATAGTATGCCAACCCTTTCAAATTTACCTCATGTACATAGCAACTACTCGTCACAAGTCCTTGTCATCCGGCGCGACATGCGCTGCTCATTAGTATTGACCTCGCATACCCAAATACCGGATGCCAATTGGGTTGAACATTTCAATCTTTCGTTTAAGTCAGCAAATAACAACTCTTCCTCAAATAGATCAAGGATCTTGGCAGTGTACAAGTCAAAAACATGGGTCAGAATAGGGCAGGGGTGCTTTAACCTTGGGAGCTTCTTCATCAGACCATATTGTCCTTGTGATTCCTTATAACGCTTGTCATGCAACAAATTTAGAAAATGCCTGAAAAAGTCTAGGAGTTTATATTGCCATGTTAAATATTGCTTCAGACTCGCATTGAAGCTTTCACTAAGATGAGTGGTGTAGATACCTCTAGTCCATACATGTTTTATATATGCCAAACTCCATATATGTCTCATTGAAAACAAAGTAGACAACCAACTATTATTCTGGACGTTGTAATTTACAAACATTTTTTTCCATTGTATTTCAAATTCATCAACCTCTTCAATCTTGTACATTAAACTGGAGATGACACTTTTAATTCCCACCTTCTCATAAACCAGGTTGCCTAAATTTTTTTGGGCATTCTGAAGCAGGTGCCATGTGCACAATAAGTCCTTTGTGTCGGGCATTACACAAACCAAAGCCCTTACCATCGCAGCATCTTGGTTCGTGAAGATCGTTTTCGGGTATTGGTTTTATATGAACTTAACAAATGTCTTAAAGAGCCATATAAAGGATTCGGTGGTCTTGTCATACATAAATGCAGCTGTAAATATTTTCATCTCTCGGTGGTTGTTCGAACCAGGAAAAACACCGAACGGTCGGTTGCCATCAATCAATTTGTATGTGGTATCAAAGGTTACCACATCCCCAAAGTTTCTGTAGTCACTCAACATATTTGAATATGCCTAAAACACATTGGTAATAAGCTCCTGGCTATCCAATTGAATTTCATGTATAAAATGCGGGTCCTCGCAGTTTTGGTCCTGGAAGTAATCGGTTAGACACGAAGCCTCTCCCCTTTATAGATCACACTGCCTTCTGGTGCGAATGTGGTTTTGTATGTCTGCTCTCATGAAACCAACAGCTTCTCTTCCACGGGATTGATGCAAATTCAACTCGTAGGATTGCCGCACTGGAATCCCAGAATCTGCAGCAAGTTCCACATCTATGGCGTAAGCAAAAGTTATCTTCCTCTGGGATCGCAGCATGTGGCTGTATTCCTGTGCCACCAAAGGATGGTTGTGTTCAAGATGCAATTCTGCAGCAAAATAATTTTGTAGGGCAGACTTGTATTTGATTTTCATGTGAGCCTCGCATCTAGTGCGTCTTTCTGCCCGTGGCGTTTTTGCCTTGTAGTCACGCTTCTCCTTCGGCCTAAAACCCTCTTTGGCAGATACTAACAGTCTTGAGGTTACTTTGTTGTCAACACGGTTGTTGTTTCTGTACTCCCACCGTATGCCAAAGCCAAGCCTCAAACCATAGGCATTGTAGTAATTATAAGCGTCTTCTTTGAAATCAAAATGCATGTTCAGCCAAGGAATCCAATTGTCTTAACAACTAGCATATTCAGTATCTGATCCATTGTCCGAAACAGTGACTACAAGTTCGGGCTCCATGAAAACCTTATAAATCTACAATACCAATAATACGATAGGCACATGTTATATAGAAATTAATGAATAACAATCTAATCATGTTGAACGCTAAATGCTACATATAACAAACAACTTATGGTTGTCAAAACATTTATTTGGCAGATAGGAAATTGATTATGTGATGAGCGGAGCATTATCGCAAAATGTAGTGGCATATGGAGATGAAAAAATTCAACAACACAAAAGCATATCATGCTACCTGTTAAGAGGCATATTATCGCAATGTGAAATCAAAAAAAAATATAACATAAAGATATATTTATATCTTTATGTTATGATACAAGTTAAGAGGAAGAATAAATTCTTTATTCAAAATAAAACTATATATTACGTGTTACAATAACAGTTACTACACATAATATGGTAAACTATTATGAACATCAAAGCTAAGGGACACATGTGTGGCTCTATAAACATAATAACTATCTAGCCGTAAAATACCAAGAACGGAATAAACAAATAAATGTTTATGCTTCAAATGAGACATAATATGTGTGAAACTAAATTGTAATACCCCATAATAAACTAATATATATTGTACCATATAATATCAAAACAATCAGATATATGTGACTGACCACACCTATATCCTCAAAAATAGCAGCTCCGTATATAGTTACCACTTAAAAGAGAAATTATAAAGTAGTGTAAAACAACTCAAGAAACAAATATATGCGTGAAATGTAAATTGCTCAGATTTATTTCAAACTGCTCAATTATCAACTGGTTAGAACAACATTGAAATATCCATCAATAAATATGGAATTAATTCATACGATGGATTGTTCAGTGCAGGTCTATCTTCATTGAGTCAATGCTTCCTAAACCCTAAACCCAGTAATGGTACAAGTAATAAGAACATAATTCAACAAGGTTAGAATATTTGCAAATCCTATATATTTTTCCTGGAAATTCTTAAGTAATATATTATGCATAATTTCAAAGTTAGATTACTAATAGGTGCTCAATATTGGTCATTTTTCGCCCCTATCTTACGTTTGTTATGTCTTTGCATTCCGTTACTTGGTATTTTTATCTCGTTTTTGTGTGTAAGCATGTTTCAGGAGCTTAATGAAGAAACAAAGCTAATCTCGGTGAATTAATTGAGTTCATGTTTGTTTCTATCTCGAGAAAGGAATCAAGAGGTATGTCAGAGCAAAGAAGAGCTACCGGAAGGCAAAATGGTCATTTCCCGACATCATTATCTCACCGAAAGGGAAAAAATGTCTTTTTCAGACAATGTTACTTCACCGAAAGCATCCAGAGTCAAAGGCGACCAGTCTAGATCAAATATGAAAAGACGAGTTTTTACAGCAAAAGATGCATAATACCCTACGTCATCAGAGAAAAAAAGGGGCAAATTGGACCTAAGTTACGCTATGGTTTGGACCATACGCCCTAAACCTATGCCTAAGTGTAGGTCAGGACCGTAGCCTACGCCCAAGCGTAGGTCCCACCTTGAGGTCACATGATCCCTTTATGTGCTGAAGTTGTTTAAGAATTTTCCAGTTTTGTCCCTACTTCGATATCTTAAGTGATCGATGATTCCAGACCTCTACATACAGGCTTATACACATATTTACATATGATTTTATAGAGATTATTCATGTATTATGAAATTACAGAAAAAGGGCAACCATTAGGGTTTCCCTCACTTGTCTATAAATATAAGAGTATTAGGGTTTAGAAGGGGGTTGAAGTTAAGTTATGATGTTCTGGTTCTGATTTTCACATTCATTCAAAGAGTTCTCAAGTTCAAAGTTCAGACTTGAAGAGAACCACCATAGAAGACCTAGAGATCCAGAGAAAAAGATTATGGAGAACGTTTCTACACCGACAATGCAGACTCTCTCTGCCATGATCAACTAACTTGGTATCCAGGGTTTTCTCATAAAACCCTAGCCAAGTAATGTAGTTCTTATTTTATATTCAATTTTAGAGAGGGAAAACTGTGACTACACTGTATTGATTGTGTTAGATGAGATGCCATTTTTATTCGTGATACAAGTTTATATATTTGAATTGATTCTTGTCTTAGACTTTTTGAATATATTTACCTTACACAATCACAATTATTCACTTTGGGCTGGAACTCGGATGCTTAATCTGTGATTTTCTACATAATGGTAGTCATAAAACTCGAAACCCTAGATTGACACAGGCCATGCCCTGACAAACTGATATAGACATGCTTTAGGTTATTTTAATACTTTAATTTACTTTGATGCATTTACTTTCTGTTAGTAGTTGGCATATACTAATCAGTTTAGTCTTGAGATGGGTTGTCGCGATCCGGTTGAGGGTAATCCTTTTTGGGGTCAAACTGTTGGCGCGGTGTGACCTAATTCACAGTCAATGGATCGCCCTCATACAATTGAAATAGAATTTGGACTATGTTATGTGGTTAGTGGTGGAGTGAGGAAACCCTAGTTTTCTCTCTCTCTCAATCACAACCATTATTTATCATTGTTTAATTTTCCTTATTGTTAGATAATTCACAAAATCAGACTCTTTTTGGAAAACTATAATTCAGTGTTTTTAAACTATTGAAGTGAACAATCCTTGTCTCTGTGGGATTGATATTCCCTTACTCAAGAAAAACTATATACAATTGATCTCTGCACTTACAGAAAGGTAAAACCTAAAGTGTTGTTAAGGTGTCGTTTTTAACCACATATTTTGCACACACCTGACGTCCATCAAGTTTTTGGCGCCGCTACCGAGGACTTGACATTGTTCAATATCTTTAGTTGTTTATTTGAACTGCGTTATTGTAGATTAAAGCTAAATTTGAATTTTTTTATGTGATTTTCAGGAACAATTGAAGAGCGTGAAAGGAAAAGACAATGCTGCTAAAGTTGCGTCTGGACCCTTTGTAAGTTTCAATTTTGCATTTAATTTTTAGCTTCGCTTTTTGTTCATAGTTTAGATAAGTTTAAAAGTAGTTTAGTTAATTTGCTTTATTTTAGAAAAAATATATATATATTTTGAAATTTGTTTTTTAGTGTATGTCTGATAGATCGACGCGTTCAAATTCAAATTCTGCATTAGTTGTATACGACCCAGAGATCGAAAGAACTCTAAGGCATTTACAAAAATCTACTGAAGAGCGTCGTTAGACAGAAGAAGTTGAGATGGGTGACAAGACAGTCAATCCGCGGAGAGGACCAAATACCTCATTGAAGGGATTTTACGCACCGGACGTGTATGAATCGTATGCTGAATTTCCAGAAGGGGAAGGTGCAAAGCATTTCGAGATCAAGACGAGTGTGATCAAGATGCTCCCAAAGTTCTATCGTCTCAGGATAAAAGATCCGTACCAGTATATCAATGAATTCTTAGAGGTTGCATCAACCGTTAGGTATGATGGTTTGACTAAAAATGATTTAAGAGTGCGTCTGTTCCCATGGTCTTTAAAAGACAAAGAAAAAGTTGGTATATTAAATTGACCCAAACAACTAAACTGGACTGGGAAACACTTGAGCAAGAATTCTTAGAAAAACATTTTCCCATAGGAAAGACTTCAGAAGCCCAGGATGCAATTAAGCAATTCAAATAGTTGCCAGGAGAGCAATTTCATGATGCGTGGGAGAGGTACAATGAGATTTTATATAAATATCCCCACCATAGGTTTTCTGATCAGGATGTTGCTAGAAATTTTTACATGGGTCTAGGTGAAAAGCATAAGAATCCGATAGATTCCTCTACACGGGGTCAGTTTACCTTGAAACCCGTAAGAGAGCTTTTAGAGATGTTTGATAACATCAATGAAAATGCCTTTCAGTATGAATCTGATCTAAGGTCTAACGGTGAACTAGATAGAAGATTAGAAAAAAGCATTTGAGGTTAATCATGATGTGAAAAATCCAGTGGCATTGATAGATTAGTGGTTAGAACGATTTGAAAAACTTATTACCCAAATAATTCATTCTCGTAAAAGAGAAGTATATGAGGTTGAACCAGATTACTCTCAAAATGAGTGTGAGGACATAATAGCCGCTGATGTCAATACAACATGGAATTGTTCCAATAATGCCCCGTTCTCTAACTCATACTCTCCAAATAATAGAAATCATCCATTCCTATCCTATAAGTCCACAAATATGGATGATCCTCCATAAAATGTTCAACAAGGATAGTGGTCCAACTCTCAATCCAATTTTCAACCAAGGTAGCAATTTACCTCGCAACCAAGGTTCCAACAGAGCCAACAATCATTCCAATCTCAACTAACTATACTGGCTCGCAATTCTTAATCAAATTTCCAACCCAAACAACAACCTAATAATTATTCATCCATTCAATAACAACCAGGTTATCCAACCATTCCAATATTAGCTCCAGCCTCAAAGAAATCAAGCTCCACCACCCGATTTTAAAAATAACAGGATAGAACATACCTTGGTGGACCTCCAAAATCATATGGGTGTTCATACTCAAGCACTGGCCCAATTCAACATGCAGTTAGGACAAATGGAAAATTAGAGAAATACTAGAGTGTCAGGTCAGTTGCCTAGTCAGCCTGTCGCTACCCCAAAGATTCAGCAAGTGCAAGAGCTGGGATTGTTTACCAATGATAATCACGAGTCTGTTTAAGCAATTACGACTCTAAGAAGTGGAAGGGTAGCGGAGAGCAAAGTGGAGGAAGAACATGAGGAGAGGTTGCGTAGAAAAAGGGAAGCTGAGCAAGCTTAATGGAAGGAAGTAGAAAAATCACAACAGAAAGATGATGAGAGTAGAGAGGCTGAAGTTCGGATAGATAAATTGCCAGCAGATAAGAATGTCGACGAGACATTGCTTGATGAGCCAGACAGGGCAAACTACGAGGAGGCACTTCCATTTCCTCAACATCTTAGAGAACCAGCTAAGTATAGGAAGATGAAAGAATCTAATATGTTGGATACGTTCTTACAAGTCAAGATTAATCTGCCGCTCTTAGACGTAATTGCCCAAATCCCACCTTATGCTAAATTTTTCAAGGATCTCTGTACAAAGAAGAGGAAAAGCAGAGCGAAAAATCTGAAAAAAATACTCTTGATTCACTACTGTTAAGCAATACTCCACCAAAAAGGAAAGATCCGGGTGCTCCCACTATTTCTTATGTTATCGATGACCAGGAAATTGGTAGATCCCTTCTTGATGTAGGTGCGAGTATTAACTTTCTTCCTTCTTCAGTCTATAAACAACTACGGTTGGGAGAGCTCAGTCCCATAGAGGTTGTACTGCAGTTTGTCGATCGATCTGTCAAGCAGGCGAAAGGAATTTTGGAAGACGTCATAGTTTAAGTGGGCAAGTTTTACTTTCCAGTTGATTTTGTAATCCTGGAGACATAACCTGTCCCGGACTCCAAAAAACACATCTCAGTGATCTTAGGCTGACCATTTTTGGCCACTGCAAATACATGCATAAATTGCAAAATTAGAGCCATGGATCTGACCTTTGGGAACATGAAAGTCAAAATGAATGTGTTTGAGGGAAGCCATCAATTACCTGAGTCTATGGACTATTTCCAGATAGATGAGTGCGATGATAGATGATATTATACATGATTACGCAACTCAAATTCTGGAGAAAGACGAACTTGAAATTTTTTTAGCAAATGAAGTGCCGAATGAAGAAATCAAAGATTGGGATGCGTATATGGAATGGCAGAACAAGGAGTTGGATAAATTGAGACTGCGTTTTACACACAACCTTGGAAGCAAGAGACAGTGGGACCACTCCCGATAGTCTCAAATACTCCCCTAGTTCCATCACTTAAGACTCTACCTGTTTTAGAACTTAAGGAGTTGCCAGAAAAGTTGAAGTATGTTTTCTTGGGACCCAACAAAACTCTTGCTATAATTATTTCATCAAAGTTGACAGCAGAACAGAAATCGAGTTTGATTGAGGTCTCGACCAAGAATAAAAAAGCAATTGCATGGAATGATGCTGATTTGAAAGGGATGGATCCATCAATTTACATGCATCGAATTTATTTGGAAGATGAGGCAAAATCATCAAGGCAGATTAAGTGGAGATTGAATCCAAACATGATGGAGGTGGTAAGAAAAGAAGTAGTGAAGTTGCTGGATACGGGAATCATCTACCCAATCTCTGATTGTAAGTGGGTAAGCCCAACTCAAGTGGTCCCAAAGAAGTCGAGAATCACAGTGGTGCCTAATAAAAAGGGTGAGCTAATTCAACAATGCACAACTACGGGGTGGCGTGTGTGTATCGACTACAAAAAGCTCAACTCTAACACTAGGAAAGATAATTTTCCATTACCATTCATCAATCAAATCCTGGAAAGACTAGCCGAACTGAGTTACTACTGCTTTTTGGATAGATATTTCGGCTATAATCAAGTGACAATTGATCCTGCAAATCAGGAGAAAACCACTTTCACTTGTCCATATGGCACATTCGCGTACAGACGGATGCCTTTTGGTTTATGTAATGCGCCAACTACATTCCAGAGGTGTATGATGTCAATCTTCGCTAATATGGTAGAAAGTTTTTGAAAGTGTTCATGGAAGACTTCTCAGTCTTTGGGGCAACCTTTGAAGACTATTTGAGGCATCTAATACTAGTACTTGAAAGGTGTAAAGAGACCAATTTAATTCTTAGTTGGGAGAAGAGCCATTTTATGGTTCAAGAGTGAATAGTACTTTGTCACATTATATCAAAGTAGGGGATTGAGGTCGATAAAGCAAAAGTCGAGCTCATTTGAAAATTACCTCCTCCCATATCTGTAAAGTAGATAAGCTTTTTTCTTGACCATGCTGGGTTTTACAGAAGGTTTATCAAAGATTTTAGCAAAATCGCCCGACCATTATGCAATGTACTGGCTAAAAAAGTAGTCTTTGTCTTTGATGAAGAATGTCTTCTTGCCTTTGAGGAATTACCTACTAAACTCTCATCTACCCTAATTATTTGTCCACCGGACAGGTCTCTATCATTCAAGCTGATGTGTGACACTTCAGATTATGCAATTGAAGTTGTGCTAGGGTAGAGAAAAGATAAGTTGCCATATGTGATTTACTATGCTAGTAGAACTTTGAACGAAGCTCCGATGAACTACACAACTACTAAAAAGGAGTTGCTGGTAGTGGTGTTCACCTTGGACAAATTTAGGTCATATTTGTTAGGAACTAAGGTGGTCGTGTACTCAGATCATGCCGAACTAAGGCATTTGCTAACTACGAAAGACTCCAAGCCCAGACTGATTCGATGGATTCTGTTGCTATAACAATTTGATTTGGAGATCAAAGATAAGAACGGTATAGAGAATGTTGTAGCTGATCATTTGTCAAGAATTGTCGTTGAGTCCACAAAGGATAATACTCCTCTTAAGGATGAGTTCCCGGATGAACATCTGTTCAGTATGACTATTATGGAATAGATACCATGGTATGCAGATATTGTCAACTATAAGGCCATCGATAGAATTTATAATGGATGGTCTAAGCATGAGAAGGATAGTTTCTTCAGCCAAGTAAAATTTTGTATCTAGGACAATCCGCGACTATACAAATATTGCCCGGATCAGATAATTCATAAATGTGTTCTAGAAATTGAAGTTCAAGGCATACTGACATTCAGTCATACGCTAGAGTGTGGAGGGCATTTTGGTGCTCAGAAGATAACTCACAAAGTCCTACAGAGTGGTTTTATTGGCCCACCATATTCAAGGATGCGTTCAAGTTTTGCAAATCTTGTCTGAGATGTCAGAAGTTGGGATCCATATCTCGACAAGACATGATGCCACTAAATCCTATTTTGGTGGTTGAGTTATTTGACTTCTAGGGCATTGACTTCATGGGACCGTTTCCAAAAGCTGGCGATAAGCAGTACATATTAGTTGGGGTTGATTACATTTCTTAATGGGTAGAAGTTGTTGCCACATCACATATGAATCACATTGTGGTTGAGGAGTTTGTTAAATCCATTATCTTTTTTAGATTTCATATGCCACGAGTGTTGATCAATGACGGCGGCAGCCACTTCCACAACCAGTTTCTTCCCGCCTTGTGCAAGAAATATGGTGTCACTCACAGAATTGGAACGCCATATCACCCACAGACGAGTGGTCAAGTGGAGGTTTTGAACAGGGAGATCAAGAACATTATTAAAAAGACTGTGGATCCAGATTTGAAGAATTGGTCGAGAATGTTATAAGACACCGATTGGTATGTCACCATACATATTAGTCAATGGTAAGGTGTGTCATCTCCCTGTGGAACTCGAGCACAAAGCATATTGGGCAATCAAAAGATTAATTTTGATATCAAAATATCGGGTGCTCAGAGGAAACTCCAACTCGCAAAGCTTGAGGAGTTGAGGAACAACGCATATGAGAATTCTAGAATATATAAAGCTCGAACCAAAGCATTCCACGACAGACATATCAGACAAAAAAGCTTTGAGGTCGGCTAGAAAGTGTGGTTGTTCAATTCAAGAATCAAATTATTTCGAGGTAAGCTCTAATCAATATGGGACGGGCCGTACATAATTACTAAGGTTTACCCCCATGGAGCAGTGAAACTTAACGACCCTGACAACATGAAGTAATTTGTTGTGAATGGTCAGTGTTTAAAGCATTATATCGAAGTTGTGCCGACAGAGAGTGTTGTTGAGACTATTGATTTAATAGAACCGACACTGGAGCTGGATGATTTTAATCCTAAGTATTGAGAGGCGGCAACGTCGAGCCAACGACTTTAAATATTGGTACTAAGTGATAAAGAGTCGCTTTTGATCTTAGTTTGTAATTGTAAAATAATAGTTTACTTCGGTTTTTGTAAAATTTTAAGATCGTGTCCAAAATAGTTGTCATCATTCGGAGGGGTATTTTCGTCCACAAAGAACCAAATTTTGACTAGTCGAATTCAATCAAGGCAATAGGCCAGTATAGGGGAGGTTCGAGTATTCGGGAATCAAGAATGAGGGGAAAATGGCTAAAGCCAAAAATACAGCCTTGGGACCTACGCCCAAGCGTAGGTCACGGGACTGTATAAATATAGTCTCGCGGCTTTTCATTTCAAAATTCACTTTTCTCCCTCTCCTTTCCACCAAATCGACTCTTGTTTGTTCCTAAAGTCGAGTATTGATATTTCTTATCATTCCCAAGCGGCGGATCATCAGATTAGTGAGCGGTGTGTACGGATTCATGTGAAGAACTCGAAAAGTCACCGGAATCCAATTTTGAGAAATTTGCCATTTCTCGCGAGTCGGTAAGTTTTGATCCATTATTTTGGTTTAGACTACTTAATATAATTATTTTAAACTAGTATCGACGAATGAGACCAATCGAAATCCTGTTTTAATTCATTTTCAAAAAGTTGGGTTTCCGATTTCAGATACAGGTTGAATATCGAATTTTTGAAATGAGGTCTAGTTTAATCATCGTAATAGAATAATTTAGATATAGTTTTGAGCTTGATTTGGTGTCCAGATAATTATCGCTAATTTTCGTAACAACCCGAATTCTGTAGGAATGACTCGGGTAAAAGGAGCGAGGAAAACTGCTGAGGGAGCATCTACGTTAGGGATGACAGTACAGAAAGATAAATCATGGTCACCACCCCTGGAGAGTATGCGGCCTATACGCCGTAGTACCTGAGCACCGAGACCGGTGTATGTTGCACCGAATTCGTCAGATGAGGAGGCTGAGAGACCGATTGCACCGACGGAGGGCATTTGATTAGATTTAAGATATAACCGGATGATAGTTCCACCTGTTGCACTAAGGGCACCATCATGACCCCGAGCACAGTTTCCAGTCCCCGAGCCATCACTACAACCATATGAGTCAGAGACATCCGATGAGCATAGTACCAAGAGTGGTGATAGTGAAGATGGGCAGGCAGAGCGGGAGGCAGAGTTGGAAGATGCTGAGCGTGGCGAGGTGCCGTATCTTGAGCCAGTCATTGATGGTGACGAGGGTGACCTCGTTTCTTATAAATGGAAGCACTCCACAGTCTCCAAGGAGACGTTGATGACCCAGGCTTTGAAGAAGGGGTTCTGACAGGAGCGCACTTTTGCTATTGTGCCACTCGAGTGGATAGAGCCAGTTCCACATTGGACCATAGGCGTACTGAGAGAGCACAAATTATTGTCAATCCTAGCCCCAAGTACACCACACATTTGTGTTGACATGATTAACGAGTTCTAACTTTATATGAGGCATTACAGCAGAGGGACTCGGCTATTGAAAGTGGTGCAGGGGAGGGAGTTTAAGATTACTCCCGAGAGTATTGTTGTTGCATGGGGTATTCCACACGAGTGCCCTGCAGAGCTAGAGGAGGGTTTCCCACCTATGCCAGACCAACTTCTGCCGCTTTATGATATGGTGAGACTGCAGACTGAAGGGCTGTAGGCAGATAATAGGCGTAATGGGACCAAGAAGTCCAACTATCATTCGATGTTGTGGCTTTTGGATATGATAGTCCGGTCCAATGTGTTACCGTATAGCTATCAGACATGTGCTACTTGCCATTTCTGGCGCTGCACTATGCTTTCGAGTTTGGTCACTAGTAATCTATTCCACACGCCCTTTGGCAGACTTTATTCTGGCATTATATTCACTTGCATTGGGAGAACAAGGTCAGGACTGCCAAGTTTCAGATGGTTTTTCCCTGCTTTGTGATGAAGTTGATGTTTGATCAGGTATTACAGATGGATGCTGAGGATAAGTTTGCACCACTTGTTGTGTATAGCAAGGGAGTGTGGAGCAAAGGGTGGATCAAGAAGGGTCCAGTGACATATGCTCGCCAACACTGGTTCGAAGGAGTTTTACTGTCGAGTGCACAGGAAGATGATGTAGAGCAGGCTATTCCGGATGAGATGCCTGAGGTGGAGGTGTCAAAGGCTGAGGAGGCTGCTTTAGGAGGTGATACGCCACAGGCCCCGGCTGGGGGTGCTATTATGATGACTCATACTCAGTATGACCAGTTGATTGGACGTATTGAGGGATTGAAGCGCTCATTTGCAGAGGAGAAGTAGGCCCGACAGTGTGAGAACCGTGAGATGATAGATCGGTGGGACATTATGATGCGACATATGGGAATGACAGTTCCACCACCACTGCCACCTCTGGATGATGCTATGTAGTTGTAGTTTTGTTTTGTTTATTTTATTTTGTTTTTAGATTTTCTTGTTTTTGCTATCCACAGTAGAGATCAATCGTAGATCGGAGAGTCATGTTCGATCTTCTGTGACCGCTTTAATGATCATCTTTAATTGTTTGTGATATTTTTTGCTTTTATATTAAATGATAGTTTTTGACCGCTTTTACTAATATGCGTGCCTTACTATATTTATTACATTGAGTATGTGTGATTTCATTTTCGCACTATGAGGATATGTGTGCGTTTAAGTTTGGGGATGCATATATCGTGAAAATGTATTTGAAAGCGTATCATGAAAAAAATAAAAAAGTTTGCCTTACCCTACGCCCAAGCGTAGGGTAGTACGTGGGTGGGCCAGAAAAATTGAAAAATTGGTCCGTTTTTGGGATGTTTTGGCTTGATTTGTACTTATACTTGCATTTAGATTTGTTTAAGTTATTTTTAAGAATTGTTGTAGAATTTTTAGAGTATCCCTAATCTGACAAGGAGATTGCAAATAGAAGTTGGATTAGTTATTACTTCCCCTTTCCTAGTCAATTATAGGTTTTAAATCCTCTTTCTCTTCTAATTATGCTATATCCATCTATAAATACATCCATAGGGTAGATACAATTCATAATTCTCAAAGAGTGAGCATTAGATTGGGTATTATTCTTCTATTCTTCTTTTATTATTTCTATTTCGAGGAGGGTTAGTATGGATAATGCTAATGAAGATTATTCTGAAAACTTACAAGGAATATTGAATGAGCATCCTGTAGTGTGGCCACATAAGGATGAAGAGATGGTTCGGGAATTGTGTGCAATATCAGATCCGGGGGTAAGGCTATAGTATTACAGGGAATAAAGATTTTCGAGAAAAAAAAAAATTGGAACAATTATTTGTTTTTATGCATCAATGTTTGGCATTTACTGTTGATTAAGTTTGTGTTTATAATGCATAAGTAGTATGTGATGTGATGTTCCCGCTCATGAGAATAATGATTATATCATGTTAGTGAAGTGATGTGATTTTACATGGGCGAGTGATTAGTAAAATTGAAATTAAAAAGAACGACTTTGACCTATAAACACAAACACACATTTACTATGAGAAATAGGTTGATTTTTTACTATTTCGTTGAAAAATAATTTTGCCACAATAAAAGGGGAGAAGAGGAGTTGTTATGGTTGAAATAGAGGAAATTAAAAAAAATTATGAGAAAATAAAATGCAAAAAGCAGTTCTTTGATCTGAGTAATCGGGCTTTGGTATCACCAATATCACTGTTCGCGTTTAAAGGGGAGAAGACTGATGAGCATAAATCCCATGGAAGGAGCTCGAGCCTAGTTAGTTGGGACTAAAACTCCTCGCTGGAATGTCCAGAGACTTAGAAAGACAAAAACGGATGAAAAGAGGAAAGATGGAAAAAGTATGTTTTTTTTTTTACTAAAACTGGAAAAGTTTGATCAATAAAGTAGGAGAAAAGAAATTGAAATGTAGTAGTTGAATGTTCACAAAATCACGGAAGGTTGTCTGGATTTTGAGTAAAAAGTAAAAAAATTATTCACTTAAGTGGGGACCATTCATAACACGAAGCTTGGTATAATTGTTGTTTGGTAGTGAGTGAGAATATTTGCATTCATATTATCTTGTGTGTTGTATCATAGCATATTTCACTTGTGTGTGTGAATTCATTAATGCGTGATTAAAAAGAATTGAGATGTTTGTAGGTACCATCACTAGAAACCTTCATGAGATTTCACTTGTCCACTAGGGGTTTAAAACGCTTGTTACATGTGCTAAGTGTAATCGTTGACCCTCATGAAAGCAAGGGATTAGGTTAGAGTAGATAAGATAGATAGAATTAGAATCCTTACAGTCAGTTCTCTGAGTTTATTGCTAAGGGACTAGCAATATGTCTGTTTGGGGGTGTGATAGGTGCTCAATATTGGTCATTTTTTGCCCCTATCTTGCATTTGTTATGTCTTTGCATTCTGTTACTTGATCTTTTTATCTCGTTTGTGTGTGTAAGCATGTTTCAAGAGCTTAATGAAGAAACAGAGTTAATCTCGGTGAATTAACTGAGTTCGTGTTCATTTCTATCTCGAGAAAGGAATCAAGAGGTACACCATAGCAAAGAAGAGCTACCGGAGGGCAAAATGGTCATTTCCCGACATCATTATCCCATCGAAAGAGCAAAAATTTATTTTTCAGACATTATTACTTCACCGAAAGCATCGGGAGTCAAAGGCGACCAATCTAACTCAAATATGAAAAGACGAGTTTTTACAGCAAAAGATGCATAATACCCTACGTCGTTAGAAAGAAAAAGGGGCAGATTCGACCTAAGCTACGCTCTTAAGCTACGCTAAGGTTTGGACCCTACGCCCTAAACCTACGCTTGGGCGTAGGTCCCACCTTGTGTCCACGTGATCCCTTTATGTGCTGAAGTTGTTTCAGAGTTGTTTCAAAATTTTCTAGTTTTGTCCTTACCTCGATATCTTAAGTGATCGGTGATTCCAGACCCCTACATATAGGCTTATACACATATGGACATATGATTTTATAGAGATTATTCATGTCTTATGAAATTACAGAAAATGGAAACCATTAGGGTTTCCCACACTTGTCTATAAATATGAGAGGATTAAGGTTTAGAAGGGGGTTGAAGTTAAGTTTTGAAGTTCTGGTTCTGATTTTCACATTCATTCATAGAATTCTCAAGTTCAAAGTTCAAAGTTGAAGAGACCCACCATAGAAGACCTAGAGATCCGGAGAAGAAGATTATGGAGAGCGTTTCTACACCGATAATGTAGACTCTCTCTGCCATGATCAACGAACGCGGTATCTAGGGTTTTCTCGCAAAACCCTAGCAAAGTAATGTAGTTATGATTTTATATTCAATTGTAGAGAGGGAAAACTGTGACTGTACTATGATTCGTGATACAAGTTTATATATTTGAATTGATTCTTGTCTTAGACTTTTTGAATATATTTATCTTACACAATCACAATTATTCACTATGGGCTGGAACTCGAATGCTTAATCTGTGATTTTCTACACAATGGTGGTCATAAAACTCGAAACCCTAGATTGACATAGGCCATGGCCTGATAAACTGATATAGACATGCTTGAGGTTATTTTCATGCTTTAATTTACTTTGCTGCATTTACTTTCTGTTAGTAGTTGGCATGCACTAATCTGTTTAGTCTTGAGATGGGTTATCGCGATCAGGTTGAGAGTAATCCTTTTTGGGGTCAAACTGCTAGCGCGGTGCGACCTGATTCACAGTCAATGGATCGCCCTCATGCAATTGAAATAGAATTTGGACTATGTTATGTGGTGTAGTGAGGAAACCCTAGTTTTCTCTCTCTCTGAATCACAACCATTATTTATCATTGTTTTCTGTTTTATTTTCCTTATTATTAGATAATTCACAAAATCAGACACTTTTTGGAAAACTATAATTTAGTGTTTTTAAACTATTGAAGTGAATAATCCTCGTCTCTATGGGATCGATATTCCCTTACTCAAGCAAAACTATATACAATTGATTTATACGCTTACAGAAGGGTAAAACTTAAAGTGTCATTATTTCATAAGGGTAGTATCATTGTAGTTTATGAATTATGAATATTCCACAATACTGCATAGTGTCACTGTTTCGTTTAGGGGACACAGTGTTATAGTCCATATCATGTTCTTATCAGTTTGTAAAAAAGAGACTAAAGACAACATAATATCATACTATATGTTTACTAATAAAAATAACAACAGATGTTATACTAGAATAAGAAATGCAGAAATGATATCCAATCAATATAAGAGAAACTAGTAACAAATTGAAATATTTGAAACTTGAAAATGATATTTCGTAGTCTTTGAATACCCCAAATAGAAATCTGGGTTTACTCCAAAGACAACATCAAGGCCAAGCAAATTTTTTAGAAGATGAAAATCAAGCCTAAAGAGAGAAGCCAACCAATTTAAGCCCCAAATTGAATTAAACCCTGGAAATGATGCTTCATAGTCTTTGAATGCCCCAATTTGAAATTTGGGTATACTCCAAAGAGAACATCAAAGCCAAGCAAATTTTTTTGAAGATGAAATTGAAGCCCAAAACACAAAATCAAACCAATTTCAAAGAATACCATATGTCTTTGAAAGCCCCAAAATTAAATATGGGATTTAATCCAAAGACTCAATATTTCAAAGCCAAGCAATTGTTTTTGAAGATGAAATTGAAGCCCAAATACAACTAAGCAGAGAATTCCAGATGTCTTTGAAAACCCCAAAATTAAATCTGGAATTTAATCCAAAGACTGAAACTGAAGAATATGGAATAGAAACAACATCAAACAGAGAAGGTCGACTCTCTTTGAATACCCCAAAATACAGCTGGGTTTTAATTCAAAGACAAAAATCACCCAATTTTATTTCACTATTTAATACATTTCTTCAACAAAACTATTTTCAATTGCTTCCTCCTTTACCCAAGTTTCAATAACAATTTAAAACCCTCATACATAACTATTTCTTCATTCCACTACGAAGCAACCAGAATAGCACGATGACGAACAATGCTTGCTCTTCAACCGTGTGCATAAACACCCCCTGCTCGATTTTCCTTCTTTTTACAGAACACCATCGGATTCGAACGAAGTACCCTCTCTCTCCCCCTTTCTCTCTCTGAAAATCTGAAATAAGAAATAGACATTGTTCAAACCACATGGGGTATATCTTCATTTTGGTAGGAAAGGGTTAAACAAATTTGAGGGAATTTGTGAATTCAGTTTAAGAAGATTGAAAATTTGGAGAGGGAAGTTTCGTCTTGCGATTATTCTCAATCCGAAAATTGAGGGTGTGATATATACCGATATATACACAAAAATGTATATTATATAAGTTTGTGAAGTTTCAAATATGCCCATGTGGTAAATCCCATTTTTTCATCCGGTGGGGCCCGTACCGCACGTCTCCAGTTAAATGGTATCCGGAGATGATTTTTTCTCCACATAATTTACCGTATTTGTTGACCAAGATTTGAGTTCCAACAGCCAATTAAGCTCACCGGTATTTGGCATCAGAAACAGTTGCAAATGGACATGAAACCATGCTTTAGTTCCTTTCTCTTTATCATCTTATAGTGTTTGAATTTCCAAGTCAAGTTCGAATACCCTGCAAATGCAACTTCTCCAGGTAATTCAATTAACTCTAAATTTATTTTTCTCATCTTATTGTGTGCACGCGCGTGCGTGCCTGTGATTTATAAACAAAAAATATCAATACTTGAAGCATACACATATATACTTGTGTTCATATATATATATATATATATATATATATATATATATATATATGTCTACACATATGTATATATATATATATATATTTTTTCCTGGTAATTTATATATATATATCGCCTAGGGCCTCAACAAATTTTAGAATTTTCAGGGCCGGCCCCGATCTATATATTGCAGTTCCTATTCTTTGATTTAATTATTTCTTATCAAGGCACAAAAGAAGTTAAAGAATAATAATAATAATAATTTATTTATGTTGTGTTGATGACAAATTTCATAAACAAGTCCAGTTGGAGAGCAAGTAGGCCAAACTTGTGTTGGTCAAGTTGGTGTGCCCATGACACCAAGTGCATGTTTGGTAACCGGTGCGGTACGGTATTGGTTTTTGGTTTTGGTTTTGGTTTGAGTTGGGTTTGGTGTGATTTTATTATGAACTGAAACCATGTTTAGTGCATATGGTTTTGGTGTGAGAAAAACTAAAGCTGAAAAACCAAATCATGTTTGGTAGAGTTGGTATATGGGCTGAAATTCTGAAACTAATCATATTTGGTAACTTGGAATTGTTTTACATTTTATTTATTTAAAATAACATTTTTTAAATATATATGTTTTAAAAAATAAAATATTTAAATATTTAATTTTTTCGAAATATTTTACTTTTCATAAATATTTTATTTTTTTGAAATATTTATAGATAAAATATTTTGAAAAAATAAAAGATTTTAGTTAAAATACATATAATTTGTATATTTTTTAAAAAATAATAAATATATTTTTATTATATTTTATTTTTCCAGAAATATTTGTTTTCCCGAAATATTTTATTTTTTACGAAATATATTTTTTCGTTTGATTTTTTCATAAATATTTTTTTTTTCGAATTTATATATATATAATATTATAAATGAATTGGTTTGGGTTAAACAATGGTATACCAAATTGAATTAGTTTGGGTTAAAGAATGGTTTTGGTGTGAGAAAAAAAAAACCAAACAACACAAAATCATCTATTGAGATGGTGTGAAAAATGGGGCATTTGGTAACAATGGTTTGACACTGTTGCACTAGTAACAAAATTACCAAACATGATTGACCACGAATTTCATCCCAACACAAAGTGAGTTCCAAGGAAAAAAGGATTCAACGAATTTGTTAGCGCATGTAAAGATGGTAGTGGCAAAGACCCCTGTGTCACCAGATTTTCCAGTGATTCTTCAATGCCGCACTACAATGGCTGCCTTTCAAGGTTGAGCCAACATATATCGCATTCGAGACTGAAGAATATGATGAACTTCTTGACGGCATACCTGTAAAGGTCAGTATTATATCCATATATTAATTCTCTAAATTTTATATATCTATATGCATGCATCAACCCTTTAAAAATCCACAAATTTCCTCTTTATATTATGATTTTTTTTTCTTTCTTTCTTCTTTTGTCCAACAGTACGATGTTGTAGTATGAGACGTGACGATAAAGGGTTATGGGGCCATATCCGTTGATATGACAGTGTCATACATAGACTCGAGTGTATTTGTTTTCGTACCACTTAAACATGGTACGCGGAAAAATATGTGCATTTTTCTCAAGCAGTTAAGCTTGAATCTTTGGCTGGGGATTGTCATGGCTTTCATGTTTGTTGGAATTTTAATCGGAGCCATGGAGATGTGCTTGAAGTTCTCAAACACGGATTTCTCCAGTCCTATCCATCACAAACTTTTCATGATGATTTGGTATCCAGTTTCATTGCTCGTTCTGCCCGAAAGTAATTTCTTCACTCTCCTTTCTAAAGTTTGAGTTGTATGCTTAAAAGTTATTCCTACAACAAAATATGTCCCTTGTGAACAAAACTTAGTCGCAAACTAAAATTTACTCATAAAAGTTGATTAATTTGTTCATCACAAATTTAAAATATGACGACTTTTACTATTATTGTAGCTTAAAAAATCTTTTAATATAGATGGCATGCAATTGTAGTCTGCGACTAAAGGTTATAATTTTTATAATTTTTAATAGCAGTTGTGTTAGTTCCATACCTGTAAGTTCACAGCCATCTCAAGCATGCTCTCCAACAGCATCAACCATCCACATGCAGAGAAGTCAAAACACCAACTCTCTACCGTATCAAACAAAGCATGGCTTCAAGGTCAAGAATGGCGGCGCTTGGAGTTTTGGCCGGTTGTGCTCACGCGTGAAGTTTCTGTAGCCACGCCTATACTAGTTGATGTATACACTCTGCCTATATATAAGTGATGTTGTAAGGAAGTAACATATGATATACAACATACAGAGAGTGATATAGAAGAAAGAGCATAGAGCTAGAGAGAGAGAAAACCACAGATAGTTCTCTGTGGAGTTGTAAGTGACCAGAGAAAGTTGTGAGGTAAAGTTGAGAGACAGAGAGTGTATCCTCCTCCCTCATTCTCGATTTCGTTTTGAACCGAAGATAGTAAATCTCTCTCAAAGTGGACGTACCCATATTTTTTGGGAACCACTATATATTTGGTGTCCATTGTGTGTGTGTGTGTTTGAGTTTGAGCTTGTTTTCGACCCAACAAAGTGGTATCAGAGCCTACCGGAAAAAACACAGTCGAAACTTCAAGGTCTATTTCGACTATACCAGTGATCAAATCACCACACCACCCATGTTTTTGGACGACCCATCAACCAAGGAATAATTTCCCGTTGAAAACAGTCGCAAAACCCTCCACACGCGCCTCCACGTGCCACCCAAGCGTCGGCGCGTCAGAAGCAATGGTCTCACGCGCGCCACGCATCTTCTTCCTCTAGCGCGCGTGAGGACCACGCGCAGCACGCGCCCCACGCGCCTCCAAGCTCAGCCGCGCGTGAGAACAACGCGCAGCCACGCGCCACACGCGCGCCACGTCACTGCTGATGTCAGCAAGGGTACCACGTCACTGCTGACGTCACCCCCTTGCCACGTGTCATCTCCTGACACTGCCACGTGTCAGCCAACCATTCAGCCAGGTCACCTGCCACGTGTCACCACTGACACCTTGCCACGTGTACTGCCACGTGTCACCCTCTGCTGCTGCGACGTCATCACCAACTTTGCAAAATTATAGTTTTGCCCCTCGACATTCTTTTAACTATTCCGGACTCATCCGAAGTTGGAATTGAGCTCAGTCAGAGGCGATCTTTAGGTTTTCATCCGTTCCGGACACAATGGTACACTCCGTTTTACTTGATTCCACTCCGAATATATCAAACAAGCCAGGAGGGCTTAAAGATTCCATTTTGATGGAAGATTCGGGATCCGGAACAATGATCAGATTGACCACAACCAACTACTCATTGTGGAAGTCAAAGATGGAAGATCTTTTGTATATTAAAGATCTGTGGAAGCCGATAAAAAGGACCGATGATGCACCTGATGGGAAACCGAAGGACATGACCGACGGAGACTGGATGGTACTCAACCGAAAATGTGCCGCCCAAATCAGACAATGGATCGACAAAAGCATTTACCAAAATTTTGCCAACAACAATGATGTTTATGCTCTTTGGCAAAAATTGGAGAAGATGTACGCACGGAAGACATCTCAGAACAAGGTAAATCTTTTGAGCCGTATGGTGAATCTTAAATAAAAAGATGGAAAAAGTGTGTCATAACACATGAGTGAATTCCAGGGGCTGTTGGATCAATTCAACTCGATGAAAATGACTATAGAAGATGAGATGCAGGCAGTATTTCTATTACACTCCCTTCCGAAAAGTTGGGATACGCTAGTTGTTTTTGTAAGCAACTCAGCTCCAGATGGAATAATTAACATGGAAATGGCGAAAGACAGAATGCTGAATGAGGAAGCAAGAAGAAAGGAAGAAGGATATCATCCGGAGTCAGAAGCTCTTGTCACTGAAAGACGAGAAAGAAAAGAATGGCGCGGTAGAAGCAAAAGCAGAAACCATCGCAATCAGACACAGCATCGTGGACGATCAAAGTCTACTTTCAGAAGAGACAAAACCTGTCATCACTACGGGAAGCCAGGCCATTTTATCAGAGAATGCAGGAAGCTAAAAGCCGAACAGTCTGGACAACAGACCAGAAATAGAGGTTAAGAAAGTACCTCAGAAGCAGCAGCAACAGCCGGAGAAGGGCTTGTCATCGTTCAAGATGATGAGTGTGTCAACTTCACATCCGAAGATTCTACCTGGGTTATTGACTCAGGTGCTTCCTGTCACATCACTTCGAGGAAGGATATGTTCACATCCTACACCAGTGGTGACTTCGGACTTATGAAGATGGGAAACCAAGGAGCATCCAAAATTACCAGCAGAGGTGATATTCTTTTGGAAAGCAGCAATGGATGCAAACTACTCCTCAAAGATGTGAGACATGTTCCAGATATTCGTCTCAACCTGATCTCCACCGGCAAGCTCGATGATGAAGGCTACAACAGTCATTTTGGTGATGGCAAGTGGAAGCTCACCAAATGAAATCTTGTGGTGGCCAGAGGAAAGAAGACCAACTCGCTCTACACAACGCAAGCAAAATTGTGCAGAGTCGAGGTGAATACGATGGAGAAAGAAATCCCTACCGAGTTATGGCACAAAAGACTCGGTCATATGAATGAGAAAGGACTCAAGGTCCTTGCCATAAAAGAACTCTTACCTGGAATGAAAGGTACTCCATTACACACCTGTGTCGACTGCATCATGGGGAAACAACACAGAGTTGCATTCCGCAGTTCCCCTTCATCTAGAAAACCAGACATTCTAGATCTCGTACACACGGATGTTTGCACCATGCAAACCCGAACTCATGGAGGTGCCCTCTATTTTGTCACATTCATTGATGATCATTCCCGGAAATTATGGACCTTTGCCTTGAAAACTAAAGACCAGGTGCTGGAAGTGTTCAAGCAGTTTCATGTAAAGGTTGAAAGAGAAACTGGGAAAAGGTTGAAATGTGTACGTGCAGACAATGGTGGCGAGTACAGAAGACCATTCGAGGAGTATTACAGAAGATTCGGCATCAGACTCAAAAAATCAGTGCCAAAAACTCCTCAACATAACGGCCTTGCAGAAAGAATGAACAGAACCATCTGCGAAAGGATCAGATGCATGTTATCTAATGCCAAGTTGTCAACTCCTTTCTGGGGTGAAGCAATGAGAACAACGGTTGACTTAATCAACCTATCTCCCTCAGTTCCATTAAACGGTGATGTTCCGGAGAAAGTATGGAGAGGGGAAGATGTTTCCTACAAACACTTGAAGGTGTTTGGCTGCAGAGCATTTGTCCACATCCCTAGAGATGAAAGATCCAAGCTTGACGGAAAGGCCAAACAGTGCATCTTCCTAGGATATGCCCATGAAGAGTTTGGTTACAGACTCTGGGATCCTATCAACAAAAAGGTCATCAGAAGCAGATATGTGATATTTTTCGAAGATCAGACCATTGAAGATCTTGAAAAACAGAAGAAATCATATACACCTAAAGAGTTACCAACAAACCTAAACCCGGTTCCTTCACCGGGAGCAGAAAATGATGGGGAAGATATACAAGGAGATCCAGTTGATGACAATGCAGAACCAGAACCATTTGCAGAAAAAAATCCGGTTGATCCTCAAACAAGGAGATCTTCCAGAGAACGACAACCGAATCGCAAATATTCCTCCGCAGAGTACGTGATGCTTAGTGACGGGGGAGAACCAGAGAGCTATCAGGAAGCTGTTGCAGACAGTAAAAATGCGGAGTGGATGAAAGCCATGCAGGAAGAGATGAAATCATTGCATGAGAACCACACATATGACTTGGTCAAACTACCGCAGGGAAGAAAAGTTCTCAGGAATAAATGGGTATTCAAACTGAAGTCTGAAGAAAACAATCCACAACCAAGGTATAAGGCAAGACTGGTTGTGAAGAGATTCGGTCAAAAGAAGGGCATTGATTTTGAAGAAATATTTTTCACTACAAAACTGGAGATCGAACAACTGGATGTAAAGACCGCATTTTTACATGGTGATCTGGATGAAGAAATCTACATGGAACAACCTGAAGGATTCAGAACCAGAGGAAAAGAAAATCTTGTGTGCAGATTGAGGAAGAGTCTCTATGGGCTCAAACAAGCACCAAGACAGTGGTACAAAAAGTTATATTCATTCATGGACCAGAATGGGTACAACAGAACCACTGCAGATCATTGTGTATTTGTCAAGAAATTTCCTGATGGAGATTTTATCATCCTCTTGCTATATGTCGATGATATGTTGATCGTTGGCCATGACAGCAGCAAGATCAACAAGTTGAAGAAGGAATTGAGCAATTCATTTGCTATAAAGGAGTTGGGACCGGCAAAACAAATCTTGGGAATACAGATCTCTCGAGACAGACTGAAACACAAGCTCTGGTTATCTCAAAAAAGGTATATCGGCAAAGTTCTTGAAAGATTCAACATGAGCAAGCAAAACCAGTCAGTGCTCCACTTGTAAGCCACTTCAAGTTGAATATGAAGCAGTGTCCTTCAAGTGAGATAGAAAAAGTAGAAATGAAGAAAGTGCCTTATGCTTCAGCAGTTGGCAGCTTAATGTACGCCATGGTATGCACGAGGCCTAATATTGCTCATGCAGTTGGAGTTGTCAGTCGGTATCTGTCTAATCCTGGAAAGGACCATTGGGCAGCAGTAAAATGGATTCTCAGGTATCTTAGAGGAACTACGAATATTTTTTTATCCTTTGGTAGTGGTAAACCTTTATTAGAAGGTTGCACAGATGCAGACATGGCCGGAGACAGTGACTCCAGAAAATCCACATCAGGATACCTAATCACTTTTGCAGGGGGAGCAGTTTCATGGCAATCCCGATTACAAAAGTGTGTTGCTTTATCCACCACAGAAACTGAATACATTGCAGTAACAGAAGGATGCAAAGAGCTCTTGTGGATGAAGAAGTTTCTTCAAGAATTGGGACAAGAGCAGGAAAAATATGTCATACACTGTGACAGTCAGAGTGCTATTCATCTTAGCAAAAATTCCACCTTCCACTCAAGGTCCAAACACATCGATGTCAGGTATCACTGGATCCGTGACGTGCTCGAAGATAAACTTCTACAGCTAGAGAAGATTCACACAGATGATAATGGATCAGATATGATAACCAAGAGCCTGTCCAGAGAAAAGCTAGAAGTTTGCAGAGAAGAAGCTGGTTTAACACCAGCCCCAAATTTGCAGTGAGGGGGAGATCAGTTGAAGACGTTCTCTTCCGATTGGTATGGAAGGGGGAAAATTGTTAGTTCCATACCTGTAAGTTCACAGCCGCCTCAAGCATGCTCTCCAACAGCATCAACCATCCACATGCAGAGAAGCCAAAACACCAACTCTCTGCCGTATCAAACAAAGCATGGCTTCAAGGTCAAGAATGGCGGTGCTTGGAGTTTTGGCCGGTTGTGCTCACGCGTGAAGTTTCTGTAGCGACGCCTATACTAGTTGATGTATACACTCTGCCTATATATAAGTGATGTTGTAAGGATGTAACATATGATATACAACATACAGAGAGTGATATAGAAGAAAGAGCATAGAGCTAGAGAGAGAGAAAACCACAGATAGTTCTATGTGGAGTTGTAATTGAACAGAGAGAGTTGTGAGGTAGAGTTGAGAGACAGAGAGTGTATCCTCCTCCCTCATTCTCGGTTTCATTTCGAACCGAAGATAGTAAATCACTCTCAAAGTGGACGTACCCATATTTTTGGGGAACCACTATATATTTGGTGTCCATTGTGGGTGTGTGTTTGAGTTTGAGCTTGCTTTCGACCCAACAAGTTGCTACCCAATTAAAACTCTTATTTTCTGTAATGACAACAATTAGATAAGACACTTTTGGATACGAAAAAGTCAATGTTTTTGAAGTGTGAACATTTTGGTGAATGAGACTAATGATTTCATTTTGATGGTAACAGGAAGGATGGTGGTGAGCATTTGGTAAAAGCTTGTGGTGGTGGTATGGTTATATACGGCCTTTGTAATAATGCAAACTTGACCACAATGTTGACAATAGATCAGCTAAGACCTTATTTTGACATGAAAGGGAATTACAGTGTTGGTTACCAAGAAGGTTCGTTTGTGAAGAAATATCTAACTGAGGAAATGCAATACGATGTGTCTTGTCTCAGACAATATTCAACCATTGAGGATTATCACAATGGCTTGTCCAAAGGAAGTGATAATGGAGGTGTTGCTGCTATTTATGATGAGCTGCCCCACATCAAGCTCTTCCTCCAGCAGTATGGTTCCGAATACATGGTGGACGGGCCCATACTCAAAACCAATGGATTGGGATTTGTAAGTCTACTCGTTCTAAGATTTTTTTTTATATGTGCGCAATAACCGATACAAAAAAATATTTGAAAAAAATATAATCATGAGATGATTTTTTAATTATAGGACCTAATTAGAACAATAGTTGTGAATCTTTTTATGATGTCATGTGATCTATTTTCTGGATTTTACAAACAAAAATAATTATCTTCGGTGGGTTTGTCCCTAGATGTGTGTGTTTTTGCGTCCAAGAAGTGACAACCTTTTGTCATTCTTGCCTATATATTTATCCTAAGTGAGAGGTTCTCTTAAATTGTATTTTGAAATCAAAAAAAAAAAAATTAAAATCACCTTGATCTAGTGTTGACTGTCAAAATAACAAGGAACTCTACTCTCGTTTCAAAAATAAATTTGTTGTTGGTTTATGTTTACTTATTGCGGGCAAAGCACCTTTCTCCTTATAATACATCTGTTTGAGGGGAAGAAGCTGAATGGGTCTGGCCCGATTCGGTTCTTGCTTCTCTTCCTCATCTGGAAGATCTCTCTTGCCCATGAGACTCAACACCGGTCATTGAGAGACCCGAATAATGTCAATATATAACTGGAGAAGTGACGCCAGACATAATAGAGATTATTCTAGAGGCTATTGCAATAGGTAATTTGCAAGGAAAAGAACAGGAGAATTCGACCCAAAATTTCAGAGAACACTCTGGAATTCAATAAAATTGTTTATAATCAAGAATGACAAAAAACAACCCACAAGTCGGGTTAAAATAGCTGAAAATCAACCCCTAATGGGATTTTTGCCAAAAATAACAAAACCCTAAAAGTCTTACCAAAACGAAATACGGAAAGAAATCAAAAGATTACCAAAAATCTAGCCCAAATCGGGTTCAGAATCAATTCCTAATTGACAAATAAAATATTACCATAAATAGCAAAAATTAACTAAAAATAAAGAATTGAAAAGGAAAACAGCGGATTTAGGGCTTGAAACGAGGTGCATCGAGCATAGCTCGGTGGCCACGACGTGCGCACCGAAATAAGCTTTCCGAATTGGGGTCACGGGCGCGAATCGGACACTTGTAGCTCCATTTATGGCCAAAAAACCGACACGTGCACGGAAACCGCCCCAATTTAGCTAGATCACGATTTCTTGTCATCCTTGCGCTGATCCTCCCGCTTCAGGTAATCCAGCGCCATTAATAAGCAATCTGACAGTTCGGCATCGTCTGACTCGGATCCTCCTGCATTAAGAAGTATATATATCTCATTCTTGCTTGTTCATTCTTGAAGGAGGCATTCCCTTTAAACTCTTGCTTAGCCCCTGTAATTTCTAAGGGAATCATGAATGCCACTGATGATGGAGAAATAACTAAGATCAAGGAGAAATATTTCGTAAAGAAAGCGGCTTCCGAAGTTGACATTTCAGGACTCCCAGAAGAAACTCTAAGCCTCGATGCCTACAACTTTTTAGGCATCTTCATTGTTGCATTAGGCCTTAGTATAATTTTCTTTTTGTGCTCTGAGATATGGGGACAACTTTTTAGGTCTTTTCTTATATCCAAGGAACACTTGACCCAACCATATAACCTCTATTTCTAATAAGGAAGGTGAGGGGTTCGAATCTCCTTGAAGATAAAATTAGTATGTAGAAAAAAAAAAACCAAAATAATCCTTACCTGTCCAAGAAATAAAAAAAACTTTTTCTTATGAAATAATTACTTAACCATTTTAAATTTTATTACTGTAATTTTTATTTAAAAAGCATTTTTTAATATATTAATTTTTAAAGATTGTGTAAATTCATGAAAATTTTAAATAAAAAATATATCATTAAATTAATTAATTTTTTTAATTTATAGTAATAAATAAAATATATTAAATTTAATTTAATAAGAAAGAGGATTGTGGTTACCTGTAAAAAGTATCAAAATATTAGGGCATTTTGTAAACAAAATGTGATAGTTTAGAAGATTGATGTCACAAATTATAATTTAGAGAGGTTGGTTGTAAATTTGAACATAGTTCACGGAGTTTTTTTCACTTCACCTTATCAGAAAATGTTAAATTTTTTATTAACATATAAATCTAAACATAAATAGAATAATATGTATTTTTGTTGCCCTTCTTTTGTTTCAAAACAATTAAGTGATTCAAAGTCCTACAAAATTTAATAGACATAAGAAGTTTTATGGTTCAGCAACTTGCAACCAAAAAAAATTATACTTAATAGAAAAATAAAAACTAAGAAAGCCCAGTTTCGTTATTTGTGATTAAATTAGTTACAATAATTGAATACCTATAAATGTTTTTGTATATTTTCAATATTAAAAAAATTTCTGTGTCATTTTAGTTAAAAAAAAATACTTTTTCAAAACTTTTAGTAATCTCAAAAGCCACCTTACATGTTTTTCACAGTAACAGTGGTATACTAATCTTGTCTTTCTCGATTATAATTCTCCAAGTTACATGTACCATATCTATATTGCTTTATAATACTTCAGAATCTATGCGTTGTCCGAAAATGTCACACACATGTAGAAGCTTATGAATTGACCTTCCACCTTTTGTTTAAATTAGATTTTTTCACTTATTTTGGACAATACTGGATCCTCCCCTCTTGTTAGGCCGAATAAAATTAAAATATATGGCTCTAGTTAATTAAAGAATATAAATAAGTATTATCCATTGTTTTATGGGTTGTGAAAAAATATTTCCCTCTTATTCACTTACATCTCTTCACCGTTGACAATCGTAAATCCTATTTTTTCTCCTCCACCGCTGGTCATTCTCTTCCTCGTCAACAGCTCGCCATGCCTCTCAGCTCAACCAAAGTTAGGTGTTTCTCGGTATCAAAATAACTCTCCATTTAGTTGCAGAACTTGTTTGGAAACCAATACAAGCTTCATAAGACAGTAGCCAAAATATGTTATTTATGTTTAAATACACCGCATGGCCGCAGAGTTTAGCCTTGTTTTTCTTTCTTTTTTCTTTGATAAGAGGCAATTAAAGCTAAAGAGTGAACACTCCCAAAAGAACACACAAATTTGAACCCTTTCAAGAGAATAAATAGAAGTCCACCAACATATTTTCTATAATTTCAAGTTATTAACAAAATTCATAAATTCCAAGCTATGATATAGGAATCAGGAACAATAATTATATCAAGAGTAGCTTTAGGTTTTGTTTGGGGAGCTTTTCAAGACCTCTAAACTGGCTTCCAAGCCCCAAAAGCCTGTTTTAAAATATTTTGGTTGTTTGGTAAAACGATAAAAAAGAACTTTTAACAAACATAAAAGTTATAATAAGTCCTTTTCAAAAAAATTTGAAATAATTGTTTTTCAAAATCACGTTTAGGAAGCCAAAATGCAATTTGTAATAATATTTTAAGTAGACTGTTTTGCCCTCTAATACTTTCATGATGGCGTTTAACTCAGAGACATCTAGATAAGTATGAACAAAATGGGAATAATTCACGATAGTTAAGCAAAACACCGACCATGAAAGAATTAGAAAAAGTTAACACCTCAACCCACCACGCAACCATAAAGCAAGCCCTTCCAATCCACAACAAGAAAGTGACTCCCACCTAGTGTTCCTTGTCTCTTGTTACTGTATTGTCACCCACTATTTAGTTGGAAAAAACAAGGTATAGGCTATAGAAGAGGATATACAAATGGTGATGATCATAGCATTTAAATTTGACCCAGTGCTGAAACTCATAGAGGCTTTTCACCAATAGTTACATTCAAAATTATTGAAGGTAAAAAAGAAAAGCCAAGAGACTTAAATGACTTTAGGCCTATAATGACCATAATTATGTTGGAAATAATAAACTTGATTGTTTGTTGTGAGAGTTACAATAGTTTTATTAAGTGTCTTAATGTTTGTGTTAGTGGGAGTGTTAGTGGTAAACAATAAAATTATGGTAATTGATAGAAATATTAGTGGGAGTTACCCTATTAAGTATTGTGTTAGTGGGTTAGTGAGTCTTTATTTGCATTTAAATATGATAGTTATATGTATCTTTTGAGGCCTATATAAGGCTATGTACTTTACATGTTTTAATCAAATTGAATAAAAGGAATAAAGTATTTTCTCTAATTCTTCTTCATACACTTCTCTTCCTAAACTCTAGGCCACTATTTCCAACAAAGTGGTATCAGAGCTAGGTTGTGAGAGTGAGAGGAAATGGCAAACAGTTCAATTCCATTTTGAATACCTCAGTTCACCAAAGACAACTATGAAAATTGGTGTATCCGAATGAAGACAATTTTGGGAGCACAAGATGTGTGGGATATGGTAGACAAAGGTTACAATGAGCCAGAAGAAGAGCTAACCTTGTCTCAAGCCCAAAGAGATGCCTTCCAAGCCAGAAGAAAGGACCAAAAGGCATGATCATCCACTAATGTATGGATGATGCAATGCTACAAAGGGTTGCTAGTGCTAGTAATGCAAAACAACTATGAGAGATTCTTCAAAATTCTTTCCAAGGAGTGGAGAAAGTGAAGAAGGTTCGCCTCCAAAGTTTAAGGGGTGAATTTGAAGCATTGCAAATGAAGGAATCTGAATCAGTTTTAGATTATTTTTCAAGGGTTCTAAGTATTATGAACCAACTAAGGAGATATGGTGAATTTTCCATAACGGATACAAGGGTCGTTAAAAAGATCCTTAGGTCGTTGGATTCTAAATTCAACTTCATTGTTGTCGCAATTGAAGAATCAAAGAATTTGGACTCCATGACTATTGATGAACTCATGGGTTCGTTGCAAGGAGATATGGTGAATTTTCCATAACTTGATTGCTTGTTGTGGGAGTTACAATAGTTTTATTAAGTGTCTTAGGGTCCGTTTGGAAACCAGTGTTTTTGTCTTTATCCTTTTGAGAACAAAAAACATTCTTGTTCTTGTTCTAAGGGTAACCCGGAAACAAAAACATGTTTGGTTGGGAATTTTATCTCAAAACTTTTCAAGAACAAAAAACAAAAAAACACGTTTGGTAGACCTTGTTTTCTGATAACATAAATAGAAAAACACGTTTGGCAGCGTCTGTATTCCCTGAATTTCTGAGAATAGAAACAGAAAAATATATTTGGAGAGTTGAATTGTTTTTTAAAAATTTTTACTGAAAATTTGCCAAAGTGTTGGAATTGAGAAAATTTATGTTTATGTTAAATATATCAATTTATGTTCCGTGTTGTCACTAAATATAACAAATTCATTGGCTCAATGCAACAGAGGCTGGAGTTGAATATTACTTTCGAGTGTTTTTTTAATTGACTATGTACATAGTACAATAGTTACTTTTCCAAAAACCACCAGTTAAAACCCAAAGAGAGAAATAACAAAAGTAACTGCTTACATCTGGAAGTATATAACTGATGATCAAATTCAACCAGATCCTCATACACTCTTAAGTGGATACAGAAAACAAATCTTAATTTAAAGAGAATAACTTAAATTGATGATGAGACATGGATTACAACATGCCTAATTGATCAGAAAAAGATTTTCTGGTAAATGGCATCTAGTCGACAGATCTACAAAACTTCTCAAGATTCTCCTAGACATGAGTCTGACTCACAGCTCCGGTAATTAGTTTGATGAGGCAAATTGGATGTGCTGATTATTCCAAACAAAGAAATCAAATTTGTTCTCTTTTGCTCAAGGTGACCTGAAAGATTCATCAGCATACCGAACATTTCCAAGCTCCTCTTCAATACGCAAAAGCTGTAATCAAGTAGAGTACCCATAATGGATGAGCAGTTGCTTAAAATAAATAACGGGAAACAAATGAAAATAAAAATATGGATTGATTGCCGATCAGTATTTGCAATGTATATATCCACACATACACACACACACACAAGTACACAGACATTAGAATCTCTCATTTTGGGGGGAGATCACTTCAGTAGATCAGAAGGGAAGATCCTTCAAGGTAGGAAAAGGAAACGAAAATACAAGAAAGGCTCCAATTTTACCTGATTATACTTTGCCAATCGCTCACTTCGGCAAGGAGCTCCTGTTTTTATCTACAAAATAGAGTATAAAACTACTAAATAAACAGTAACAAATTGCATAACATATAGCAGAGTCTACAAAATACAGTTCATAAACCTATCCACTAGCCAAGCCAACTGAAAGATCTGCAATGAAGTTATCCTCTGTTTCACCACTTCGATGGCTGACCATCACACCCCATCCTGCAGCTTTTGAGTCGAGGGCAGCTTGAATGGATTCAGTTACTGAGCCAATCTGGTTAACCTACAATTATTAAATGGGGAAAAGTTAAGTTGGCACCAAACGGCATACAATGATTACCCTTGAAACGTTTACAAAATAACTATTTGTGAATCTTTGTTGGAAGAACCGTGAATATGCATACTAAAGAACCTACTATGATTAAAAACTTCAAAATTTAAATCGGAAGAAATCTTTTAGTATAAAAACCTGGAGCAAAGGAGTTCATATTGTCCCAAAAGTTCCTACAACATTTTTTCTCTTTGTTGTTTCATTTATATGCATGTACCAATTATCAAAGTCAATTACTCATCTAATTAACATGTTGGTCAATGCAGGAAGGCCATTTCAGCTAAGCATATTTTTATCCCAACATAAACTGAGTCTGGATGGTAGAGCCATCCCAAACATCAATCACATGCACGAGGCAAAACACAGTTTAGGACAAATTAATAGCAACTGGTCAGTGTAAACCAACGACCACATATGTAACTTGAGAACAAAACGTGTAATTCAACACCCTTTAATATAATCACATATGTTTCCCTTGATTGCCAGACAGTGGCTAATATTGTATATCAGAAATTGACAGGAAAATAGAATTTTAACTGATGAATAACATGAGTTGAGGAACTGAGGATTGGATGATGAGAATATAGGGAAGACAAGTAAAAACTTGGGACAGACTTATGATGAGAATGAAATTAATGACAAAAAAAATTAAAATTCTAATCTGAGTTAAAAAGGTCTAGAAGGAAAAAAAGCACGACATTGGGCAAGAGGACACTTCAAAATTTAATTCCGTATGTGAACTCCAATAATCACACCATATAACAACATTCCAAATCTACATCAGTTGAAGCAAATAGGACAAGCCAGTTGGAAAAAAAAAAAGACAATAGTTTTGCTAAACCATATAACTGCTTTAGAATGAAGTTGAAGCAAATAGGACAAGCCAGTTGGAAAAACTTAACATAGTAACCGGACTACAGATAACGATTATTCTTTAAAGAGGAATACAGTATCTTGTCTTTCTCATCCTTAATGATCTAAACATGAGGAGAAATTAGCATTATCATCTATTTCTTTTCTTTTTTATTAACAACTAATGTTATCAATTCATTTCTTTTTTTTTTCCTAGTAGATATTAAAAACAAGGCAAAAACAATATTTTAGCTATCTACGATAATACGGCCAATGGCTGGTTTTGATAAAGGGCATCACTAGCTCACTTTGTTTGCAAGTGATTTGCGAAACATCAAAGAGTTCCATGTGGCTTGAGCTAATTCTTTGTCAGCGACTAAAAACAAATAAAAATAAAAATAAAAAAACAGCTCACTCAGCTCTGCTTAATTTCTTCCTATCTATCCCAATTCATGCCATAACAACAACTACAATCTTATTTATTTCAATTCATAGCCGCGTTGAAATTAGAAAGAAACAAAAATCTAAAATTTAGCTCAATCAGACATCAACTAAATTATATATACATATGTTGCTCCTAAACTATATCATTTTTTTTTCTGGCAAAACAATCATTCTGATCTGAATTGATGGGTCATAAACTATTCAAAATTCGATGCTACAACTCCTTGTACAAACTAAAAAAAAAAATCCACTTCATGAATTTGTCAAAAAAAAAATGTTATGATCCTCATGAAAAAAAAAAGAAAAAAGCAAATAAGGAGAAAGTATCTTTAAAAATGAGAATGCCCGTAAGCAACACCATGCAGATAAAAGATGATTGTATCCCATCATACACAGTTGAATAGGCTGCACTATATATGCTCTTTATCAATTAGGAAAAAGTAAACACAAAAAAAAATATTAGGCTCATTTTTACTAGAATTTTTAGTGTACAGAGATCTAACAAAACTTGAAATAAAATCTACCAAATCACACACAAAGTAACAAACCCCAAATCTACCAATTTTCAGTGTACAGAGATCTACCAAATCACACACACACAACCAGTTTCGAAACCCGGTTGTGAAAAATTGAAAGGGGTTTCGAAACCCAAACCCCAAATCACATACAAAGTAACATATCTAAAGAGAGAATGAAAGATTTACAAAATACTCCATTCGCTTCCCTCTTACCAAGGTGTCATCCCTTCTACTCCCTTCCACTTAACCAAATGAAAATAGAGCATGGTGTATAAGCTCTCCCACCATAGAGCTTATTGTATTATGTATTACTTCAAAAAAATATATAGTATTGCCCTAAATCATGAAGAAGCATAAACAATTTCCCAAATACCATCGACCATTTCTGAAGAACAGCTCCAGAAATTAATCCCTCAAATTCTTTACAGTACGAGATCCAAACACAAAAAGATCAAGCTTATGAACATATGCAACAACAAGATCAAATATTGTACCAAAACAACAAGCGTAAATTTTCCTCCCATTTTTAATCAAAAACGTGAAAAGCACAAAAAAGGAGAAGCTAATTTGAAGCATATATACTGACACGTATCACAGAAATAACGAAAAATAGCGGTTGATTGATTGATGGCAGAACATACCTCTTTCTCGGCTCCGATTCTTCTAATTGAACTCGAATCAGCTCGATACATACACAAACAATCACTGAAATTGACGATTTCACCTCTCGTCGCCTCAAAATCTATGCTTGTGAAGAGAATATATATAGAGAGAGACGTGGATGTATATGTATATATAAGGATTGTTCTTCACATCAAAAGAAAGAAAGAGGGAGAGAGGTGTACCCAGAACCAAACCCTATAATACTATTTTGAAACATTATAGATGAAATTAATTACACACAAACAGAATCACCATGTTGCACACATATATACACAAGGGCTTGAAACGGAATCAGATCTGACGAATTTCGACACAAAAATGAAAAAAGAGAGAGGAGACTAAACCTGTGTGTGAGTGAAATCATTCAATTCAGGCAGTGTTTCTGGTATGTGAGACGATTGTTGATGTGTGTGGGTGAGACGTTTTGTTGTTGAATCGCGATTTCAAGCTCGGTCGAACAGAATCGCCATGGTCGTCATCGCTCTTCGCGTCCACAAAAACCCTAGAGCAACTTGTTCGTTTTTGGAAGATAAATGTTCGTTTTCGGAAGAGAACATACTTTTTTTTGTTTTTCTTTGTAGTTGAAATGGAGTAGAACACACAGTAAAAAAACAACAAAAACAACAAAAAGTTGTTCTTGAAATCAGCTCACATATCCCCTTTGTTTTTTAACTGTTCAAGAAAACATTTTTAAGCTTTAAAGTTCCCAAACATGTTTTTGTCCTTAGCTTGAGACCAAAAAACATAAAACAGAACAAAAATGGCCTTTCCAAACGGGGCCTTAATGTTTGTGTTAGTGGGAGTGTTAGTGGTAGACAATAAAATTATAGTAATTTATAGAAATATTAGTGGGAGTTACCCTATTAAGTATTGTGTTAGTGGGTTAGTGGGTCTTTATTTGCATTTAAATATGATAGTTATATGTATCTTTTGAGGCATATATAAGGCTATATACTTTACATGTTTTAATCAAGTTGAATAAGAGGAATAAAGTATTTTCTCTAATTCTTCTTCATACACTTCTCTTCCTAAACTCTAGGCCACTATTTCCAACAAATTAGTATGTTGTATGATAAAGGTAGTTGTTTTACCATATTTTTTTAATGTTTTTCCAGGCTGTTTCAGAAATAGGCATTTATGCGCGTGTTGGCAGAAATAAACCTTTGGTTAAGCTTTTGTAGGTGGTTATGAGCGATTAACCATTAGACTTGAAGGAGTGGTTGGAAGCCCTATTTTATGTGGTATTTCTATAAGGAAACATTCTTCTACAAGTAAGTTATGAGTTTATGATAACATTACGTCATTTATCTAACACGAATAGAACTGTTCCACTAACTATTTTCAGGTTCTCATAAACGCATCGTTGACTTGTGAAATTACCTATACGATAGTGAAAACAACCTAGAGGAGGGTGAATAGGTTTTTTGTCGATTTTATGATCAATTAAATTATTTAGCGAAAATTCAATTTTAATCAGTCACAAACCCTAACTCTCAATAATATTCTCTCACCATATGTACATCTCTGCAAAAGAAGAAGATGAAGCTGTAGAAAACTTGTAGAGAATTCTTAAAGACGTGTCTTCTCTTCTGCAGACCTTCAATATTTATAGGCAATGATGATCGAAACCCTAAGTTTGCCTTTCTCGTAATTTCACATCCAAACCCTATATTCTAGTGAATATATTGTATATAGCATGTACTTTGATGTATATAAGTCATGGACAACTTATAAAACCAACCCACGAACAATTTGGAACTTGCAGCAAAAATAGCCAAAAACTTGAAGCGTAGGCCCCCTACGCTTGAAGCGTAGGTCCAAGCATACTTCCAAGCGTAAAAATGTATTTTCCAGCCACTTTTTGAAACTGAAAGCGTAGGCTTAAGCATAAACATTTTATTTAAAACTACTTTTTTCCGCAACTGCGCCAAAATGATCCTCTTGAACCCATGATACTTTCTGCTTAGAGTGACGACTTTGGAAAATATTGTTTTTGCCCTCCAGGAGACATTTTTCCTCAATATGCTCACTTTCGTGCTTCACTTGTATTCTTCATTACTTTAACGCTTGATTCTGCCTTTGAAAAAACTTATCGATGTCATTGAAAGCAAACTAACTAATCTAACACTCAACATGGTTATTGTCTAGAACATGTCATACATAAACAATTATAATAAATGTTCTTACAATCTTCCCCTTGGCATTTCTGAGACAAAACCCTGTTTTACAATATTGCCTCACAAATAACAACATAACATCTATACCTATCAACACACACCGACAAACATAGATATAAATTGTCACCTTGCTTTCATAACGGTCTACCAATCCTATAACCACAACACTAAACAAACCATTAAACGCACGTGTGAAAAACAAATATAAACCAATATAATGATCATCAGAAAATCATAACAACAATGCACACATAATGATCATCATTCTTCCCCTGAGAATAAACTCCCCCTTTATAAATACTTCTTCCTCTTAATCAAACAATCTTACCCAAACAATCTCTCCCTCTTACTTAATATTTCTCCCCATTTTTGTCACTGAAATGTCAAGCAAAGATAGTATATTCCATAGCAACAATGTAGAGAGTATATTCCATAGCAACAATGTAAAGAGTATATTCCATAGCAACAATGTAGAGAGATGTAAGGAAGTACTCAAGGAAAAATACCAAGATACAGAATCCTTATCAGATCATATCCAAATTCTCAGGATAACAAAAATCTCTATTATGCATGACTTTACTACTAATGCATGAATGCAACATGTCATGAATAAAAATAAAATAAAATATTTTTATTTTTTAGAAATCTGTAAGCAATGCAGTAGAGACACAAAACCAATCATTAACACATCATATTCTCATATTTAACTCAACCATTATACACATGGTATAGAAGGAAATTAGCTCACATATCTTGTAAACTCAAGAATGCACAAGTCAAGTTTTGCAAGCACTAAGGTAAGATGAAAACAATACATACTAAAGCTGATAATCTCCCCACCAACCGTGATGATAATTAAATCCAAAATCCAAACTAGAAGGCAAAAATAAAAAATATTTTATCTTTGCCACACAATTTCCTACTTTTCATCTTTTCAACTTTTTCACCATATCCCTTTTTGTCTTTCTAAGCTCCAGACTTTCCAGCGAGATTTTTTAGTCCCGACCAACTGGGCCCGAGCTTCATCCATGGGATTTTTGCTCATTAGTCTTCTCTCCTTCTTACGTGAACACTCAATGCTTACTAAGGCAAGAGGTCCAGTTATTCAGATTGAAGAACTACTTTTTGCATTTTTATATTTTAAACATCTCATTATTTCCGTGTTTCAACATCATCACAACATTCATACACATGAAAATAAAAATATTTCATTCATAGACCAATCTAGCATAGCTCATGAACCTTCATACCACTTTGGGTTACATAAAAAAATTTACATATTGAGCAGACATTATAATCATCACCGAAGTAACTAGCACCTAAGATTAAAGTTTTGTAACATAAAATAATCATGCCAAGTGATCATCAAAAAATCTTAGGTCAGACTGATACCTCTACTTCACATATGCATAATGAGACAAGAAATGTGAAAATAGAGTAAAATATGATAACTTTTGTACTCTAGCCAAGCTCAACAGTCGTAAAAATTTCATTGTCATTTATTTCAAAATAAAATGTTTGCATGAATAAAAATAATACAAATGTATGATTACCTATCAATTCTAGGGAAAAAAAATTGCAATGTGTTCCTAGAATGATAGATAAGAAAATATCTACTCTAAAGAAAGCATACCAATAGACTTCCTAATACTAACAGGCTTTTGAAAATCTAATGGTTTTGTAAAGATGTCTGTCAACTGAGAATCTGTGGATATGAACTCTAGAGACACTATACCATCTTCAACAAGATCACGAATGAAATGATGCGAATATCTTTATGATTTGTCCTAGAATATTGAACAAGATTTTAAAAAATATTTATCGCACTCGTGTTATCACAAAACATAGTCATCGTGCCTTAAGAAAAACCATAATCCTACAACATTTAACGCATCCACAAAACCTGAGTACAACAACTACCAACTACTATATACTCAGCCTCAGCAATGGAAAGAGAAATACAATTTTGCTTCTTGCAATGCCAAGAAATTAAGCAATTTCCAACATAAAAACACCATCCACTGATACATTTTCTATCATAAACATTACTGGCCCAATTAGCATCAGAAAATGATGCGATATCAATATTAGTACCTGTGGATACCATAGTCCATAATTCACTATCCATTTAACATACTTGATAATCATTTTCACAACAGTAATATGAGACTCCTTAGGACTTGTCTGGTAACATGCACACAAACCAACACAAAAAGCTATGTTAGGTTGACTGGCAGTCAAATACAACAAACTCCCAATCATACTCCTATAAAGTGTAGGATCGATATCTTTACCTTTATTATCTATACTAAGCTTGACACTTGTACTCATAGGAGTGCGTGCATCCTTACCCTTTTCCAAACCAAACTTCTTTACTAATTCCAGGCATAACGAGTTTCAGAAACGAAAATTCCAACACTTAATTACCCAACTTGAAGCCCTAGAAAGAAGTTCAATTCACCTATCATGCTCATCTCAAATTCATGTTTCATTTGATCTCCAAAATAATGAGCAAGCTGATCAGAAGTGGAACCAAATACAATATCATCAACATAGATTTGAGCAACAACTGTATCACTCTCAATTTTCTGAATAAATAGTGTTTTGTCCATTCCCCCTAGAGCAAAACCTGTTCCCAACAGGTAATCAATCAACCTTTCATGCCAATCTCTAGAAGCCTTTTTCAGCCTATAAACATGACCCAGACAATGAGGATATTCAAATCTTTTGGGTTGCTCCACATACACCTCCTCATATAGAATGCCATTCAAGAATGCACTCTTTACATCCATCTTATACAACTTAAATCCAAGATGACAAGCGATAGCAAACAAAATCCGAATAGATTCAAGCCTAGCAACTAGAGCAAAAGTCTCATCAAAATCAATACCCTCCATCTGAGTATATCCTTGAGCAACAAGCCTAGACTTATTCCTAACAATTGTACCATTTTCATCCTTTTTATTCTTGAAAATCCACTTGGTACCAATCATGTTTATCTCTTTCGGTCTAGGCACAAGATACCGCACATCATTCTTAATAAAATGCTAAAGTTCTTCTTGCATAGCATTTATCCACTCACTATCTTGAAGAGCTTCTTTGACATTTTTAAGTTCCAAGAAAGATGTATAGCATGCATACGAAAGCTCATTCCTAGCCTTTCTCCGTGTCACCATCATTTGATCAACAAAACCTATAATATTATCCAAACCATGGTACAACTTTAACCTTGCAGATGGTTCTTTAGAAGGTGTAGGCTGAACATCACCAATTTGATCATGTGATTCTGCAGGACTTGAATTATCATCATTAACCACATTGTCCTCTTTTTCAACATCAGAAAAATCATTATCCAATATAAATAATGGCTCACCATCTTCCTCCTCAGTAGACGTCAGAGACTCATCAACACATGAGTCATCAACCACTACATTGGCAGATTCCAACATAGTTTGAGTTCTAAGGTTAAACACCCTATATGCTCAACTAGTCAATGAATAACCCAAAAATATTCCTTCATCACTCTTAGACTCGAACTTCCCAATAGATTCACGATCTCTAAGAATATAACATTTTGCTCTAAAAACCTTAAAATATTTCACAATAGATTTCTTGTCATTCCACAGTTCATAAGGAGTGTTTAAAGTGTCAAGCCTAAGATAAACTCTATTTGAGGTCTAATACATTGTGTTCACTGCCTCGTCCCAAAAATTCCTAGGAACATTCCTACCTTGTAGCATAACGTGTCATTTCCTGAATAACCCTATTCTTCCTCTCAACTACTCCATTTTGTTGAGGAGTTTTAGGTGCTGAAAATTCATGTTTTATTCATCTCTCATCACAAAACACTTCAATTTTTGAAATTTCAAACTCCTTTCCATGATCACTTCTCATTCTAGAAATGGAACAATTATTCTCAGTTTGAATTCTTAAACAAATCCTCTTAAAAATTTCAGAAACTTCAGACTTTTTACTTAGAAATCCAACCCATGCAAACCTTGGGTAATCATCCAGCATGAAAAAAATATATTTATTTCCTCCTTTGCTCATGGTCCCAGTGGGACCCATTAATCAATATGCAACAGCTCTAAAGGTGTAGAAGTACCAATGATATTTTTCTTTTTGTGCTAACATCTGACTTGTTTACCCTTCTAACATGATCCACACGCAATCCATTTTGCATAACCAAGCTTAGGAACTCCCTTAACAATTTCACTCTTAGTAATCTTTATTAATTCTCAAAAATTAACATGTCCCATCCGCTGATACCAAATTTCAACTTCATCAACTTTAACTTTATTGCATAACAATTCAGAATTAGGAACAATGCAATAGCAATTATCAGTTCAACGCATACCTTCCATCACGCAATTCCCAAAAGAGTCAACGATTGAACACTTATCAGGAGAAAAAGTGACCTTATGATTGTTGTCACATATCTGACTTATGCTCAACAAAATTGCTTTAAGACCCTCTACATAAAGCACATCTTCTAGTTTAAGTAGACCAGGAATCACAACAGTATATTTTCCTTTAACATTTGACTTATTTCCATCACCAAACGTTACCATCCCACCATGACACTCCTCGAGAAATCCAAAAAATGATATATCTTCAATCATATGCCTCGAACATCCACTATCCAGACACCAAGAAGTAGATTTGCATGCTCTAAGAGTAATATGAACTACAAGACAGTATAGCTCACCTTTGCGAATCCATGCCTTCTACATCTTCTGAGCTCCATTCGCCTATCTTAACAAATTCTTCATTTCTTCATTCAACATTCGAATTTGATCTTAAACATGATCTTCACGTTAAACTCTTTCTTCCTTCACTAACTTCAACACCTTCCATCGCAGCTTTCAACACCTTGGTCGAATGTGACCCGTGACACCACTATGGTGACATACAATAATGAACCTCTGAACTCTATCAGTCAACCGCCTATAATATCTAGCGGTAAGAAAATACTTGCTTTCAATAGGTCTTTTGACATAGGCTTCAACACCAGGATTCTAATTTGAATTTCCTTGTGAATAACTAGAAGCTACATGGGAGGCCTTTACAAATGTGGTTTTTACAACAACATTTGAATTCGGCATTACTCCAACAAAACCCAAACCCTTTGTATTTCCTACTGATTTACCCTTACTCAACATCTCATCAAGCTTAAGGGTTCCTTCAAACTATTTACAAAGAGTTAATTTAGCATCTTTCAGCTCTTTTTCCAAATTCTCAATCTTAGTAGATTTCTCAACCACTTCCTTATTGAGATCATCTTCCAAATCCAATGCATGAGTTCTTTCTAGTTCAGATTTCTTCAATTCCTCAACCAACTTGGCCTTTTGCGTCTGTAGGAGATTTTGAGTTTTAGAACTATTGACTAATTCATCTTTTAAAGAATGTAATTCTTCATCCATGTTAAGACTCTTAGTCAACAGTTTCATGTTATCTTTATGAAGTTGTGTGGTCTTATCAAGTAATTTGTCATAAAACTCTTGAAGCGTATTATCACAACCTTCATCACTCTCAGAACCTTCTTCTTTAGACATCACCCAACTTGTAGCAACTTTTTTGACCTCCTTGCTTTGTGCAGCAAACACAGTGAAATTCTCAAAATCATCACCTACATACGAGTCTGTCGCATCACTAGTTGATCCTTTGTTAAAGTCATCATCCCAACTAACAGCTAATCCAATGGATTTCTTCAAAGTATTTGCACACTCTGCAGCTATGTGACCATATCCTTGACATTCAAAATACTAGGGTTTCTTCTTTTAGGATCAGAGTTGTCCTTCCTAGTTTGAGTCTGATTTTTACTTCTAAACTCACCCAACTTATCCCCAAATGTTTGTCCTTAGCCATTCTATTTAGTCCTAACAAATTTTTTCAACCTTTTAGCAAACATGGCTATATCATTCAGACTCAACTCACTTTCTTCATTAGGTTCAACATGATCCTCCCTAGTGGTTTTGAAAGCTATGTTCTTCTCTTTTATGCCACTAACCTTCTTAGGGGTTTTTTTGAACATCTCCATCTCATAAGATTTTAAATTTCCTACCAATTCTTCAACCTTAATTTCTTTAAGACTCATGACCTCTGAGATGACAGTGACCTTAGATCGAAAACGTTCAGGTAGAGACCTAAAGATTTTCTTTACTTTAGTAGTCTCACGAATAGGCTCACCTAGGTTATGACAACCCGTTACAATATCATTTAACCTAGCCTCAAAGTTGGCGTAAACTTCATCCTCCTCCATCTTCAGTTGTTCAAATTAAGAATTCAAAATTTGAAGCTTTGATTGTTTCACCTTCGACGTTCCTTCATGAGTGACTTGGAGAATGTCCCAAACTTCTTTGGCAATTACGCACGTAGAAATCCTCTTGAACTCATTCGGAGTAACAACATTATATAACGCATTCAACGCTTTTGAGTTCCAATTCGCAATATTCATTTCAACAGCAGTCCATTCACTTAACGGTTTTGCTTTAACTTCATTAGTCGCATCGTCTTTCATAGTGGGAGGTGAATATCGTACTTCAACAGCATTCCATACTCTTTCATCTAAAGATTTCAAAACGCTCTCATCTTTCCTTTCCAATATGTGTAATTCCACCCACAAAACAAAGGGGATCTAGATATGGAACCTCTTTCACGAGCCATATCCATCGTCTAAGTTCACGATCTAATCCTAGGTATTTAACTTATATCGGGGCAACCACGCTCTGATATCAATTAAAATTACCTAGACGATAGTGAAAACAACCTAGATGGGGGTGAATAGGCTTTTTGTCGATTTTATGATCAATTAAAATTATTTAGTGGAAATTTAACTTTAATCAGTCACAAACCTTAATTATAAATAATATTCTCTCACCATATGTATATCTCTGTAGAATAAGAAGATAAAGTTGTAGAAAACTTACAGAGAATTCTTAAAAATATGACTCCTCTTCTGCAGACCTTCAATATTTATAGGCAATGATGATCCAAACCCTAAGGTTTCTCTTTCTCGTAATTTCACATCCAAACCCTATATTCTGGTGAATATATTGTATATAACACACATTTTGATGTATATAAGTCGTGGACAACTCATAAAACCAACCCACGAACAATTTGGAACTCGCAGCAAAAATAGCCAAAAACTTGCAGCAGTTACTCTTGAAACGTAGGCCTCCTATGCTTGAAGCATAGATCCAAGCGTACCTCCAAACGTAAAAATATGTTTTCTAGCTACTTTTTGAAAATGGAAGTGTAAGCATTTTTGTTAAAACCACTTTTTTTCGCAACTGCGCCAAAATGACCCTCTTCACTTGTATTCTTCATTACTTTAACGCTTGATTCTGCCTTTGATGATACTTATCGATGTCATTGATACCAAACCAACATATATAACACTCAATATGGTTATTGTCTAGAACATGCCATACATAAACAATTACAATAAATGTTCTTACAACTTGTGTATCAGATATTAGGGAAATTGAAATGCTTAATGTTATGGGAATGTCTCAAATGCCAGAATACTTTCTTTCTCTAATTTTATGGCAGGTATGACACTTCACTACCCTTTGTCTATTTCATGTTAAATTTGAGATGAAACATTCAAAAGTAGTAGAGTATTCAATTAACACTTCTAAAAATGATGCGAATAAAACATCTAGAACTCAATTATTAATCTTAATTTGTCTTCATCGTAACATGTTAGTCATTTTCAGGCTAGAAGAAACCATTAGAGCAAAACTTGTAAGAACACCATATTTCTAGTCATTTCTATGTTTTTTTCTGGTGAATAAATGAATATATAAGAAATAAAAGTATGATACAAATAAAGGGTTTCGGGAACCCAAAAAAGGAGAAAAAGAAAATAAAATTACACACCCAAAAGGGGTAAAAGGGGAAAAATATATCAAACTACATTTAATTTCAAACCCTAATCTAACTACCCCCAAAGATGACTTTACTCTTGCAAACCCTACATTCATAATCAAAGCTAAATAAAAAAAAGCAAGGGTCCATATTGCGACGACTGCATCCTTTAGATCAAACCATTCAGCAACAAAAAACAAGGATTCAAAATCTCAAGAGCTCATATTGGCAACATAACAATTGTCATGGGTACGAGATCAATCAGGTGAAGATGGGGGCGGCAGTAAAGGCGAAGGAGTTGTAGGGCACTAATTGATAAGGGTTATGCATGTAAGAGGAGCGATGATATCAGGTTGAGTTGTAAAGATTGGGGTTTGGGTTGTCCTTTCCAGGTGAGGGCACGAATTGGTGATGGGGATTGATGACACCAAAATATTTGATATTCTAAGCGTTAAATAAACATTTGTTAGTCTCTTTATTCTATTAATAAGATATTTGTAACGCCCCGCATTTTCCTTTCACTTTTCTGGAATTCTTTTCCAAGTGTTAACGTTTTGTGACGTCACTTATTCACGACGTCTTGTGTATTCTCGGTACGTGTATACTTTTTGCACTTGAGTTACGGACTTAGCGGGACGACGTCGTGGACTTTCGTTTCCGGCTTCAGGATTTATTGTTCGTTGACGACTACTTGGGTTCGTGCAACATTTTCTCGATGGAGCTTCGACAATTGTGTTGCGTTCCCGAAAGTGTTACCCTAGTCTAGTGTAGACGTTCCGTGTAGCACTTAGGTGAATTAATTTCTATATTTTCATTTTGTGATTAATGAAAATTATTAGAAACGATTTTGGGAAAGAAATGACGTAGGGGTATATGAGTATTTTCATATTTGGAGCACTTAGTGAAAAGTGAAGAGATTTGGTTAAGTGTTGGGGTATGAATGGCATGTTTGTAATTAGAGAGGATGACAAAGGGTAGAAGGGTAATTAAAAGGCTTGATGGCACTCTTGTAATTAATTCTAAGTTGGGAAGAATTTTTTCATTTTCTCATTTCAAGTGGTCTCTCATTCCTAGCCCTTGATCTCATTCTCCCATCTTTGTTTTAGACCCTTGGATCATAGGGCCTTATTTGGTTGGCACTTAAATCTAATAATCCATTATTCTTGGTCTTTCACTTGGCAAGACTTTTTATCAACCATTGGATGGTTTATTAATTCCCATCTTCATTCTAAGCCCTTGGATGATAAGACATTGTTTAACAAATTAATGGATTTTGTGAGTGGTGTGTTTAGTCTTCCATTACAAGACTTATTTCTGGCCATTGGATTCATTTTCTTTTTTTCCCCATCTTTGTTTTAGGCCATTGGATGGTGAGAGAGGTGAGTGAGAAATATCTACACATATGTGGTGTGTTAGTCTTTCATTCCAAAACTTTTCATCATTTCTCCTCCATTTTCTCTCATCATTTCTCTCTTTGTTCTTCTCCACTTATGGGTGGAATTCATCACCCTAAGTTGGGAGTTTGATGTGGCCATCAACATCGAAGATATTCATAGTGTTCTTGTCTTCGGTTTGAGCTAAAGATGGGCAAGTGTTCTTCTATCCTTATGTGTTTCCATTTCAAACCTTAGTTAGGGTTTCTTGTTAAAACCACTTAATGATTCTTGCTCTCTTCTTGTGATGGAGCTTGATTCATGATTAGGGGGCAATGGTGAAGATTTCCACCGGTTTGCTCCTTGGATTTCGGTTGGGAAAAAGCTAGGGTTTCATAGGCCTTGCTTGGTAGTGGTTTGTGCTTTTCTCTTCAAGAGGTAGGGGGAAAACTTCTTAACTAGTCATTTTATGATTGTGTGAGTATGAGTTTGATTCTAGGATTCCTAAACCTAGATATATTTTTGATAAGTGTATACTTGAAAAATATGAATTTGGGGTTTTATGTATTAATGTGCTATAATCCATATTATGTTGTACTTGAGATAGATAAGATGTATGCTATATAGGTTATGAGTTTTGGAGATTGAAGTACGCTTGTATTACTATATGTATATATATGGTATTCATGTATATATGTATAAGAGTAAGTATACATATAGGGTTTTGAGTATAGGTAGTGTAATATTGATAACGTATATAGGTTAGCTACTTTGTTGATGGAGTTGGAATGTGGAACTTAGAGCGTTATTCTAGTTTTCTCATTCTTGTGAATTTGGAGATTTCTATATTGAACATTAAACTTATGTATGAAAATGAATTAATGTGTTGATTAAATTGCTTTAATGAGAATAAAAGCATTTTAAATGGAAGGTAAAATTATCTTTGTGTATTAAAGGATAACTTGATGATTTGGACCATAAATGTTGCATGAAAAGGCATTCTTGTTGATTAGTGCTTTAAATGAAATTTAAAAGCATGTTAAATGGTGAAAAACATTCATGTTGACATTTTGGGAATGTTATTTATAAATATAATGAAATACATATTTATGTTGTTGCATGGCCCATTGACACATATTGCATATGGGTTCACCTTTTGTAGAGAGAATTCAATTGGTGTGGTCTACGTCCGTTTGTGTATAGTGCATGAGTAGACTTGTTTTGGATTGTCGTAACAACTAGCCAGGAGGTGCTCCTTGCTCCTACGGAACTAATCTTCCGAGAAATGCAGACGCTGGGGGGAGGACTCGTTCCAAATCCTAGGTTCGCGACCGCGTTGTGTTTGACGTCTTCCTTGTTAAAAGTGTAAGTGTCAAAAGCACTTGGGAAGAACGGTACGATAAATCTACCTTCATTCTTGAGCGTGTATCCTCAAAAAGTGAATGGTTAGAGAATGATCTTGTTGACCTTTAGAGTAAGGTGGTGTGGTAGTGTGAGTACCATGAGGTGTGTGAGTCACATTGCATTTGAGATTGCTAATATGTGATTTATGTTGACATATGTATCATGATATTACACTATGTGATTGAGGAGCATGTTTAATGTGAATTTTGATGTATACAAATTCATTTGTTATTAAAATGTTCAAGTGAAATGGAAGGATGTGAAAATATGTTTTGCGTGCCTTGTTTAAAATATAAAGTGAAATATATTCTTATAGTTGTTGTTATGTGCTTATATACCTTAGGGGGTGATATGAGTTGGTTTAGGGACTTTCTTATGAGAAGTAAAGTCGGTTGTGGCTATTTAAGTTGAGATGAGTTGAAGCCTTGAGAAGGCAGGTTATGGTTTTGTGGTATAAGTTAGTGTTGGTGTAGAAACGTGGCATCAATGGTGGTATTGATGTTTTGGTTATGATAGATGAGGTTATGAGTAAACCGAGTTGATTGGGTAGTGATGACCATGTGATATTGTTAGAAACCTAGGTGATGTGGTTTTGAATATGGAATTGAGGTTTGAAAGAATTGGAAGAGGTTCTTGATTTGAAACTAGTTGGTTCTGTGGCAACGGTCACTAGGTTCCCTTAGTACTTGTTTGGTAGACGGTGTGGTGTTGGTTTTTGGTTTTGATTTGGTTGGAGTTGGAGTTGGTGTGGTTTTATTTTGGTTCCAAACCATGTTTGGTGCAGATGGTTTTGGTGTGAGAAAAAGTGAAACTGAAAAACCAAACCATGTTTGGTAGAGCTGGTATGAGCTGAAATTCTAAAACCAATCATATATGGTAACTTAGAATAGTTTGACATTTTATTTATTTAAAATAACATTTTGTAAATATATATGTTTTAAAAAATAAAATATATAAATATTTAATTTTTCGAAATATTTAATTTTTCATAAATATTTAATTTTTTCAAAATATTTAATTTTTTCATAAATATTTAATTTTTTCGAAATATTTATATTTTTCATAAATATTTTATTTTTTCGAAATATTTAATTTTTCATAAATATTTTATTTTTTCGAAATATTTATTTTTTCATAAATATTTTATTTTTCTCGAAATATTTATTTTTTCATAAATATTTTATTTTTTTCAAAATATTTATATTTTTCATAAATATTTTATTTTTTCGAAATATTTAATTTCGAATTTATTTATATATATATATAATATTATAAATGAATAGTGTCAAACCATTGGACCCAACTCCAACCAAACCATCTATTGAGATGGTGTGAAAATTGATAGATTTGGGTCCAATGGTTTGACACTATTCAAACACTTTTGCTCCAATACCATACATGCCAAACATGGAGTGGTGTATAATTTTAAAACCAAACCCAAAAAAATGGCACCACTCCCTCTACCAAACAAGCACTTAGTGATCTTAAGGATAGGAATGTCATTGAAGTTGTGGACATTCTTGAGTATGTCATTGTGGATTTTAGAGATTTAGATGTCGACCTAGGTATGGTTGGGTTAAAGTTAGTGCATTTGCATATGGTCACTTGCATTCCCTTTTAGTTGCCTTTTTACCTCGGTTCGTCATTTTCTTGCTTCATTTGAGCGTTTCTAAAGTCACTTGGTTTTTCCTTTAGTGTTTGATTTGTTTCCTAAAAATGGATTTTTCATAAGACTTGCATTTGAGTCTATTCGGTCTTTAAGTGAAAAACCCGTTTTTGCCTACCCCTGTGATGCCGACAAAAACTTTAAGTTTTAAAATAGTTTTAAAGTCATGAAATAAAAGATTTGGCCTTTGGAGGTCGGTGGTGTCTAAAACGGAGACCGGGGGTAAGACGGTTAGTTTTATGAATTTTGAAGAAAGTATTTTTGATAAAACTAAACCGAAATTAAATGATTGTTTCTCATTTCTAAAGTTCCTAAATGAATTAAGGACTTTGTCTCATGACTCCTAAGGCTTTGAAGCTTCTTTGGAAGTCATTTTTGAGGTTTTCTGGTCTAAGCAGTCAACTGGCTCCTTTTAGGCAGTCGACTGGGTCAACCAAGCTATTTTCCGTAAAGATTTTGGAACTCTCTATCTCACCCAATCGACTGGGTCATTGAGCCAGTCGACTGGGTCCTCAGCCAGCCGACTGGGTGAACTAGCCAGTCAACTGGGTCAGCTTTGGGTGGATTTTTTGTAATTTTCGAAAATTCATTTCTCTCATCTCGTAACTCAGATTGAGGTTCCGTTTGTTCCTATGGCTTGTTATAGGTGAAAATTTGTAGATAAAATTTGAAATAATTTATTAAACTGGAAATGACTGTTTTACCCTTGGTGAAAGAAGGGTACTTCAGCTTTCCGTTTTTATCGGCGTTGTCTGGTGCCATTTTCAAAAATGCATATCTCTCGACTCGTGGCTTTGATTTAGGTCCCGTTTATTTTTAGGGCCTATCCTATGTCCAAATATTTTATATAAAATTAAAAATTATTTATTTTCACTTGAAATGACTGTTTTACCCTTGTTGAAATAGGGATACTTTAACTTTCTGTTGGGGTCGGCATTGTCCGATGCCATTTTCAAAAATTCATATCTCAAGCGTCGGGGCTTTGAATTCAGTTTCGTTTGTTTCTATGGTTTAAACTATGTCCAAATAGGTAGGGTAGCCTTTGAAAGTACATATTTGCCCTTGAAATGACCACTTTACCCTTGGGCGAACATGTGACCTTTGAGTGGTCGGTGTGATGGATTATTCAATCGTTTTCACTTCTTTTCGTGGTTTGGAAACCTTTGTGGCTTCCCTTAGGTTGATGTGAATGTTTTACCCCTGTGTTGGGTTTATGGATGTCGGTAGTGACATGTGAGGTGATTGATAGTATGAGTTGATACTGATTTGGGGTTTTGGAGCTCGGTACGCTTGTGGCCTAGGAAGTGTGAGTGTTATTCTTCCTGGAGTGTTATGAATAAGAGTGTTTCTCCCATGATTTTGTGATAGTGTTGTGTTGATTGTCCGTGTGGGACTGACGAGTACGAGTCGTAGTGATCTGTGAGGGGGTCTATATTACGTATCTGGTATTGGTTGTATATCTCTATATGTATATATATACGTGTGTATATATATATAGGTGTGAGTTATTACATGTTGTTGTGATATAGTTTCACTATGTGTTAGTTGCCCTATTTGTTAATGCATGGTAGGGGACTAGGGGGATGTATTTTCGGGGTCTCGTATTGGCGTGAGTGTCATGTGGGATATTTAACTGACCTAGGGTAGATGCATGTACACGGGTTAGTTCGTACTCGACTTGAACGGTCGTAGGATGTGACAGTTACGATTCCTTTCTGCTACGAGGCTCAATGAGCTAACCCCGACAGTGGTATGCCTAGTGGTTTACACCACCAGTTTGCAGGAAATGTTTTGGCTATGGACAACTTAAAGTGCAGGATGGCTCGTGGAACTGATGTTGTTGCGGGATTTGGGACGTTAATATGTAGAGTTGGTCATTTTGTTTCATTTGCTTGTTCCTTGTGTTGGCATATCCCTTCATTGTATTCGTTATCAATGCATCGTTGTATAGATGTATTCTTTCGGCACCTCGATGTGCATTGGGTATCATTTGGTTTAGCTTTTGCTTGGTTTTGTATGAAATTATTGTTGTTAATAATATTCCATTCGTTTCATTGGTATTGTTATTCATAGTTTGTCACTCATTTTATGGATCATGACCCCGGATTCCTCGGATGTCCCAATTCGGGAGTCTTTGGAAATTTGGGGCGTGACAATATTTTTATCTGAGTTATGTGTTAAAGTATGTTTCAGGACGTTAATGCAAATTTGAGTTAATTTCGGATTTTTAGCAAATGTGTCTAATCCGGAATGACACTTGGAAGATGAATGCACTCAATTCAGAGAAAGGTACAAGTTAGTGAAGCAGAATACAAGTGGCTGAAGCAGAAATTCACAGAATAAATAAATATAAAAATTAAGGAACCACCGATCGATCGTAGGAGCCGACATTGGAATTTGTGCAAACCTATATTGCAGAATTCTAACTTTGTGTACAAGTATATCAAGGGGCAGAATCGTCCATTCACTGTTGATACTTAGTCCTCACATCAAGTCCTCTTGGAGTGCAAGAAAAGACATACCATATATGCACCAACTTTTGTCTATAAATATGTGAAGACTTCATGAAGAATGCTATCCTAAAATATATCTTGAAATATCTTTGACATATATACAAAGTCTCTCTCTCTATTTCTTTTTGTCCTACTGGTACACTCTCTTTATTGCTCAAGCAGATGGTGGACTAAGTTTTTGATGGTGGACTAAGTTTTTCATTTGAGCTTCCCCTCTAACTCCAGGTCTTAAGGTTTCTCGCAACACACATTTTCTTCACTGTTCTCCAACAGATGTTGCTTGTTTCATTCGATTTGCATAGTTCCTCTATATATTCTTTTAAATTTTTGTTTGTTCTTTTTTTTTGTTAGGTAAAAATGTAGTTAAAACCAATGATTTTTGAGTAATTAGTAAGTTGTGTGGTGAATTGTAGATGTTGCCTTTTTCATTATGGTGATGTTTCTTGCTAATTTTTGTGATGGTTTGTATTATTTGATTTTATTTATTTGCTTCTTGGGGACATCATCATGAAGTATATCGAAGGCAAAGATTTAAAGATGGTGCTTCAATCTGCATTTTCATATTGTTTTGGTCCCTTAGAGAGATTTTGAAGCTGGCTAGTGTTATGGGTAATATTCTTTCAACTAAAGTTGATGTGTTTACTTTATGCAAACCTGGTAATTGTCACTCTCTCTGTTTTTCTCATGATTTCAACTCTGTTAAAATTGATGGAGCTGTTTTGAAATTTTTTAAGCCCAATTAACTCTAAATGTAGATATGTTTCATCAATGACGCTTTGTAATTTAGATCTTGGTCTTCTTATTTTGTTGATGCAGATTTAGTAGGTGGTGGAATGATCAGCTAAGCTCTAAAAACAAAGCTTAAATTCATAATTGGAGTTGTGCAAATCAAAGTGAAGGTATAGGTAAACATTAAGTTATGGCATCAGAGATTTGTTCTTTATTTGTAGTAGTTGTAGAGAAGTGTTTCATGCTATTTGCATTTTATTGAACATGTGTAATTTGGTACTAAAGTTTAAGAATCTTGGTATATAAGTTGAACAAGTTAAAATTTTAAGATGAGTGTCTTATTTAACTTTGATGGTGTATATATTCTTTGCAAATAAATAAATAAAATTATATACAAACTCAGAAGATTAATGCTTCTTCAGATTTTGTATATTTTTTTTATATATAATACAGAGTTATTTATGGCATCGGGAATAGTGCATATGCTTATCACAAAAACTACTTTCTCTGTCCCAAATTATAGGCTCATTTTGGGGAATCCAACTTTTTAAGAAGATGACTTTTGTTGTAGTGTTAGTGAATGAAATACCAACTTTACTCATGGTCCCCCATAATGATGTGATGGTTTAAAGTGTATATGTCTTATACCTTTAATGGTTAAAGGTTAAATTGGTAAATTGACCAAATAAAGTACTTTGACTTTTCAAAACTTGACACTTATTTTGGGATAAGGAAAGCATGAAAAGTGGACACTTATTTTGGGATGGAGGAAGTATGTTTTTATAATGCCCTAGCCATTGCATCATAAAAAATGTAGTATTTACAACGCCCTCTGAGGGTCGGAAATAGGACCACATTTAATAACCCCATCGAGGGTCGGCATTAGTGACAGATCAGGTGACGCCGTTTGGGGGTTGGAAATAAGTATTTTTGTCGCTATTTCAGCCTTTTTCCGACCCCTTTTGCCGTCACAATTACCTTAGGGTGCGTTTGGAAACTGGTGTTTCCGTTTTTGTTCTTGTTTTTTTCACTGTTCACTGGAATAAAAATGCATTTGGAAGCCTTTGATGGTTTTTGTTTTCGTGAACTGTAAAAAAACGTTTTGTCACCTTTAGTTCAAAATTTGAGAACACCAAAATGGTGTTTTTTTTGTTTTCGGCACTAGTTGTTCTCAGCCAAAAAAAAAATTAATTGTTGCAGATTCCCTAACCGCCATCTTCAACCTCCAAACTGTGATGTCCCACATCGCCCGGGTAGAGGTCTGGGGATGTACTTATATGTGCAGTGTTGTCTCCAATTGGTATGAGGCCTTTTGGGAGGAGCCCAAGAGCAAAACCGTGCGGGCTGGGCCCAAAGCGGACAATATTATACCAAGTGTTGGAGCGGGGTGTTACAATTGGTATCAGAGCCAGAGCCCGGCCGGAATTAAGTGTGAGTGCATGCACAAGCCCGTGGGTAACACCAGCGCCCGTGGGTAACACCAGCGAGGACGCTGGGTCCCAAGAGGGGGTGATTGTGATGTCCCACATCGCCCGGGTAGAGGTCTGGGGATGTACTTATATGTGCAGTGTTGTCTCCAATTGGTATGAGGCCTTTTGGGAGGAGCCCAAGAGCAAAACCGTGCGGGCTGGGCCCAAAGCGGACAATATTATACCAAGTGTTAGAGCGGGTTGTTACACAAACCCTAACCTCCATCTTCAACCTCCAAACCCTAACCCCCCCCCCCCCCCCCCCCCCAACCACCACCACCACCACCACCACCACCACCACCACCACCCGCCATCCCACCAACCCCACTGCAAATCGATACCACCACAAACCCCTACCACTGCAAATCGACACCACCACCAACACAAATCCTTACCTCTGCAACTTGACACCCCCAATCGAATTGGGGTGATGTGGTCTTTATACATGCTACTATGCTAATATTTTGAACAACAACAGAGTGGTCTTGTTCATTGTTGTATGAAAGATTTGGAAGTGTACATTGTAGCTGGTTTGTACAAGGGATGACAATCAAATCAAACTTAATCTCACCATTTGACAATTTGTTTTCTACTTTTTATTCCAAATAAATCTTAAAAATATGATTTGTTTTTTTTTGTTCCCGAAAATTTTTTAAATAAAATTTTCAACCAAACATGTTTTTGTTTCCGGATTACTCTTAAGACAAGAACAAGAATTTTTTTTGTTCTCAAGAGATAAAATACAAAAACGAAAACACTAATTTTCAAACGCACCCTTAGTTTCTTGTAGTATATAATTTCATTTGGAGTTTAATAGCAAATGTTATACTCTCATTCATGGTATGATTCTTACTTCATTCAGGAGTGTATTGTATATATATATATTATATAGGATTGTAATTTATTGGTGTGTGATGATTGGAGGTTATATGTAGAGACCCTATAAATAAGTGTTTAATAATAACAATACTATTAAACCGGAAAAAACTCTAATAATTGTAACAGGACTCTAATTCTATAGAAAATATCTATAACAATGGTGTTCCCATGGTATCCATGATCCTTTTTTATCTCGAGCTAATCAATTTCGTCATTTGTTAATACTTACAAACATGGAAATGAATGTTTTGTCATTGGTTTAATACACAACGACACATAAGTAATGCCTCACTGATATTTATGATATGATTGTATAAAATGAGGGTAATATGGTAATGTAAAAAAAAATATTTGTAAAGAACTTTTGAACTTGTGTTACTAAACATATAAGGGATTTTTTTTTATTCAAAATGACTCATCAAATTAATGTTTACCAAACATCTTTTTTATATTAAATGATTTTTTGTGATCTCATTTTTTGTAAATGACTTTTCAGTAAAAAGACTTTTAAATTTAGAAAGACCTGCCAAACAGGTAGTTAGTATTGTAATAGAAAGGATGTTGTATTCTGGGATAATTATATCAAGCGTAACTTTAGGATTGTAATATAAAGGACTTTATATTCAGGGTGGGAAGCTAATTCCACATCAAGCATCACATGTAGTTCAAAGAATTAGTTCCCATATTAAAAGAAAGAGAGCAAAAGATAAAATTACCATTCAATTGAAGATTGTTGGGATGACAGGATGAGAAACATAAAGGCATGACGAGTTGTTGGGAAAAAAGAGAATGGCCACGGGTGAAGGAGAAAAGATAAGGTATATGATTTATCCACCGGTGAAAAGATTTAAGTGAATAAGAGAGAAAAAAAATTAAATCCGGATTAAAATTCATAAATAATGAATAATACTCATTTACGTTTTTTAATTAATGTGAGACATATGTCTTAATTTTATTGAGTCAAAGGAGAGTACCAACTTCATTCTTCCCAAAAGAGGACCTAAATATAATCTCTTTTTGAATGATAAATTATTATTTAATCTAACAGAATGCTTTTTTCTTTATAGCACATGTACAATAAAAGATTAATTATCTTAAGTAATTACACATAATTACCTATGCATAGACTATAAAATATATGTTACAATTGACTTTCAAAAAAAAAAAAAACATATAGGGTCCGTTTGGATACCCTATTTTCTGTTTTTGTTTTTTTACTGTTCACCAGACCAAAAAAAAAAAACACGTTTGGCAAACGCGTTTACTGTTCACTTTTTTTTCCCCAAGAAAACTGTTTTCTGTGAATAGTGTGTAAAAGTGATGAAAACACTAAATACAACTTTTAGTTATTTTTTGAGTTTTTTCACTATTTAGGTGGTAAAAACAGTGAAAACACCAAATCCATAAAATACAAATTTCACCAAATAAAAGTGGTGAAAACACCTTCATCCAAACGCTTTTTTGTTTTTAATTTTTTGCTGAAAAAAACAAAGACAAATACAAAAACAGTTTTTATATTTGAAGACATAAAACAAATACAAAAAACAGGCTTTCCAAACGCACCCATATAAAATATATGTATGATTTACTTCCGTACTTTCAACTTGTATCATAATATACTTATCTAATCTTCTCTTATTATATATACATGATGGTACGATTTACTTCATGCTTCAATTTATTATGAAATTTTATATTCTTTCCGTTTCAATTTAAGTATCCACATTCACTATTCAATTCATTCCAAAATAAGTGTTCCAATTGAAAAGTCAATGCACTTCTTTTTATCAATTTACCAATTTATCCTTCAAGCATTCAAATCATAAAATATTTAAACTACAAATAACACATCATTTAGTGAGACCAAGGGTAAATTTGATTTTTCATTCACTATTACATCAATAAAAGTGATCACTTTAAAAATTTGGATTTTCAAAATGGATTTATAATTTGGGAAAGAGGGAGAGGGAATAGTACATTTTTGGAGTTATATGTGAAATCCAATATATAGACCATGTCTAACATATTACTTTCTCTATTCTAATTTATTTGTCCATGTTTGACTAAAAAACACTCACAAATTTTGATCAAACTGGACAACTAAAACGGGACCAAAATAGTATATTTGACTGGTTAATCATCCACTTTTTCTGGCAAATATCACTTGGGTGATATATTTTGTTTCGAGAAGCGGGATATTGTGAATTGTCTACCCCCGTTATTGTCACCTCCAATCTGAAACCCAGTCAACAGAATCTGAATGTTATGTAACAACAACGAAATAACCACCTAACCCAATCGAAAAGTTTTCCAAAGAATTAAAGACTATGTCTTTTATATTAAATTTTTCCAAATTGTAATATTATTAGTAATAACACATATACGAAAAAGATTTCAAATAGATGGACTTCTGGACTAATATTTACTATTTCATTAAGTCAACTTTTTAAAATATGGAATTTGCTACCAATATAAAGCCTGAACATAAAATGGCACATTTTTTTATATATATTAAGCAAAGATAATTACTATATAAACTGCTAATTATCAAAATATAAAACTAAATTTTAGTCATTGATTATGAAAATAACCTACACAGACATCACTCTTTATGCATACCATTTGAAGTAATCAAAATATAGTTCAGCTTTTGATCACTTGAGCTGAAATAATAATACTAGTTTATTACATTATGAATTAAACAATGATTTTTTATATTCACATAAACAATACTATTCCAATTTTATTTCGAACACTTCATGACTTTGATTTTATTAACTAGTAAATAGTGGTTTAAAAATTCATGTACTTGTAATTTCGCCTACATACATAAACAAACAGAATTATGTTTGACCGGTGTGCAATAAGATTGTTGTATAAATGTTTGACCGTGTGTGCAATAAGATTGTTGTATAAATGTTTGACCGGTGTGCAATAAGAATGTTGTATAAATGTTTGACCGGTATTTGATAAGAAGAGCTTTGGGTTGGCACAAAAGTTGACCTCTGTCATATCACACGTCCCTAATGCTCAAGAAACGTAACAGCCATGTGGACTCCTTCAATCCGGTGAATGTTATATATATATATTATATCACACACGTTATTTACATTATTTGTTGATCAAGACGTTTGTTCCAACACTAAATTTATATAAATCAGCAGCCAATTGAGCCCACCAGCATTTGGCATCAGAGAAACGGTTGCAAATGGACATGAAAACATGCTTTAGTTCCTTTCTTTTTATCATCTTATTGTGTTTAAATTTCCAAGCCAAGTTCGTATTCCCTGCTAATGCATCTTCTCCAGGTATTTGTGTGTGCTAGTGTGATTTATAAACAAGAAATATCAATACTTGAAGCATACACATATACCTGTGTTCATATATATATATATATATATGTCTACATACGCATATATATACATATTGCACTTCCTGTTCTTTGATCTATTTCTTATCAAGGCACAAAACAAGTTAAAAAATAATAATAATAAAAAAAAAGTTAATTTATTTATCAAGTTTTTTTTTTTTTTTGGTCCAGTTGGAGAGCAAGAATGCCAACCTTGTGTAGGTCAGGTTGGTGTGCGCATGACACTAAAAGTAGAAGTTCCAAAGAAAAAAGGATTCACTGAATTTGTTAGCGTATGTGAAGATGATAATGGCAAAGACCCATGTTATACTGGCTTTTCCATTGATGTCTTCAATGCCGCACTACAAAGGCTGTCTTTCAAGGTTGAGCCACAATATAACGCATTGGAGACTGAAGAATATGATGATCTTCTTGAGGACATAACAGCTGAAAAGGTCAGTTTTACATCCATTAATTCTCTCAATTTTATATATCTATATGCATCATTCGATGAACCCTTTAAACTCCACAAATTTCCTATCTATATTATGAATTTTTTTTTTTCTTTCTTCTTTTGTCCAACAGTATGATGCTGTAGTAGGAGACGTGACAATAAAGGGTTATCGGGCCACATCCGTTGATCTGACAGTGTCATACATGGACTCGAGTGTATATGTTCTCGTACCACTTAAACATGGTACAAGGAAAAATATGTGGATTTTTCTCAAGCCCTTAAGCCTGACTCTTTGGTTTGGGATTGTCATGGCTTTCATGTTTGTAGGAATTTTAATTGGAACCATGGAGATGCGTTCGAATGTCACAAACACGGATTTCTCAGGCCGTATCCTTCACAAACTTTTCATGATGATTTGGTATCCGGTTTCATTGCTCGTCCTGCCCGAAAGTAATTTCTTCACTCTCCTTTCTAAAGTTTGAGTTCTATGCTTAAAAGTTTTTATTCCTACAACAAAATATGTCTCTAGTGAACAAAATTTAGTTGCAGACTAAAATTTTGTCATAAAAGTTGATTTGTTCATCACAAATTTAAAATTTGACGACTTTTATTGTTATTATAGCTTAAAAAAACTTTTAATGTAGATGACATGCAATTGTAGTCTGCGACTAAGGTTATAATTTTTATCATTTTTAATGGCAGTTGCGAATACCATTAAAACTCTTATTTTCTGCAATGACAGCAATTAGATGAGACAATTTTGGATACGAAAAGGTCGATGTTTTTGAAGTGTGAACATTTTGGTGAATGAGACTAAATGATGTCATTTTGATGGTAACAGGAAGGATGGTGGTGAGCATTTGGTCAAAACTTGTGGTGGTGGTATGGTTATATACGGCCTTTGTAATAATGCAGAGTTACACGGCAAACTTGACCACAATGTTGACAATAGATCAACTAAGACCTTATTTTGACATGAAAGGGAATTACAGTGTTGGTTACCAAGAAGGTTCGTTTGTGAAGAAATATCTAATTGAGGAAAGGAAATTCAATGAGGCTCGTCTCAGAGAATATTCAACCATTGAGGATTATCACAATGGCTTGTCCAAAGGAAGTGATAATGGAGGTGTTGCTGCCATTTATGATGAGCTGCCCTACATCAAGCTCTTCCTCCAGCAGTATGGCTCCGAATACACGGTGGACGGACCCATACTCAGAACCAATGGATGGGGATTTGTAAGTCTACTCGTTGTAAGATTTTTTTTATGTGCCCAAAATTATTTGAAAAAGATATAATCATGAGATGATTTTTAAATTATAGTAACTAAATAAAATAATAGTTGTGAATCTTTTTATGATGTCATGTGATCTATTTTCGGGATTTTACAAACAAAAATAATTATCTTGGGTGCGTTGATCCCAAGATGTGTATGTTTTTGCTTCCAAGAAGTGACGACTTTTTGTCATTATGTGTATGTTTTTGCTTCCAAGAAGTGACGACTTTTTGTCATTCTTGCATATATTTGAAAAGTGAGAGGTTCTCTTAAATTGTACTCCTCTATCACAATTTATAAGGTTTTTTTGAAAAATTTAAATTTTTAAAATATTATATTGGTAATTAATAAAATATCAATTTTATCCTTGGTCCTACCATAATGATGTGATGATTTATTATGTAAAGGATTTATAATTTCAATGCATGGAGGGTAAATTAATAAAGTGGTATGATAAAGTGTTTTGACTTTTCAAATGAGATACTTATTTTGGGACGGAGAAAAGAATAAAAGTGAATACTTATTTTGGGACGAATGGAGTATTTTAAAACAAAAAAAAAAATATTTAAAATTACCTTGATATAGTGTTGACTGTCAAAATGACAAGGAACTCTCTTCTCATTTCAAAAATAAATTTGTTGTTGGTTCATGTTTACTTATTGCGGGCAAACCATCTTTCTACTTACGATATTTTACATTGAGGGGAAGAAGCTGAATGGATATGGGTACTGTTTTTCTTGCTCAATTGGAAGATCTCTCTTGCCCATGAGACTCAATACGGGGTCATTGAGAGACCTGAATAATGTCAATATATAATGGGAGAAGTATATATATCTCATTCTTGCTTGTTCATTCTTGAAACAGGCATTCCCTTTAAACTCTTGCTTAGCCCCTCTAATTTCCAAGGCGATCATGAATGCCACTGATGATGGAGAAATAACTAAGATCGAGGAGAAATATTTCGGAAAGAAAGCAGCATCCGAAGTTGACATTTCACGACTCCCCGAAGAAACTCCAAGCCTCGATGCCTACAACTTTTTAGGCATCTTCATTGTTGCAGTAGGCCTCAGTATAATTTTCTTTTTGTGCTCTGAGATATGGGGACAATTTGATGAAAGAGTGCCGTCTTCTAGTAAGGTATTTGATGTTAATGAAGGTTTGCCAATAATAGAGACTCAAGATGAGCACCCTTCTTTGGATTATATCCAAAGTTTCGAAATTGTTTCAAGAAGGAAAATTAATAGTAGTAGGTACTAGACTATGTGCCACTCTTCCTAACGTAGCATTCTCAGGGATGCATATATGTCAAGTTGTCTATAATTTAACCCCAAGATTACATGTAGTTGTATTTTTTTCATTTATTATTTTTTTTGTCAAGTTATTGTATATTTGAAATAATTTTTAGTAAGACTGCGCGTACTGGTAGCTTTTTTTTTTTGTCACATATTTTCTCTATTTAATTTGTAATGACTTGTTTATTTTAGAATTGATAAAGGTGGCGCTTCTCATTTAAGATCTCTATTTGAGTGTGGTTATCCTGAATAATTCATCAAGTATGGTATTTAAAACCTTCTTCATGATCAATTTGGTTGAGAAGCCCTGAGAGAATCTCCATGGACATGACAAAAAGATAAGGGGACATGGGGTCCCTTGTCTAAGCCCTCTTTCAATTCCAAAATAACCTTCAAGCCCACCATTGATATTAATAGAGGAGTTAGAGGTGTAAATGCATGTGATGATAAGAGCTATGATCCTTTGAGGGACTCCAAAACCCCTAAGCACCACCTCTACGAAATCCCAAGAGAAAGTGTCAAAAGCCATCCTTAGGTCAATTTTCAAAGCAAGTCTGTCTAGCTTATTGTCCTTGTGGTAGTGGAGCATCACCTCTTAAGAAAGCAAGATATTATCTGAGATGTTTCTTCCTTGGATGAAAGTAGCCTGGTTTGAGCTAATGCAGTCATTAAGAGCTAGCTTTAACCTAATGGCTAAGATATTGGCTATGCATTTGTAGATAACATTGCATACATAGATACGCCTATAGTCCTCCACCTTTGAAGGATTGCTAATCTTGGCAATGAGGTCAATAGAAGTGGCATTAACCTCTCTTGGCATCATTCTCGTTTCAAAGAAATTCAAAATAACATCAGTGATATCATGGCCAATTATGGGCCAAACAGCTTTGAAGATGACTGGGTTGAGGCCATCAGGGCCTGGGCTCTTGTCATCTTTCATGTGGAGGAAGATGTGCTTGATTTATTTCCTAGAAGTTGGTTTGGACATCCACTGCTTCTAGTCCCAGTTGAGGGGTCTTTTGATAAATTGACATAGGTCTGGCAAGTCAGTAGATCCATTGGACTTCGAGAACAAGGACTTGAAATAGTCCACAATAGTGGTTTTGATGACCTTTTGATCATTCACAACAGATACATCCTCACAAGTTAGGGCATTAACTATGTTCAAAGATCTCCTTTGGTTAACAATCTTGTGAAAATATATTATATTTTGGTCACCCAAGTGAAGCCATTAGACTCTAGACCGTTGTCTAAGAGTGCATTCCTCACCATGAGAGTGTCTTTACTAAGCTTGATACAAAATAATCATGAGTGTTAGAGTCCACCAAAGATTGAATGCTCAGAACCTTCTTCCTGACCTCCCCAGCCCTTTGGGACAACTAATCATAATGCAGCTTGTTGAGCCTTTCATCCCCTTTTTAACAAGCTTTAATCATAATGCGGTTCGTTGAAAAATGCCTCGTCTCTAATAGTATTACAAGGCTACGAACTTATATTTCCGTCGCTAATAATCAAAAATAATTACTACGGATTTTATTCGTCGCTAATACTTGCCGTTGCTACGAAAACTTTTCGTAGTTAATACATATAATTGCTACGAATATATTTCGTCTCTAATTATAGTACTTCCTATGAATTTTTTCGTACTTAATAAATATAATTGCTACAAATATACTTTGTGGTTAATAATTAAAACAATAGCTACGAAATTAATTTTGTAGCTAATAACGTTATTAACTACAAAATATTTCGTAGCTAATATGAATACAATTTTTCAAAAAAAATAAAAAAATGTGATTATATCAAATTATTTTTCATATAATCACAATTTTTATAATTTTACGTTTTACATGTATATTAGTGCTAGAACACCACATCTTATATAATTAAACTTTACAAACACATAAAATAGAATCACAAGACCCACGACTTTAGAGAGCAAAACTTTTTACCCAAATATATGAAAACAAAATTTTGATTGCTGCATTGGGTGAACTAAAAAATTATCCCATACAAATACCAACTATAATAATAAACAAAGCTCATGACCTTAAAACCTAACCAACATGGCATCAAAATTCATGTATTCTAAAAAATTATCGGTGATCCAATTTAATTAACTCATTCACAATCCACTTAGAGTCATCAACATAACTAATTAAGATCGAAGAACCAGTCAAATGAAACTGAAAACCCACAAGAGTTTATCTCATTTTCCCAATATCCATGAACCCAATAAAGTAAAAAACCTAAATTAACACCAAAAATTGAGAAATTAAAGTAATACCAGACCAGACCAATCAAAACACGATTGGAACAACAGATAAGGGCAAAAAATTCAAACAAGAGAAAAAAAAATATACAAAGTGGATGATATGATAGACAATACATTCAAATTCACACAACTACTACTAGAATTCAAATTCACACCAAAAGAAACAGTTTCATTCAAATTTTCATCCTCAAAACACGTTTTGTTCACTGAATTGTTACCTGAATCACCCCGAAGTTCGATAGGACGCCGTTTCTTGGACCTGCGACCAACCCTAGTACGCTTCCTGGTGGGTCCGACAGAGCAGCAATCTCAGAGAGGTCCAACTTCTCTACAGAGCAGCATGGCCTACGATGAGTGTGGTAGTTGGTGGCTGATGGAGGGAGTGAGAGACTGAGGCGGCGGACACGGGAGGGAGAGCCGCAAATAGATCTAGGTTAGAGAGGGTTAGCGTGTTTGGGAAGATTTTATTAAGGCTGTGAATTTGAATTTTTAAAGTGACTTTTGCTACGGAAATCATATTTTCTAGGAAAAAAATTATTAGTTGCTACGGAAATCTTCCCTGGGAAATACAAAACAATTTACTACGAAAATCAAAATTCGATTATTTGCTACGAAAATTAAATTTTGTAGCAAAATACTACTATTTACTATGAAAATCTTCCGTAGTAAATACAAAAACTTTATTTCTTACAAAATATAGAAAGGTAGTAATTAATTATAAAATTAGTTAAAAATTTTATATAGTCACAATTTTTTTAAAAAAAGAAATATATATATATAACCATATTTTTACAAATGTTTAGCCATAATGGCAATTCTACTATTCCAAAATTGAATTTCTTGCAAAAAATAAATAAATGATGTTTGAGGGAAAATTATTGATTGCAAGTGATAACCTTCATGTATAAATTCTAGAGAGCAAACTGAATGTTGAATGATGTAAAATGAATTTGTTATAAATAAATTTTCTAATTTTGTAAACCAATATGTGTAAATTATAGAGATCAAATTGAATGATGAATGATGTTAAACGAATTTGTTATAAATAAATTTTCTAATTTTGTAAACCAATATGTGTAAATTCTAGAGATCAAATTGAATGACGAATGATGTTAAACGAATTTGTTATAAATAAATTTTCCAATTTTGTAAACCAATATGTGTAAATTCTAGAGAGCAATTTCCTAACACAAAAAATTTTGTAAGTAATAAATTTAGTATTTGCTACGAGAAGCTTCCGTAGTAAAATCTTTTATTTGCTACGAAATTAATTTTTGTAGCAAATAGTAGTATTTGCTACGAAAATCGTCCGTAGCAAATATGAAATTTACTACGGAAATAAATTTGGTAGCAAAAAACAATTATTTGCTTCGAATTTTAACTTCGTAGTAAATACTTTTATTTGCTACGAAAATATTCCATAGTAAATACAAGAAAGTTTACTACGAAAATGAAATTTTGTAGCAAAAAACTATCATTTGCTACCAATATCAAATTTGTAGCAAAATACTATTATTTGCTACTAAATGTTTCCATAGCAAATACAAGAAAGATTACTACAGAAGTTTTTTCATAGTTAAAGTGGAATTATTTACTACAAAATATAAAAATGTAGTAAAAAATAAGATTTTTTTACTACAACATTTGTAGTAATTGTTGATACTTGTTATGGAATGTGTAGGGATGACAAACGAATAATTGGGTAAAAAAAAGATCACTAACTCATTCTTAACCCATTATGAAGGATCATGAACGGGTCCGGTTCCAAGAATATATATATATATATAAAGGTAGTTTAAAATTTTAAAAACTGTAAACTACATATAATTTTTAAAATAATTATATATATACACACACAAAAAGAAAAGTAAATTCAAAAGTATATGTAGAATTGGAATAGGGAGTTCCAAAATAATAGAGTGATTTTGAATTTTTAAACTTTTTTAGTTAAACAAAAATAAATTTGTCAATTTTGTAAACCAATTTGTTTAAATTCTAGAGAGAAAATTCCCAACCCCAAAAAATATTTGTGAATAATAAATTTATTATTTGCTATGAAATTAAATTTCGTAGCAAAAACTATTATTTACTACAAAAGTTAAATTTCGTAGCAAAACACTATTTTTACTACGAACATATTCCGTAGTAAATTTTTTTATTTGTAAATACTACTATTTGTTACGAAAATATTCTGTAGTAAATATATAAATGTTTACAACAATATTTTTTCATAGTTAAAGTGAAATTATTTCCTACGAAATATAAAAACGTAGTAATTATTAGGTAATTAACCACGGAATTTAAATTTCGTGGTTAAAATAAAATTATTTTCTACAAAAAAAGAATTTTGTAGTAAAAATGCCATTATTTACTATGAAAATATTTCCGTAGGTAATAGTTCGTAGCTAAAAGGCAATTTTGTTGTAGTGCCTAATATTCAAAGCACAAATCATGAGGATGGTGAATGAAAAACCTTACCTCTAGGAGATGAAGCTCATTTTTTCCCTTTCTTGTTTCTAATGCCTTTACAACTTGCAATGGAAGAGAACTCGGCTACAGAGGAATCAAGAGGAAGCACCACAGTAATATCAATGCATTTGTTGCTTTCCAGAATCCCATGATCAGAGACAATGTTGGCTTCAGCTACATCATGACCATTTTGAGGAGAAAATGCCAATTGGTTGCTAGGGTTGCCAGAATGGAGGAGCTCTTGATCCTCAATAAATTGCAGACAGCCATACCTATTAGGGGAGATCAAGCTCATATTCCTTCTTTCATCCATAGTCACCTCCTCAGCCTCAGTTCCCTCCCTCCTAGTGTTCAATATCTCTGCATGGGCTTCAGGATCAGGAACCTCAGCTGAATTCTGAATGGGACAAGTGGGAGTCTCAGTAGCAATCATTGTAATAATGTCATCATCTTGCTCTTGGCATGGCCCCTCACTTGCCATTTTTTTTACTATCACCCATTGTTGCTTCTGGCTATTGTGTTTGGTAGCAATCTGCCACGGAACACCTTCTTCGGAGAAGGGGAGAACACATTTTTTGTTGGTGTTAGGGTTTCCACACCCTTTATTCGAAGCCTTGTGTACCTGCAAATCAAAAAATACACACAAACACACACCAAACAATCGACACAAAGATTTATACGTGGTTCGGCCAAATCAGCCTACGTCCACGGAGAGCATCGTTTCACTATCGATCAAAGAGAGGATTACAATACGTACATAGTGTTTCACTCATACGTGTTTCGCTCACCCTCACCGGTGTTTTACTCATACCAAGAAGAATACTAAACTATATATCTTCCTATTCTCTCTCTCTATTTATGCACCCAACACAATAGGTTTGACCCCTATATTTATAGGAGATGATGGAGTAGAGAAGAAACCAATTGGTCTCACAAGTCAATTCCAATTAGGAGTCTTCTAATTGATCTCCTACCATAACAAGGATTGCTTGGTGGCTAAGTTATATTCCCCCTTAAGAAATGAGTCACCAAATATAACAATCTCTCACTTGACGACTTTTCAGCCAACAATCAACTCCATCAATGATCAGTGCATTACGGTACCCTCATTTCGGTCTTCAAGCTTGAAGATCCACTGAAGTTGCTCACAACTTTAGTTTCTCTGTTGTCACTACTTTGGTCAACATGTCGGTCGAATTCTTATTATCTTGGATCTTCTCAAGTGCCAATACATAATCCTCTAATAGAGATCTGATAAAGTAATAACGAAGTCCTATATCGTACTCTGACTATCACTGTTCTAAACATTTTTCTCTTGTTCGAATCACAATTCTGCCAACAAACGCTGTAACCAAATCAACTATTTACTAGTCTCTCTCACAGCAACATACTAAACCTAAGTGACTGTTGTAGTACCAACTGTAAAGATATATCCAGTAGTACTTCTTCTGCGGTTGATCGGTTCAAGTCATGTGAAAATAAAAGTTTTTAAAATAAAGAAATAACACGATATAATTTTACATCTCAATCGCAAGTACGCGAGTAGTATATAGTGTAGTTGGGTAGAGAGAGTATCGAACCACAGAGATCAAAGTTGTATTCCAAATAATTATAAAGTAGAAAATTGAATTATATTATAAACGATGTTTTGATTGGTTAGTTTTATAAACTACTAAACATAAAATAAATAAATAAAATTTGTTTTCGGTTTTAAATCAAAATAAACAAGTCTAGGGTTTTTATCCAATTCTACCACTAGTTTCATAATATAATCATTTAATCATAATATTGTAAGAGGGACATACAACTTATATAAATTAGATTAGTAACGCTACAAGCAGTTGCTTAATCCCCAAAGAGATGCAATCGGTCCGGTTCACTATAACCCATCTTCAATTAGTATGATTATTGCATGCATATATACTACAATTACTCCTAAAACATGAAATTTAAAACATGTTAATAATCATCTTCTCTTAGTATGGATTGTGAAAACCTAAGACTTTATCATGTAAATTAAGAACCATTATGTAGAAACTATTATTAAAACCTTGGAGTTCTTGCTCTTAGTAATAACATGGTTGTTCAAGACTAATTATTAATTCAATCTCAACTTAAGAAGATAATTAATCAAGAAATCTTATTTAGGTAATTCGTTCGATCTCTCACTACATAATCATCATATAAGTGTTATTTAGCTTCCCCTATTTGCAATAAAATAAATTAAAGTTCTACATTACTCGACTAGGGTTTCGTTGGAAACCCTAGATACCGACTGGCCGCTCATGGAAGGGGAAGACTGCATCATTGATGTGGCAATCCTCTTCATGATAGGTTGGTTGGTTCTTGAGTTCTTGAGAGAGACTTTGTATATTCTTCTATATATTTATGTAGGATAATGGAAGATATCTTATATTCATGAAGTCTTCACATATTTATAGACAAAAGTTGGTGTAGATATGACATGTCTTTGCTTGCACTCCAAGAAGACTTGGTGTGAGGACAAAGTAAAATATGTGAATAGACCACTCTGCCCTCTGATATACTTGAATAAGGAGTCTGAATTCTGTAGTGTATTTTTGCACATATCCCAAATGTCGATTCTACCGATCGATCGAGGACTCCACTAATCAATTGGTGGTTCCTGAAATTTAATATTTATTTATCCTGCGATTTTATGCTTTATCTGCTTGTACACTGCTTCGTTGACTTGTACTTTGCTCTGAACTGAATGCTTTAATCTTATAAGTACCATTCCGGATAAGACATATTTGCTAAAAATCCAAAATTAACTCAAATTCGCGTTAAGGCCCCTGAAACATGCTTAAATACACAACTTGGATAAAAATATCTTATAAATAAAATAAAGAGACTAACAAAGGGTAAATTAATGCCCAATATTCTGGTCTCATCAGCAGTCTATCTCACCAACAAAATCTGAATCTACATAGCTATGTAAATTTATTTTGCCTTTTCCAAAACAAAGGCATTTGTCTGTGGTACCTCGTAGATATTGCAATATCCACTTCACTGCTTCCTAGTGAGTCTTCCCTAGATTGGACATTAACTTGCTAACTTATCCCACTGCATATGCAATATTTGGTCTAGTACAAACCATTGCATACATCAAGCTACCAATAGCTGAAACGTATGGAACATTAGCTATATTGTTCCTCTCTGCTTTTGAATTGGGAGACTGCTCTTTGGATAATCGGAAGTGACTAGCCAAATGTGTGTTAACCGGCTTAGCATTACTCATGTTGAACCACTTCAAAACCCGTTCAACGTAATCAGTTTGAGACAACTGCAAAATACTCTTTTGTTTGTCTCTATTGATTCTCATACCAAGAATCTGCTTTGTTGCGCCTAAGTCCTTCATCTCGAACTCATTTGCCATCTGCTTCTTCAACTTACTAATTTTTGCAAAATCAGACACAACTACTAACATGTCATCAACATAAAGTAGGAGGATGATGTAACTCAAGAAAAACCTTTTGTAGTAGTAACAATGGTCAGCGTTGCACTTGTTGTAACCATGTCTCTGCGTAAATCCATCGAATTTCTTGTACTACTGTCTTGGAGCTTGTTTCAAACCATACAAGCTCTTTTCCAACTTACACACAAGTTTCTCTTTCCCTCTGACTGAGAAACCTTTTGCTTACTGCATATAAATCTCCTCCTTTAGGTCACCATGGAGGAAATCTATTTTGACATCTAGCTGATCTAGGTGCAAACTCTTTACTGCAACAATACTAAGAACTGAACGAATGCTATTAACATGTCGTCAACATAAAGTAGGAGGATGATGTAACTCAAGTCAAACCTTTTGCAGTAGCAACAATGGTCAGCGTTGCACTTGTTGTAACCATGTCTCTGCATAAATCCATCGAATTTCTTGTACTACTGTCTCAGAGCTTGTTTCAAACTATACAAGCTATTTTCCAACTTACACACAAGTTTCTCTTTCCCTCTGACTGAGAAACCTTCCGGTTGCTGCATATAAATCTCCTCCTTTAGGTCACCATGGAGGAAATCTATTTTGACATCTAACTAATCTAGGTGCAAACCCTCTACTACAATAATACTAAGAACTGAACGAATGGTATTCAGTTTCACAACCGGAGAAAAGATGTCGGTGTAGTCGATTCTTGCTTTCTGCTGAAAGCCTTTTACCACAAGTCTCGCCTTGTATCTTTTGGAACCATCATGTTCTTCTTTGATCCTATATACCCATTTGTTATGGAAAGCTTTCTTTCCTACCGACACCTCGGTTGGCTTCCATGTCTTGTTAGAGACAAGAGACTTCATCTCATCTTCTATCAGAGCCATATGTACCTGTAAATCAGAAAATGCACACAAATACACACCAAACAATCGACACAAAGATATATACGTTGTTCGGCCAAATCATCCTACTTCCACGGAGAGCACCATTTTACTATCAATTAAAGAAGGGATTACAATATGCACACAATGTTTCACTTACACGTTTATCGCTCACCCTCACCAGTGTTTCACTCACACCAAGAAGAATACTAAACTGTATATATCTTCTTATTCTCTCTCTCCATTTGTGCACCCAATACAATAGGGTTGACCATTGTATTTATATGAGAGGATGGAGTAGAGAAGAAGTCAATTGGTCTCACAAGCCAATTGCAATTAGGAGACTTCTAATTGATCTCCTACCATAACAAGGATTGCTTGGTGGCTAAGTTATATTCCCTCTTAAGAAATGAGTCACCAAATATAACAGTTTGTGTGAGCAAAAACTTTAGAGTGTATGCATTTGGAAGGTTTCCATTGGTAATCAACAAAAATAGAAATTTGTTTTCCTCCTGAAAGCTCAAGCTTGAACTCATTCATTAAGGTGGAATGAATGTTGATCTCAACATAAACCCTAGCAAAGCTAAAATAGGCACATTTTTTTATGTCCTCCTTCATTAGAGTAACCCATTTTCTCCATTTTTTGAAGATCATGAGGTGGTTTGCAAAATGCCATGGCCCTCTTCCATTATTGCATCTTGTCATTCACATTGTCAAATTTCAAAAATAAAAAGCCCATTTTAGAGTTCTGGACATTAACCAATCCCGTTGGTCCACAAATTTTGTCTATGCTTTCAACAGTGAAAAATGGCAATCTCTTGTCCAAAAAATAGCCTACAAGGTAGCTTTCCCACTCATGGCCTCCTTTATCAGCAATCTCACTAGGAGGAGTGACCAATGATGAACCTGAGGCAGGGGGTGATACTAAAGCTTAAAACGCCCTTCATGCTTGGACCTTTGTAGTAAACTATCCCAAGAAGGATTTTGGCTACCCCTTGTTCATTTTGGCGGGAAACACTATTTATGCCATTGGGAATAGTTTCAAAAGAGCTAACATCATTGTCTTTTGAATCACGAATTAAAGAGGTAGTTGAAGAAGACCCAACCTTTTTGCCTTCATATTTCTTTCCTTTACCATTATCTTGCTTGTTGGAATCCATGAGTCATTTGTCAAGAAAAACTGCATGAAGATGGACACACTCTAACCATATTGATACCTAAATAATATTTAAAATAAATTTGTCTTCTACCTTGTCGTGAAGTTGCATTTTGAATCATTCATTCACTCAAAATATTAAAACCGCGTGTGTGCACAAGGCAACTAATGGTAAACACTCATCCTCCCATTCAACCAAAATAGCCTAATTGAGAATTTGTTTGACTTTTTTTTTTTCCTTATTTTGTAAGTTGTTGGCCACAAAACATAATTATACATATTATTATTTTTATTTTAAATTTATATATATAGTTATAACTTTTTGGCAAAAGTACATAAAACAACCTTCAGTTTTTAAAAGTTGTAAAATACCCCATGTACTATTTTTCGCTACAAATTAGTTACTGACCTTTGAAAAAGCTAACAGATTACACCCTTAGGTTCACTTTAGACATCTTTCAATTACTATGTATGTCATTTTACTACTTTACCCTTTTTATTAAACAGTTTAATAAAATAAATGAAAAATATAAGAGGTTTAATTTTGAAATTTGTATGTATGTATGTATGTATGAGTAAACAGTTTAAATGACATACATAGTAATTGAAAATATAAGAGGTTTAGTTTAGCAAATTAAACTGTTTACATGCCTCTTATTTGTATATAAGAGGCGTGTAAAGTTGTATGTATGAGTAATTGATGATCCCATATTTCCACTATTATGTCTATGTCCAGATCTTCCAGTTCCAGTTCTTTTCGTTCTTCTAGTTCTCGTTCTCTCCTTTCCCCTCTTCTTCTTCTCGCATAGAATATTTATATGAGTATGATTACCTTGATGAATCTAGTAAAGTCCCTGTCACCGATCTTCCTATGGTTAACCCTTACACAACTTTTGCTAAGCCAACCAATACAGTCAAGAAAACCGTTACACGCCGGTTTCAAACCCCTCATCCTTCTTTAGTAAAAGAATACCTGCAAGCCTCTAGATTCGACCAATGTTTCATCCCTGCTACTGAGCAAGAACAATTACTTCCCCTTAAGTTACCATCTGATCTTCCTAGTCAGTGGCAGCAACAAGGCTTTACACATCTCCATTTTGGAGCTGTTCGCCTTGCTCTCTCTTTTCATAGCCGAAAAGGTCTCCCTGTTACCTCCCGCATTGCTCTGGCTGACACCAGATTCAATCAATACCAGCATGTCTGCATAGCAACTGTCCAAACTACCCTAAATGTTGGCACGGTTGTGTTCACCTTTTTCCCCAATTTCAACATGCCCTTAGCAGATCCACATCTGCTCAGTGCCCTGAAAGTCCAGATCCAGATTGGTGATGTTTCTACTGTCACTACCACCTATGATGCTACCCTCCACTACTAGATGACATACTGACTACAGAACCATGCCATGGAAATATGCTTACCATCCTCTGCCTCCAATGATGCTCTCTTGCTTGACATAAACACCACCCATCAAGCATCTTGTTCCCATATTACCAAACAGCTTTTCAGACCTGAACTCCTCAAGTTGCTACCAGAATCATGGGTTACAGCTTATGAAAAACCACACCAACACCCGAAGCCACTTCAGTCCAGTAATCCTACTTTCACTACCAAACTTGATGGCTCTGTTGAGATTTCATTTCCTAAACCAGATACTCCTTCTCCAAATGCCATTCCCATATTTTCATCACGTCTCCCCGAGATTAACATGATATCTCCTTCAGCTTTTCAAAACCCAATTCAGATCAGCTCTTTTCAGTCCTCTAGAGACCTAGTCTATTTTTTCCAAGACCCCATCACCGGGCACAAGTTCTTTGATGCCTGTGATTGTGATGACTGCCTATATGATTTTGATGATGAACCCAAAAGAAAGAAAAAATCATCTTAGCAACGTCTCAAGGAACGATATGAAAATGGAGATCCCACTGTTGACTTTCTTAGTAAACCTTCTGGAAAATATGACTTCTATGTTACCTATGGCAAGTCCAAAACTCCACAGCCTAAACCACCTCTCTCCTTATGTAAGCCTCCCTATACACCATGTGCTCCAAAACCTTCACCACCACCGACTCAACCCCCAATTCCTTGTTATATGTTTTCTCCATCATCCTCCTGGACAGAAGCGGATTTTCCTCCTCTCTCCTACCATGATTCTCAAGAAAAAATAACTTACCACCATAAGGTCTCAGATCCTCTTGTTATTCACTCTGATGGATCTACCAAACCTATCTCTGCTGCCGAAGCGGCTATCAATTGGCAATCTGCCAATGCTCTGGCCCAGAACAAGATTTTGCAAATGATTTCAAGCTCTCAACAGTCTTTGGAAAACACTTTCCATAGAAAGCTCACTTCCTTGGAACTCCTTATCAATGATCTCCAGCAGAAGATGCAAGGCCTCCATGGTGAACTTCTCCAAATGGACTACTCTAACCAAACCTTAATTTCAGCTTTTCTCCACAAGGATGCTGAAATGAAGCATTTGAAAATTCAGCTCCAGTCCCTACAAGCCCAACAAACCCAAAGACAGATTAGTCCTCCTGATTTCTTTGGCTCCTCATCCCTTCTCCCTACTTATACATCTCAACCTTTGTCCAAACCATTATATGTTGCACCACCTGGACAGCTTAGCCTATTTACCTCTCCCTCCTTACCTCACCCCTTACCACACTTACAGATAAAAAAACCTCCAAGCACCTCCACACCACATGTCTCAGAATCTATACTTGCCAATCTTTACAACCTTTAATACCTACACCTTCTACATCTTCCGATCCCAAAGGCAAATCTCCAACCCAATTCATGCTCCATCCTGAAGATTCTCAACCCATAACCCCATCTCAAAAAATTTGCTAAAATTGGCTAACTTTCCCCAAGGACAATCTGATTCTGACTCTGTGGCTGAATCTCTTGAAGCACATTCTACTTCTTTTATACATATGGTTGATCCAAATCCCCAGTATCCACCTGGCGCTGATCCTATTGTTGAAGAAGTTGAGGATCCTCCTCCTCTTTCGATACATCCTCAGCAAACCTTTCCATCTTAGACTCAATCTCATAATGGGTTTTCTATTGATGAAATCCCCCATTCCAAATGGTTGGACAACTTCTATGAAATTCATGCTTGGTGCACTGCAGAGATGTTTGCTCCTAATGCTGAACTTCGCTTAGTCCTGACCCGTTATGTGGCAAAATTCCTTGGTCGCCTTCGCCAATGGTACCTAGCTCTAGGAGAGTACCGACACCTCCAGCATGTTCAACTGCAAACTATCTCTGCTTTCATTGATGTCTTACACAATGAATTCTTTGGTTCCTCTGATGGCCTGCTCAGTGTTGTTCGAGAAGAATTCCTGAGTATGAGGTGCTGTTCATTTAAGCGCAAAGATTTGGAGACCCATTTTCTTCGAGTGTCCCAGCGATTCTATGTTCTTGGTGGCATTGATGATGTTAATCTTAAACAATATTTTCTCAACTCACTTCCAGAACCTCTTGGAAATGAAACATTCAGACTTCTTCAAACCAAAAACATGGCCTTGAACAACATATCACTTGGTTCCATTTACTAACATGTCCTCTAATCCCTTGAGAAGCTCTGCAACCACCAGAAGTTCTTCAAAAAACTTCATGAGCAAGGAAAGCTTCTGGAAAAAGCTTGTGATCGATCTGATCTCCTCATCAAGTGCAAATATGACAAGTCTTATTCCTGCAGTCCTTCTACAGAGAAAACTAAGCATTTTAAGAATTGCAAACCCAAGAGATCCTCTTCTTTCCCCAAGTTTTCTAGACGGAAGAAATGGCAATTCTTTCGCAAGAAACCTGTTCGTGGCAAGCGCAAATTGGACTGATGTTACATCTGTAGACAAGCTGGCCACTATGCCAAACAATGTCCAAACAAAGCTGCTCGAGATAAATTGGTTCATTCAATTTCCAAGATTCTCCCACAAAATGATGATGATGCAGACATTGAATCCATTTTCACTATTGATGATGAAGCCAACGCTGAGACTATTTTGGATTTCTCCTTTGCGGCTGCCTCTTCAGACTCTTCGGACACTTATTCAGAAGATTTTGAGTCTGAAGCTGATTATCCTCATAACCTTTTCTCTGTGGAATTTTCTTTAGCCACATCCTTTCTAGTCCAACCCCTTACCCATATCCATATTATTCCGGACAAATATGTCAAACCTATCCCTGTTATAGCCTTCTTTGATACTGGAGCAACATCGACTATTATTAATCCATCCATCCTTCCTAGGTCTTACTGGTAGAAATGTAACTCTCCTTTCACTACCGCCAATGGTGAAACTTTTGCCATTACCTTCAAGAGTAAGACTATCATCCTCCAGTTGTTTCCTGGATATACTATCAAACATCAAGTCCTTGGTTCTGAACTTCCAAACAAAGATATTCTTATTGGGTTTGACATTCTTCAGAAACTCACCAAAATCTCTTGGATGCCAAAAGGATTGAAGTTTCGTAATTACTTCATTCCTTGGACTACTAGACCTAACATGTTCTCCCTTGACACCATATCCTCTTTCAGAGAGTCTATTATCCAAACTTCCTGTGTTGATTCCCATACCCATTTCCTTACCAAATGTGACCATCCTCTGTGGAAAAACCCAGAGTTCTTCATCACCCTTCCCTTCAAGAAAAATGAAGACCTCAACCCTACCAAAGCCACCCACCATGGTATGAACCCAGAACATTACAAGTTAGCTGTCCAAGAACTTCACCAACTCCAAACTGAAGGCCTTGTTGAACCAACCTAGTCTCAGTGGGCTTGTGAAGCATTCTATGTGAACAAGCACGCCAAAAAGTTCGGGGTAAGCTCCACCTTGTCATCAACTACCAACCCTTAAACCATTTTCTCCAAGATATTAAATTTCCTCTTCTCAGTAGAGCTGTTCTCTTCTCGAATTTACCCAAAGCCCAAATCTTTTCTAAATTTGATCTTGAAGCTGGTTTTCGGCAACTTGGTATCCACCCTGATGACCATCCCAAAACTGGTTTTTGTATTCCAGACCACCATTTCCATTGGACTGTCATGCCCTTCGGCTTAAAAACTGCACCCTCTCTCTTCCAGCAAGCCATGGTTCATATTTTTGCTCCCATCCTACCTTCAGCCTTAGTATATATTGATGACATCTTGTTTTTCTCTCCTGACCTTAAAACACATATCACTCTTCTCCAGACCTTCCATGGTATTGTTCAAATATTTGGAATCATGCTTTCTAAAAAGAAACTAATTTTAGATCAACCTGAAATCGAGTTTCTGGGCATGAAGATTTCTCAGGGCCAGTATGCTCTCCAACCTCACATTGTCACCCAACTCCATCAATTCCCTGATACTCACCTCTCTGCTAAGTAAGTTCAACAATTTCTTGGTATTGTAAACTACATGTTTGAATTCATTCCTAACCTTGCTCAATACCGAAAACCTCTCTCTGAACTTCTTAAAAAATCTCGTCCCCCTTGGATAGAATAATGTACAAATGTTGTTGTTTTCCTCAAATCAGTGTCTCAGTCTCTTCCTCCTTTGCAAATTCCTTCTGATGGAAAATGAGTCATTCAAACTGATGCATCTGATCTTTATTGGGGTGTTGTTCTTCTTGAAGAACATCCTGATACATCTAGAATGATTTGTGGTTACAAAAGTGGTTTTCTCTCCTCTACTGAAACCCATTACCATTCTACTTAAAAAGAAATTTTGGCTATTAAACGCAATATTGACAAATTTGAATTCCATTTGGTAGGTCATCATTTTCTGATCGAGGCTGACCTTAGCAGTTTTCCTAACATGCTTAAGTTCAAACAGAAACATCCTCCCAAAGCTCAACTTCTGAGATGGGCAAATTGGTTTACCAGTGGTCCTTTGATGCTACTCATATCAAAGGAAACACTAATGTGCTCCATGATTTTCTGTCCAGATTGGAAAAAGACATTAACCTTGTTCATCCTAGTCCTCCCTTATGTTTTCCCCTGATTGCATGTTTCGAACCGTCTCAGTTTCCATTTCACATTCAGATCCTTCTGCTAGAAAAAACCCTAATTTCTCGCAGTTGCTTTATGGTCAATTCATTCTAGTTTCTCTATGTCCATCGTTATGGGCTTGAATATGGTCCTCTTAGGAATTTTCCATTCCACCATGTTTATCATTTTCTCACCCACTTTGAAATTAATCTAGTGTTTTATTTTAGTTTTCCTCGTGAAAAGTTCTTTCTTCTTTGGTACCTTGTAGATCTTTATCACATAGGTATTATTTTTGATAAATCCTAAATGCTACAATATCTCGCTCAATGTTTACTAAATTCCCTTCCTCCCTCTGAGTTAAGGTTGTGTAGATGGCTCACTGTGATATCCCACATCGCCCGGGTAGAGGTCTGGGGATGTGCTTATATGTGCAGTGTTGTCTCCAATTGGTATGAGGCCTTTTGGGAGGAGCCCAAGAACAAAACCGTGCGGGCTGGGCCCAAAGCGGACAATATTATACCAAGTGTTGGAGCGGGGTGTTACAATTGGTATCAGAGCCAGAGCCCGGCCGGAATTAAATGTGGGAGCATGCACATCACCCGTGGGTCACCAACGAGGACGCTGGGTCTCAAGGGGGGGTGATTGTGATATCCCACATTGCTCGGGTAGAGGTCTGGGGATGTGCTTATATATGCAGTGTTGTCTCCAATTGGTATGAGGCCTTTTGGGAGGAGCCCAAGAACAAAACCGTGCGGGCTGGGCCCAAAGCGGACAATATTATACCAAGTGTTGGAGCGGGGTGTTAAAATATGAGGCCTTTTGGGAGGAGCCCAAGAGCAAAACCGTGCGGGCTGGGCCCAAAGCGGACAATATTATACCAAGTGTTGGAGTGGGGTGTTACAATTGGTATCAGAGCCAGAGCCCGGCCAGAATTAAGTGTGGGAGCATGCACATCACCCGTGGGTCACCAACGAGGACGCTGGGTCGCAAGGGGGGGTGATTGTGATATCCCACATCGCCCGGGTAGAGGTCTGGGGATGTGCTTATATGTGCAGTGTTGTCTCCAATTGGTGTGAGGCCTTTTGGGAGGAGCCCAAGAACAAAACCGTGCGGGTTGGGCCCAAAGCGGACAATATTATACCAAGTGTTGGAGCGGGGTGTTACAATTGGTATCAGAGCCAGAGCCCGGCCGGAATTAAGTGTGGGAGCATGCACATCACCCGAGGGTCACCAACGAGGACGCTGGGTCTCAAGGGGGGTGATTGTGATATCCCACATCGCCCGGGTAGAGGTCTGGGGATGTGCTTATATGTGCAATGTTGTCTCCAATTGGTATGAGGCCTTTTGGGAGGAGCCCAAGAACAAAACCGTGCGGGCTGGGCCCAAAGCGAACAATATTATACCAAGTGTTGGAGCGGGGTGTTACACTCACCCTCTTTGGAGATATTCCATTTTGGCAACAAAAGTTTTGTTAGTGTCCATTTCAGTCTCCTATGTTCGTGTTTTGGTCCCGAAAGCAGTTTTATCCTACCCCTGATTCTGGTGTTCATATTGATAAATCTTACCATGTCTCCTTCTTCACTGATCATGAGAATACAATCATGTATGTCATGCCTACATTTTTCAATCTTCATAGGACACAACTCTGTCATCACAATGGCATTCCTCTTCAAACTATATCTCCATATCTGTTTCACAGTGATACCTCTCATTGGCGCCATTCAGATTTTTCCCCACAGACTGGAAACAGAAACTTATCACTCTCCTTTTTGACCATGAAGCCCAGTATTCATGGGACCTCCTTAATGAAGACCATCTGATTTACAGAGTTCATCAACAGCCCTATCCTGTTGCAGGTTCTCCTCCTCAGTATAATTCTAATAATGATGATGAGTACTTCTCGCAAAGCTCTAATTAGTGATTTCTACAAAATTCTTGGGTCTTGATGTAATAAATTAAATTTTATGTAATTTTCATTGTCGGCAAGGGTATATTTGCCATTTCAATTGTATTTTGTGCCATTATGTCTGTCGGTAAGGGTATTTCAGTCTTTTATTAGTCTGATGTCATGGATGACATATTTGAAGGACACTTTTGTATTTTCTTAGTTTTTCCTTCCTCTATAAAAGGAGAGCTTGCAGTATTGTATGGATCATCGAATTCCAGAAATAAAAGCTTGTGTATTCTCTTATATATCTTTCTTGTTTAATCTCTTTGTTCTTCTCTTTAGTTACTTAGTCTTTATATTTACTTGGTTTTTATATTGATCATGTCCTACTGTGTGTCTGCAAATTGGTATCAGAGCCAATTTGCAGACACACAATAGGACATGATCAATATAAAGACCAAGTTAATATAAATACTAAGTAACTAAACTGTTTAGCAAATTAAGAGGCGTGTACTATGTATGAGAGGTATCACTGTGAAACATAAGAGGTTTAAACAATTTAATTTTGCACCTTATGTAATTTTGAAAATACATAATCATTTTGAATTCTCATCATGGAAAAGAGGTTTAATTTGCTAAGTTTTCTCCTTAATGAATAACGAATAACAAAAGTAACTTTTATAAATATATATTTTACGTTTATTGTATTTTATTAAAAAAACGTGTATTTTAAACAAAATTAAATTTTCACGTTTAAAGCTTGAAATAATTATATATGTGTGTTTGTGTGTACCTCTAAATTACTAATTACATTGTTGGGAGAGATAGAAAAAATTAAATAATACTAAAAATAAAATTTTATATGACTAGAGGGCATAATGGTTATACTTTGGGGTAATTTGGTTATATTTTGAATTGAACAAGTCAAATTCTATACATTTCAACGAAAAAGTGACTAAAAATATATTAGAGGGGGTAATTTGCTAGATTTTTTAAAAGTCATAGTTAGATTTGGAGTGAAAAATAGTATAGAGGGATATTTTGCACTACCCCATGAGGACCATGTTCATCTTCCCCACTGATGTACTCCAATACAATTTGGATACATGACTAAATTTTTCATAAAAAGAAGATGGACATAAAATCCATTATGAAAGAACATTTATAGCATTTATAGTATTATTTGTGTTTGACATGTTCTAGACAATAGCCATTTTGAGTGAATTGTGAAGTCGATAAGGTTTAATAGGCAGTGACAAAGCTTCGTCAAATTCAAATCAACTCTAAACAAGTGAAGTGATGTCCCGTCGGGGTGGCTAAAAATATATGTTAAAAACACACCCTTAAGGATCAAAGGGTACTAACGCAGTATTAGGGTCAAAAAGGGATCTCCTATCGATCATACACTAAGCGATTTTTTTTTTCTTTATGAAAACAGAATTAAACTACTTATAAATTACTTTAAATAGTAACAGAAAATAAAGCTAAAACTAAGTGTGATATTAAGCTAATCTAAAACTTACAAAAGGTTTGTCGATGTAACTTCACACTGCTCCACTATCTCCCTTTATGCTTTTCAGAATACCTGTCAATCACACAAAAATTCTAACTTTAAATACACTACAATAATGCAATATCACTAAACTACTAAAGCTATGAATAATGTCAAGTCCCCGACAACGGCGCCAAAAACTTGATGTCCCATCGGGATGGCTAAAAATATGTGTTAAAAACACACCCTTATGACGGTCTAGGTTTTACCTATTCACCAGCGCACGAGTCAATTGTAATATAAAAGCGGCTTGTGATAGGGAATGTCAAACCCACAAGGACTTGGTTATTCACTTCAGCAGTTCAATAAATATTGAATTATAGTTGGAAAAGGTGTTTGATTTGAGTTTTGAAACTTGTAACTAAATTAACTAAAAACAGAATTTCAAAGATAGTTGTTGTCACGCCCCTAAATTTCAAAGACTCCGGAACTGGGAGATCCGAGGAATCTGGGGTGTGATCCATATAAACAACCAAATAAGATCATAGATAACAATAACACGAATGGAATATTATTAATAACAATAATTTCATGCACAACCAAGCGGAAGCTAAAACCAAATAATACACAAGTCACATTAAGGTGCCGAAAGAATACATCTCTACAACGATGCAACGATACTAAATATAAGGAAGGGATATACCAACAAACTGGTTCCTAACAAATACAACAACAATCCCAATACAGGGGATAAACAAAGGAAACTAAAATGGAACAACACTACGTACGAACGTCCCAAATCCCGCAATAGCACCCGTGCCACGAGCCATCCTGCAATGAGGAAACAAAATAAAGGTGTCATTTCACCGCATGTTGTCCATAGCTGAAACATTTCCCGTAAACTGGTATGGGACACCAGGCCAAAAAAAAAACGGGGTGAGCTCATCAAAGCCCCGTAGGAGAAAGGAATCGTAACTATCACATCATCCGACCATCCAATTCCAGTGCGAATCAACCCGTGTACATGCATCTACCCTAGGTCGATCAAACGTCCCATATGGCACTCACGCCAATACGAGACCCCGAAAACACATTCCCCTAGTCCCCTACCATGCATCAACAAATAGGGCAACTAGCACGTAGTGAAATCATAACATAAAAACCTATAATAAATGCACACCTATATATATACATATGTATGTATATATATAGAGAGAGAGACATACAACTAATACAAGCCATGTAGTATAGACCACCTCAGGGATTACTATGAGTCGTACCCGCCAGTCCAACACTGACAATCAACACAACACTAAACACCAATCATGGGAGAAACACTCCTATTCATAACACCCCAGGAAGGATAATAACCACACTTCCTAGATCACGAGTATACCGAGCTCCAAAACATCCAATCAGTATCAAACCATACTACTAATCACCTAACATGTCACTCCTTACCATCTGTATACCCAATATAGGGGTGAAATAATCAATTCAACCTAAGGGAAGTCACAAAGGTTTTTGAAAACAAAAAGGGAAGTGAAAGCGATTAAATAACCCATCAAACTGACCACTTCAAGGTCACATGTTCACCCAAGGGTAAAGTAGTCATTTCAAGGGCAAAAATGTACTTTCACACTTTATCCGACCTATTTGGACATAGGTAAAACCATAGAAACAAATGGAACCGAATTCAAGGCTACGACGTGAGAGATATGAATTTTTTAAAATGGCATCGGACAACGCCGACCCAAACAGAAAGTTAAAGTACCCTTCTTTCACCAAGGGTAAAATAGTCATTTCAAGTGAAAATAAATTATTTCAATTTTTTTATCAAATATTTGGATATAGGATAGGATATAGAAACAAACTGAACCGAAATGAAAGTCCCGAGACGAGAGATATACATTTTTAAAAACGGTATCGGACAACGCTGACAAAAACGGAAAGCTGAAGTACCCCACTTTCACCAAGGGTAAAACAGTCATTTCAAGGGTAAAAATAACATTTCAAAGTACAAATACAAAATATGGACCTAGCACAAGCCATATGAACAAACATGACCTAATTCAAATCCACGGGGCGAGAGATATGAATTTTTGAAAACAGTATCGGACAATACTGACCATAACAGAAAGGAGAAGTACCCCTCTTACACCAAGGGTAAAATAGTCATTTAAATTGAAAATAAATTAATTCAATTTTTATATCAAATATTTGGACATATAAAAAGCCTTATAAACAAACGGTACCTTAATCAATGCAACGAGGCGAGAGAAATGAATTTTTGAAAACTGTTGCTCGAACTGGGCAGCAAGGTGCGACCAGCTACAGTAACCACCGAAAAACCCAACTTTCTGCCATTTTTTGACTTCTGAAAAAATGCATTGAACCCCTATAGAATGATTCAATATTACACTAATAAGATCATAAATGTTTCATTTTGTGAGAATTTGCGGTAAAATGACTGTTTTGCCCCCGGTTTCCATTTTAGCATCCTACCAACTTTTTAAGTGCCAAAATCTTTTCAATTGACTCAAAATCATTTTCTAAAAACCCAAAGTTTTAGTCGGGGTCACGGAGGTAGGAAAAAATGATTTTTTCCACTTAAAGACAGAATGGACTCAAATGCAAGACTTATAAAAAAATTTCATTTTTGGGAAAACAAACCGAAACACCAACGAAAATACTAAAGAGAATTTATAGATGCTTAATGGAGTAAGGGAATCAAAAAGCAGAAGTAAATGAAACCTCAAAGGAAAAGGTAAGTGGCTATACACAACGACACTAACCCTAATCCAACCACACTTAACTCCACATCCAAACCCATAAACCCTATAACGACTTAACCATGAATGACCACACCTCCGATGACATTTCAATCCTTAAGATCGCTAAAGGTAACCTAATGATCGTTGCCACGGAATCAACTAGTTTCAAATCAAAACCTCTTACGATTCTTTCAAACCTCAATTTTACATTGGAAACCACCTCATTTAGGTTTCTACTAAGATCAAATGGCTATCACTACACAATCAACCCAGATCACAAACTATCACCCGCCTTCTCAAAAGTCTTAACTCACATTCAACTCCATAGTCCACTACTGACTTTACTTATCAAAAAAAATCCATTAAAACAACTCATATCACCACCATATGGTATATAAGTACATATCAACAAGTATAAGCATTCATCTCACATTATACTTTAAAACAAAGCATGCAAATCATATTCTCACATCCTCCAACTTCACTTGAACATTTTTAATAACATATGCATTATATATTTCAAAATTCACATTAAAAATATTCATCAATCATATAGGATAATATCATGATCCACATATAAACATAAATCCCATATTAGCAACTTAAATGCAATGTGACTCACACACCTCATGATACAGACGCGACCATACACACCCTAACTCCAAGCGTCAATGGGATCATTCTCTAACCCTTCACTTTATGTTCATACGGGAAGGTAGATTTATCGTACAGATTCTTCCAAAGTGTTTTTGACACTTCACACTTTTATCAAGGAAGACATCAAACACGACGCAGTCGTGCAATAGGATTTAGACAGGTCCTCCCCCTATCGTCTCTATTTCTCGGAAGACTAGTTTTGTAGGAGCAAGAAACACCCCTTGACCAGTTGTTACGACGATCCAAAACAAGTATACTCACGCATAAATACACAAACAGACATAGACCAACACCAATTGAATTCTCAATACAAAAGGTGAACCCATATGCACTATGTCCTTAATGACCCATGCACCAACATAAATATGTATCTCATCATATTCATGAACAACATTCCCAAAATGCCAACCCGAATGTCATTTGTCATTCAACATGATTTTAAAGATCATTTAAAGCAATAATCAACAAGGATGTTTTCTCTTGCACCTTTCATGATCCAAATCATCAAGTTGTCCTTTAATACACAATGATAACATTTTCATTCATTTAAAATGCTTATATCTCAATTAAAGCATTGAAATCACAATGATACATTCTCATGCACAATTAATGTTCCATGTTATCAAGTTGTCCTTTAATTCACAAGGATAACAATTCCATTCTTTTAAACATGCTCTTAGTTCAATTCAAGCAAGTTTCCCACAAATCACATCTCAAACATAACATCAATTCCCAAAATAGTAAATATAATTCACAAAAGGGGAACTAGATAGTTGTTCTAAGTTGACATGCCGCGTTACACCAATCACATAGTATATCCTCAAATGTGCTAACCAAAAGAGCTAGCCTAATCTCACTACCAAGGCTACATCCTTAACACCTACATATAAATATGTATAATTACACTTACACATATACACAACTATGCCCACATACATATACACATATATAGGCATACAAGCATACTTTAATATTGGAAATCTCAAGAACAACCACCCAACTAGCATGCATCATACACAAGGGTTAATTTACATAAACATGTTCAAACCCTAACTTCACATTTTCAAGGATACACTTAGCAATTACATCTAAGTTTACGAATCCTAGAATCAAATTCTCACACCTACACAATCACAAGATGAGATAGTTAAGAAATTTTCCCCTACCTCCATGAAGAGTAAAACAAACCACCAAGCAAGGTCAAAGAAACCCTAGCTTTCACCCAATACTGAAATCAAATGAGCAAATCGATGGAAAGCTTTACCATAGTCCCCCTAACAATGAATCAAACTCCAACACAAAAGGAGAACAAGAATCATGAAGTGGTTTAACAAGAAACCCAAAACTAGGGTTTGAAAAGAAATCACATAAGGAGGGAAAAACACATACCAATCATTGGTTCAAAACGAAGACAAGAACACAATGATCAACTTTCATGTTGAAGGCCACATCAAACTCCCAACTTAGGATGATGAAATCAACCCATAAGAGGAAAAGAAGCAAGAGGGAAAAGATGAGAGAAAATGGAGAAAAATAATGAAGTCTTGCAATGGAATACTTGTGGTGTGTAGAGATCCTCCACTCACACCTCTCACAATCCAATGGCTAAGATTAAAGCTAGCAAATGAAGGCTTAATCCAAGGGCCACAATGTAGTCTTGCAATGAAAGACTAGATACACCACACACAAAATCTATTAATTTGCCAAACAAGGCCTTAACATCCAAGGGTTGAAAATAAGACAATAAAAATGAATAAAGGATCCAAGGGTTGACATTAAGTCTTGCAAAGTGAAAGACTAAGAATAATGCATTCTTGCATTTAAGTGTCATCCAAACAAGGCCCTATAATCTAATGGTTGAGATTAAAGATGGGGGAAGAAGATCAATGGTTATAAGTGACACACCACATAAAAGTGGAAATGATCAATTTCTTCTACACTTAGGGTTAATTACAAAAGTGTCATCATGCCTCTTAATTACCCTTCTACCCCTTGTCATCCTCTCTATTTACCACTATGTCATTCATACCCCAACACTTAGTCAAATCTCTACATTTTTCACTAAGTGCTCTTAATATGAAAATATCAATTTACCATTTGGTCATTTTTTTCCCGAAATCGTTTCTAACAATTTTCATTATTCTCAAAATGAAAATATAACAAGCAATTCATATAAGTGCTACTCAAGAACGCCTACAATAAACTAGGGTAACACGTTCGGGAACGCAACACGATTACCGAAGCTCCAACGAGAAAAAGTTGCAACGAACCCACGTAGTCGCCAACGAACAATAAATCACGAAGCCGAAAACGAAAGTTTGCGAAGTCATCCCGCTAAATCTAAAATAAAAACGCAAAAAAATTACATGTAACAAGATTACATAAGACATCATAAATCAGTGATGTCATAAAACATTAACACTTGGAATAGAATTCCAAAAAGGAGAAAGGAAACGCGAGGCGTTACAATTGTGATTCAAGAGAGAAAAAAAACTAGGGTTTTCATCGCTCCACCACTAACCGCATAATATAACTTTCAATTTGTACAATTGTAAGAAGGACGATCTATTCCCATGAATCAGAATGTACCACAAATAGTCGAATACATTCCCAAAAAAGATACTGTCAATCGGGTTCGCTATAACCTATCTCCGGATATAGTGTATCTAGTGCATGCTATCTACGTTGCTTTAGTATACTCCTAAAACATGAAATGAAACTAAAGCATGTCTATGATACCTTGCCGAGGCATGGCCTTTGTAAACTTAGGGTTTCAAATGTTAATAACCATTATTGTAGAAAATCATAATTTATTTAGAATAATCATGATTGTGTAAGAACATATACTCATTTAATGTAAGACAATAATTTCTGAATAAATATATGAACTTGTGTCAAGAATAAAACCGTTCACTCATCTACAATAATCATCATGGTATAGTCTCAGCTTCCCTTTCACTACAATTGAATACAAATATTAAAAGCTACATTACTTGGCTAGGGTTTTACTAGAAAAACCTAGCTAACGGTTTAGCCACTCATGGTTGGATGAGACTGCACTGTTGATGTAGAATCAGCCACCATGATTGTCTTCTCCGGATCTCTCAATCTTCTATGGCTTTTCCTATTCAAAAGATATATAACTTCAAAGGCTGCTCTGAAATTTCAACGTATGAAAAAGCTCCCTTCATATGATGTGAAGTTTGGTATTTCTAAGCAAAGGCCAAGGGAAACCCTAATGGTTTCCCTTTTTTGTCATTTTACACAAAAACTCATCAAAACCCTATACTCTAATATATATGTGTGTATATTCACGTTTTTTGAGGTGAGAAGTCGAAACCGTCACATAGAAAACAAGTTAGGGCATTTTTGTCCTTTTTGTAAATATTTCCACGCCAGACTCCTACGCTTAACAGATGCGTATTTAAATTGGTATGCATAGCAGATGCGTAGAAATAGCACTTTCCAGCCACTTTTAGATACTGGTTGCGTAAGGCATGCATAACAAAATCCTTGAAACCAACTTTTCTTGGGAATAGTGCCATTTGAACCCCCTTGACTCATTTATCATGATTCTTGAAGTCGTAGCTCAAAAAAATGACGTTTCTTCCCTCCGGGAGCCACTTTTCTTTTCAAAACACCTCTTAAGTTCTCCTCTTGCATAGAAATGAACACTTCTCTAGTTAATTCACCAGAGTTAACTCTTTTTCTTCATTAAGCTCATGAAACACGCTTAAATACACAAATGGCATAAAATACCAAATAATGGAATGAAAAGACGTAACAAATGCAAAATAAGGGCTTAAAATGGACAATATTGAGCACCTATCAAGAAGAATACAAGAGAATTGAAGAGGAAGCAAGTTTGAGTAAAAAGTGCCTCCCGAAGGGCTGAAACGTCATTTTTTCAAGCCGCAACTTCAAGAATCATGACAAGTGAGTTGAGTGGTTCAAATGGCAGAACTACAAAGAAAAGTTGTTTCTGAGTATTTTGCTACACCTAACCTACGCCCACAACAACAAAAAGTGGCTAGAATGTTTCATTTCGACGCCCGGAGCAGATACGCACAATATAAGGCTACGCCCCAAGCATAGAGGTCTGACAATTTATGATGTTGGAAATTCCTGTCTAGCCCCTGACTTGTTCTCCTTTTAGGCGGCTATGAATTTACACCTCGATATACGTATTATACATAGAATATACATCAGAGTTTAGGATTTTAATTGATTCGGGGTGAAATTACAAAAAATGGTAAACTTTCCCTCAACTCTCTCTATAAATAGGAAGAGTCTTTATAGATTTGAGAAGGGCTTTTGCTGAGATCTATGTAGTTCTTCTACATATTCATATTCTTCTACATAGATAGATAGAGAGAGAAAATCATTGAGTGATTCTATACATTTTAGTTTTCTTTTTTTAGGGTTTGTTCAATTGTGCTTCTACATCGATGATCTTATGCACAATTGAATGACCTAGATTCTAAAAAATCTACACACCACCTTGTGCAACGTGGTTTCTTAGATCTGTTTGAGAAACGGAGTTGTCTGAGTATGGAGATCAGAGCAGGAGGCTTCATAGTTCATTGATCCGTTGAGACGCGGAGCCGTTAGAGTACGGAGTGGAGTGAGAGATTCGTGGAGCACGAGTGATTCGTGGAGCACGAGTGATTCAAGGTTGCCAGATGTCGAGTGGAGAAAGGTAGATCTGGAGGGATTTGTATGTCTAAAACTTCAAAGAGTCTGTATATCTCTTAATTCATAATGCATCGATACCCGATCGTATCCGTGATTTTTACTTGGAGTCTTCCCAAGGTTTTTCACGTAAAAATATCGTGTCTCTATTGCTTTATTTTCTACACTTAGATTAATATTTGCATGATTTATCTTATTAGAGAATTTGATTAAAATTAACTTTTTCGCAATTAATTTTAATTTTTTAATAAATCCACAAAAAGCCAATTCACCCCCCCCCCCCCCCACCTTTAGGCTATTTTCATTGTTTGTCTAGGTAATTTTAATTGGTATTAGAGCGTGGTTTGTCACGCTCCTAAAATCCTAAGACTCCCGAACATGGACATCCGAGGACTCCGGGGTGTGATCCGTACAATAAGCCACCAACTAACAATATCAATAACGATTAAAACGTATGGAATAATGAATAAAATGGCATATACCATAACCAATTGAATGATAGAAATACAATAGAGGAATCCAACGAAAATATGGCAGAGTTCCGTTTGTGAATGGAACGTTCTGATACACAACTACAACAGAATAACCTGTCAATAACAAGTGTTATAATATCAATGGCTCACATCCCAGCATTCGTCAATCCTACAAGGGCCAAGGTAGTGGAAAGAAAACCACCGCTACCTCTACACAACCCTCTAAAACATACAGAGCCACAATGCTCGAATAAAAATGCAGAAATGCACATGACAATGCCGAAAAGATACAATGACACCCTGAAATAATAAATACGGGAAATAAATGATACACCGATAGGGAAAATGCCAACAGACTTCCCCCAAGAGAAATAGATAGCAATCCCATACATCATGGGTAAAAAAACTGAATGAATACAAAGACAGTAACTAACTATCGTCCGCAATCCAATAGCGTTGCAACCGTAACCGCATCACCCTGCGCAACTCCAAAACCTGTAACGAGGAAAGCAAAGAAATGGTGTCGTTGCACCGCATACAGCTCGTAGTTGATATATTTCCTGCAAACTAGTGTGGGACACAAAGGCAAAAGAATGTTGGGGTGAGCTCATCAAAGCCCCGTAGGAAAATTAATATCATAACCATCACATCCTCTGACCGTTCAAGTAGTACTAACTAACCCGTGTACATGCATCTACCCTAGGTCAGTCCGTCATCTCACACAGCACTCACGCCACTGCAAGACCCCAAATAACCCCACAAATAACCCAATCAGGTATCAAGGAAGCACGATAAGGCACGAAGCATAGAATACGTTGCTAACGATAAATCACTATCACGTACCCATGTACAAAACACAGTCGAGTATATATATATATATATATATATATATATATATATATATATATATATATACGTATATACATACCCTAATATAACTAATCATATCTCGACATATGAATACATATATAAATGTATATATCTATAAGTACACAATCAACTTCACAAGGTATAACCAAGACTCGTAATCTAAGTACCAACACCAGTAGTCTACACTACTCTCACAAACGTATGTTAAGTACACGACACCCAAGTCAAAACTAACAAATCACCAAGCGCTCACAACGCTAACCAGAGGATCCAAACAGGGAGAATCACACTCACCTTTGTTAGTCACTAATTGACCCTAAAGGGGGGTGAATAGGGTGTTCAAAAATAATTTTAATTCTTTTCGAAAATAAAACAAGCTATAGCAATTAATCAATTACTTCAAAAGTTAAGTAAATATTTCAATGAAAAATTTAATTCAATTGATCTAATAAATTATCACAAGACTAATTATAGCATACAAGATATTGAGGTAAATATAACATGCAAAATAATGAAGTAAAGAGATAGAGATAGAGAGATTGACACCACAATTGTTTTGAGGTTCGGTAACTCCTACTTCTCGGCTCAAGAACCCCTTCGTGAGACTTTTCCCGATCTTTTCACTATGACTCTTCCTTCATATGTGGAATAGCAAACCCTTACACACGAGCTATGGAGCCCATCACATAAGCAAGAGGAAAAACCCCTCTTGAAGATCAATGAGCTTCACTCACTCAAGGATCACAATCCTTTTATAAAACAAGGAATCACTTAAGAACAAAAACACTCAAAAACCTTAAGGAATTTATGGAAGATAGATCAATATAAGCTCAAGTGTTTTTAAGTGATATTTCAAGAACTCTAGATGTATATTCTCAAATGATGAATTCAATTAACGAATTTGAGAGAATAAGAAAAGAACTAGAGTGTAAAGCTTCAAACGATTTGAGATCAAAAATGAGCTTTCTTGCTTCTTGTTTTCAATGATTTTTGAAAGAGTGCTAAAGAGAAAATTATAGATGAAGATTTGTAGAAATTTCTCACTCTACAACTAACTCTTTCAATCCCACATCTTATTCTATATATAGTGAACATTAGGGTTTGGAGAGTGAATCTCACTCTAGGAGAATAAGAGAGTGAGTTTTCAAAAGTAGGCAAGAATAAACACCAAGTGATGGGCAAGAACATTTCTAAAAATTACTTTTTCTCAAAAAGCTGAGGCACCCAGTTAACTGCCTCCAAGCAATAATTTAAAAATATTTTTTCCAACAGTAATGCCAGTCGACTGCCTCAAGAGAGCCAGTTGACTGCCTTAAGAGCCAATCGGCTTCTTGGGTATGGCTAGTCGACTGCCTTAGGCAATAAAAAATGTTTAAAACTCTGTGTTTCATCCAGTTGGTTGGACCCTTGGCAAGGCAACTGGGTCATTGCCAGTCGGCTTCCATTGCTTGGCTAATCGACTGGGTGACTCATAAATTTTGATTCTAAGTTCGTTTTTGTTCCGTTTTGAGTTCGGTTCTTTAATTACTTAAGCTTATAAGACCAATCAACGCATAGAATACCTTGTTACAATATTCACACACCGACCTATCTACCCCGGGTCTTGAGTCTACAACTTTCACCTTTCGTTGACCATTTTGTCCTTTTCCGTTTTTGCGCTTGAATTTCTTTATCGCTTATCACTTTTTTTTGTGTTTGCATTCTTTCAGAATCATTTTCCATTTCTTGCTGAAACACTTGGCTCAAAACTATATTAGTATCAAACACGCTTTAAATGTTTTATTAATATTAAAATAGGAATTATTGTCCGAAAGTAAATTTCAAGGCCAACAATCTCCCCCTTTTTTATGTTAACAAAACATTTCGTGTTTGCGCGTAAATGGCGAAGTATCAAGTGATACTCCCCCTCAATGTGTGCATTACATTCTACCCCTTAGTAAATAGATTTTTTCAATTTCATACAATAGCATGGAGCCACACATAAACTTGACTTGCATACACGAAAGCAACTAACTTCTTCCCCTTTGGCAATATAAAAAATGCGGGAAATTTCAGTTGAATACAAAATTTATCATGTTAATACATCAATATCTAAAGTCATCCCAATTTCTCTACGAATTTTGCAAAAAGATTCTTCCGGAAGTGGCTTTGTGAAAATATCCGGTAATTGATTTTAAGTGTCAATAAACACCAATTCAACGTCACCTTTAGTTACATGATCACATAAGAAATGATGCCTAATTTCAATGTGCTTGGTGCGAGAGTGTTGAATGGGATTCTTAGATATGTAAATGGCACTACTATTATCACATTTATTTCTAGTGCCATGATTGAAAACAGGACCAAAATCAAGTAATTGTTGCTTAATGTAAAGAGTTTGAGCGCAACTACAACCGACCGCAACATATTCGGCTTCGTCCATAGACAAGGCAACGGAATTTTGTTTTTTACTTGACCACGAAACTAAGGAGTGTCCTAGAAAATGACATGTGCCGCTTCTGCTTTTTCGATCCACTTTACATCCCGTAAAATCAGCGTCCGAATAGCTAATAAGATCAAGTGTATTACCACGTGGATACTAAAGTCCTAAGTTAATCGTACCACTAAGGTAGCGGAAAATACGTTTCATGGCTAGCAAGTGAGATTCTTTAGGACAAGATTGAAAACGAGCACATAAGCATACACTAAACATTATATCCAGTCTACTAGCGGTTAAGTAAAGCAAACTTCCAATCATGCCTCTATATTTAGTGATGTCAACACATTTACTATTTTCATCTTTGTCTAGCTTAATAGAGGTACTCATAGGAGTTATCGCATATTTGGTTTCCTCCATACCAAATCGCTTTAGCAAATCTTTAGTGTACTTAGATTAGCTAACAAATAAGTCATCCAATCTTTGTTTGATTTGCAACCCTAAGAAAAACTTCAACTCACCCATCATACTCATTTCAAATTCATTTTGCATAATTGTAGCAAATTATTTGCAAAGAGAGACATTTGTTGATCCAAATATAATGTCATCAACATATATTTGGACAAGCAACAAATTTTTCTTTACGATTTTTGTAAAAAGGGTATTATCAACTTTTCCTTCTGTAAAACTATTTTGAATCAAAAAGTCACTAAGCCTTTTATACCAAGCTCTAGGGGCTTGCTTCAAACCATACAAGGCTTTAGACAATTTGTAAACATGATTTGAAAAAAGTTCATTTTCAAAACCGGGTGGTTGCTTTATAAACACTTCTTCATCTATAGTACCATTTAGAAAAATACTTTTGACATCCATTTGATAAAGAATAAAAATTTTAGATGATGCAAATTTAAGAAGCATTCTAATTGCTTCTAATCTAGCTATGGGTGCAAAAGTCTCATCGTAGTCAATATCTTCCTCTTGATTATATCCTTGAGCTACCAATCTTACTTTATTTCGAATGATCACTCCATTTTCATCCTTTTTATTTCGAAAAACCCATTTTGTGCCTATTATAGTTTGATGCGCTGGTTGAGGAACTAAATGCCAAACTTGATTGCGTTCAAATTGGTTTAACTCCTCTTTCATGGCCACGATCCAAGAATCATCACATTGAGCTTCGTGGAAGTTATTGGGCTCAATTTGGGACACAAAAGTCATGTAATTGCATAAATCTCTAAGTTAAGATCTTGTGTTAACACCTTGTGAAGGATCACCTATGACTTGGTCAAGAGGATGATTGTGTACAATCCTCCAAGATTTAGGAATTGAGCTTGTCAAGTCATCACTAGATTTATTCCTAACTTCATTCTTTTCCATTTGGCTACTTGATGAGTTGGAGATATTAAGGTTATTTAAATTATCCTCAATCCCTACACTTCATCATCGTCTAGGTTAACTCTAGGTAATGGTAGTGGTGGTGATTCATCAAAAACAACATGAATAGACTTGACCATAGTTAAAGTCCTCTTGTTAAAGACTCTAAAAGCTCTACTTCTCGAAGAGTATCATAGGAAAATTGATTCATCTGATTTGGAGTTGAATTTCCCAAGTTATCCTTATCATTAAGCATAAAACATTTACAACCGAACACCTTGAAATACCCAATATTGGGCTTTCGTCCATTCCATAATTCATAAGGTATTTTTCCCAATTTCATTCGAATAATGACTGTTTATAACATGACAAGTGGTGTTTACCGCTTCCGCCCAAAGGCTTCGGGGAAGGTTGTGTTCATTTAACATGGTTCTAGCCATTTCTTGCAATGACCTATTCTTTCTTTCAACCACACCATTTTGTTGATGGGTTCTAGGAGCCGAGAGATCATGAGATACGCCAAGTTTATCACATAATTTCTCTAAGTCATGATTTTCAAATTCCCTACCCCTATCACATCTAATTTTCTTGATTTTCAAATATTTTTCATTTTGAATAACTCTATAAAATTTATCAAGAATGGAGTGATTTTTATTTTTATGAGCAAGAAAGTGAACCCAAGTGTATCTAGAGTAGTCATCGACTATAACAAGTACATAGAGCTTTTCGGCTAAGCTAGCCGTTTTCTCCAGACCAAAAAGGTCCATGTGAAGTAGCTTTAATGGTCTAGAAGCAATAATGTCTTTCTTTCTCTTGAAATATGATTTTACTTGATTGCCTACTTGACACGCACTACATACTTTATCTTTTGAAAATTTAGTCTTTGGGAGGCCTTTGACTAAATCATTTTTGGATAAACGATGAATGAGGTCCATACTAGCATGTCCTAAGCGTCTATGACATAACCAACTATTTTTGCTAGATATGACAAAGCATTTAACATCTTGTTCATGTAATTCATATAGCAACATAGTATACAAATTTCTATTTCTTTTAGCATTGAACAATTGATTTCCATCTTTCTCAACTAAGCATGCATTGCTCTTAAAAATAACATCATAGCCATTGTTACACAATTGACTAATGCTAAACAAGTTATGCTTCAAACCATCAACCAAAAGCACATTATCTATAGAAAGTGGGGAGGATATACTAATGGCGTTAATTCCAATAATTTTTCCTTTTGAGTTGTCCCCAAAAGTAACGTTTCCTCTTTCATAGGATTTTAGATAAATGAACTTTGATTTTTCTCCCATCATATGCCTTGAGCATCCGTTATCAAGAAACCATTTTTCCTTTGAGGCGAACTTCAAGCATACCTACAAAATAAATTTAAGTAATGTTCATTGGTACCCAATTTATTTTGGGTCCACTAGGGTTAGAGAGAGATGCAATGGTTCCTTTTGGAACCCAAATTGTTTTTGTTACAACATTCTCCTTTCTACGTAAGCATGCAATGGTTCATTTTGGAACTCAAATCATTTTTGTTATCACTTTTTTCTTTATAAGTAAACATGCATTTGCCTTATGTCCCTTTTTCTTGCAACAATAACATGTAACATGCTTATGATCATTTGAGGATGCATGAGATGATTGTCTTGTAAATGTATGCCTTTGTGATTTCCTCTTTTTCAAAATAAGAGTTTCTTTGTCAAAAACATCATATCCTAAACCACTTTTATCAAATATTCTTCTTTGTTTTCCAAGTATAATGCTTAGATTCTCCTTTCCTTTAGTAAATTTTACTAAGACATTTATTTGATCATCTGTAGTCTTTTTGAAGAACACATTTTCCTTTTCTATCTCAATGCTTTTATCATCCGTTACACTTGAAGAACATGTTGAACTATATGAAGATTTAGTTTTCTTAATTAAAATGTGTTTCCTAGCTAATTTTTCAAATTCATCATGCAATTCTTCAAATGTATCTTGTAATTCATCATAAGAAGAGAGAAGTTCATCATATGATAATTTATCTTTATCTAATGTATGTGAATTTAAATGTACCTCGTCTTCATTTGCCATGAGACAAGGGTTTGTCGTTTCCTCGTCATTTTCTTCCTCATCCAAATCACATGAGTCATAATCATCCCATGTAGCATTCATAGCCATTTTGTTCGGCCTTTTCTCGTTCTCTTTTTTGAGCTTGAAGCAATCGGACCTATAGTGCCCCGGCTTCCCACAATTGAAACAAGTTGGAGGTTCCCTCTTGCTAGGCTCACCCCTTTACTCATTTCTCTTTATGAATCTACCAATGTTGGCTTTCTTTCTTTGAAGAAATCTTTTGAATTGTTGGGTGAACAATGCAATCTACCTTTTCTTCCCACGGCTTCTTTGCTTCATCTTTGGTAGAAGCTTGCAACGCCACACTTTTTCTTGGTTTAGTGCTTTCTTCACGAGATTTTAGGATAATTTCCCAAGTGAGAAGAGACCCAAAAATCTCATCAAGGCTCATAGTGATGAGATCATATGCTTCTTTGATCGCCATCACTTTTGCATCCCATTTGGCCGGAAGGCTTCTAAGAACTTTGCGAGACACATCGGATTTAGGAATAATTCTACCAAGATACTTTAGTCCATTCAAAACATTAGTAAAACGAGACATCATAGAATTAACATATTTATCATCTTTCATGGTAAACAATTCATATTCATGCATAAGTATGTCAATCTTTGATTCTCGCACTTGAGAGGTTTCTTCATATGTTACTTTTAACTTAGCCCACATTTCTTTAGCCGTTGAACAAATAGATACACGATTAAATTCATTTGGACTCAAGGCACAATTTAAATTAACCTTGGCTTTAGCATTATAAGACATAAGCTTACAGTCATCATTATCCCATTCATTTGGTAATTTAGGAATTGTTTTACCATCTACAACTTTGATGATAACAAAAGGTCCTTCAACTACAACTTGCCAAATTTGATAATCAATTGCTTGAAGGAAATCTATCATTCTAGTCTTCCAATAACTATATTTAGATCCATCAAACCATGGGGGCCTTTGTTAGATTGCCTTTCAACTTGAGTGACTAAATCTGAGGTCATGATCATTCTCTAAGACGGTTAGGTCTAAAAATGATAGAGATTAGGCTCTGATACCAATTGTTAGTCACTAATTGACCCTAGAAGGGGGTGAATAGGGTGTTCAAAAATATTTCTAACTCTTTTTTAAAATAAAACAAGCTATAGCAATTAATCAATTAGTTCAAAAGTCCAGTAAATATTTTAATGAAAAATTCAATTCAATTGATCTAATAAATTATCACAAGACTAGTTATAGCATACAAAATATTGAGGTAAATATAGCATGCAAAATAATGAATTAAAGAGATAGAGATAGAGAGATTAACACCGCAATTTTTTTGAGGTTCGGTAACTCCTACTCCTCGGCTCAAGAACCCCTTCTTGAGACTTTTCCTGATCCTTTCACAATGGCTCTTCCTTCACAGGTGGAATAGCAAACCTTTACGCACGAGCTAACGAGTCCGTCACACAAGCAAGAGGACAAACCCCTCTTGAAGATCAATGAGCTTCACTCACTCAAGGATCACAATCTTTTTATAAAACAAAGAATCACTCAAGGACAAAAACACTCAAAAACCCTAAGGTTTTTATTCAAGATAGGACAATATAAGCTCAAGTGTTTTTAGGTGATATTTTAAGAACTATAGTTGTATATTCTCAAAGGATGAATTCAATGAACGGATTTGAGAGAATAAGAAAAGAACTAGAGTTTAAAGCTTCAAAGGATTTAAGATGAAAAATGAGCTTTCTTGCTTCTTGCTTTCAATGATTTTTCAAAGAGTGCTTGAGAGAAAATTAGAGATGAAGATTAATAGAAATTTCTCACATTAGAACTAACTCTTTCAATCCCACATCTCATTCTATTTATAGTGAACATTAGGGTTTGGACAGTGAATCTCACTCTAGGAGAATAGGAGAGTGAGTTTTCAAAAGTAGGCAAGAATAAACACCAAGTGATGGGCAAGAACATTTTTAAAAATTACTTTTTCTCAAAAAGCCGAGGCACCCAGTCGACTAACTCCAAGCAGTAATTTAAAAATATTTTTTCCAACGATCATGCCAGTCGACTGCCTCAAAGTCTTTCCCACCAGCCTGACCGAAGCAGCTCTACTATGGTTCAGGAAGCAACCACCCCAATCCATTGGAAGCTGGCTTAGAATCTGCGAGTTGTTCATTGCCCAGTACTTCGGCAATAAAAGACAGAAAAAGACTATCTCCAGTCTATTTACCATGGTCCAGGAAAAATGTGAATCTCTGAAGAGCTTTGTCTCAAGATTCAATGTCGAGATGTCCTCGATCAACACTTTTGATCAACACTCAATCGTCGAGGCCTTCAGGATGGCCTTGATTCCTGGAACCAAGTTCCACCAGTCTTTGGTCAAGAGGCCACCAGCAGATATCGGATAACTCAACTCCAGGGCACAAGGGCATCTCTGGATAGAAGAAGAACTGGCCATATGCCAAAGAAGGGCAGCCTTTGCAAGCGTAGAGGCAAGAGCATCCAAACCAAAAGTTAAAGATCGAGCGCCAAATCGGAAGTGGCCAAGCGCTCCTCCTGCACCCTCACAAGCCCTAGAGAAATGCCAGAGGTTTGAAGACAAGATCACTCCACTGAAGGTTATCCTGGCCAAACTGTATCAGGAAACGAAGGGTAAAGAGATCTTCCGATCACCACCACCTATTAAGCAGCCAATGGAACTAAGGGACATATTGAGGCACTGTGCCTTCCATGGCGAGTATGGGCACTATGCCAACGAGTGTAGAAGACTTAGGAGGTAAGTAGAGGCCATGATAGCAAAGGGAGAATTGGCCGAATACGTTGCCAATGAGGGAACCTGATCAGATCAAACCTCACATACGCTAGCCAAGGGGACAGAGGGTCAGCCCATAAGAGTCATTCATATGGTTCACGGAGGGCCTAACAGATCAGGATTAGAGCAAGCCCAAAGATCCCAAATGCGCCAGGCCCAGAGACTGCGAAGGGTTGGGGAGATCAGCGAGTTCGAAGCCCGAAAGAGGATGCCCGAATAGTTTTCTCTTCTGCAGATTTCTGAAACTTCCAATCACCACATGACGATCCCCTAGTGGTCTCCCTCATGGTCTCAAGCTGCTTCATCAAGAGAGTAATGATCTAACCAGGAATTAAGGGTGGAGGCGGTTATTCCAACAGAATTAAGGGTACCCACGTGAAGAAGTTAAGCATGGGAAGAGGGCCCGAATAATCAACAGTTAGCCCATGATCTGGATTTGCTGGAGAAATAAGGGAAGCCGCAGGAGTAAGGTTGGTTGCCTATCAACAACAAGTCAGGGCCCGTTTTAATCAAAAGGTCAAAAGAAAAGAGTTCCAAGTGGGCAATATGGTGCTCAGAATAAAAATTGGAATTGTTGGCAAATTATGGAAAACATGGGAAGGACATTATACAATAATTGAAGTCATCGATCGCGGTGCCTATCGGGTACGGAAGAACGAGACAGGTCGCATCGAGCCCAACTCCCAGAGCGCTTACCGTCTGAAAAGGTATTATCCTTAGAGAATTTTTATTAAATAGTAGTATAAGTATTTGTGTCCTGCGTATGACACCTCTACTAATTATAATAAAGCATATGTGCTTGACTTTCGTCACCTCTGCTACATACTTTTTAAAGTTATAAATAAAATATCATATTCTTTATATATGTGTGTATGATCATACCTTACAAAGAATACCACTTTTCCTAAGTATTGAGTTCAAACCTGATTTGAACTAACCAAAGGACATTAAATGAGTCTTAGGGGCCAGATGCCTTAAAGCTCCCATTAAAATAAAAAATTTCCTGAGTGTTGAGTTCAAACCTGATTTGAACTAACCAAAGGACATTAAATGAGTCTTAGGGGCCAGAAGCCCGAAAGCTCCAATTAAAATAAAAATTTCCCTAAGTGTTGAGTTCAAACCTGATTTGAACTAACTAGAGGACATTAAATGAGTCTCAGGGGCCAAATGCCCGAAGGCTCCCATTAAAATAAAAATTTTCCTAAGTGTTGAATTCAAACCTGATTTGAACTAACCAGAGGACGTCGACGAGTCTCAGGGGCCAGATGCCCGAAGACTCCATATTAAAATGAAAATTTTCATAATTGTTGAGTTCAAACCTGATTTGAATTAACCAGAGGACATCGACAAGTCTCAGGGGCCAGATGCCCGAAGACTCCATATTAAAATGAAAATTTTCCTAAGTGTTAAAATTCAAATCTGATTTGAACTAACTAGAGGACATCGACGAGTCTCAGGGCCCAGGATCCCGAAGATTCCATATTTAAATGAAAAGTTTCCTAACTGTTAAGTTCAAAAGTGTTTATTTTGGGCTAATCAATAGCTAACCGAAGTAACAAGAACAAGAAAGCCATAAAAAATTGGGAAAATGTTTTCATTAATATATATAAGAGATACAAACATAACCGTTGTGAAGGGCAATACATAGCAACGTTTAGAAAAACCCTATGTCCTATTTACCCCGAAATTCAGGGCCAAAATTAATATTCTCCCTTCAGAAAGGCGGCAAACCTCTTCTCATTCTCAGAGGCCGGTGGGTCCTAATAAAGAAGAGGCAACCCCATGAAAGTATCGAACTCCTCAGCAGTCTTGAACTCTCGATCTACCAGGGGAATGTGCTTCATCTCGTGTCTCTCCCACCATGCCTTGAGTGATCGAACATCACAGATAGTGACGTACCATTGGTGCATGTCTAGAAGACTTTTATACTCAGAGACAAAGTCCTCTTCTCAGTTTCTTCGGTCTCCAGAAGACTTTTATACTCAGAGACACTCTGACGAAGACCATCTACCTCCCTAGATAAAGTGATACGATACTCATTATTCTGCTGTAGTTGAACCTGCATCTTGGCTATTTCCCGGGCATCGGCCTCCAGGACATGATTATAGGACTGGATCGCATAAATGAGCTACACAAATAGAAAAAGGGTACATGTTAGTATAGAACGAAGCAAATATAGACAAAGGAATAAGCAAAGTACAAAAAGATCAAAGTGAATATCTCCATGGCCATCGTGGAACCTTTCTGGAATAGCTCAGTTGTAGTAATCTTCATATGAGCAGCCCTATCAGCAGGGGTCCAAACTCCTCTGGCCATAGCCCGAAGGGCATCTAGCTGACAGATAGTAAGATGGTCAGCACATATAGGGGAACCATCCGAAAGGAGAAACTTTGGCTCCCAGGAGATTACTGTGCGGGGAGTGTCCCGAGCCTGGGGAGGGTCGCTCGTTGAAGCATCGGTAGTTTGGGTTTGGGCCTTTTACTGGCCGTTCCACCACCCTTACCAAATCATAGCCTGGTGGTTGAAACATTTGCAGGAGGAGGCTGAGGAGGATTTGAAGGACTTTGTGCAGCCGGGCGTATCGGAGGTACCGGGGGCGCTATCGAGAGTGGTATGACATCAACCGGGATAGATCCTTCGTGGACCTAAGTGCGTCTGGCAGGGAGGGGCCTGAGGGGAAAATCCATCCTACCAACAGCAGCACCCAAATTAGATATCATCTCCAGATTGGCTTTAGTCAGAAGCTTACTAGCAGATTTGACATTACTCCAGATCTTGGCCTTCAGAATGGCAAAACGTTCTTTCACAAGGGATGGGGGGATCTCACTGTCCTCATAGCTAAGAAACCTATATACATAATCTCCCTGGTGTAAATCACAAAATTCACATAAACATGTGGCTTTGTGAAGGGGACGGAAGATGGGAATTCGAATAGGTCCGAAGATTCTGGGGATCAGGTATGTCAGAGAGAATGGATACAGCCAGTTGCCACTGACGACTACCATTCTCTCCTTCCATCCCTTATCAGACTTTTCCTTATCGAAACATATGCCTCAACCCTGGAAAGGAAAAAGGTTATACCAACCTTTACTTCCTCTGGCATTCTGAAAAAAATAGCAAAATAGTAGGTCAGCTAAGCCTAAGTTAAGGTCTAAATCTCTATTAAACAGAACAAGCATGGCAAGGATCCTAAAGTTATTCGGGTTAAGTTGGAGAGGGTGCAACCCCAACATAAAAAGAACATAAGGAAAGAAGGGATGAAGGGGGAATCTGAGTACTTTAAAATGAACCGCCAATAGAAGGATACTACCTGGTTCAAGCCCCTCACTCTTAGTAAAGTCTAAATGATGTGGGTAGGGGGGCAGAAATACATCACCAGGCACGCTAGCGTTGACCTGAAGGCGTTTGATGTCCATTTCAGGATGAGAATTTCCCTAAAGGGGGCCACTACGAAAGGTTTGGGTTTAGAAGGATTCGCAGGCTCCTCATCATCATAGGAGCCTCATTCGTCAGACATTTCTAGATTTACCGATGAGCTTGGGAGATCGGTATTAAGATGAGCGTTCTTAGGTGGGGAAGTCTCTGGGTGAACAGAAGAAAGACTACTATTATTAAGGGTCTCCCGGTCAGTGCCAGAGGACAGGATAACCTCATCTACAGACCTAGTGTCATCACTCCCATACATGTTTTCTACAGAAAGGTAGAAGAGACAGATGGGGGTAAGGATGAAAATGAAGATAAGAGTGCTAACTAACTTACACAGGATCAGAGGATTGAGGTGAGTATAACTCCGGTAAGGACTGAAGATTGCTCCGGTGGAAATCCCTGAAGATCGCCGGTTTGAAATTTCAGGAATCAAAGTAGAGAGAAGGCTCCAAGGAAGAGAATTGCAAAGTTTGGAGTGCAAAATGGCAAGATTTGATTTTATAGAGAAAACTAGGGGAGATCAGTAGTCACGCACGAAGTCCGAAAGATATGGGTCGTCATTCCAGCCACAAGCGCGGTGATCAAGAGATCGTGGGCCTCTCATTTGAAATTCAAATGATTGCTCAACTACCCAGCATTAATGAACTGCCACATCAGTAATATACATGCACCTATACATTTTTTCAATTATGGGCCTTGAAGTGGATCATAGGCCCATAACCTCAGGGGCCTGTGTAATAGCAAAAAATATTATGGCCCAAACAAGTTGGGCCATGAGGTGATCCAATGGGCCAGGGCCCATGACGCCTTCTAGAATTATTGTGGGCTGCAAGAAATAAATCCCTAAGATTAAGGGATTGGGATGAATAAGGAAATAGATAATGACAAACACTAGGAATTAGGGTGGTGATTAGCTTATTTGATGGGCCAAGGTCCATGAAAATTATATATATATATATATATATATATGATATGAAATAATGAAAAGGGTATTGGATTCAAACACTTTTGTTGTGTAATTTTTCTGCATTTACAATATTTGAAATACTTAAACACTTGGAGTCCATATTATTAATAGTGGAATGAGATGAAAATGACAGAGTTTATTAAAGATCCAACTCAACAAAAGAGTATTATTGAGTTCATCGTCCTTTTTCAGTTTTCTTCTATGCTTTTATTATTCATCTGATGTGAGAAAAATAAAAATATTCTCAAACCTTGACTTTGAATTTGTTACTATTGTGTTATCATGTAGGAAAGGTTAAACTTTTTGTTTCATTAAATAAAAATTTATACGAAAGGGGGAGGAGGGAAAAGGGAATAACCAACATGTTATAGTTGTTTGGTCATTGAATGAAGAATATTTAACTTCCTAGGTTTTTGTGACTAGTACTTGAATGATGAGTTGAAGTATATTTTTGCACCATATATATATATATCGATATGTATATTTAGATGGAATGCAAAGTTTAAATATATGTATATATGGTGTGTGTATTAGGCCTGCAATTTGGGCGGGCTTAGCCCAACCCAGCTCAAATATTTTGGGCTTAAATATTTTGGTCTCGGGTTAGGAAAAAATAAACTAGGGCCCAATTCAGGTTGGGCCCAGTAGGGTTTCATTTTAATTTGGGCTGGGTTTCGGATTACTATTTTTTTTAAAATCTATGCCGTTGATCAATCTAATTCAACAATAGAAACAATATGATCCAGTTAACTAAACAAAAACCTATATTTCTCTCTTGTATTCCTTCTATACTCCATCTCTCTTCATATATATATATAGTTATTTATATATATGTATATGTTCGTATGTATGTAAATGTATTCACTGCAGAAAATATATCACAAACCCAAAGTGGTGGTCTATAAAGGAAGCCTTCGCAGCGACAAGTCGCCACTAGTTGTCGTTACCCCTCTTTTTATTGTTTCTCTTTCCCTCTATCACACACACACTATATACACATATATAAACATATACATATATAGATATCTAATATATATATATATATTTAAATTTTTACCAATATATATATATGGAATAGATCTTTAGCAATATATATGTATGGAATAGAGCATTGGCTTTGATTTTTAATATATATATACATGTGTGTGTATAAAGAGATGATAAATATTAGTTGATATATATAGGGTTAACTTCATTTACACCCCTCAGGTTTGCTTTTAATTCAATCACACCTCTCAGGTTTGAGAATTTTCATTTACACTCCTTATTTTTTTCAAATTAACATCATTTACACCCCTTCAGGCATGACATCATCCTAAATTTATTTTTTAATACCTAAACTACCCTCAATGTCTTAAGGTGTGTTTGAAAACAAAGATATATTTTTTGTCAATTTGATCTCTCCCATTTCTAAAGATACAAAAAATAAAAATAAAAACATATATAAACATAATTCTATAATTTAATTTAACATAAATTTATGAAAAACATTATTCCTCTTTTTTAAGAGTTTAAATAAATTAAATTTATTATATGCACAAATTATTTAATTACTTCACATAGTTAATTTATTAATGGATTAGAACTAATATATTCAATTTTTACATATTCATAATAAAAAGAATTGAATCTCATATATATATATATATATATATATATATATATATATTGAAAAAATTGAATCTCATATAAAAGAATTAATATGTGTTTGGAAAGTAGTTTATTCTTTTAATTTTTAGAAACACGTATTTAATTATTTTTGAAAATAATTTTTACAAACACATATTTAAATTTTTTAATTTGTGAATAAAAATTAAATTCAAACACCCCTAACCCCAACCCCTCTCACCACCCATGGCAGCCACCACCACCACCACCCACACTCACGGCCACCCCCCACCCCAGCCCTTCATCTCTACACACACACACACACACAAACACACGTCTGTACAGTGCCACAAACACACACATACACACACACACACACATATATATAGATCCCCACCATCCACACACACATATATAGATCTACACACACATATATATATATAAATACACACACATATATATATACACACACATGGGCGGCGGCAGCACAGCTGGTGGTGGTGGTGACGGGTCATGGTGGTGGTGGTTGGGGTGTTTGGTTTGAGGATTAAATTGATTTAAGGGGTGTTTGGTTTAGGGATTAAATTAATTTAAGGGGTGTTTGACTTAATGGTGTTTTAGACATTTCATACCATGACGGGGAGTAATTAAAGATTCTCAAACCTAAGGGGTGTGATTGAAGTAAAAGCAAACCCGAAGGGGTGTAAATGAAGTTAACCTTATATATATACGAAAATATTCTCTTGCTCCCCAGGGAGCAAGTTAAGCACACTCACTTTTCATATTGACCGTTACATGTGATTGGCATAAATAAAAGAATTACTATTTAAAATTTAAGAATTAAGAATCATATCTAACGGTCAAAATAAAAAGTGAGTATGTTTATCTCGCTCCCAATGGAGGAAGAGATCATTACTCGATATATATATATATATATATATATATATATATTTCAGTATTCAAAAAAATTATTTGTAAGAAGTTAAATTTGATTTCTTTTTTGTTTAAAAATAAATTTCCCAGATATTGAAAAAACAAAAGATGACCTAGTTAACCCGGCCCGTTAATTCGGGTTCGGGTTTTACCCAAACCCGAATCTACTATAAGGTTGGCATGGGCCGGCCCAATCCGAAGTCGGGTTTGGGTTGTGTAAGAATATTTGTTAGTATTGTTTATTGATGGCATGTTCTAGACAATAACCATGTTGAGTGAATTGTGAAGTCGGGTAAAGTTTAGGACAATTGAAGTGGTCATGCAAAGCCATCAACAAGCTTCGTCAAATTTAAATCAAGCTTAAAGGATGTGGAAAATAAAAGAGTAATAAAGAAGGAGCAAGTTTGAGCAAAAAATGCATACCAGAGGGCATAAACGACATTTTTCGAAGCCGAAACTTCAAGAAACATTCCAACGGAGTCGAGGGGGTTCAAACGATGTTATTCTCAAGAAAATTAATTTCCATGAAAAATGTTATGCACCATCAAAAGAGGCCTACACGGTACCCATAGAAGGTCTACATGTCGTGCGTAGGACATCTACAGGTCGCGCATAGTTAGGGTTGCGTAATTATGTTGTGAAAATCCACTTTTGACCCCAATTTGATTTTTCTTGATGCAGCTGCAACTCTAAACATTGATATACGTGATTTATACATATTGAAGACTAGGACAAAGGATTTTGCTCAATTTGATGTGAAATTATGAGAAAGGGTAAACTTAGGGTTTCTCCTCAGCATTGTCTATAAATACCATGGTCTTCTACACATGTGAGGAACCTTTGAGATATCTCTGCAAGTTTTCTACAGATTCATATTCTTCTACATAGATAGAGATAGTAAGATAAAAAGATTGAATGATTCTATATCTTCTAGTTTTCTCTTGGTTTTGAGTTTATTTAATTGTTCTTCTACATGGACAATCTCTATACACAATTGAATGAACTTGTTGCTGAAAAATCGACACACCACTGATTGCAACGTGGTTGCTTTGATCCGTTGAAAAGCGGAGCTGTCTTTGTGTGAAGATCGGAGCAAGAGGCTTCGTGGAGCATGAGTGATTCTAGTTTGTCAAACGTCGAGTAGAGAAAGGTAGATCTTGAGGGATTTGTAAGTCTAAAACTTCATAAATTCTGTGTAATCCTTGATTCATAGTGCATCGATACCCGAGCGTATCCGTGGTTTTTACTTGGAGTCTTTCAAAGGTTTTTCACGTAAAAATCTCCTTGTCTTCTCTATTGTTTTATTTTATGCACTTATGTTCATGATTGCTTAATTTATCTTGATTAGAGAATTAGGGTTTGTGATTGATTAAAATTGAATTTCCGCTAGATAATTTTAATTGATCTTAAAATCGACTGAAAACATATTCACCCCCCCCCCCCCTCTTTAGGCTAGTTTCATTAATCGTCTAGGTAATTTCAATTGGTATCACAGCGTGGTTACCACATTTTAGGTTAACTACCTAGGGTTAGATTCTGAACTTAGACGATGGAGATAGCTCGTAAAGGAGGTTTCGTATCTAGGTCCTCGTTGTTTAATGGCTCGAATTACACATACTGGAAAGCGAGAATTAGAACGTTTTTGAAATCTTTAGATGATAAAGTTTGGAATGTTGTAGAGATAGGATATTCACCTCCCACTGTGAAAGATGATGCAACTAATGAATTTAAAGCAAAACTGTCGAACGAGTGGACTGTTGCTAAGACGAATAGTGCTAATTAGAATTCTAAATCTTTGAATGCATTGTACAATGCTGTGACCCCGAATGAGTTTGAGAGAATTTCCATGTGTGAAATTGCCAAAGAAACTTGGGATATTCTTCAAGTAACTCATGAAGGAACTTCAAAAGTAAAACAATCGAAACTCCAAATTCTAAATTCACAATTTGAACAGCTAAGGATGGAAGAGGATGAAGTCTACTCTGACTTTGAGGCTAGACTAACTGATATTGTCACAGGTTGTCACAATCTATGTGAGCTCATTCCTGAGACAACCATAGTGAAAACAATTCTTAGGTCTCTATCTGAACATTTTTTATCTAAGGTTATTGTCATATCAGAGGTCATGAGTCTTAAAACAATTAAAGTTGAAGAGTTGGCAGGGAACTTAAAATCGTATGAGATGGAGATGTTTAAAAGTCACTCTAGGAAGACTAGTGGTACTAAAGAGAAGAACATACTTTTAAAACCACTAGGGATGATCCTATCGAGTCATATAGAGAAAGTGATTTGAATATGAATGATATTGTCATGTTTGCTACAAGATTGAAAAAACGTTTAAAGGCTAAAAGGAATGACAAAGGACAGAAATTTGGAGTTAAGCTAGGTGAGTCTAGAAATAAGAATAAGCCCCAACCTCGGAATGACAAGTCAGATCCTAAAAGGAAGAAACCTCAATGTTTTGAGTGTCAAGGATATGGTCATATTGTTCCTAAGTGTGCAAATACTTTGAAAAATTCTAAAGGCTTAGCTGTCACTTGGGATGATGAATGGTGGGTCAGCGAGTGATGCGACAGATTTGGAGGAAGGATATAGGTTTGAAAACTTCACTGTGTTTGCATCACTTATAAAGAAGGGTAAAGAGGTTGCTACATTAAATGCAACATCAGAGGATGAGCGTTCTAAGAATGATGAAGAGTGTGATGAATCGCTTCAAGTGGAATATGATAAATTACTTGATAAGACGACACAACTTCACAAAAATCACACTAAACTATTGGCTAAAAGTCTTAGCATGGACAAAGAATTACATTCTTTAAAAGATGAATTAGCAAATAGTTTTCAAACCTTAAATCTCCTACAGATTCAAAAGACTAAATTGTCCGAAGAGTTGACCAAGTCTGAACAAGAAAGGACTCAGGCTGTGAAGAACGTTGATGGACTCAATGAGGAATTAAGAATTCTAGGATTGGAATTGAATAAGAAATCTACAAGGATTGGGGTTTGGAAAAGGAATTGAAGGATGCTAACTCAACTATTCATAAATGGTCTAGTGGAACTCTTAAGCTTAATCATATGTTGAGTATGGGAAAATCTGTAGGAAATACAAATGGATTAGGATTCATAGGAACATTGAGTGGTTCAAATATCGTTTCCAAAACAACCTTTGTTAAGGCTACCCAATGAGTATCTAGTTCTTGTCAAGGAAATTCAAATTGGAATCTTAATGCTCAATCTTATGTTAGAAGAAATCTTCAAGGCAAATCTTCTTTTACCTCTAGATATTCTAAGAAGTCAACTGATAAAGTTCAAAGGTTTATTCCTGTATGTCACCACTGTAGTGTCAGAGGTCACATTCAACCGAGGTGTTCAAAGCTAAGAGGTAAGACTTTGCGATCGATAAAGGAACAAAGAACTCAACAGGGAGATTACGTTCAAGATCAAATTAGAATGTTGAGTGAAAAGATGAAGAATTTGTCAAAATTGGCAAATAGAGCTCCGAAGCTAAATAAGGTATGGGTAAGGAAATGTGAGTTACTCTATTTTGTAGCTCATACTGTACTTAGAGCACGTAATTCTAGCTCCTGGTATCTTGATAGTAGATCTTCGAGGCATATGACTGGAGATGAGTCATTGTTTGGATTTCTCAAGGAGTATTATGGTGGGATAGTCACTTTTGGTGATGGAGAGAAGTCTAAAGTTCGAGGAAAATGTACCATTGTGGTTTATGGTTTACCTAACCTAGAAGATGTGCCTTATGTTGAGGGTCTAAAAGCAAATTTGTTGAGTATAAGACTGATATGTGATAATAATCATAATGTCAATTTTTCACCTGATAAGTGTTCAATCATTGACTCTGCTAGAAATTATGCGATGGAAGGTATGCGTTCATCTGATAACTGTTACTGTATTGTTCCTAATTCTGAATTATCTTTCAATAAAGTTAAACTTGATGAAGTTGAAATCTGGCATCAGCGAATGGGACGTGTTAATTTTTGAGATTTGACAAAAATCACTAAGAGTGAAATTGTTAGAGGTGTCCCTAAGCTTGGTTATGGAAAAGTGATTGTGTGTGAACCATGTCAGAAGGGTAAATAAGTCAGATATCAGCACAAAAAGACAAATATCATTGGTACTTTTAGACCTTTAGAGTTGTTGCATATTGATTTAATGGGTCCCATGAGGACCATGAGCAAAGGAAGAAAGAAGTATATTTTTGTCATAGTGGATGATTACTCGAGATTCACATGGGTTGGATTTTTAAGTGAAAAGTATGAAGCTCTTGAAATTTTTAAGAGGATTCGTTTAAGAATTCAGACTGAGAAGAATTGTTCCATTACTAGAGTGAGGAGTTAATCTTTTTCATTTAACCCGAAGTGATATGTAGGTTCCTGAGCTAGGCTAGATTGATCAATGCTTTAGAATACCTTTTGCATGCTTATGAATTTTGTGATAATGTTGAAAGGAGAGAAATAGATGAGATGTTTAAAATATAGAAATACAAAAATTAGTTCTTCAATCGGAGTAAGCGGGCCTCCTACCACAAAGTAGCAGAGTGTTCGCATAAAAAGGGGAGAAACCTAATGAACATAAATTCCAAGGAAGAAGCTCGGGCCCAGTTGGTCGGGGCTAAGAATCCTTGCTGGAAAGTCCGGAGCTTACAAAAATAAAAAGGGATAAGGTGAAAAGGTGGAAATGAGAAATTGTGTGACGAAGTGAGAGTTGTATAGTGTATTTTTTTTAATATCAAGCAATAAGGTCCTAGTTAACGATTTGACTTCTAGTTTGGATCTTGGACCGAATTATCATCATGGTTGGTGAGGAGATTATCAGAATTAGTGTGTATTTCTTTCATCTTACTTAATGCTTGCACATGAAAATTTTCATATATATATGGATACTATGCAAAACTTGACTTGTGCATTCTTGAGTCTATAAGGTATGTGTGCTGATTTTCTTCACTTCTGTGTGAATAATAGCATAATTAGATCTGAGAATATAATGTGTTAATGATTAGCTTGTTGTCTCTTGCCTTGCTTACATATTTCAAAATACAAAAAAAAAAATTGTTTTATTTTTGTTTTATTTTTATTCATGACATTATGCATTCATTTAGTATTAAGGACATGCATTGTAGGGATATTTGTTACCCGAGAATCTGGATATAATCTTATAGAGTACTTTATCTTCATATTTAGTGTTTAGTTTTAGATTATTTAGAGTCTCCTATGTTCTCTTTTCCCTATGTTTTGATTGATATATCTTTGTTTGTCATTTCAGTGACAAAAAGGGGAAGAAGTATTGAGTAAGGGGGAGAGATTGAGATTGTTTAGTTAAGAGGGAGAAGTTTTTAGTAAGGGGGAGTGTATTCTCAGGGGGAGAAGAAGTGTTTTATACCATGATGATCATTATGCTTGCATGGTTGTTATGTTATTCATATGATCATTATATTGGTTTATATATGTTTTCCACACTTGTTTTTCATGGTATGTTCAGTGTTGTAGTTGCAGGATTGATAAGTCATCATGAAAGTAAGGTGATAGTTTATATCTATGTTTGTGGGTGGGTGTTCATAGGTATAGATGTTATGTTGTTATTTTTGAGGATATTTTTGTAAAACATAGTTTTATCTCAGAAATGCCAAGGGGGAAATTGTAAGAACATTTGTTAGTATTGTTTATTAATGACATGTTCTAGACAATAACCATGTTGAATGAATTCTGAAGTCGGGTAAGGTTTAAGACAATTGAAGTGGTCATGCAAAGGCATTAACAAACTTTGTCAAATTCAAATCAAACTTAAAGGATGTAAAAAATACAAGAGAAATGAAGAAGGAGCAAGTTTAAGCGAAAAATGCATTCCGGAGGGCATAAACGAAATTTTTCGAAGCCGAAACTTTGAGAAACATTCCAATGGAGTTAAGGGGGTTCAAACGGTGCTATTCTCAAGAAAAGTGATTTCCATGAAAAATGTTACGCACCATCTACGAACCTAGTAGTTAAAAGTGGATAAAAAGTGTTATTTCTACGCACCATCTACGGACCACCAAAAGAGGCCTACACACCACCCGTAGAAGGTCTACGTGCCGCGCGTAGGACATCTACGGGCCGCGTGTAGTTAGGGTTGTGTAATCATGTTGTGAAATTCCACTTTTGACCTCAATTTTATTTCTCTAGATGCAGCTGTAACTCTGAATATTTATATACGTGATTTATACATATTGAAGACTAGAACAAAGGGTTTTGCTTAGTTTGATATGAAATTACGAGAAAGGGTAAACTTAGGGTTTCTCCTCAGCATTGTTTATAAATACCAAGGTCTTCTACACATGTGAGGCAGCCTTTGAAATATCTCTGCAAGTTTTCTACAGATTCATATTCCTCTACATAGATAGAGATATAAAGAGAAAAAAATTGAGTGATTCTATATCTTCTAGTTTTTTCTTTTTTTTGAGTTTATTTAATTGTGTTTCTACATTGACAATCTCTATGCACAATTGAATGAACTTGTTGCTGAAAAATTGACACAACACCGATTGCAACATGGTTACTTTGATCTGTTGAGAAGCAGAGCCGTCTTAGTGCAGAGATTGGAGCAGGAGGCTTCATGGAGCGCGAGTGGTTCAAGTTTGTCAGACGTCAAGTGGAGAAAGGAAGATCTGGAGGGATCTGTATGTCTAAAACTTCATAGAGTCTGTGTAATCCTTGATTCATAGTTCATCGATACCCGAGCGTATCCGTGATTTTTACTTGCAGTTTTTCCAAGATTTTCCACGTAAAAATCTCCGTGTCTTCTCTACTACTTTGTTTTATGCACTTATGTTTATGATTGCTTGATTTATCTTGATTAGAGAATTAAGGTTTGTGATTGATTAAAATTGAATTTCCGCTAGATGATTTTAATTGATCTTAAAATCGACCGAAAACCTATTCACTCCCTTTTTAGGCTAGTTTCATTATTCGTTTAGGTAATTTCAGGTTGAACCTGGTCAGGCCGGTCCAAGTTGCACCCCTAGTGTGTATATATATTTATTATATTTTACAAATGTATCATTAATGTGTTGCATCCTATATTTTTTAAAACTGATGTATCACGGTATCCATATCGTGTCTTAGTTGCATTCTCTGTATTACTGTCCATATTTCATACACAAATAAGGTATCATCCACTTATCGACTAGGCAACTTAAGAAATTGAATAGTTACAATTTATTTTCCAAAATTACTCCCTTATGTTTTGCATTAATGTCATGTTTGGTGCGCATGAATGGAAAGTCCATTTATTTCATTCCTTTGTTTGGTACAACATAATGAATGAGAATGACCATTCTCAAGGAATGAAAATCCATTCTTGGGAATAAAGACTACGTTTGGTACAGTTGAATGGAATAGAATGAAAGTGGGAATGGAATGCAATAACTATTTTCATTCTATTATTTAGTTGTAAATATGAAGCATATTATGAATGGAAAGAACTTGAATGTTTTTTCCTCAAAAATACCCTTCTTAGTATTAAATATAAAATTAAACAAAATATTATAATTTTTTAATTTTTTTACAAAAAAACTTGATAAAACGTAACGGGAAAAGTAGTGACGGGCAATCAAGGTGACGGTGGTGGTGGCTTATTGTTTTGAAATGTGAGAGGGTTGTTTAATTAATTTTATGTTTTTAAAGCACTAAAGGAATGGAATGACCATTCCATAAATTTGGTAATGGAACAAGAAAAACATTTCATTCCTTGAAAATGGTCATTTTCATTCATTATGTTGTACCAAATAAAGGAATGAAATGAATGGACATTCCATTCAATTCCTTCATACCAAACATGACAAAAATTTCGTTCCATTACTAAAGCAATGGAATGACCATTCCATTCCTTTAGTAATGCTTTTAAAATATAAAATTACTAAAAAAATCCTATCACATTTCAAAAAAACAAACCACCACCACCGCCACCGTGATTTCTCCATCACCACCCCCGCCATCTTCATTACCCGTCACTATCATTCCCCTCACATTTTACCTGTTTTTTTTTTTGTAAAAAAATAAAAAAAATAACATTATTTTGTTTAATTATATATTTATTACTAAAATAGGTATTTTTAGGGAAAAAAAATTAAAGTTCATTTTATTCCTAATATACTTCATATTTATAACCAAATAATAGAATAAGAATAGTTATTTCATTCTATTCTCATTCTCATTATATTCTCTCTTTCATTCCATTCCATTTCATTCATACGTACCTAGTGTAACGTAAGGTATTTTCTGTTCTTCGAAAACTCTATACAATTAGAAAGAAAGACCATCATTACAAAGGGCCACGCAGCTTGGGGCCTTGGGCTAGAGATTTGCCCACAAACCAGATCCAAGAGAATAAACTGTAAGAGGGTAAATGTAAAGCCCAGGCCCAACAAGTTACAGAATCGTCGGAATCTTACATTGAGCTTATAAATTTTTGATATTTTGTTACTAGCTGTGCGAGTCTCACGATTCTTGATGTAGAAATATTTCGGCTGTAAGCTGCCAATGTGACCAAGGGCTGTGTCGGTATTGGAGAAGTGAAGATCTTGGTGGTTCTGTGAGTGGTTAATAAATTGCAATTCCTTTGAAATTTATAAAATTTTGATATTTTCATTTTAATCAAATACATGTAAGAAGGAAAAAAATAAAACAACACTTATATTTCTTCCTTTGACTTCTAACTGTTTGTACTTTTATTTTGTAATTTGACCCTATTCTAATTTTTTTTTCGGTAACTGGGGTGATCGGGACAATCTTACGCGTACCTCAACTAATCACCGAGATCCTGAAATTAAAGACCGGGTAAACCACTAAGAGCTGAGACAAAAACGTAATTGGAATGATTTGAGACTATGATTTGACCCTACTATTTCTTTCCACATAATCAGCGAAAAGATATTAAGAATTAAATGTGATATATTTAAGTTAACAAACATATTTTCACAGCAATTACAAGGAACTCATGTATTATAAAAAAAATTATGTTAGCTACTTGACCGACAGTCAACGAAAATAATTTTATTTTAATAACAAAATACAAAAGTATCGTTATTGTCTGTTTCTTCCAGGAAATTCTCCCCCACCCCTATTCATAATTAAGAATTCATTTCATATGACGGATATTATTATTGTAGCATGATACAAAAGTGTGCCGATTGTCTGTTACTTCCTAGTAACTTCTCTCCCACCCCTACTAATAATTATTTATATATTTACAATCATACTATATAATTTTATTTGCATGAGATTATATTAATAACAATTAAGAATCATTGTAATAGTTTATATATTAGAGGTAATTTAATTATTTCATGTCTCAAAATGAGGTTGACTGGGTTTCACCTTATCCGAGGTTAAACTAAGTGCTTGTTTGGCAAACGGTGTGGTGTTGGTTTTTGTTTTTGGTTGGAATTGGAGTTGGTTTGGTTGAAGTTGGTGTGGTTTTATTCTGAACTGAAATCATGTTTGGTGTAGATGGTTTTGGTGTAAGAAAAAGTGAAACTGAAAAACCAAACCATGGTTGGTAGAGTTGGTATGAGCTGAAATTTTAAAACCAATCATATTTGGTAACTTGGAATAGTTTGACATTTTATTTATTTAAAATAACATTTTGTAAATATATATGTTTTAAAAAATAAAATATATAAATATTTAATTTTTTCGAAATATTTAATTTTTCAGAAATATTTAATTTTTTCAAAATATTTATAGATAAAATATTTTATATAAGATATTTCAAAAAACTAAAATATTTTGAAAAAATAAAAGATTTTAGTAAAAATACATATAATTTGTATATTTTTAAAAAAATAATAAATATATTTTTATTATATTTTATTTTTTCTAGAAATATTTATTTTCCCGAAATATTTTATTTTTTATGAAATATATTTTTTCGTTTGATTTTTTTGATATATTTTATTTTTTCATAAATATTTTATTTTTCGAATTTATATATATATAATATTATAAATAAATTGGTTTGAGTTAAACAATGGTACACCAAATTAAATTGGTTTGAGTTAAAGAATAATTTTGGTGTGAGAAAACCAAACCAACTCCATTCAAACCATCTATTGAGATGGTGTGAAAAATGATGGAGTTGGTACCAATGGTGCAACACTATTGCTCCAACACCAAGCTTGTCAAACATGATTTGTTGCACAAATTTTAACCCAAACCCAATAAAAGAGCTCCAAACCATCCACCAAACAAATAATAAGGGGTAAAAGTGAAACAAAAGATCTGACCGTCACAGTAGCCCAACTCCATTCCAACCTTCAAAAGAACATTACACATTACAAAATAAATTTTAGACATTATCAATGGTCACGCGAGGGTCTATTACAACAAGCGCAGACTGTGAATCTCTAAACAATTAACTATTATCTATCAACTATGAAACATAAACATTCCTAGAAGGGTGTTTTTTATCAAGATATTTGAAATACATGAACACTTGGAGTCCATATTAGAGGAAATGAAAATGACAAAGAGTTTATTAAAGATCCAACTCAGCAAAAGAGGATTATTGAGTTCATTATCCCTTTTCAGTGTTCTTCTCTATGCTTTTTGTTATTCATCTGATGTGAGAAAAATAAAAATATTCTCAAACCTTGACTTTCAAATTTGTTACTATTGTGTTATCATGTAGGAAATGTTAACTTGCAGGTTTTTGGTTATTAAATTTACAACTTTTATTTCATAAAAAAAAAAAGAAAAATAAGGAATGTTATAGTTTTTTGGTTATTGAATGAAGAATATTTAACTTACTAGGTTTTTGTGACTAGTACTTGAATGATGAGTTGAAGTATATTTTTGCCATATAATATATATATATCGATATGTATATTTAGATGAAATGCAAAGTTTAAATATATGATACATGATGTGTGTATTAAGCCTGCAATTTGGGCGGGCTTAGCCCAACCCAGTTCAAATATTTTGGGCTCGGGTTAAAAAAAAAAAATCAGGCCCATTTCAGTTTGGGCCCGGTAGAGTTTCATTTTAATTCGGGCTAGGTTCGGGTAGGATTCATTTTAAAAAATCTATGCCGTTGATCAATCTGATTCAACGATATAAATAATATTATTATCACCGGTTACTAAACAAAACCCCAGATTTCTCTCTTGTATTCATTCTAAAGTCTAAACTCTATCTCTCTTCATATATATATATGTATATAGTTATTTATAGGATAATTTGCACCAACACTTCCTGAGGTATTTGTCAATTTCACTTTCCGGTCAGTCAACGCTTTTATGGACACTTACACCCCTTGAGCCCTGAAATGATAGAAATACCCTTCAGTAAAATATTAAAATATACTTTGAGGGTTTGACTGGTGTAGTATTTTTATTAAAGACAAGAATACCCTTGTCAATTGAAACCCTAAAGTGATTAACTCCTCACCTACTTTGCTCTCTCTCTCACTCACTTTCTCTCTCCTCTATTTCCATGGTGTACTGTATTTGGATCGATTTTTTCTTGGGTTATATGATGAAATTTGTTAGTAGGTCTCTCATTATTCATATTAAAATAAACTAAAATCTTCCATAACCATCAACCTTGTTGCTCATGTACTTGTTCAAAAAGCTCTGGAAAAATAAATTGGCTTTTGTGTTTTCTAGAATTTCCCTTCTAGCTTGATTGAGGCAGCTGGTTTGATCATTAGTTGTGTTTTTTATTTTTTTTTAAAAAAAATAAAATTGTCCAGAAATATACATATAAACGTTACATACATATGAGTAGAGTTTTGTTGCTCTCACTCTCTCTAGGGTTTTCGATTCCTCTACCATCTGTCGCTGCCACAACTGGTTAACAGAGCGTCACTCCTCAGCCGCGCGCTCTCCTCCGCACCACCACTGTCCCCTTCCTCTCGTTCCCATTGGCCGAAGCCGATGGCGCAATCGGGCGTTGCCGAGCCCGACCTGGTCCACATCTCCATCAACCTCACCCTCCAACACTTCGGGCGAGCACTCTACGTCACCTCCGAGTTCAGCCACGTCACACGTGTACGGTCAGCTTTCGACGACACATTTTTCAATCAGGCAGGTCTGGCTCTGGTCCTTTGTGGTGGTTAAGATTTGGCGTCGGGAGAGAGAGGCATTGAGGGTCCTGTGGTGGACAAACATAGTGAAAATGAGTGAGAAACCTTAGAAATTTAGGGGAAATTTTTGACATTTTTGTTAGGTTGGTTTGAAATTGGGAGGAAAGTGAGTTACCCAGATGAAATGGTATATATATGTATAGAGGTTTCAATTAGGAGTTTAATTTAGGGATTCAATTTTGGGGTTTCAATTTTGTTGTTGAGATTGGGGGAAAAGAGGGTAACCTCAGGGTAACCCAGATGATGAATATATATATATATATAAGTTTCAGTTTAGGGTTTTAATTTTGGGGTTAATTAAGAGGTTTAGGGTTTCAATTTAGAGGGTGTATTGGTCCTCAAAGAATAGAATAATGGACCAGGAGTAGAAATGACCTTTCATACTAGTGAGGGGGTGTGAGTGAAACTTCGGGGGTTGTTGAGACGACGAACGTGTTGACCGGCCAGGAAGTGAAATTAACCAACACCTCAGGGGTGTTAGTACAAATTACCCTTATTTATATATATGTACATGTTTGTATGTATATAAATGTATTCACTGTAGAAAATATATCACAAACTCAAAGTGGTGGTTCGCAAAGGAAGCCCTCGCAACGACCAGTCGCTACCACCCCTCTGCGCCACCAGTTGTCGTTATCCCTCTATTTTATTGTCTCTTTCTCCCCCCCTCTCTCTCACATACACTATATACACATATATAAACACACATATATATATATAGATATCTAATTTATATATATATATATGTGTGTGTGAATTTTTACCAATATATATATATATATAAATGTGGAATAGATCTTTTGCAATATATATGTATGGAATAGATCTTTGGCTTTGATTTTTACCAATATATATATATATATATATATGGAATAAATCATTGGCTTTGATTTTTAATAAATATATATATGTATAAAGAGATGATAAATAATAGTTGATATATATACGAAAATGTTCTCTTGAATCAAAATAAGCACACTCATTTTTCATATTAACCGTTAGATGTGATTAATATAAATAAATGAATTACTATTTAAAATTTAAAAATCATATCTAACGGTGAAAATAAAAAGTGAGTATGTTTATCTTGTTCACCAAGGAACAATGGATCATTACACGATATATATATATATATATTTCTGTATTATTATTTCTTTTCTTTAAAAAAAATTATTTGTAAGAAGTTAAATTTGATTTATTTTTTGTTTAAAAACAAATTTCCCAGATATTGAAAAAAAAAAAAAAGTTGACCAAGTTGACCCGGCCCATTAATTTGGGTTTCGGTTTTACCCAAACCCGAATCTACTATAAGGTTGGCCTTGGCCGGCCTAATCCAAAGTCGAGTTCGAGTTGGACCTGGTTGGGCCGGTCCAAGTTGCACCCTTAATGTGTATATATATTTATCATATTTTACAGATATATCATTAATGTGTTGCGTCCTATCTTTTTTAAAATTGATGTATCATAGTATCCATACCGTGTCTTACCCGCATTCTATGTATTACGATCCATATTTCACAGACAAATAAGTTATCATCCTCTTATCGACTGGGCAACTTTAGAAATTGAATAGTTACAATTTATTTTCCAAAATTACTCCCTTATGTTTTGCATTAATGTCATGTTTGGTGTGCATGAATGAAATGTCCATTAATTCCATTCATTTGTTTGGTACAATATAATGAATGAGAACGACCATTCTCAAGGAATGAAATTTCATTCATATGAATAAATTTTCATTCCATTACTAAAGCTATGGAATGACCATTCCATTCCTTTAGTAAAGCTTTTAAAACATAAAATTACTAAAAACCCTATCACATTTCAAAAAAACAAACCACCGCCACCGCGATTTCTCCACCACCACCTCCGTCACCTTTATTGTCCATCACTACTATTCCCCTCACGTTTTATCATTTGTTTTTTGTAAAAAATTAAAAATATAATTATTTCATTTATTATTAAGATGGGTAATTTTGAGAATTTTTTTTTAAAGTTCATTCCATTCTTAATGTGCTTCATATTTATAACCAAATAATTGAATGAGAATTGTTAGTTTCAGGGGCGGAGGGAGGGGGGGCCATGGCCCCTCCAAGATTTTCAATTTGTTTTGTTACTATATATAAATTTTAAGTTTAAAATAAATTGTAGATACTATTGGCCCCTCCAACAAAAATTACAAGGCTCAATAATTGAATAAAAATAAAATAAAGGATACTTTTCGTAGCCAAATAAAAATAAATAAAATAATACTAAAAATATATCAAAAATAAAAAAAAGGTAAGATTTTTACATTAATTTATTTCCATTATAATTTTGTTGATTAATTAAGTTTCAAATTTAGGATGACTACAATTTTATTACCAAAAACAAAACTCTTACTTTTTCATTCTATTTTTTTATTTTGGAAACACATGGGGTCATATATTCATTCTATCATTTAATATGATTATGTAAGGAGATAATCCTAATTCTTGTTTCAAAATGTTTAATATTTTTAATTAAAAATATCAATTATACTGAATTGCAATATGTTCAAGTAATTAATATTGCTCATTTGATAGCTCTAGTTGAACTTGAGATTAATAGAGGATCTAATCAAATTGGTATTTTTAAATTTTGGAAATAATAATTTTTTTAGGATTAAACTTGATAAAACATAACTTTGTTAAAATGAAGATGAGAGTTTCACTTCCAGATTATTTAACTATTAATATTGAAAAATAATTGTTCAAATTTTTGTTCATATTTTATAATAGATAATTTCATTCTCCAGAAAACCTTTGAATACAAAATTGATATTAAGTTTCATTTTTTTTTTTTTTTTGTAATGATTAGTTTGAGGTCGATATATATATATTTTTTAGTTTTTTAGAAAATAGACTAAATTTTAAATAGTTAAGTGTTTATAATAAATATATCCATTGCTCAATAATTTTAATTTAATATATATTATATTACATAAAAATTTAGTTATTGGCCCCCCTCGGTTCAAATCCTGGCTCCGCCCTTGGTTAGTTCATTCTATTCTCAATCTCATTCTCATTCTCATTCTCATTATGTTCTCACTTTCATTCCATTCAATTCATGTGTACCGAACGGAGCCCCCCTTAGTTAGTTCATACAAGGAACTTTTCTATGATGCTAAAAGGGATATTATCAGTAAACCCCCCTATAGTTTTTTTTTTGGATCAACTAACCCCCCTCCAATTTAGAAAACCCCTATATGGTTAGCAAAATATATCAACTTTCCCCTCTCCCTATAATTATGGACCAAAATACCCCTAGAGTTTAATTAAATTTAAAAAAACATATAAAATTTAAAAAATATATATACATAATTTGTAAAAAATATAAAAAAAACATATAAAATTTGAAAAAATATATAAAATTCGTAAAAAATATATAAAATTTGAAACAAATATCTAAAATTAAAAAACATATAAAATTTGAAAAATATTTAAAATTCGTAAAAAATATATATATAATTCGAAAAAACATAGAAAATTCGTAAAAAATATATATAAATTTTGAAAAAAATATATAAAATTCGAAAAAACCATATTACCAATGAAATAAAATATCTTGGAAAGATAAATATCATTTTAATTTTAATTAGGAATAAAATCATATAACTTTATTATTAAATCACATGAATGAGTAGATTATGTTGGACCCTCCATACTAAAAAAAGATTAGTTCAATCCGCACTTTGTTTATTGCATGGAAATGAAAAAAAGCAATTGACATCTGAAAAAACAATTTTAACACCCCAAATTATTTTAAAACTATGACTATACTCTATTGTGACATCTAAATTTTTTTGAAAAAAAAATCAAATATAGTGGAAGCTCACTTTCTTGGATTGTATTATGATTTTCCTACCCCTTTTTTTTGGATAATCTTGTTTGAATATACTATTGTAGTGAGACAAATGATTATATATGTTTATTTCGAATTTTATATGTTTTTTTCGAATTTTATATATTTGTTTCGAATTTTATCTGTTTTTTTCGAATTTTATATATTTGTTTCGAATTTTATATGGTTTTTTTATTTTATATATATTTTTATGAATTTTATATATTTATATCTAATTTTATATGTTTTAAAATTTTATATGTTTTTTTATGAATTATATATATATTTTATGAATTTTATATTGTTTTAATTTATTTAATATATGTTTTACGAATTTTATATGTTTTTTTCTAATTTCATATTTTTGTTTACGAATTTTATATATTTTTTCAAATTTTATATATTTTTTACGAATTATATATATATATTTACAAATTTTATATATTGTTTCGAATTTTTTATGTTTTTTGTAATTTTTATATATATTTTTTACGAATTATGTATATATATTTTTTGAATTTAATGAAATTCCAGGGGTATTTTCGTCGAAAATTATAGGGAGGAGGATAAGTTGATAAATTTGCTAATTATAAGGGGTTTTCTGAATTGGAAGGGGTTAGTTAATAAAAAATAAAACTATAAAAGAATTTAATGATAATATCCGTGATAAAATGATCGAGTTATACAGCTGTATTATAAAAATATTATCTTAGCTACTTGACCAACAGTCAAGGAAAATAATTTTATTTTAATGGAGTAACAAAATACAAAAGTATTCTGTAACAAAATACAAAAGTATCGTTATTGTCTGTTTCTTCTTGTAAATTCTCTTCCGCTCCAATTCATAATTAAGAATTCATTTCATATGACGGATATTATTATTGTAGCAAGATACAAAAGTGTCCCGATTGTCTGTTACTTCCAAGTAACTTCTCCCAACCCAACTAATAATTATTTATATATTTACAATCATAATATATAATTTTATATTCTGAACTATTTGACTATTTCATGTCCCACACAAAAGCTTAATTGCAGGCTTGCAGGAGATTATATTAATAACAATTAAGAATCATTGTAGTAGTTTTTATATTACATTGCGGAATCATTGTAGTAGTTTTTATATTACATTGCGGGTAAATTACATTTTCACTCCCTACTGTTAATATAAATTATACTCACATATTTTATGATTTCGCTAATTATAATTTGATCTTCTAAAACCCATCAGCCGATACTGGAAAATGAAAATGACCCTTATGCCCATAATTTTTAATTCCTTTTTAATTATAAGATATGTTTTATGTTAAATTACTTATTTATCTTTGTTAAATTACTTATTATATATGTATATTACATATATAAATAAAAATGGAAAACAAAAGTCCTCGCCATGTCCTTGTCTTCAAACACGTCCTCGAAGCCCTTCGCGTCATTGACGATATCCAAGATCTCTCCGACGACTTTCTCCTGGCCAGATCCCTCGCAGCCCTTCGCATCTGCCCACTTTCTCTAGGCTAGATCCAAAATTACCCCACTTTCACAGCCTCTTCTTGCACTCAATTCATTTCCCAAGCCTTTATTTATTTATTTATTCTGTTTTATTTTTAGTAATATGTATATGATTTATACAATTAATTTCCCCAGCTTTTTTTTTTTAATTTTTTTTGTTTTATTTTTAGTAATATATATATATATATATATATATATATATATTATATGATTTATACAATTATGATAGAAGAATAATGTTTAGTTTGTGATGACTTTTAGCTTGGATTAAATTAAAGTATACAATTTTGATAGAAGAATAATGTTTAGTTTGTGATGACTCTAAACTTGAATTAATTAGATTTTAAAAGGTAGTCGTTCACATAATTTATAAAAGGAAGGGTAGGTTTGTCATTTTACATTTTTATGAGTAGACAATTCTGTCATCACACATATTTAGGGGTAATTTAGTCATTTCACATCTCAAAATCAGGTTGACTGGATTTGACCTTACTGATGTTAAATTGAGAGGGTCAAAGTGAAACAAATAAAAGATGAAATTGCAATTAACGAAACCACAGAGGATGCGAGTATAACTTACATTAGCAGAAGGGGATGAAAGTGTAATTTATCCTTACATCGCTTTGGAAACTAGTGTACTCCCATAATTTAGGAAAAATAATTTATTTTTATTTTTTGGTGTTTAGTAAAAACTTAAGCCAACTCTCTCTATATATAAATCATCAAACAATTGAACAATTAAATCTGCATTTGGGATGAGGACATGCAAAAGGACGGCATGTCCTGTCTTGGTTCCTTCCTTTTTCTTCGTCTTGATGTGTTTCCATTTCGCGGCCAACTTCATAGATATTGCCCATGCAGCTTTTGCAGGTACTTTTTACTTTTATTGACAAGATACTCACACTCAACAATTTTATTAAAAGACACAAACGGAGTAAAAATCTTCGACTAGCATAAAGAGGGTATTATTTGAAATTCTTACTCAGCAAAGATTTTTAGAGAGAAACAGATTGACCCGATCAAATTAGGGTTTATGTTGGTACTCTTGCTTAAGTTCCCTATTATGTTACTAAAATTAGAGTTTATCAAGTTCAACTTTTACTAGAATTGAACACAAACGGGTGGCCTAGTTGGATAGGACTTTGGAACTTAGTGACTCATGATGCATTAGGTCACATGATGCATTAGGTCTTATGTTCGATTCCTACCCAAATAATTTATTTTGCCCATGACTACGAACTTAGTCCAACCTTCCGGACACCCGGTTATTAAAAAAACTTTACTAGAATTGGGTCTTGCAGTAGCACCGAGCTCAACCTGAATCTAAATTATTTTATTTTTAATATATTATATATGATACTCACATCACGATCACATTTTTCTTTTCAAAGTTACTTTAATTCTTGATTATTAACAAGTTAATGTTTTAGCAGGCCATACATTAAAATCAATATCACCCAATACCTTGAGTTTAAACTTGGCCGAATACTTATACTTACTTCGTTTGTTTGAAGGGATGAAAAAATGAATTGAAGGAAAAAATTTCTTCTTTAAAATACATAATTGTCCTTAGAAATTAAATGGAGTTTATTGGTTCTCTCTTTCTTTTAGTCAATTATAAAACAAAAAACTAATTCGGTTTACTCGTATTGTTATTCAAAATGACAAAGGAGAGGCAATTTTTGGACACCGAAGTGGTCTACGCATTCCGGTTAGTGATCTAAGACGGCCATGCACACCATGCTCAGGTTTCTCCACCGATGATCTGATCGACTTCCCAGTCTTGAAAGTAGGGGTTCCAAAGAAAAAGGGATTCAATGAATTTATCGATGTATACAAAGATCATAGTAGTAAGACATGTGCCACATGGTTTTCCATTGATATGTTCTGTGCTGCATTACAATCCTTGCCTTTCAAGGTTAACGAGCCAGAGTTTATTTCATTCGAAAAGGAAGATGGAGAAAGTAATGGCACTTACAATGACCTTCTTAAGAATGTATCTATCAAGGTCAGTTTCGTATCCTTCTTATTTTATCTTCTCTTACAATGACCTCCATCAAAATTTAAACATTTAAAAAAAAATTGGAGCACGTCCTTTATTTTTTTTCTTATTTTTCTAACTTATGAATATTGAAAGTTACTACTTCTTTGGTATTAGGTTGACATTAAGTTTTTCAAGGGTAAAGCGCATATATTATTGGAACCACTTCCACCCTATTTTGAAAAACATGCAAACAAAATACACCTACATTTACAATAGTAGCTAAAAAGATGCTTGAAATTAATTTTTTCTCCTTTCAAATGCTTTAATATCTATTTTGCCATTAGTTTTTGCTGGCTATATATATATATATATATATATTTATTTATAACGAGTAAATAAAGGTAATATAAGCATATAAAGCTTTTTAGACTTTAACCTAGTATCAGAATTAATTAAAGATCTTATTTACCGATAAAAAAAAATGAAAGATCTTGAATTCATATGAGAAAATTAACACATGTAAGAGTGTTGAAAGTCTTCCTAATTAAATCAACACTTTAGTACCGTTACGTATCATCCGGTTCGTACGTTTTAGAAAGTGTCAATACCGTTATTTAGCACCGATACTCATCCGATACTTATTTTAGAGGCCAATATTGCCTGAATCCATTACACTGATACCGCAACCGATACCGAAACCAAAACCGTAACGGCAAACCATGTTTATTGCTGATTTGTGCTGATTTGTGCATGTGATACGCCCTATATACATACTATGGATATTTTTTATACCCTTCTATCCTAACATTATATATGGCTAAATGTTATGAAAACATTTTTAATAGCATTTCAGCTAAATAATTGTTGTGAATTACAATAACCAAAATTATGTGTTACAGATGTATATAAATTTATATTTATATATATATATATATATATATATATATATTTGCATGTATGTTTGTATATATATATATATAACTTTACAAACACACATATTCTCACCCAATGTGCATGGCCCAGTTGAATTCACTCTTGGGTTTGGGTGCACTTTTCTTACCATTTGGTTTGGGTGAACCTTACTTGCCATCTTGTTTCCTCCGATATCCATGAAAACATGTACCTAACATATAGGCTTTGAAATAATCAATAAATATAGTTTTGTTGAATATGACAACAACGAAGAATGTAGACTTTTCCTCATATTCGTAAAATTTAATTTTGTTTTTCGTAGATGGCTTATGTGACAATTTAATACATAGCTAGCTATAAGAATGATGAGAGCTTTCTATTGTTTGTGCAGAAACTTTATAACATGCGAAAAAAAATAATGCACAACAAATACGTATATGCTATAAATTATTTTGCTTGAACTATACTTATAATTTTCTCAAATCAATTTCAATAACCAATTGTTTATGTGTAAACTCAAATATGTTGATTTGAAATTTATTCACATATTTGAATAACCCCTTGGATTTAACTTAGTAATGAAATAAAAAACCTTTACATGCACTTTAGAAAAATACAATACATTGATGATGTTAATTCTTCAATTTTTTCTTACAGTTTGATGCTGTGGTGGGAGATGTGACCATAATGTCGTATCGGGCAGAATGGGTTGATTTTACACAGTCATATGCGGACTCGAGTGTTTATGTTCTTCTACCAATCAAACATGATACTCGCAAGGACATGTGAATTTTCCTTCAGCCCTTAAACTGGAATCTTTGGCTCGCAATTATAATGGCTTTCATTTTTGTTGGCATTGTAATTGGAACTATAGAAATCCGTTCCAATGTCAACAACACTGATTTTTCAGGTCCACTCCCTCTGCAACTTGGCATGATGATTTGGTATCCTATTTCAATGCTCGTCCTTCCTGAAAGTAATTTCTTCCTCATCCTTAGCTTAAATTAAACTTTATTTATTTATTTTGAATTAGTAGAGTAATGAAATCGCATTACAAAAAGATATGTCTCTAGTGTCAGATTAAAATGTCACTATAGTAGGAAAAATAAAATTTTCAATCTAAGGTATAATAATTGTTTTTACTGTCATTGTAATCTAAACAAACTGTTAATGTTAGAACTTTATGAGGCAATTTACCGTTAGTTGTTAAAGGTTGTAACAACAATTTATACTCTTTTTAGTGACGGTTGTGACCGCCACTAAAGCACTTATTTCTTGTAGTGTCGGTACCAATAGCAGAAAAACAAGGTGGTTTGGGTAAATCATCTAAAAATAAATTAGTTTACTAACTTATTCTCTTTTTCAAGAAATAAATGTAATTTATACCCAAAAAAAAAACACCTGAATATGGAGACTAAGATCTGTGATATATATTTGGATCCCACAATCATGAATCCGATGAATATTTTCTTTTCGATTAAAAAAATTTCTCAATCTTTTTGGTGCATATATCAGTGGTCTTTGAAAATAAACATAAATTTTTGGTAAGTCAATATTCTAAAATAACTAAAACATATTTCTCTAACCATGAATAACATTTTTAAACCTGGCATTTTGGTGGATGTATATACTACAGCAAGAAGAGTAAATATATAAATGTTGTTGTTTGAATTGGTAACAGGAAGGATGGTGGTGAGCATGTGGTCAAAACTAGTGATGGTGGTATGGTTGTTTGTGGCATTGGTAATAATGCAAAGTTACACTGCAAACTTGACTACAAAGTTGACAATTGATCAGCTACGACCCTTCTTCGATCGGAAAGGGAATTACAGTGTTGGATACCAAACTGATTCCTTCGTAAAAGATTTTCTGATACAATACATGAACTTCACCGAGTCTCAACTCATTCCACTTTCAACCGTTGACGATTATCATAATGCTTTGTCTAATAAAAGTGTTGCTGCCATTTATGATGAGTTGCCATATATCAAGATCTTCCTCCAGCAACATGATTCCGAATACACTGTCGATGGACCTTTTCTCAGAACTAATGGATTAGGGTTTGTGAGTCTCTCAAACTCAAGTGGTTTCATTAATTACATTTTTTTTCCTATCCTTCCATGGTCTTAATATATATATATATATATATATATATATATATGTTTGATTTAATGCTTAAGATATTTCATTCTTAAACATAGGCATTCCCTTTGAACTCTTCCTTGGTCCCTTCCATTTCAAGGGCAATCCTAAATGTCACTGATAATCGGACGATGGATGAGATTCAAGAAAGATATTTCGGGAAAAAGAAGACTTCTGAAGTAGACCTTTCCCGACTTCCTCAAGATACTCCTAGTCTTGACGCCTATAATTTTATAGGCCTCTTCATTGTCATGGGGAGCATTAGTATAACATGTTTGTTATGCTCTAAGATTTCGCGAGGAATTAACCAGAGAGTATCTTCTACTGAGAAAATTAGTCCTCCTAAAAACGTGACAGAAATTGACAATCAGGATAAGATGCCGCCTATACCTTCTAGGGAAAGTGCCGAAAGTATTAGAATGGAAGAAAAAGGAAATCCAGAAGACGAAGACGATGATGACAAAGAAGAAGTACATTCCTCGTAGCACAGTGCAACAATGTCAATTTGTCCAATTTCAAAATAAAAAGGTGTTGTATATATAAATAAGATTAGTCTAATTGAAATTCTCTCGAGTGTAGTAGCCGAAAATTACACCCAAAGCTAGTTGCGTATACTTATTTGTTTTTGTCTTTTTTTCGGGGTAAAGTAAGTAGCGTATACTTTGTCCATGTAAGAGGTGATCTCTGTCCTCCCCTTCCATTTCATTCGATCCAAATTCAATTTAGGGTCCATTGTTAGATTGTTGTTGCACTCCTCATTTCTATACATAATTTGAAATGATTGGTATTTGTTGGAATATGGTAGATTTAATATTTAATGTGATTTAATTCAACCTCTTTTTTGTATGAGATCATTCTCGTGTGTCTAGGCAATATTAATTCCTCAAAGCCAAGGGCATCGTTAAATTAATTTTACAATCTCCAAATTATAATGCATGTAGAAGTTCATAGACTTATTGACATTAGTCGGGAAATGAGTTCGGGAGTAGTTGAGCCTGTAGTTGTTTGAACTACCTTGAACTTGGAAGTTCAAAAGAATTCAGACTACGTTGGTTACTGAAGTAAACATGCACGGCAACAAGTTCAAACTTAGGAAGGATAGATACTACATTGATAACAATTTACAATCAATGAATCACTACTCTTATGCCTCAAGTCCATTGATAACAATCGAAGGATAAGATTACATCATAACCCCAAGTAAAACCACCTCAAACCACTAGAATGGTACTCGGTATCACACCTTGAATACCATAAGAGAAAACATCAACTAGTAACAACCCCAAAAGGGCAATTCAACGTCACGATACCTACACAAGGGCATCTAACCACCAAATCACAAAACCCCTTAATGGTTCAAGCAAAAGGGAAACCAAGACTTAGGTTATACACCACTTATTCTCCAATGACATGTTAATACTACATAACGTATCACAGTCGTTAAGTCCCCATAGGAGACCTACTAAGACACAAAGGAAAGAGGAACTCGTCCCCCAAACACAGAATGATACTGAAGCGGCTCACGCCCAGACAATAAAGCTGCTCATCCATCTTAGGCATACACTCTTACGTGAAACATCACCATAAAACTTAACCAATGCCTTGCTAGGGTTAGGTTAAAATCGGAGACGTAGTCACTGGTACCATTCACACTTGCCATCTTGCACGAACCTAACGCTATACCGTGTAAGTCAAAACATTACGTTCGCAAAACAAAATTTTTTTCTAACAAACCGTCGGTAGCTACTTGCTCACTCAAGAAGCTATGAGACTCAAGACATTAGTCAATCAGTCTAACTCAACACCTCTTTTACTTTAAAAGGGTCGACCGAGACACTACCTTTCGAAACAACACTGTAACACTCCATATTATTTTCTCAATTTTCTAGAATTATTTTTCGATTTAATTTCGGTTATGACATCACTTGTTCATGACGTCATGGTTATTCTTGGTATCTGACGTGTAAATTTTTCGCGTTTATGTCTTGATATGACGAGATGACGCGACCATTGACTTGTTGACTACTTCGTGGATTGTCGTTGGCGATTACGAGAATTGACGGTGAGTTGAATGTTTCGAACTGGTGAAATGTTGACGTGAATTCTTGATTCAACTGCACGACTTTGCGATTTCTCTTCGTTGATTTCGTGGACTTCTGTGGCTATTACGTGACTTGACGTGACGGTAGTATTTCGAATTTAGTGAAACGTTTAAGTCGGCTCTTATTATTGACTCAGTGGATTTGTTTTAACGCTTGACGTTTAGTGCTTCGACTGGTTGACGATACGATTTGTTTATCCGACATTAAATGTTTTGACTCAGTTGTTCGAGTCCAATAGTTAGTGTTTCGGACTTGATGAAACATTGACGTGAGTCTTTCTTATCGATTACGTGATTTCGTTGTGACAATTCACGGCTAGTGCTTTGACTGGGTGGCGACACGCTTAGTATGTCCGACATCCGAGGCTTTGACTCAGTCTTTCGAGTTAGGTATTTAATGTTGTAAGGGTCCGACGTTCTTGTTTTCCCTTGTAATGGGATTAGTACCTGCTTTGTTTCTCGTGTTTCTACGTGCCCTATGTGTTGATGTGAATTTATGTGCCTCTATGTATTGTTTGACTTATGTGCTTAGGAGTATTTATATTTCCTTTGCTTGTTTTCTCTGTGATTGTACCTACGTGCCCTAGGTGTTAATGTGGTTGTACTTGTTTATTTTTCTTAAATTCTTTCCGTGCCTTATTGCTTGTGATTATTCGGTGGGTCTTGTACGTACCCGGTGTTCCGGTAGTTGGATTTTGTACCACGAATTATTTATCCTCGCTGGTATTATTTATTGGGCGACTCGTAGATTTTCCGAGTATGCGTATCATCGTTTAGGGATTTTCTTATGATTTTTCCTTTATCATTATTTGAGGCTAAATGATTTCTTTTCGCTTTTCGCACTTGAGGCGGCGGGTTCTGAGTTGTCATTAACAGGTATTTTCGATTATAAATTTAGCGGATCGAGAATTTGGATAGATGGACTGAGACCAATCTTTTGACGGAGTCGGGTTCAGAATTGTTTTGTGTTTCGACGGTTATGTTCTGTACCCGGAGTGTTTATTTTGACTTATATTATTTATTAGCTATCCGTAGAATTTTTGAGTTCGCAAGACATACATTGCGAGTCGATTCATGATTTATTTTAGTTTATATCCGACTATATAGCCGAGTTATTTATTCCGGACTTTAGTAGTTATTCGGGGTACCGTGGGGTTTTCGGTGTATTTAATTGGTGGATAAATTTTATACCCCAAAGTTTTATTTGGGCCTATATTATTTATTTAGAGTCCGGTGAATTTATGGGCTCACGTGAAATTATTTGAGTGTCCCTGGTATATTTTACGGGACTTATTTTATTTATGAAAATTTAATTATGATTATATATGTATATATATGGGTTTCATACCCTAGATTATTTATTTCAGTAATATTATTTATTTGGGTGTTCCGTTTATTTTTCGGGCAAGTGTTATATTATTTGGGGATTTAATATATATATATATATATATATATATATATATATATATATATATGGGTATTTGTAATATATAGATATATGTATTATTAGAGATACATTTCCCGAAGCTTCTCCAGTCTTCCCATCCATTCTCCTTCATCACAGACCTGCTCTTCTCTTCTTCTACTGGTTCGGTTAGAGAGAGAGAGAGAGAGAGAGAGAAATCGGAGCTGGAGAGAGTGGCGGTCGCGCAGAGGAGGCGCGACCTATGGGGGGGAGTCGTCGGTTGCTGTAGGCGTCGACGACGGTTGGAGTTCACCGGAGCTGGCGATGGATGGGGGGTTGATGGCGGCTCGCGCTGGAGCTGTTGGCACGATCTGGCTACGGTGGTGGTCCCGCAGCAACGTTGCAGTGGCGCAGTTCGCGCAGGGACTGTTCTGGCCGGATTTTGCGACGCCGATTTGGTCGGCTTCCCAAACTAGGTTTGGGCTGAAATTCGGAGGGTAGCTTCGCCTAGATGTCAGGTACGATGTGTAAAAAGTTCGTAATTTTCCGTTGAGCGGTTTGTCAGGAAATTCGATTTGAAGTTTCGAATTTTCATTTGGGTTATATTAGATTTATTCAAAATTATTAACCAATTACTAATGGGCTTCGTATATATCATATAGGTCGTCGAGACGGATGTTTTGGTATATTCGAAGTATTTTTCGGGCTACTTTGGTCGGCGGGCTCTATATTCGGGCGCCGACACTGTGCACTGTCGGACAAATCAGGACCGTTTGTAAGCGTATAAGATAAGTGGGAATTTACATATATATATTTTTATATATATGCATATCTGACACTCACTAATAGTGTGTAGAAAATGTTAATATATCTCCGTTGTATGTTTATGGGTAGATAAAAATATTTAATTAAATTCCTAGTGATAAATGAAAATCTAGGAATTTTATAAAATTTATAAAATATCCATAAATGGATTAAATGATGCATGAGTTATAAATTCCTTTGGAGAAATTAAATAAATTATTTCTCGGATTTAAAGTAATTATAAACCTATTTAAATTAAATCGATATAGGCGGTTTAATACCCCTTGAGCTCGGAATAGGTTTATAGAAAGTGTATGTGGACGTATATCCGGTAAATAAATTTTTCCCCTATTATTTATATTTTATTAAAATTAAAAATAAGTTAGGGGGATTCACGAGAATGATTGACGTTATAACTTAGACTTGATTTTAGTTCCTTTGTTGATTTTCTCGTAGATTATAAAGAAATTAAATTGCGAATTTAATTGTCTAATTTTTTCTGAGGCGGATTAATTTGAAAACAATTATTGAGAATTAAATTAAAAGCATGATGGCATATAAAATCTATAATGATTGGGTAATTGAGAACCCGATTATTTTTATGATAAATGGAAATTGATTTACTGTATAATTGAAATTGTGAAACATGCTTTGTATGAGATTACTTGGCTTTTATGCCATGTTATTGAGCATATTAAATTCATGTGGAGGCATTTTGCATTCATATAACACCATGGTATATATATTGTTTCAGTGCACGTTGCATGCCTCAGTTATATCACATACATGTCTGGATCGTTTGGAATGTCGCAACAACTGGTCAGGGGGTGGTCTAGCACCCAGGGAGCTAGTAACTCTCGATTCTCTAGACGTTGGGGGTGATGGATGAGCCTCACTCGCCGGATCCCTGGAGGACTTGTGGTCTCCGCACTCTATTTGGCGACACCCACCCTTCCTGTTATGGGTTTTTTGCCCCAGCAGTGAACGGTTTGGGATTCCTGGATATTTGTTTCACCCTCTAGCGGTTAGGGTTGCATTGTCATTGCATTGACATTCATATTGAACATTTATTTGACATGTGATTATCTGTTATTATTGCTTATTGATATTGAGCATGTTATATCTGAAATTTTAATAAGAGATTTGTATTATTCTCTTAGGCGCTAGGGCGCGGTATTTGTGATGAATATTGTAACCGTGGTTAAATTATAATGAAAGTTGTGAATTTCCTAGTGTAAAGGAAACCGTGAAAACTTAAAGTTAAAAAGTGAAAAGTGACCTTGGGGCGTAAGGATTCCCCGTATGTTAGGCTCTAGTTGAGGTGAGTAGCAGTATATTGAGATCTTGGCCACATAGGCTTTTGTCATTGGCGATTAGTATTATCACAGGATGATTGCTAAACCTCTCCGGTATTGTGGAGTATTCCTGTTCACTTAGCTTTTGAAATTTTGAGCTTATCGCTCATTATCTCACTTTGAAAGTGTATGAGTTATAGACGGTTGTTTGCCGTGTTGATTGAAAATCTCCTTCCGTAAGTGCTCTTGTGAAGTTAGTGAACTCAGGGCATGGTTTGTCCCGTCCTTGAAACCTTGGTTATGATTGAGTCTTTGGAGTCAAATATTCAAAGTCTTGAAAACTTAAAACTTGGGATTTTATAAAATGTGTTCTTTGTTTATCCCGAGAGTTGTTAACTATTTCTGGAAAGACAGAAGCTTAAATACCTGTTTTATAAAATATGTTTTGAATTCTCAGTACCGAGAGTATCGGAAGAAATCTGTTTTTGAAAGAAATTTAAGAAACATTCCATTTAAAATTGTTTTGTAAAATCGGTGAATTAGGACACGGTTTGTCCTTGTTCTAGAAATCTCGATGTTATTTCCGAGGTGTCAGTATTGTTAGAGGTTGATAAATTCAGGTTTCTCCTAGCTCTTTGTTTGGAGTTCCTTCTTGTGCCCGGTTTTGTTTGTGCTTTCTTTTAGAATTAATTTTATAAAATTTTAATTAAATGTTAAAGGTCTTCGGACCATATTTAAAAGAAGTTTAAAAGTGATTTTTAAATGATTATTGGTTTAAACTCTAGTAGTTTTTCCTACCTGTATAGTTATTTCTTGGGCTTGAGTCCGGACTTGTGATGTTAACTTACACACACCTAATGTGATTCCTGTTGTTTCGGTTGGGTTCAGAGACGTTGGAACCAAATGAGATTTGACCGGGTCCTAATTTTTTCTTAAAAACTAGTTGAATCCTCCGGGGTTCAATATTTTTCTTTAAAAACCCGAGGACCATGGCATATGTTTGGGACTAGACTCCAATACTCCATTCTAGTGCCTAGATAGGTAGTGTGAGTTAGAGATAGTTCGGTTGGTTACCGAATCCGGTGTGGTGATAGTACCTTCCCTTTTTATGTTTCTTCGAGTGAACGGGTTGGTTCATCGGTTGTTGTACGTAGAAGAATGGTTATTACCTTTCGGTAGTCCTAAGGAGTGACCTATTTACCTACTAGGAACCTTGAGTAGCGTGCTAGGTGCACGGTATGGTGGATAGCTAGTCTTGTTGTATCTCTAGATGAGAGCGGAGTTCAGATTGTTTGTCTATAGGCCTAGGCGACAGGCTTAGTTACGTACAGGACGTCACATTAAACACATAATCACGTATGCATTTAATCATTAATTAAAATTTTTAATTAACACTTCAAGATTTTAATTAGCACGTAAAAGTACCGGACGCTACATGCCGTATCTGCACCAACTTTTGTCTACAAATATATGAAGACTTCATGAATAAAATATATATTTCATTAGAGAATAGATCGTTCAATAAAAAGTCTCTCTCTTTAAGAGAGACTCTCTTCCTCAAGAACTCAACGACCCTCCAACCAATTATGAAGCTGGTGGCTACATAAAAAATGGAGCTTTCTCTTACCATGAGGGGCTAATCGGTATCTAGGATTTCCAACGAAACCCTAGTCGAGTAATGTAGACTTTTATTTATTTTTATTTCAAAGATGGGAAGCTGAAGAACACTTATACGATGATTATGTAGTAAGAGACCGAACGAATTACCTAAATAGGATTTATTTATTAATTCTCTTCTTAAGTTGAGATTGAATTAATGATTTATCTTGAACAACCATGTTTTTACTAAGGGCAAGAAATCCAAGGTTTAAATAATGGTTTATACATAATGGTACTTAACGGTATGACAAGGTTTCAGGTGCATACAATTCATACTAAGAGGAGATGACCATTAGTGTGTTATTAATTTCATGTTTTAGGAGTAGTTGTTGTTGGCTTTGAAATTTACTTTCGGCAAACAATTCCAAAATTGATGATAACAAACCATTGAAGAGTGTTTGATACTAATGAATTATCGAGTTTATATTTTCAGCAAAAGACAGGTGAACGACTCAGAAATCAAACTCGAAAAGGAAACTACTCGAAAAACAAGCTCGGAAAGAAAGTTTGATTTAAAGCGAAAAGCTGTGAAAGAAATTGAAGCGAAAAAGGAAAATCAATTAAACAGCAAAAGCGAAAGTCGAAGACTCAAGACTCGGGGTAGATAGGTCGGGGAGCGATCATTGTAACAAGGTAATTTTATGTGTCGATTTTATCGTATAAGCTCAAGTATAAAATGAACCGAACTCAAATGAAATGAAAAACGCTTTACCAAACTTAAACGGAAAGAAAAATATTTTTATTAAATGTTTTTCTTGTTATAGTCGACTAGAATCACCCTGTGTATTTTCTAGTAGTTGACTATTTCAACCAGTAGCTATTGGTTTTTCATCCACATCAAAAGAGTCGACTGAAACAAGCTTGAGTCGACTAGACTACTCATTGTAGTCGACTAGAACTCATTCTAGTCGACTAGATGGTCCAAAGTAGTCGACTAGAACTCAATCTAGTCGACTAGATGGACCATTGTAGTCGACTACAATGAAGAAGTAGTCGACTAGAAGATTGCTTAAAATCTGCAGATTTTCAGAAAACAATTCCCATGTTTTGTGGATCGTGTTTAATGGTATTCAAACGGCTCTTGTCTTTCAATTACAATATTCATTCTTCAAAACCCTAATGTATTGATATATATAGAATGATATGTGTTCATTGTAGACTAAGAGATTGAAAAACAAAAGAGAAAGAAAAGAAAGAAAAGCTCTCAAAATTCTGCAAAAATTTTCTCTACAAAAGCCATTGAAACCAAGCTTTGAAAATCTGATTTTCTCCAAGTTTCTTTGAAAATCAAAACCTCTAGAATCTCTTCTTATTCTCCAAATATCATTCATTGATTATATCCTTTGAGAATACATTTCTAGAGCTATTGTAAAATCACCAAAAACACTTGAGCTTATATTGATTTATCTTCCATAAAAACCTTTGGGTTTTGAGTGTTTTTGTTCTCGAGTGATTTTATTGATTACATACGAATTTGTAATCTCGGACAAGTGAAGTCCACCGATTGTTCAAGAGAGGGTTGTTCTCTTGATTGAGAGACAAGCTCGAGAGGCTTTTGTTGTAAAGGTTTGCCATTCCACCTGTGAAGGAAGGGCCATAGTGAAAGGATCGGGAAAAGTCTCAAGAAGGGGTTCTTGAGCCGAGGAGTAGGAGTTACCGAACCTCGAAAAAATCACGGTGTCAATCTCTCTATCTCTTTATCTTTACATAAGTATTTTGCATGCTATATTTGCTTGAATATTTTGTATGCTAATTTGTCTTGAAATTAATTATTATAAAAGTTTAAATTGAATCATCCACTTGCTTATTGAGAAATTGATTTTTGATTATAGTGAGTTCCATGTTCGAAAAGAGTTAGACTTATTTTTGAACACCCTATTCACCCCCCCTCTAGGGTTAATTAGTGACTAACAGTTGTAGTATAAATGCATACAATAGTCATGCTAATTAAAGATGAATTGTAGTAAACTAAACTCAATTGCATTCTTTTTGGGATTAAGAAATTGCTTGTAGTGTTACTAATCTGATTCATATAAGTTGTATTACACTCTTGCAATAGAATAATTAAAGGAATACATTACAAGATTAGTGGTGGAGTTGTAACAAAATCCTAGACTTGTTTATCTTGAGTGAAACAAAAAACAATTATCTTTTTATTTATTTTATGTTTTTTAGTTTAATAAAACAAACCAATCGAAAAACTTTTATAAAATATAATTCAATTTGCTACTTTATAATTGTTTGAAATATGACTTTAATCTTTGTGGTTCGATACCATTGTAAGAACATTTATAGTATTATTTGTGTTTAGCATATTCTAGACAATAACCATGTTAAGTGAATTGTCATGTTGAGAGTTTTGTATTTTTGCAATTGAGTTGTTAATATGTTCGTTTCTATCTCAAGAAAGAAGTCAAGGAGTGTGTCCAAGCAAAAAAACCTATTGGAGGGCAAAATTGTCATTTCCAGACATCGTCACTTCACCGAAGGACAAAAATGTCATTTCTGGATAGTATGACTTTAACCAAAAGCATTGGGAGTTTGAGACGATCAGTCTAGCTCAAAGATGAAAAAACTGCAAAAGATGCAACATACCTACATTGGCAGAGGCTGAAACATGACAAATTGGCTCTGACCTATGCTGTGGTTTTAGAGTTGGGAGGGGACCCTACGCCCTAGACCTATGCCCAAGTGTAGTTCCCAATGATTGGTCACGTGATCACTTTTTATGTAGGATTTGTTTCGGGGTGCTTTCGAATTTTTCCAGTATGGTCCCTACTTTTAGTTTTTAAGTGGTCGATGACTTTAGACCTCTATATATTTGCATATACACATATTTACATCAGATTTTAGAGGATTTATCAAGGTATTGTGAAATTACATAAGAGGGCAAGGTTAGGGTTTTCTATGACTTTGTTTATAGATACCAAGGTTCTACAAAATAAGAGGCTACGGTTTTTACGACGATTTTTGAAGAGGGTCTTTGGTGAGAGCTCTGTAATATTTTATCGTTCTTATTCTTCAATAAAGTGATACACATAGAGAGGTGATTATTGAGTGATCATCCATATTGGTGTTCTCTTTTGTGTTGGATTTCTCAAATTGTGCTTCTATACCGAGGTTCTCTACGCACGATTGGATGAGTGATTGCTGAAAAATCATCATGCCGTCCATTGCAACAAGGTTGCTTTGATCCATCTAAGTACGGAGTGATTCGAGGATTTTAAACCGTGAGTTGAAAAAGGAAAATCATGTGTGATTTGTGAGTCTCTCATAGTGTCTGGCGGAGCAAACGTGTTTTATGAAGTACGATTGATTCAAGGGTTTCGGACCGCGAGTAAAGGAAGGCATATGAGGAGTGATTGTAAGTCTAAAACTCTCATAGAGTCTGTACTTGTTGATTCATAGTGCATCGGTACCTGAGTTTACCTGTGGTTTTTTCCTTGGAACGTTTTCTTAGTTTTTCCATGTATAATTCTCTGTGTCGTCTCTTGCTTTATTTTCTACACTATATTAATGTTTGCTTGATATTGCTTGAATGATGTGATTTGAGAATTAGGGTTTTGTGATTGGATTAAACTTGACTTTTCCGCAATTAAATATTAATTTGTTAATAAATCCACAAAAAGTCCTATTCATCCCCCTTTAGGCTATTTTCACCATCATCTAGGTAATTTCAATTGGTATCAGAGAGTGGTTGCCCCAATTTAGGTTAGCTACCTAGGGTTAGATCGTGAACTTAGACGATGGAGATGCCTCGTGAAGGATGTTCCATATCTAGATCCCCTTTGTTTGATGGGTCAAATTACACATATTGGAAAGCGAGAATGAGAGCATTTTAAAAATCTTTAGATGAGAGTGTGTGGAATGCTGTTGAAGTAGGATATTCACCTCCTACTGTGAAAGACGACGCGACCAATGAATCAACACCAAAATCATCAAGCGAGTGGATTGCTGCCGAGATGAATAGCGCGAATTAGAACTCGAAGGTGTTGAATACGTTATACAATGCTGTAAATCTAAGTGAGTTCAAGAGGATTTCTACGTGTGTAATTGCCAAGGAAGCTTGGGACATTCTCCAAGTCACTCATGAAGGAACGTCTAAGGTGAAACAATAAAAGCTTTAAATTTTGAATTCTCAATTTGAACAGCTGAAGATGGAGGAGGATGAGGTATTCGCAGACTTTAAGGCTAGGTTAACTGATATTATAATAGGTTGTCATAACCTATGTGAGCCTATTCATGAGACTACCATAGTAACGAAAATCCTTAGGTCTCTTCCTAAACGTTTTCGATCTAAGGTCACTGTCATCTTTGAGGTCATAAGTCTTAAAGAAATTAAGGTTGGTGAATTGGCTAAAAATTTAAAATCTTATGAGATGGAGATGTTAAAAAAGCTTCCTAAAAAGTTGAGTGGCACAAAAGAAAAGAGCATAGCTTTCAAAACCACTAGGGAAGATCAGGTTGAACTTGATGAAGAAAGTGAGCTGAGTCTGAATGATATTGCCATGTTTGCTAAGAAGTTGAACAAATTTGTTAGGGCTAAACAGAATGACTAGGAACAAAAATTTTAGGATAAGTTGGGTGAGTCTAGAAATAGAAATAAAACTCAAATTAGGAAGGACAAGTCTGATCCTAAAAAGAAGAAACCCAAATGTTTTGAATGTCAAGGATATGGTCATATAGCTGCAGAGTGTGCAAACACTTTGAAGAAATCCAAAGGAATAGTTGTTAGTTGGGATGATGACTCTGACAATGGATCAGCTAGTGATGCGACAGAATCAGAACTAGGTGATGATTTTGAGAATTTCACTGTGTTTGCTGTATAGAGCAAGGAGGTTAACGAAGTTACTTCAAGTTTGGCGATGTTTGAAGAGGAAGGTTCTGAGAGTGATTAAGATTATGATGAAACACTTCAAGAGTCTTATAATAAATTACTTGATAAGACCACACAACTTCACAAGAATCACATGAAACTGTTGACTAAAAGTCTTAACATGGACAAAGAACTGCATTATTTAAAAGACGAATTAGCCAATAGTTCTCAAACTCTAAATCTTCTACAGACCCAAAAGGCCAAGTTGATTAAGGATTTAAATAAGTCTGAACTTAAAAAAATTGAGGCTTTGAAGTTAATAGATGGTCTCAATAAGGAATTGGTTGAGAAATCTACTAAGATTGAAAATTTGGAAAAAGAGCTGAAAGATGCTAACTCAACTATTGAGAAGTGGTCTAGTGGAATTATTAAGCTTAATAATATGTTGAGTGTAGGAAAGTCCGCAGGAAATACAAAGGGACTAGGTTTTTTTTTAGTACTGCAAAATTCAAATGTTGCTGCAAAAACCACCTTTGTAAAAGTCTCTCAAGTAGCATCGAGTTCTTCAAAACGAAATTCAAATTTGAATCCTATGGTTCAATCCTATGTCAAAAGACCTGTTGAAAACAAGGCTTTCCTTACCCCTAAATATCCTAGGAACTCAACTGATAGAGTCCAAAGGTTTGTTCCTATTTGTCATCACTGTGGTGTCAGTGGTCACATTCGACCAAGGTGTTCGAAGTTGAGAAGGAAGACTCTGTAATCGGTGAAGGAACAAAGAGTTCAACATGGAGATCATGTTCAAGATCAAATTCAAATGCTGAATAAAGAAATGAAGAATTTATCAAGATTGGCAAAAGGAGCTTCGAAGATAGAGAAGGCTTCGGTGAGAAAAAGTGAGCTAGACTGTCTTGTAGTTCATACTTCACTTAGAGCACGCAAGTCTACTTCTTGGTATTTGGATAATGGATTTTTGAGGCATATGACTGGAGATAAGTCATTGTTTGGATTTCTCGAGGAATGTCATGGTGGGATAGTCACTTTTGGTGATGGAGAGAAGTCGAAGGTTCTAGGCAAATGTACCATTGTGGTTTCCGGTCTACCTAAACTAGAAGATGTGCTTTATGTAGAGGGTCTTAAAGCAAATTTGTTGAGCATAAGTCAGATATGTGATAACAATCATAATGTCACTTTTTCTCCTGAAAAGTTTTCGATCATTGGCTCTTTTGGGAATTGTGTAATGGAAGGTATGCATTCAACTTATAATTGTTATTGCATTGTTCCTAATTCTGAATTGTTATGCAATTGAGTTAAACTTGATGAAGTTGAAATCTGGCATCAGCGGATGAGACATGTTACTTTTTGTGAATTAACAAAAATTACTAAGAGTGAAATTGTTAAGGGAGTCCTTATGCTTGGTTATGCAAAAAGAGTTGTGTGTGGATCATGTCAGAAGGGTAAACAAGTCAGATGTCAGCTTAAAAAGATAAATGTCATTTTGATTTAATGGTGGATGATTATTCGAGGAAAGAAATATATTTTTGTCATGGTGGATGATTATTCGAGATTTACATGGATTGGATTTCTAAGTGAAAAGTCTAAAGCTCTTGAAAGTTTTAAGAGAATTTGTTTAAAAATTCAGACTGAGAAGAATTGTTCCATTTCTAGAATAAGGAGTGATCATGGAAGAAAGTTTGAAAATTCAGAAATTGAAGTGTTTTGTGAAGAGAGAGGAATAAAACATGAATTTTTAGCACCTAAAATTCCTCAACAAAATGGAGTAGTTGAGAGGAAGAATAGGGTTATTCAGGAAATGGCCAATGTTATGTTACAGGGTAGGAATGTTCGTAGGTATTTTTGGGCCGAGGCGGTGAACACAGTGTGTTACATATCGAACAAAGTTTATCTTAGGTCTGGTACCTTAAAAACTCCTTATGAACTGTGGAATGAGAAGAAACCCAATGTGAAATATTTTAAGATTTTTGGAGCAAAATATTATATTCTTCGAGATCGTGAATCTATTGGGAAGTTTGAGTTTAAGAGTGATGAAGGAATATTTTTGGGTTATTCATTAACTAGTCAAGCAAATAGGGTGTTTAACCTTAGAACTCAAACTATGATGGAATCTGCGAATCTAGTGGTTGGTGACTTATTTGCAGATGAGTCTCCAATATCTGCCGAGGAGGAAGATAGTGAGCCATTCTTTATATTGGATAATGGTTCTTCTAAGGTTGATAACAAGGACAATGTGGTTAATGATGATACTTCAAATCTTGCAGGATCACATGATCAAATTTATGATGTTCAGCCTACTCCTTCTAAAGAACCATATGCAAAGGTAAAGTTGTACCATCATTTGTATAATGTTATAGGATCTGTTGATCAGATGATGGTGACACGGAGAAAGTCTAGAAATGAGGTTTCGTAAGCATGCCATACATCTTCATTAGAACCTAAAAATGTCAAAGAAGCTCTTCAATATAGTGATTGAATTAATGCTATGTAAGAAGAACTTCAGCAGTTTGTTAAGAATGATGTATGGTATATTGTGCCTAGACCGAAGGAGATAAATGTGATTGGTACCAAATGGATATTCAAGAATAAAAAGGATGAAAATTGTATAGTAGTTAGGAATAAGGTTAGGCTTGTTGTTCAAGGTTATACTCAGTTGGAGGGTATAGACATTGATGAGACGTTTGCTCCAGTGGCAAGACTTGAATCTATTCGGATTTTGTTTGCTATTGCTTGTCATCTTTGATTCAAGTTGTATCAGATGGATTTGAAGAGTGCATTTTTGAATGGTGTTCTTCACGAGGAAGTATATGTGGAGCAACCCGAAGGATTTGAAGATCCTTATTGTTTATATCATGTTTATAGGCTGAAAAAGGCTTTGTACGAGCTAAAGCAAGATCCCAGAGCTTGTGATGAAAGGTTGACTGATTACCTATTGGGGACAGGTTTTAATCGACGGGGAGTGGATAAATCACTGTTTATTCAAAAAATGGAGAGTGATACAGTTGTTGCTCAAATCTATGTTGATGATATTGTGTTTTGATCCACTTCTGATAAGTTTGCTCATTATTTTGGAGATCAAATAAAACATGAATTTGAGATGAGCATGATTGGTGAATTGAACTTCTTTCTAGGGCTTCAAGTTAGGCAATTAAATGATGAGATTTTTGTTTCTCAAACTCTTATGCCTTGGAATTGGTGAAGATGTTTGGTTTGGAAAAGGCTAAGGATGCTCGCACTCCTATAAGTACAAGTATTAAGCTTAGCTTAGAAACTAAAGGCAAAGATGTCGATTCTACACTTTATAGGAGTATGATTGGGAGTTTGTTATATTTAATTGCCAGTCGACCTGACATAGCTTTTAGTGTCGGGTTTGTGTACATGTTACCAGACAAGTCCTAAGGAGTCTCATATTACTGCTGTGAAAAGGATTATCAAGTATGTTAAAGGGACAATGAATTATGGACTGGGTATCCATCGGGTACTAATACTTATATCGCATCCTTTTCTGATGTTGATTGGTTAGGTAATGTTGATGATAGAAAAAGTATAAGTAGAGGGTATTTTTATGTTGGAAATTGCTTAGTATCTTGGCATAGCAAGAAGCAAAATTGTGTTTACCTTTCCATTGCTGAGGCTGAGTATATAACAGTTGGTAGTTGTTGTACTCAGGTTTTGTGGATGCGTCAAATCTTACAGGATTATGGTTTTTCTCAAGGCACGATGACTATGTTTTTTGATAACACGAGTGCGATAAATATTTCTAAAAATCCTGTTCAACATTCTAGGACAAAGTATATAGATATTCGACATCATTTCATTCGTGATCTTGTTGAAGATGGGATAGTATCTCTAGAGTTCATATCCACAGATTCTCAGTTGGCAGATATCTTTACAAAACCATTAGATTTTTAAAAGCATGTTAGTCTTCGGAAATCTATTGGTATGCTTTCTTTAGAATAGATATCTTCTTATCTATCATTCTAGGAACACATTACATTATTTTTCTATAATTGATAGGTAATCATGCTTTTGTATTATATTTGTTTATGCATGCATTTTATTTTCGAAAATCATAAAATAAAAGTTTTGAGATTATTGAGCTTGGCCATAGTACAAAAATTGTCATATTTTACTCTATTTTCACATTTACTTGTCTCATTATGCATATGTGAAGTAGAGGTATCAGACTGACCTAAGATTTTTGGATGTTCACTTGGCATGATTATTTTATGTTACAAAACTTTAATCTTTGGTGCTAGTTGTTTCGGTGATGATTATAATGCATGTTGAATCTATTAATTTTTTTTATTTAACCCAAAGTGGTATGATGATTCATGAGGTATGCTAGATTTGTCTATGCATGAAATATTTTTTGCATATGTATGAATGTTGTTGTGATGTTGAAAAAAATGAGATGTTTAAAATATAAAAATGCAAAAAGTAGTTTTTCAATCTGAGTAACCGGGCCTCTTGCCTTAGTAAGCATTGAGTGTTCGTGTAAAAATCCCATTGAAGAAGCTCGGGCTCTGTTGGTTGGGAATAAAAATCCTCGCTGGAAAGTCTGGAGCTTAGAAAGACAAAAAGGGATATTGTGAAAAAGTTGAAAAGATGAGAAGGAGGGAATTGTGTGACAAAGAGAAAGTATATTTTATTTTTGTCTTCTAGTTCGGATCTTAGATTGAATTATCATGATGATTGGTGGGGAGATTATCAGCTTTAGTATGTATTGTTTTCATCTTACCTTAGTGCTTGCACATGAGAATTTTCATATATATATATATATATATATATGTAAAACTTGACTTGTGCATTCTTGAGTTTACAAGGTATGTGGGATGAATTTCTTCTATACAATGTGTATAATGGTTGAGTTAAATCTGATAATATGATGTGTTAATGATTGACTTTGTGTCTCTACTGCCTTGCTCACAGATTTCTAAAAACAAAAATATTTTATTTTATTTTTATTCATGACATTTTGCATTCATGCATTAGTAGTAGAGTCATGCATAGAAGAGATTTCTGTTGCCCTGAGAATTTGAATATGATCTGATAAGATTTCTATATCTTGGTATTTTTCATTGAGTACTTCCATGCATCTCTCTACATTGTTGCTATAGAATATACTCTCTTTGCTTGACATTTCAGTGACAAAAAGAGGAAGAAGTATTAAGTGAGGGGGAGAGATTGTAGAGATTGTTTGGTTAAGATTTTTTGATTGATTCAGAGTGTGAAGTATTTAGCAAGGGGGAGTTTATTCTCAGGGGGAGAATGATGATCATTATGTGTGCATTGTTGTTATGATTTTCTTATGATTATTTTATGTCTATTTTTCACACTTGGGTTTAATGGTTTGTTCAGTGTTGTGGTTACAGGATTGGTAGACCGTTATGAAAGCAAGGTGACGATTTATATCTATGTTTGTCGGTGTGTGTTCATAGGTATAGATGTTATGGTGTTATTTGTGAGACTATATTGTATAACATGATTTTTTCTCAGAAATGCCAAGGCGGAGATTGTAATAATATTTATAGTATTATTTGTTTTTCGTATGTTTTAGACAATAATCCTGTTGAGTGAATTGTCATGTTGAGATTTTTGTGTATTTGCAATCTAGTTGTTAGTATGTCCGTTTCTATCTTAAGAAAGAAGTATGACTTCAATGTCACTTCAGCGGAGGGCAAAAATGTTATTTCCAGACAGTATGACTTCAACCAAAAGCATCGGGAGTTCGAGACGACCAGTCTAGCTCAAATATGAATAAACTGCAAAAGATGCAGCATACCTATGTTGGTAGAGGCAGAAACATGAAAAATTGGCTCTGACCTATGCTATGGTTTTAGAGCTGGGAAGGGACCCTACGCCCAAGCGTAGGTCCCAATGCTTGGTCACATGATCACTTGTTATGCAGGATTTGTTTCGGGGTGCTTTCGGATTTTTCTAGTTTGGTCCCTACTTCAAGTTTTTAAGTGATCAACGACTTTAGACCTCTATATATATTGGCATATACACATATTTACATCAAATTTTAGAGGATTTATCAAGGTTTTGTGAAATTACGTAAGAGGGCAAGGTTAGGGTTTTCTATGACTTGGTCTATAAATACCAATGTTCTACAAGAGAAGAGGCTACGGTTTTTTACGATGATTTTTGAAGAGGCTTTTTGGTGAGATCTCTGCAATATTTTATCGTTCTTATTCTTCAACTGAGTGATACACATAGAGAGGTGATTATTAAGTGATCATACATATTGGTGTTCTCTCTTGTGTTAGATTTCTCCAATCGTGCTTCTACACCGAGGTTCTCTACGCATGATTGGATGAGTGATTGCTAAAAAATTATCACACCATCCATTGCAACGAGGTTTCTTTGATCCGTCCAAGTACGGAGCAATTCGATGATTTTAGACCGCGAGTAGAGAAAGGCAAATCAAACGTGATTTATGAGTCTCTCATAGTGTCTGGCGGAGCAAACGTGTTTCGTGAAGTACGAGTGATTCAAGGGTTTCATACCGCGAGTAGAGGAAGGCATATTATGAGTGATTGTAAGTCTAAAACTCTCATAGAGTCTGTTCTTGTTGATTCATAGTGCATCGGTACTTGAGTGTACCCGTGGTTTTTTTCCTTGGAATGTTTCTTTGGTTTTTCCACATAAAATTCTCTGTGTCATCTCTTGATTTATTTTCTGCACTATATTAAGGTTTGCTTGATATTGTTTAAATGATGTGATTTGAGAATTATGGTTTTGTAATTGGATTAAACTTGACTTTTCCGTAATTAAATATTAAATTTTCAAGAAATCCACAAAAAGGCTATTCACCCCCCCCCGCTAAGCTATTTTCGCCATCGTCTCGGTAATTTCAACCCTCTTTACCCAACTATACTATATTCTACTCGCGTACTTGCAACTGAGAGGTAAAACTAGATCGTGCTAATTCTTCATTTTAAACACTTTTATTTTCATACGACTAGAACCGATCAAGACCATACTCTAATGGCATGGCTTCAAGAGACAAGGCATAAAACACATTGCATGCAATTGGCTATGGCAACCAAAACATGTTGCATAAAATGAATCATAGTGTACAAGCCTAAAACATAAGACTGGGCTTGGAAGCCTTCAAAGGAGTGATGGGATGACCTCCAAAAGCATTCAAAGGGACCTTTAGTTGCAAAAATAAGGTCTTAGGAAGAGCATCAAAATTCTCTGGAAACGGTTGCCAAAGAAGTAAACCATAGGTAAGTGAAGAGAACAGATCATGAAAAGATTGAGTTTGGAAGGGACCATTCCATTAGGATACCATGATTCTCTTCTGAGTCATTGAAGCCTTTAGTAGAGAACAAAGCATGTCTAGTGTTGTTTATAATTCTTTGTTCAAGCTCTTCAATGCATTTAACAGTATATATATATACAATAATAAATATATATATACGTATATATTTTAACAGTTAACATAAATATCTTTTTATATCACACCCCTAAAATCCTAAGACTCCCGAACCGAGACATCCGAGGAATCTGGGGTGTGATCCATACAATAAGAGACCAACTAATAAGATCAATCACAATAAAACATATGGAATAGTGATAAAAAAGATCAATTCCATTCATAATAAATGATATAATAGAACAACGAAATCTAACAAAAATCCGGCAGAGTTCCGTTTGTAAATGGAACATCCCGAAAACACAAACTCAACAGAATAACCTGTCAATAACAAGTGCAATAATATCAATGGCTCACAACCCAACATTCGTCAATCTTTCTAGGGCCAAGGTAGGGGAATGAAAACCACCACTACCCCTACACAACCCTCCAGAACCTACGAAACAATGATACTCCACTGAGAGTACCTAAAAATACATGACGGTGCCGAAGAGATACAATGACACTAAGAGCTAAAAAGATACATCAAAATGGATATGCCAACAAGCTAGCTCCCAAAGCTACAACGAGAGTCCCCTGATGACAAGAGGAGGAGAAACAAGAGTATAAATGAATAATGGATAAGTTGAACAAATACTAAGTACAACGTCCCAAACCATCCATACCATCATCATCATTATATATGTCGTCAGTATCCATCTGCAATGCTCGCAATAAAATCTCTAACAAAGACACCTCTAGTCGTCCATGCAATGCTAACCATCCTGTGTGCATGCCTCTATCCTAGGTTGGTCTATAGTGTCACATCACACTCACGCCAATGCAAGAACCCAAATAACCGCATAAATAATCCAATCATATATCAGGGAAGCTCAATAAGGTACGAAACATAAAATATAATGCTAACTGTAACACCCCGTGTTATTTTCCCTTTTCTTAAAGATCTTTTCGATTTATTTTCGGTTGTGACGTAACTTGTTCATGACATCCTAGTTATTATTGGTATTTCGCGTGTAAATATTTCACATTTACGTTTTGAGTTGACTAGTCGACTTTACGATTTGTACTTGACGACTTTGTGGACTTCTTATTGTCGACTACGCGGTTTCATTTCGACATTTAGCGTTTCATGTTTCGATGGAGCGATGACATGTTTTATTTGATCGAACTTGTTAGGTGTTCTGATGATTGAGTTTTTACCCCGGGTTATTTATATCAGTTTATATTGTTTATCGGGCGTTCAGTGGATTTTATGTGTACGCATGTATTCGTTTAGGGATTTTTTGATGATTTTCCCTTTATTATTATTATTTATGATTAAATGGAGGCTAAATATTTTATTTTTAGTTCCGCACTTGACGCGGAAGTCTTTAGGCCATTTCTTCATGGTGTTTACCGGATTTGTCCGACGAGTGGAGTTTTTGTAATGTTCGGGAAATTCAATTATTTATTTTATTAATCCTAAATCGATAAATGGCATTATTTACACATGAATATAAATATATATATATGTGTGTGTATATGTATTAAATGGGTACTTGAATATATATTTAAATTATTAAATATATGAAATTATATAAAAAAATATATATGCATATATTCGTGTATTGTCAAGGAGAGAGAGAATTGATCGATGACTTCATCACCACCTTTCTTATTCTCTTTCTATAACGACGAATTCTCTCACTGCACCTCCAGCCTACTGCGTCTTATTCTTCACGCTTGGTGTCGCATGTTCTCCTTCCTCCCATCTTGCTGGTTTGCGCCTAAGAGATAGAAGAATAGAGAAAACAGGGTCTGGAAAAGAGAGAGAGGGTTCATCCTGTAGGTTGCGACCTAGGGAGGTCGTTGGTGGTGGCTGGAAGAGCACCGCTATGCGAGCAGGTGGCGCAGCTGGGCAGCGGTGGGGAGTAGTTCTGCCGAGAATGTCGACTCTAAATCGGTGGTCTTCCGATGTTGGTTCATTATGAAAATTTGAGGGACTATTCCTCTCATCATGCTCGTCATCATACTAAAATTTGGTGCGAAACCATTGAGAGCTTTGTTAGAAAATTGAGAAAATAGTTATAGATTCGAGCGTCGGTACTGTTCATGGTGGCCCCACTTCAGGCGTGAATATTTTGGGACATATTTAAGCGTGCGTCTTGGGTGACGTGTTGGTATATTCGGCAGGGTCATGGGCGCGATGGTTACTCCGTAGGCACACATCGAGAGGTAGGGGAAATTACTATCGGTACAGTTGACTCTAGACTTATATGTGATATTTTGATTTGAACATCCTAATTGTATAAAATGAATTAGAAATCCTGTTTAGGATTAATTATCATGCTTGTATGATTATATATATATACGAGTATAAATATATATATATATAGAGAGAGGATTTGTGTTGTGACCTTTGATAGTGGATTAGGATAGTTCCATCTAGGTGATTGGAATTAGTAGCGTTAAACGTAGTTTAGTGTATACGTGTAGACGCAATTGAGTACGTTTCCATTTTCTGTGATTAGTGGAACCGAGTATGAATTTATGTGATTTATGGGACGTGGCTTCTCAACTTAGAACGTTATTCTAAGTTCCCCTATGTTTGTGGATTATTGCTTTAATAAATTTAAAAGCACGTTAAAGGAGATGAAATTGATTTATTTGTGGATTATTGCTTTAATTGAATTAGAAACATGTTAAGAGAAATGAAAATATTTTCCTAGTGAATTAAAGGAAACATATTGTTTAAAACATGAATTGTGCATAAGATTATATCCTTGTTGATTTAAACGCTTTATTTGTGATTTAAGAGCATGTTAAAGGATTGATGACATTTATGTTGGCATTCTAGGGAATGTTTTTATAAATATGATGAGATACATATTTGTGTTGGTGCATGGGTATTTCAAGACTTAGTGCATATGGTGTTCACCTTTTGCATTAAAATTCTATTGGTGTTGGGCTACGCCTGGTCGTGTAACCATGGGTGAGTAGTCTTGTGTCAGATCATCGCAACAACTGGCCAGGAGGTGTCTTTCACCTATGGAACTAGTAAGCCGACTAATGGGGATATAGGGTTGGTTGCTTCCCCATTATGGTGGAATGTGCCACTCTCGAATCTTGGGGCATGGGAGTTGCAAGTGGGGCTCTTATGCAACCGCTCTTCCTTGTTGAAAGTGAGAAGTGTCAAAATCACTTAGGGAGAATTGGTGCGGTACTCTTTCTAAGCGTGAATGGTTAAAGTGTATCCGTTAATCTGTATTGGGCGAAGTGTGTACCATGAAGTGTGTGAGTCACAATGTATTTGAGTTACTATTATGTGATTGTCTCTACATGTGGATCATGATATTATTCAATGTGGTAGAGGAGTATGTTTAATGTGAATCTTGATGTTTAATTCATATGTTATTAAAATGCTCAAAGGAAATTGGATAATGTGAAATTATTATTTACATGTCTTGCTTTAAAGTATTATGTGAGATGAATAATTATACTTATTGATATGTGCTTATATACCTTAAGGTGGTGATATGAGTTGGTTTAATGGTTTTCTTTTGATAAGTTAAAGTCGGTAGTGGACTATAGAGTTGATTGTGAAATGAGACCTTAGAGAAGGCGGGTGATAGTTTTGTGACCTTGGTTGGTAATGTGGTATTGATCACTTGATGTTTATTGTACACTTGAGGGACGTATCATCGGTGATAGTTTTCTGATCTTGGTTGATTATGTAGTGATGGCCATTTGATACATATTTCGCACTTGAGGGATGTATCGTGTACCGTACTTTTAAGATTTTGGTTGAATTAGACTAGGTGGCAATTGAAATTAGTTGGTTTCCTGGCAATGGCCATTTAGGACCTTAGAGTCCTTAGTGATTGTGTTCTTCCTTGGAGTTGTAGTCACTCTTATCAGACGGTCATTCAAAAATAGCATTTTTCAAGATTTATAATCAAACTCTTTTTTTTTTATTTAAAGGAAAAACCTGTTTTCACTTACCCCCATAGCCACGACATATTTTTATACTTTAAAAAGTGATCTTAGGATCTTATTTTAAAATATTTTTAACTTCTAAAGGTCGGTGATCGCGGATGACGGAGAGCGGGGGCAAGACGGTCATTTTCACTTCGTGGATTCTTAAAGAAAACCTTTTTTTGTTTTTTTATCATTTCTCAAGATTTCAAGATTCCGAGGCTTCTTTCTCAAGATCTTAACCTGTGATGTTGTGAAAGGTGTCTTTTTGTTTCACCTTTGCTTTTGATCATTTCTAAGTCTCGAGTATGAGGCTTGTTGTTTAGTTCACACATGTAGTGTTGCCTTTCCCTTCTTCTTGGTTGCTTTATGTCACCACCAAGGTGATTTAGGTTTTTACACATGTTGGGGGCATGGATGCCGAATGGATTGGTTTGAGTATTAAAAACCTTTTTCTTAAAACTATTAAATCCTTGGGATTCATATTTTTATGACTTTTACTCTCGGCCATTCATTTTTGGTTTCTTTTGTTCGGGTCTCTCCCTAATCACTTGTGGGTGTTCTTAAACTTGACATTGTTGTCCCGGTTATCCATTGGTTAGCATTGGGATATCTTTTCCCTTACTTTGTTTCATGACCCTTATGTGGTTGGTCATGAGAGTAGCTTTCATGTACTGTCCGTGATTTGATTTGTTAGCCTTCCTTATTCATAGTGAGAGATTTATTGATTTATTGATCATATTAGAGATAGTATTATGAGATTCATATGGTGATGTGATTGAGGAGATTCAGTCCTTGAGATGTAAATTTTCTCTAGGAATGGAATTATGGTTCACATATATATATATTGATGAGGATTATGTTAGTACGCAAGGACGTGAGTGGTTTCCCTCATGTGTTCTCGGGGAGTGGGCTATGAGCCTTCCTTGGTATTATTTATGGATTCCTTTTCTTGTGGATATTAGAGGTGAATATGATTCTCCCTGTTTGGATCATTGGGTTAGCGTTGTGATCGTTTGGTAATTTGTTAGTTTGGACTTGGGTGTCGTGTACTTAACGTACGTTTCTGAGAGTAGTGTAGACTACCGGTGTTGATACTTAGAGTACGAGTCTTGGTTATACCTTGTGAGGCTAGTTGTGTACTTATATATATATACTCATATGTCGGGATATGGTTAGTTTCATTAGGGTATGTATATACATATATATGTATACTCGATTGTGTTTTGTATATGGGTACGTGATAGTTATTTATCGTTAGCATTGTATTCTATGCTTCGTGCCTTAGCGTGCTTTCCTTATACATGATTTAATTATTTGTGGGGTTATTTGGATCTTTTAGTGGTGTGAGTGACATGTGAGATGACGAACTGACCTAGGGTATATGCATGTACACGGGCTGGTTAGTACTACTTGGACAGTCGGAGGATGTGACGGTTATGATATTATTTTTCCTACAAGGCTTAGATGAGCTCACCCCGGCATTGTATACCCTAGTGTCCCACACAAGTTTACAGGAAATGTTTTGACTAGGGGCAACATACGGTGCAATAACACCTTTCTTTTGTTTTCCTCGTTATAGGTTTTGGATTTGCATAGGGTGACATGGTTATGATTGCAGTGCAGATAGATTTGGGACGATAGTTATCTACAGTCTTCATCATTTAGTTTCTTTACCCATGTTGTATGGGATTTCCATGTATTTATCTTGGGAGTCTGTCTGTTGGCATATTCCCTATCGGTGTATCTTTTATTCCATGTATTTATTATGTCATGGTATTATTGTATCTCTTCAGCACCACCATGTGTCTTTTTGTATACTTATTCGAGCATTGTGGCTCTGTAGATTATCAAGGGTTGTGTAGAGGTAGCAGTGGTTTTCTTTCCACTACCTCGACTCTAGTAGGATTGACGAATGTTGGGCTGTGAGTTATTGATATTATAACACTTGTTATTGACAGGTTATTCTATTGAGTTGTATTTCTGGGATGTTCCATTTACAAACGGATCTCTAGCGGATTTTCGTTAGATTCCGCTGTTCAGTTTCTATCACTCTGTATGTGTAGAATAAATCATTTTTTTATCATTATTCCATACGTTTTAATCGTTATTGATATTCTTAGTTGGTTGCTTGTTGTTTAGATCACAACCCGAAATTCTCGGATGTTCTGGTTCGGGAGTCTTAGGAATTTAGGGGCGTGACACTAACGATAAATCCCTATCACATACCGATGTACAAAACACAGTCGAGTATATATATATAAATGTATATACATACCCTAAAGGTAACAAATCATATCCCGATATATGGGTACATATATATATAATACATATAAGTACATAATCAGCCTCATAAGGTACAACCAAGACTTGTACTCTAAGTACCCACACCGGTAGTCAACACTATTCTCACAAATGTACGATAAGTACACAACCCCAAGCCCAAGCTAACTAATCACCAAGCGCCCACAACGCTAACCAAAGTATCCAAAAAGGGAGAATCAGAATCACCCCTAATATCCAAAGAAAGAAAACCATAACTAGTACTAAGGAAGGCTCATAACTCAGTCCCCAAGAACACGGGAGGGAAAGCACTCACGTGCTTTGTAACGCCCCGCATTTTCCTTTCTCTTTTCTGGAATTCTTTTCCAAGTGTTAATGTTTTGTGACGTCACTTATTCATGACGTCTTGTGTATTCTTGGTACGTGTAAATTTTTCACGTTTAAGTTTTGAACTTAGCGGGACGACTTTGTGGTATTTCATTTTCGGCTTTGTGGATTTGAGTGTCGCCAACGACTACGTGGGTTCGTGCAACAGTTTCTCGTTGGAGCTTCGACAATCGTGTTGCGTTCCCGAAAGTGTTACCCTAGTTTAGTGTAGACATTCGGTGTAGCACTTATGTGAATTTCTTGTTATATTTTCATGTTGTAAGTGATGAGAATAGTTAGAAAGGATTTCGGGAAATAAATGACCGAAGGGTAAATGAGTATTTTCATATTTAGAGCACTTAGTGAAAAGTGTAGAGATTTGGCTAAGTGTTGGGGAATGAATGGCATGGTAGTAATTAGAGAGGATGGCAAGGAGTAGAAGGATAATTAAGAGGCTTGATGGCACTCTTGTAATTAACCCTAAGTTGATAATAATTTGGTCATTTTCCCATTTCAAGTGGTGTCTCATTCCTAGCCATTGATCTCATTCTCCCATATTTGTTCTAGACCCTTGGATCATAAGGCCTTGTTTGGTTGGCACTTAAATGCAATAATCCATTATTGTTGGTCTTTCACTTGGCAAGACTTCATGTCAACCATTGGATGGTTTATTCATTCCCATCTTTATTCTAAGCCCTTGGATGATAAGGCCTTGTTTGGCAAATTAATGGGTTTTGTGAGTGGTGTAATAAGTCTTCCATTGGCAAGATTGATTCCTAGCCCTTGGATTAGGTCTTCACTTGTTATCTTTATTATTGGTCATTGGATGGTGAGAGTTGTGAGTGGAGAATCTCTACAACTCTTAGGGTTAGCACACATTTGGCAAGACTTCTCCATTGTCATCTCTTGATCTCTCTTTTCTCCCTCTTGCTTCTTTTCCACTTAGGGGTTGATTTGATCACCCTAAGTTGGGAGTTTCATGGTGTCCTTTTCTTTGGTTTGAGCCAAGAATTGGTAAGTGTCCTTCCATCCTTGTGTGTTTCCATTCAAATCCTAGTTTAGGGTTTCTTGTTATACAACTTGATGATTTTTGTTTCCCTTTTGTGTTGGAGTTGGATTCATGGTTAGGAGGCTATGGTGAAGCTTTCCACCGTATTGCTCATTTGATTTTGGTTGGGGAGGAGCTAGGTTTTATGGGCTTGGCGTGGTAGTTATTGTTCTTTGCTCTTCAAGAGGTAGGGGAAAACTTCATAACTAGCCATCTTGTGATTGTGTAGTAGGGTGAATTGGACTCTAGGATTTCTAGCCTTAAATTAAATTGCTAAGTGTAACCTTGAATTATGAAATTAGGGTTTGAACATGTTTATGTTAATTAAACCTTATGCATGGAGTACTTGTAATGATATTGAATAGGATTATGAAGCATGCTAGTGGGTGGTTGTTCTTGAGATTTCCAAGACTAAAGTGTGGTTGTATGCTTATATATATGTGTATGTATGTGGGTATAGTTATGTATATGTATAAGTGTAGTTATACATATGTGTATGTGGGTGTTAGGAAGGTAGCCTTATAATGAGATTATGCTAGCTCTTTTGGGTAACACTTTTGAGGTTATATTATGTGATTGGTGTAACTAGGCATCTCAACTTGGAGTGACTATCTTGTTTCCCTTTTGTGAATGATATTTGCTATGTTGGGAATTGATGTTAGGTTGAAGTGATTCATCAAAAATTTGCTTGAATTGAACTAATAGCATGTTAAATGAATGAAAATGTTATATTTGTGTATTAAAGGATAACTTGATGATCTGAAGTATGAATGTTGTATGAAAAGGCATTCTTGTTGATTATTGCTTTAAATGAAATTTAAAAGCATGTTGAATGGTGAAAATCATTCATGTTGACATTGTGGGAATGTTATTTTTAAATATGATGAGATAGATATTTATGTTGGTGCATGGGTCTTTTGAGACATAGTGCATATGGTGTTCACCTTTTGGTATTGAGAATTCAATTAGTGTTGGGTTACCCCCGGTCGTGTAACCATGGGTGAGTTGTCTTCTGTCGAATCGTCGCAACAAATGGCCAAGAGGTGTCCCTCATCTACGGAACTAAAAAGCCAAAAATTGTTGATATAGGTTTGGGTCATCCCAACCTAAAATTCGCGGGTCGTCTTGTGCATTTGGTATACGAATTTTTAGTCACGGGTCGACTCGTGCAACCGCCTTTATTGTTGAAAGTGAAAAGTGTCAAAATCACTTGGGAAGAATCGGTGCAGTGCTCTTTTCTCATTGTGAATGGGTAGAGTGCGTATTCGTTAACCTGTGTGGGGAAAAATGTGTTTCATCAGGTTTGTTTTAAGAGGTGTGTGGTCGTGTGTGTACCACGGGTGGTGTTGAGTCACATTGCATTTGCATAACATTTATGTGATTCCATTTGACATGTATATCATGATATTATTCAATGTGATAGAGGAACATGTTTAATGTGAATTTTGTGATATAATTCATATGTTATTAAAATGCTCAAGTGGAATTGAATAATGTGAGAATGTGATTTGCATGCTTGTTTTGAAGTATAAAATGAGATAAATATTTATACTTGTTGTTAGGTGCTTATATGCCCTTAGGTGGGGTTATGACTTGGTTTTCTATGGCTTTCTTGTGAGAAGTAAAGTCGATAGTAGATTATAGGATCGATTGTGAAATGAGACCTTAGAGAAACGGGTGTTAGCTTTGTGACCTTTGTTGGTAGTGGGGTATTGACCACTTGATATTTTGCACCTTCGAGAGGTGTACGATCCTTGAGAGTTTGGGCATCTTTATTGGCTATGTAGTGATGGCCATTTGATACTTTTTTTGCATTTGAGGAAGGTATTAATGATTATATTTTGAGGTTTTCAGTTGATTAGGTGAAGTGGGGATTGATCCTAGTCACTTGTGTAGTAACGGTTCTTGATACCATTAGAATTCTAAGAGAAAATATATTATATGGGAATTGAGGTTTGAATCGATTGGAGGTGGTTTTGATTGAACCTAGTTAGTATCCGAGTTTTGGCTACTAGGTCTTCCTTTTCATATCCTAAGAATAAGAGTGTACTTGAGGTGGTTTCCTTAACCACTTGGGGTGGTTGAGATGAGTTGTCGTTTTGAGAGTGAATTGAGTTCACGGTTGGGAATCGAGTTGTTAGATCGTTTTTTCGGTTTTGTTGAAGTGTTGTCATTTTTGGACTTACTTCTTCATTCTTCGTTCTTCTTGGTTCATGTCAGATGTTGAGTGATTCTGCATGGTATTGTTGGTGTTTCGGTTTGTTTCCCCGAAAATGGATTTTTCATAAGACTTGCATTTGAGTCTATTCAGTCTTTAAGTGAAAAACTCATTTTTGTCTACCTCGTGATACCGACAAAAACTATGAGTTTTGAAATGATTTTAAAGTCATGCTATAAAATATTTTTACCTTTGAAAGTCGAAAATGGAGGCCAGGGGCAAGACGGATAGTTTTATAAAACTTTAAAGTAATGTTTTTTATTTAAAACTTACATTTGGTAAATATAATTTGGTGTATTGATCAAATTATGAGTTTATACGCATAGGGAAAGGCATGCGTGATTGTTTCGGTGATTTTCAGACCATTTGGAAAACATTTGGGTCTGTGTGTCAACTGACGAAATTGTGTTAGTCGACTGGAAAATAGCCGCAAATTTTCTGGTGCGGTCAGTCGACTGGTGGGTGTTGGTTAGTCGACTGATTTTCCCAGGGTGTCCTAGTGCAGTCCTGTTTCGACGCTACTTCACTCTTTTGGTCATATCTGGAGCTGCAAGTGTCGGATTGAGGTGTTGTTTAACTTTTTATAAGGAGGACTTAAAGATCTTGATGTTAGATTTTTTAATCACTTCATTCGATTCATTTTTGAGGGCATAATGGTCGCTTTAAAGTGACCGTATGTTTTGAACTTCGGCATGTCACGACGGCCTATTTTTCAAAATGTCGTAGTTTCCTTCTCGCATTTTCAAATTTGGTTCCGTTTGTTCCTATGAATTATTTTAGGTCCAAACCTTGTCTTTATACTTGGAAATTACTATTATACCATTGAAATGACTATTTTACTCTTGAGTGAATATGGGTGTTTAAAAGGTCTGTTTAAGGTGCCGTTGGATTCATTCCACTTCTATTTCGATCCCGAGTGATCTTGTTGATATCTTTTAGATGTAAAAAGATATTTTTACCCTTGTGTGGGTGTTTGATCACTATAGGTCAATTGTTTTCATTCCTTCCACTTTTCTTTGGTTTTCGGCAAACTTCGTGGCTTCCCTTAGGTTGAAGTGATTATTTTATCCCTGTGTTGGGTTTACGGATGTCAGTAGTGATATGTGAGATGATTGATAGTATGAGTTGATAATAATTGAGGTTTTGGAGCTCGGTATACTCGTGGGCTAGGAAGTGTGAGTGTTATGCTTCTTGGAGTGTTATGAATAGGAGTAATTCTCTCGTGATTGGTGATTAGTGTTGAGTTGATTGTCAGTATGGGACTGGCGGGTATGAGTCGTAGGGATCGATTAGATGGTATGTACTATGTGACTTGTATTAGTTGTATATCTATATATATACGTGTATATATATATATGTATAGGTGTGCATTATTATATGTGGTTGGGTTATGAATTCATTATGTGCTAGTTGCCCTAATTGTTTATGCATGATAGGGGACTAAGGGGATGTGTTTGTGGGGTCTCCTATTGGCGTGAGTGCCATGTGGGACATTTGACCAACCTACGGTAGATGTATGTACACGGGTTGGTTCGCACTCGACTTGGACGGTCGTAGGATGTGATAGTTACGATTCCTTTCTCCTACGAGCTTCGATGAGCTCACCCCAACATTCTTTTGCCTGGCATCCCAAATGCCAGTTTGCAAGAAAGGTTTCGGCTACGGATTTCTTGGGGTGCAATGGCAATTTCTTTTGTTTCTGGGTTATAGGATGGCTCGTGGCACGGATACTATTGCTGGATTTGGGTCGTTCGTATGTAGAGTTGTTCCCTTCTATTTTCATTTGTTTGTCTCGTGTATTGGGACTGTTGTTGTATCTCTTGGGAGTCAATCTGTTAGCATATCCATTCCTTGTATTCGGTATCAGTGCATCATTGTATAGATGTATTCTTTTGGCACCTCAATGTGCCTTGTGTATCATTTGGTTTAGCTTTTTCTTGGTTTTGTATAGAAATTATTGTCATTAATAATATTTCATTCATTTTATGGTTGTTTAGGACCTTAATTGGTCACTCATTTTATGGATCATGATCCGGATTTCTTGGATGTCCTGGTTCGGGAATCTTTGGAAATTCAGGGTGTGACATGCTTGCGTACTAACATAATCATCATCAATACATATATATATAATATATATATATATATATGAGAACCATCATCCCATTCCTAGAGAAAATCTACTCCTCAAGGACTGAATCACCTCAATTATATCATCATATGCATCTTATAATACTATCTCTGATACGGTCAATAAATCACCAACGTTCTCACTATGGATAAGGAAAGCTAACCAAATCGAAACACGGAGAGTACATGGACACTACTCGCATGAACGACCACATAACGGTAAAGAAACAGAGCAAGGGAGAACATATCCCAATGTTAATGGATAATCGAGACAACAATGTCAAGGTTAAGAACACCCACAAAGGATTAGGCAAACTCCCGAACAAAAGAAACCAAAAACGAATGGCCGAGAGTGAAAGTCGTAAAAAGATGAATCCTAAGGATTCAATAGTTTTAAGAATTTTTTTTTTAATACTCGAACCAATCCATTTGTCATCCATGCCCCTAACATGTGTAAAAACCTAAATCACCTAGGTGGTGACATCAATCAACAAAGAACAAGGGAAATGCAGCACTATATGTGTGCACTAAACAACAAGCCTCATACCCGAGACTTAGAAATGAGAGGAAGCAAAGGTGAAACAAGAAGACACCTTTCAAAACATTGTAGGTCGAGATCTTGGGAAAGAAGCCTTAGAATCTCGGAATCTCGAGAATTGTTAAAAAGTAGGTTTTCTTTAAGAATCCACACAGTGAAAATGACCGTCTTGCCCCCGGTCTCCGTCATTCATCATCACCGACTTTTAGAAGTTAAAAGCCTTTTTAATGAAGATCCTAAGATCACTTTTAAAAGTACAAAAACTTGTCGTGGCTACGGGGGTAGGCGAAAATGAGTTTTACCTTTAAATAAGAAAGATTTTGATTATAAATCCTGGAAAATGCCATTTTTAAATGACAGTCTGATAAGAGTGACTACAACTCCAAGGAAGAACACAATCACTAAGGACGTCAAGGATCCTAAATGGCCATTGCCACGAAAACAACTAAGTTCAATTACCACCTAATCTAACTCAACCAAAATCTCAAAAGTACGGTTGATAATCCATTCCTCAAAAGGTGAAAGACATCTAAGGCCTATACTACACAATCAACTAAGTTCAACATTTCATTACCGCCTTCTCTAAGGCCATAACTCCCAGTTGACATTAAAAGTTATCACTAACCTCCACTATCCAAAGAGGTCACTAACCTAACACACTCAACCCTCAAAGGGCATAATAGTACAGAACCACAAGTATAAGAATTTACATTTCATTATACTTTAACAATTACTGCATGTAATTCATATTTTCACGTATCCACTTTCAGTTGAGCATTATACTAAAATAGGAATTTATTTATCAATATTCATAATAACATGCTCCAAAATCACATGTAATAATATCATGATCTACATATAAAATGAAATCACATAATGGCAACTCAATGTAATGTGACTCAACACACCCCATGGTATATACCCTGTCCACTAAGGTCAACGGATACACACTCTAACCATCGACGAGATGACCCATGACAATGATAGAATCTCAACAGACCTCATTGCACGTACCTATCCACTAAGGTCAACGGATACACACTCTAACCATTCACGAGATGACCCGTGACAAAGATAGAGTCTCAACACACCTCATGGTACACACAATGTCCAATATGGTTAATGGATACACACTCTACCTTTCACGAGATAACCTGGACAAAGATAAAGTGTCATACCGATTCCTCCCAAGTGATTTTTGACATTTTCACTTTCAACAAGGAAGATCGGTTGCATGAGACGACCCGCGACTAAAGATCCAAATATCGAATGCACGAGACGACTCGCGACTTTGAGAATGGGATGACTCACGCTATACCAAAATTCTCGAACATACTAGATCCGTAGGTTGGGAACACCTCTTGGCCAGTTGTTACGACGATCTGGCACAAATCAAACACAAATATATATCTCATCATATTTATGAAAACATTCGACTATCTGACAAAAGTTAAACTCACACATGGTTACACGACCCGCTTAAACCAACAACTATGCACTCAACACGACACGGTGTACTCAATATGCATAAAGGGCCTCAATAAAAACCATGCATCATCATAATACATGCATTTATGTCATTATGCAATGTATTATGCCCAATTCATTAGCATGCTCATAATTACGCACATATAAGCAATAATCCACAAAGATATCAATTCTATTTCTGTTAATATGCTTTTAATTCATTTAAAGCAATAATCCACAATTATATCAATTTCCTTTCCTTTAACATGCCGTTAAATTTATTAAAACAATAATCCACAAAGATAAGGGAACTAAAATAACATTCTAAATTGAGAAGCCACGTCCTGTAAATCACATAAATTCATACTCGGTTCCACTAATCATGAAAAATGGAAACATACTCAACTGTGCCTACACGTATACAACAAACTACATCTAGCACTATTAATTCCAATGACCTATATGGAACTAGGCTAATGCACTATCCAAGGTCACAACATAACTCCTATATATATATATATAAACATACAAGCATGATAATTAATCCTAAACAGGATTTCTAATTCATATTATATAATTAGCATGCTCAAATCATAAACTAACAAACACAATAAACCTAGGCCAAAAGTGAAAGGGTTAGAGGGACTCCCACCGTAAATGCATTTCCAAAGTAGCCCCAAAATGGGCCCACTATGAATAGTGACGGCGCCCGAATATGGGCCCGCCGACCAAAGTTGTCTGAATTGATTTTTGCTTGAATCGAAACGTCTACGTTGACAACCTATACAACATAGGCGAAACCCATTAGCCATAACCTAATGAAATGCAACAAATCTGAGAAATACCAAAATGAAATTCGTATTTCTTCGATTTCCCATTGAACTAATCAATGAATCAAGCTCAATTTTTAGTATGTCCTACACGACACCGAGATGGAGTTACCCTCCGAAAATTGCACCAAATGGACCATGAATCGCCACAGAAACGGTGGCATGAAGCCTGGCCGAACTAGGCCCTATTGACTGCAGCAACAAACCCTAGTTTCCACGTGACCACAACCTGCAGTCGCGCTGTCACCACCAGCCTATCCACCATCGCCAACCCTTGCCGTTAGCTCCCTCCTTCTGGAACCACCGCAGGTCGTGCCTCTGCGCACGACTGCTCGTCCAACCCGACCTCTCTCGCCAGTGATGAAGGAGAAGCTAATGGAGTTTTCTGGTCGAGGGAGGGAGATGAAGTTGTGGAGGAAAAGGAGTTGACGCGCGAAGAAGAGGGGATAAGGAAAAGCTAGGTCCGTATCTCTCTCAGCCGAACCTATACATACTTATATCATATATATTTCATATATATATTTAAATAAAAATAAATATATATACCCAATAAATACCCACATATATATAATTCCAATTTATAATATATACGTGTACAATAAATTCCTAAAATATATCGAAAACCTCAAAAAGATAACGCATGAACCCGTAAAATAAATGGGACACCCGATAAATAAAACAACCTGAAATAAATAGTCCGGGGTGTGAAACCAGACCACCGGAACACCAAGTAAGTCTCTAACTCACTAAAACTCCTAAAATAACTTGACATCCACATATATCGAGCAAGTCACAAAATAACGTCATGAAAATATACACGTACGCAAAATAGATACTAATATAAAGAAACAATTAAACAAAGTAAATAAACTCTAAGCGTCATGTCAAATCTCTAGAAGCACTAACACCGTAACCGAAACAATCGAGTCGAAACCTTAAACGTTGGACAAATAAAACGTGTCGCCGCCTAGTCGAAGCATTAAACCTTAAACGTCGAAACGAAACTGCATAGTCAACAATAAGAACTCGCGTAAACGCCATCCCGCCAAGTCCGAAACGTAAACGTGAAAATTTTATATGTGAAATACCGAGACTAACCAAGACGTCATGAACAAGTGATGTTACAATCGAAAATAAATCGAAAAAGAATTTCAGAAAAAAAGGAATATAACACGGGGTGTTACATTTTATTTTTATTTTATTCTTTATATTTATTTACACATAAATAATTTAATTTATTTTTACCTTTCTTCTAAATATGTTTGGGGGAGGGTTTTATTTTTAAAAAATAAAAAAAATACATATATATATCCTAATAATTTATGTATATTTAGACCATAAATTTTATATACATTTATATATATATAATACTTGTCTACATCTAACTATATTCTTTATCTATTTTTCAACTTTATTCTAACAAAGTTTGGCGAAGGGAAAATAATTTTAATATACTATATATTATTTTATAGGTTTTATGCTATCTTTTAAAAATATAGTTTTAAATATATATATATATATGAATCATTTATCTAATTTATAAAATAAATAAATACAATAAGTCATAAATTATTATTTGTTTATTCAAATTTCAATTCATTGGAGGACTTTGGTCACGTTATCTTTAATTTTTTTTTTTGTCATTAATAAACAAATAGATAACTCCATTCTCTTATATTTATTGTTCTTTTTAAATGATTATACTATGATCTTGGTTTTAGTCTTGATTATAATACAAATTATGAAAAACACCAAGTTTGGGGGAGGTTTCGACAACATCCTGAAATCTTGCTCTAACAAGTGGTAATATTGTTCTATCCCTATATTTAATGTTAGTAAGAACCATGAGGACATGGTTTGATTCAAGTTTGGGGGGATGGGATAATATAGACATAAAATATAAAGGAATAACAAATTTTTAGTTTTGAAGAAAAAGAAAAAAAATCTACATAAAGCTACTGTTTTTATAATGTTAACAACGTGCAGAACAGTGAGCGATCGATCGACTTACACTACGATCAATCGGCTTACTTAAAATATATATATTTATATATATAATATAAATATATGTTTTTATGTTTGAGTATATATAAAATATACTAACTCGTAATAGCTATATATATATATAAAAGGGTAATTTGCAGTGAGACCCCCTGAACTTTAGGTCAATTGCACCAAGAAATTGGTCAACGTAATTTTGGTCCAACAGCCCCCTGACCTTTCAATTTTCTTGCAGTGACACCACCAGAGGGTTTTTGGGACTTAAAATTACTCTTGTACCCTTGTTGGTTAAATTAGAGGACCAAACAATCCTTGTGCAAATTATAAAACATATAAAATTCAAAACAAATATACAAAATTCATAACAAATATAGAAAATTAAAAAATATATATAACATTCGAAAAAAATATAAAATTCAAAACATATATATAAATTTCGAAAAACATATAAAATTCTTAACAAATATATAAAATTAAAAAAATATATAAAAATTTTGAAAAAGCAATTTTGTACTAGGCAAATAGTTAGGCAAAAAGAAGTACAAAAAATACTAGTAACCAAAGTACAATACACCAAAACAACATTAAAAGTAAAAAAAAGTAGAAAACCATGAACAATGGCTACACATCTATACAAGTATACATTAATTAAAACTTCCAAGAGCCAAAATACAAGTTTTCTTTCGAATGTATATATTTCTTTTCCGAATTTTATATATTTTTTCAAAATTTATATATGTTTTTCGAAATTTAATATATTTTTTTCAAAATTTATATTTTTCCCCGAATTTTATATATCTTGTTCCAAGATTTATATATGTTTTCAAATTTTATATTTTTTTCAAAATTTAATATATATTTTTTGAATTTTATATTTTCCCTGAATTTTATATATTTTTTCCAAAATTTATATGTGTTTTCGAAATTTATATATATTTTTTGAATTTATATATAGTTTTTTTTCAAATTTTATATATTTTTTTGAATTTTATATTTTTATTTTCTAATTTATATTTGTTTTCAAATTTTATATATTTTTTAAAAAATAATATATATTTTTACGAATTTTATATAATTTTTCAAAATTTATAAATGTTTTTATAGTATATATATATAATAAGGTTTTTATCTTGGGGCATGGAGGTAATTTCAGCACCTAAATATTTATTTCATGTAATAAGTGAGATAAGTCAAGGGCTTCTGGACTTTTCACCCCTCTAAGGGGTGTCACTATAAGAAAATTGAAAGTTTAGGGGGCGGTTGGACCGAAATTGCGTTGACCAATTTTTAGGTGTAATTGACCTAAAGTTCAGGGGGTTTCACTGCAAATTATCCAAAAGAAAAATATATATACTATATATATATGTAAAATAAATATTTATCATATTATTCAAAAAATACTAAATTTTTATCTATCTTTATTTTCGAATTAATTAGGAATATGAGAATAGTCTAGAAAGTAGATGTATGTGATATTTTATGCTTATCTAAACAATGATTAAATTAGAAAGGTGAAAAGATGTGGTTCTCCAGATAGGAGTAAACTGGTGAAATTGAAATTGGAAAAAATAATCTTGACTATAACCACATGGTCATGATCTTTATAGTTGCATTTATGATCATATAAGGTATATATATATATATATATATATATATTGTAACACCCCGTGTTATTTTCCTTTTTCCTAAAATTATATCTAATTTAATTTCGGTAATGACGTCACTTGTTCATGACTTATTATTTATTCTTGGTATTTGATACCCGTAATTTTTCGCGTTTAGTTTTAAAGTCGACTGGATGACTTTCGGTTTCTCTTTGACGACTACGCGAATTCTTGTTGTCAATTACACGGTCTCGTTTCGACTTTAGTTTATTCGACGTTTAACGATTAGTGCTTCGAATGGAAGGCGACACATTTTATTTTATTGGGCTTGTTAGGCGTTCCGACGTTTAGGTTCCTATCCCGGTATGTTTAATTGGGATCGTTTATTGGGCGTCCCGTGGACTTTCGGGGTCGCGCGATTTTATTTATAGGCTCCCGGTATTTTTCGAGATCTATTGTGTATATATATATTTATATATATATATATATATATATATATATATATACATTATAGTGGGTTAATTTGCAATTATGTATAAATAGGGGGTCACTAGTGCAATTAGGGCATATATGTATATGTATATACAGATCATGTGCATCGTCTCCTTCACGCCTGACTACCTCTCCTTCTTTTCCTATCTTCACGACTAAAACAACTGCCCTTCTTCTCCATTTTCGCCGGTCAGGGTAGAGAGAGAGAGAGAGAGCTCGAGCTGGGTGCCATGGCAGACGCGGCGAGACGCGGCGGCTGGAGCATGGTTGGACGGCGACGACGGTTGGCGGTTCGTGGTGGTCTCACACGGTGGCGCAGGTCGGAGGAGCTGGTTCACGCTGGCGGCAGTCAGCGCAATGGCTACGCGCGTGAGCAGGGGCGAATCCTACTAGGCTTTGGCCATTTTTTCGATGACCTTCCGGTGATCGGTTTGAGCCGATTTTTGGTGAGTAGCTTCGTATATATGTAGTATTCATCATACTTTAATTTCGTGAATTTACGTTGAACGATTTTCCCGGAAATCTCATTTATAGGTTATAGTTTTCATTTGGGGTATTTTAGATTTAACCCAATTAATTAACCTATTGCTAATAGGCTTCTTATATATCGTATAGGTTGTCGAAACGGACATTTCGATATATGTGAAATATTTTTTGGACGACTTTGGTCGGTGGGCATTATATTCGGGCGCCGGTGCTATTCAGGGTGGGCCCGAAGCGACTGTTCTGTAAGCGCATTTCAGGTGGGAAATTATATTTCTCACTCCGCATTATTGAAGTAGTTTAGGGGTGCAAAACCCTTATTTAATTTAATATAGATATATTAAATCGTTAAATTAAATATCTATAATTTGTTTAGAATCGGAATTGGACTTAGGAATTAATTTAATAAAATTAATTAAATTATTTCCTATGTAATTAAATAAATTCCTATATGAATCGAATAGTAATAGACGGCTTATAATTTCCCTTGATAATTAAATGGACTAGTGGATATGTGGACTTAAGGGGCGCGAATACTTAGACGCCATGCTAGGTTTCCCCTACGATACGTGAATTAATTGCTTTAATTTATTTTAAAGGCATGATAAGGGAAATTGAATATATTTTCTACGGAATTAAAGAAAATATTTTTTTTTGAGAATATGAAATGTATATGAAACTGTTTTCATATGATTTAAATGTTTTATTGTATTTTTAAAGCATGTAAAGAGATTTGAGATATATGTTGATGTTATCATGTGGATATTTACATAAATATGATGCATTACATATTTATGTTGAGGCCCGGGTTGCCTATTGGGAATGTCGTGTAGTGTCAAATCACGATGTTGATATATATATGGGTTGTGTACTCAAGTATGGGTGTCTCTGTGTCGGATCATCACAACAACTGGCCAGGAGGTATCACGCCTACGGAACTAAAAAGCCAGCAAATGTGAGTTAAGAGTCCGGGTGGAGGCTTATATTCTTGACTCAAGGGTAGTCATGGCGCACGGAGTTGCAAGTTGGGCTCTCGTGCAACCGTCTTCGTTGTTGAAAGTGAGAAGTGTCAAAATCACTTGGGAAGAGTCAGTGTGGTAACTCTACACTACTTGATGAGTGGACAAAGTATGTATCTGTTACCCTTGGGAAGGGTGTGTTGTGTGTGAGTATCACGGGGAGTGTCGAGTCACATTACACTGCATACCATTTATGTGATCTCGTTTGACATGTATATGTGATAGATTACATGTGATGTTAGAGCATGCTATTTATGAATATTGTAAATTAAATTCATATTTTATAAATGCTCAGTTGAAAATGAATAATGTGAAACAAGACTTTAAATACGGTAATTATTAATAAGTATAAATGAAACGTATATCTTTATACTTGTTGTTGTATACTTTAGTGCCTTTGGGGGAGGTTATTTGTATTGGCATAGTGATCTATGTGGCTAGTTGAGGCTAGTGGTGGACCGTAGGCTTGATTTTGAGTTGAGGCCTTAGAGAATGTGGTTAATTGTCTTGTGATTGTGGTTAATAGTTTGGTGATTGTGGTTAGCTGGGTGACCTTGTTAGTGATTTAAGATCCGAAATTGATTTTAGTATCAGTTATGAATTGGGGCCTTCGAGAAGGCGGGTGATGGGGTTGTGAGTTGTAGTATGGACCTTTAGGTGTCTTCCACCTTTTGAGGAATGAGTTATCAACTGTAGTTGAGAGTTTGATTGGTGAGAAGAGGTTACGGTTGAGTGACTTTATTTAGTACTCGAGGTACCGTAGCTTGACAGTCTCGGTTCTTGTGCTTAGTTCATTCCCCTAAGCATTCCTTGTATTGTGTTTTGTACACTAGTACATGGTCATTGACTTGTATGTCATTCCTAGATTCGTTGGTTACGGCGTGGTGCCGAACCTCTTCCATGTGTTGTCATTTGATTTGGTGGAGTTGGAAACGGATGGTTGTCTTCCGTGAGTCTAACGTGTTGTTCTTCCTTTACTGTCCTTTTGGGCATTATAGGAATCCGTGGTGTTGTTCATTCTTATGTGGCTGTCATTTCGAAAACGGTGTTTTCTAAACCTTGAAACAAACTCTTTATATTTAAAAGGAAAAACCCGTTTTCGCCTACCCCCGTGGAAATGAAAAGTTTTAACACTTATAAACTGATCTTAGGATCTTCTTTGAAAAGAATTTTAACTCTAAAAGCCGGTGATGAAAACTGACGGAGATCGGGGGCAAGCCAGTCATTTTTACTATGTGGTTTCTTAAAGATAAACTATTTTATTACTTTTCTTGGGATTCCGAGATTTCGAGACTTCTTTCTCAATATCTCATCCTGTAGAGTTTTGAAAGGTGTTCCATTGTTTCACCTTTATTTCCTATCATTTCCAGGTCTCTGTATGAGGCTTTGTGTTGTTCAGTGCACACATATAGTGTTGCCTTTCACTTTCTTTATTGTTGATGTCACCACTTAGGTGATTTGAGTTATCACACGTGTTAGGGGCATGGATACCGAGTGGATTGGTTCCTTTTGTCCGGGTGTTCTCACTAAACACTTGTGGTGTTTTAACCTTGACATTGTTGTCTTGGTTATCTGTTGGTTTAGCATTGGGAAGTCTTTTCCTTCGCCTTGCTTTGGTGACCCTGATGTGGTCGTTCTTGTGAGTTGAGTTCGTGTACTCTTAGTGATTTGATTGGGTGGTTTTCCTCGCCTACAGTGAGAGTGGTAGTGATGTGATTGACCCTATTGAGGATAGTATCATGAGTTCGATATGATTTATGGTATGGTGATATGATTGAGGTGATCTAGCCTTTGAGAGGTAGATTTTCCTTAGGAATGGGATGAGGTTTGTTATATATATATATTGTACATATATATATATAGACGATGATTGTGTTAGTACGCAAGGACGTGAGTACTTTTGTAACACCCCGTGTTATTTTCTTTTTTATTGAAATTATATTTAATTTAATTTCGGTTATGACGTCACCTGTTCATGACGTTCATATTATTCTTGGTATTTCGCGTGTAAATTTTTTGCGTTTACTTTTAAAGTCGACTGGATGGCTTTACGGTTTCTCTTTGACGACTACGCGAATTCTTGTTGTCAATTACACGGTCTCGTTTCGACGTTAGTTTATTCGACGTTTAATGATTAGTGTTTCGATTGAATGACGACGCGTTTTAATTGAATCGGGTTTGTTTAAGTGTTCTGACATTTGGGTTTCTACCCCGATGTATTTAATTGGGCGTCCCGTTATTAATTCGGGCTTACGAGATTATGTTTGGGCGTTCTCGATAATTATTGGGGTTTACTGTATATATATATATATATATATTTAATTATATATATATTGTAGTGGGGTTATTTTGTGATTTTGGAGAAATGAAGGGTTGCTTTTGCAATTAGGTCATATATATATGTATATGTATATGCATATATGCGTATGAATCTGCTTCATCTTCTATCTGCTACACCACTCTTTTCTCTACACGATATACAGACTACATCACTCTTCTCTCATCCTCACACGGCGAAACCATGCCTTCCACCTCCAGTTATAGTCGCCGGATAGAGAACCGGAGAGAGAGGGAGAGCCGACTGAGAGAGAGAGGAGTCGGGAGGGAGCAGACGGCGAGCGGCGGCTGACCTGGTGCAGCTGCGGCGAGTAGCGGCGGTTGCTGGGTGGTCGACGGCGTCTGGTGGTGTCGGCAAGGCTAGCAGGTGGTCGCGCAGGTGGTGCGGCGGCAGCAGCCGCGGTGGAGCAGCTCGTGCGGCAGAGGCGCAGCAGCGCAGGTTCGGCAAGAACCTTCGGCCATTTTTTCGGTCGACTTCCCGAGCTCGGTTTGGGCTGATTTTCGGAGGGTAGCTTCGCCTATATGTCAGGTATGACTTGTAAAAATTTCGTAATTTTAAGTTGAACGGTTTGTCGTGAAATTCGATTTGAAGTTTCGAATTTTCATTTGGGTTATTTTAGATTTATCCAAATTAATTAACCTATTGTTAATGGGCTTCGTATATATCGTATAGGTTGTCGAGACGGACATTTCGATATAGGTGAAATATTTTTCAGACGACTTTGGTCGGCGGGCGTCATATTCGGGCGCCGGTACTATTCACGGTGGGCCCGAAACGGCTGTTCTGTAAGCGTATTTCAGGTGGGAAATTTTATTTCTCACTCCGCATTATTGAAGTAGTTTAGGGGTGCAAAGCCCTTATTTAATTTAATATAGATATATTAAATCGTTAATTTAAATATCTATAATTCGTTTAGAATCGGAATTGGACTTAGGAATTAATTTAAGAAAATTAATTAAATTATTTCCTATGTAATTAAATAATTTCCTATATGAATCAAATAGGAATAGATGGCTTAGAATTTCCCTTAAGAATTAAATGAGTTAGTAGAGATTCGTGGAAACTTAGACGTTGTGCTAGGTTCCTTTGCGATACGTGAATTAATTGTTTTAATTTATTTTAAAGGCATGATAAGGGAATTTGAAATATTTTCTAAAGAATTAAAGAAAATATATATTTAAAAACATGAGTTGTATATGAAATTGTTTTTCATATGATTTAATTGTTTTATTGTATTTTGAAGCATGTAAGGAGATTTTGAGATTTATGTTGATATTACCATGTGGGTAATTGCTTAAATATGATGCACTATATATTTATGTTGAGTACAGGGGTATGTATCATGTAGGGATGGTTTTGTGTCGGATTGTATCCGTTAACCTGTGATGGGCGCCGTGTGAATTATATGTGAATATTGTATATAAATATGATGCATTACATTTTTATATTGAGGCATGATTGTCATTTGGACCTGGATACATATTGAGAATATCATGTAGTGTTAAATCATGGTATTGGTATATGTGGGTTGTGGAATCATGTGGGGGTGTTTTTGTGTCGAATCATCGCAACAACTGGCCAGGGGGTGTTCCCATCCTACAGAATAATGAGCTGTGAATGGGGTATAGGGTGAGTCGTCTCATTCTCGAAGTCGCGGGTCGTCTCGTGCATCCGTTCTACGGATCTTTGGTCACGGGTCGTCTCGTGCAACCGTCTTCCTTGTTGAAAGTGTAGTGTCAAAAACACTTGGGAAGAATCGGTGCGGTACTCCTTCTCCTTGTAAATGGGGGGAGTGCGTATTCGTTAACCACGTGATGTGGGCAAAGGGTGGTGTATGAATCACATTGAATATGTATGACATTTATGTGATTTCATTTGACATGTATACGTGATATTATTACATGTGATGTTGGAGCAGGTTTAATATGTGTTATTATTGCCTGTTGGACTTTGGAGCATGTTATGTATGAATATTGTGAAATTAAATTCATATCTTTATAAAATGCTCAGTTGAAAGTGATAAATGCGAAAACATGAATTAAATGAGAAAATTGTTAAAGTATAAATGAAAAGTGTATCTTTATACTTGTGATTATTTATCTTGTGCCCTTGGGGGAGATTAGGTATATTGGCATAGTGACCTCTGTGGTTAGTTATGCGTTATCTGTAGAGATTTGAGGTTAGGGATTGATTGAGTATCAATTGTGATCTGAGGCCTTAGAGAAGGCGGTGATAGTTTTGTGGTTTCGGTTGGTTGCATATTACTGACCCTGGTTGTTTCTTTCCCACTTAGGAGGAGGTATCCTTTATCGTGCTTTTGAGGTTTTGAGTGCGGTTAGAAGTGGTTGTGATTGAACCTGCCTAGTTAAGTGGAAATGACTTCTTGATTATGTTAATTATCAATTGTGAAATTAGAGTCATATTGAATTGGAAGAGGTATTGATTGAGACTAGTTATTCCCGTGGTATCGGCCACTAGTTCTCTCTTTTCATGATATTAGGGGGTTTAAGTGATTTTATTAAGTACTCGAGGTACTGTAGCTTGGCAATCTTGTTTCTAGTGCTTAGTTCATTCCTCTAAGCATTTATTTTATTGTACTCTGTATACTGGTACATGTCTTTGACTTACACGTCATTCCTTGAGTTGTAGGTTACGGCGTGGTGCTGAACCTTTTCCAGGTGTTGTCATTTGATCTCGTGAGGTTGGGAACAGATAGTTGTGTTCCGTGAACCCAATGTAGTACTCTTCCTTCCTTGTCATATTGGACATTACAGGAATCCGTGGAGTTGTGTTTACCCTTATTTGGTTGTCCTTCGGAAACGGTGTTTTCTAAACTCTTTGTATTTAAAAGGAAAAAACCCGTTTTCGCCTACCCCCGTAGCAACTAAAAGTTTTAGTACTTTGTAAAATGATCTTAGGATCTTCTTTAAAAATATTTTTAACTTCTAAAAGCCGGTAATGGCAACTGACGGAGAGCAGGGGCAAGACGGTCATTTTTACTATGTGGTCTCTTAAAAGGAAAACTATTTTTATTACTTTTCTTGGGATTCTGAGATTTCAAGACTTCTTTCTCAATATCTCATCCTGTAGAGTTTTGAAAGGTGTTCCATTGTTTCACCTTTGCTTCCTATCATTTCTATGTCTCGGGTATGAGGCTTAGTGTTGTTCAGTGCACACATAGTGTTGCCCTTCCTTTCTTCTTGGTTTTTGACGTCACCACTTAGGTTATTCGAGTTGTTCCACATGTTGTGGGCATGGATACCGAGTGGATTGGGTTCCTTGTCCAGGTGTTCTCCTTAAACACTTGTGGTGTTTTAACCTTGACATTGTTGTCTCGGTTATCTGTTGGTTTAGCATTGGGAAGTCTTTTCCTTTGCTTTATTTCGGTGACCATTAGGTGGTCGTTCTTGTGAGTTGAGTTCGTGTACTCCTAGTGATTTGATTGGGTTTTCCTCGCCTACAGTGAGAGCGTTAGTGATGTGATTGACCTATCGATGATAGTATTATGAGGTCGATATGATTTATGGTATGGTGATATGATTGAGGTGATCTAGCCTTTGAGAGGTAGATTTTCCTTAGGAATGAGATGAGGTTTGTATTATATATATATATTTATTGTACATTTACAATATATATATATATATATATATATATATATATATATATATATGTAGACGATGATTGTGTTAGTACGCAAGGACGTGAGTACTTTTCTTCCTGTGTTCTCGGGGAGTGAGTTATGAGTATTCCTTGGTACTAGTGGTGGATTTTGATCCTTGTGGATATTAGAGGTGAGTGTGATTCCCTCTGTTTTGATTTTCTGGTTAGCGTTGTGAACGTTGGATGATTGGTTAGATTTGACATTAGTGTCGTGTACCTAGTGTACGTTGGTGAGAGTCGTGTAGACTACCGGTGTGGGTACGTACGAGTCTTAGTTGTATCTTATAGGCTCATGTTGTGTATTTATACTTATATATATATGTGTGTGTGTATATATATAACCACGTTATTGTCACGCCCCAAATTCCTAGGACTCCGAAACCCGAGCCTAAGAGCTAAGGGAGTGAATGCGGAAGTAAAAAGAAACGAAAAACAAATGAAAACCAATGACTGAAGGTCATCAAACACCCACAAAAAGGGTAAAATGCTCTAACACCATGCTGACACGTCCCTAAATTCCTAAGACTCCCGAACTGGGATATCCAAGGGATCCAGGATGTGATCATTATGATGAGCAACCAACTAAGATATCATTAGCCATGAAAACGTATGGAATAATGATGGAACGGTATGTTTCATACCCAAATGAATAATAAACAAAGCAGCGGAATCTAACGAAAATCCGGCAGAGTTCCGTTTGTAAATGGAACATCCGGATACACAACCACAACACAATAACCTGCCCAAAGCAATTCAATAATCACAATGGCTTCCAAGCCCCACATTCATCAATCCTAATAGGGCCGAGGTAGTGGAAAGAAACCAAAACCCCTCCAAACCCTCTAAAATCAACAGAGCCACAATTGCTCGAATAAAAATACAGAAAAGCACCTAACTGTGCGGAATAGATACAATACATCCTGAAAGAATAAGTACAGGAAATAAATAATACATCAATAGGGATATGCCAACAGACTGGCTCCCAAAAGAGATACATAATAATCCCATAACAATGGTTAAAGAAACTGAAAGCGGATGCCTATCGTCCCCAAACCCAGTCGTGCTGCAACCGTAACCGCATCACCCAACGCAACTCCAAAACCTGTAACAAGGAAATAAAAGAAAGCTGCCGTTGCACTGCATCCTGCTCATAGCCGTATATTTCCTGCAACCTGGCGTGGAATACCAGGGGGGCCAATGAAATTCCCTCCGTGAGCAAATAAGCTCAGTGGGAAAAGATATCCTAACTACCACATCCTCTGATAGTTTAGGTAAAGCTAAACCGTCTAATAAGATAATAAATATAGCCCAACTAGTCCCATCCACGCAAACCCAAGTCACATGCTCATATACTATCGTAAACGAGTATACATAAGTATACAGGGAATATATATATATATTTCTACACGTATATATATATATATATAAATACACAACATGAGTCTCTAAAACTCGTACTCCAAGTACCCAACACCAGTAGTCTACACTACTCTCACCAACGTACACTAGGTACACGACACTAAGGTCAAATCTAACCAATCATCCAACGCTCACAACGCTAACCAGAAAATCTAAACGGAGGGGAAACACACTCACCTCTAATATCCACAGGGATCAAAATCCATCACTAGTACCAAGGAATACTCATAACTCACTCCCCGATAACACAGGAGGAAAAGTACTCACGTCCTTGCGTACTAACACAACCGTCATCCATATATATAACAAACCTCATCCCATTCCTAAGGAAAATCTACCTCTCAAAGGCTAGATCACCTCAATCATATCACCATACCATAAATCATATCGACCTCATGATACTATCATCAATAGGGTCAATCACATCACTAACACTCTCACCTTAGGCGAGGAAAACCACCCAATCAAATCACTAAGAGTACACGAACTCAACTCACAAGAACGACCACCTCAGGGTCACCAAAGCAAGGCGAAGGAAAAGACTTCCCCATGCTAAACCAACAGATAACCGAGACAACAATGTCAAGGTTAAAACACCACAAGTGTTTAAGGAGAACACCTGGACAAGGAACCCAATCCACTTGGTATCCATGCCCACAACATGTGGAACAACTCGAATCACCTAAGTGGTGACGTCAAAAACCAAGAAGAAAGGAAGGGCAATACTATATGTGTGCACTGAACAACACCAAGCCTCATACCCGAGACTTAGAAATGATAGGAAGCAAAGGTGAAACAATGGAACACCTTTCGAAACTCTACAGGATGAGATATTGAGAAAGAGGTCTCGAAATCTCAGAATCCCAAGAAAAGTAATAAAATAGTTTTCCTTTTAAGAAACCACATAGTAAAAATGACCGTCTTGCCCCCGGTCTCCGTCAGTTGCCATCACCGGCCTTTAAAAGTTGAAAATCTTTTTAAAGAAGATCCTAAGATCAGTTTATAAGTGTTAAAACTTTTCATTTCCACGGGGGTAGGCAAAAACGAGTTTTTCCTTTTAAATACAAAGAGTTTAGAAAACACCGTTTTCGAAATGACAGTCAAATAAGAGAAACACAACTCTATGAATTCCTGTAATGTCCGAGAGGACAGTAAAGGAAGAGCAACACGTTGGACTCACGGAAGACAACCATCCGTTCCAACTCCACCAATTCAAATGACACCACGAGGAATAGGTTCGGCACCACACCGTAACCGACAACTCAAGGAATGACATACAAGTCAACGACCACGTACTAGTGTACAAAACACAGTACCAGGAATGCTTAAGGGAAGGGACTAAACACTAGAACCAAGTCTGTCAAACTACAGTACCTCGAGTACTTAATAAAGTCACTCAACCATAATCTCTTCTCACCAATCAAAATCTCGACTACAGTTGATAGTCTATTCCTCAAAAGTGAAAGACACCTAAAGGTCCATACTACAACTCACCATCTCATCACCCGCCTTCTCGAAGGCCCCAATTCATAACTGATACTAAAATCAATCTCTAACCTCCAATCTCTAACAAGGTCACACAGCCAACCACAATCACCAAACTATTAACCCCGCCTTCTCTAAGGCATCAACTCCAAATCATCTCTGCAGTTCATCACTAACCACAAAGGTCACTATGTCAATATACTTAACCTCCCCCAAGGGTACGAAAGTATATATATACTCACAAGTATAAAATAAGCATTTCATTATACTTGATCTATTACCACATGTAATCATTTTCTTTCACGTTAATCATTATCAACTGAGCATTTTACAAAGATATGAATTTAAATTCGCAATATTCACACATAACATGCTCCAAAAATCCAACAGGCAATAATAACACATATTAAACCTGTTCCAACATCACATGTAATAATATCACGTATACATGTCAAATGAAATCACATAAATGCCATGCAAATACAATGTGACTCATACACCACCCTTTGCCCACATCACGTGGTTAACGAATACGCACTCCACCCATTTACAAGGAGAAAGAGTACCGCACCGATCCTTCCCAAGTGTTTTTGACACTACACTTTCAACAAGGAAGATGGTTGCACGAGAGCCCTACTTGCGACTCCCCTGCGAGAGCGGCGCATACCACCACGATGGGGCAGCAACCAACCCTATATCCAAATTCCGTAGGTGGGAGACACCTTTTCCTGCAATATACTCAGGACCCGAGAGTGGCGCATACCACCACGATGGGGCAGCAACCAACCCTATATCACCTTCTGGCATTTTAGTTCCATAGGTGGGAGACACCTTTACCTGGCCAGTTGTTGCGACGATTCGACACAAAGACATCCCCACATGATTTCACAACCCACATATATCAACTCAATATGCATCCAGGTCTAAATGACAATCATGCCTCAATATAAATATGTAATGCATCATATTTATGTACAATATTCATATATAATTCACACGGCGCCCATCACAGGTTAACGGATACAATCCGACACAAAACCGTCCCTACAGGATACATACCCCTGTACTCAACATAAATATATAGTGCATCATATTTAAGCAATTACCCACATGGTACTATCAACATAATCTCATAATCTCCTTACATGCTTTAAAATACAATAAAGCATTTAAATCATATGAAAACAAATTCATATACAATTTATGTTTTCAAAATATATATTTTCTTTAATTCTTTAGAAAATATTTCAATTCCCTTATCATGCCTTTAAAATAAATTAAAGCAATTAATTCACGTATCGCAAAGGAACCTAGCACAACGTCTAAGTTTCCACGAATCTCTACTAACTCATTTTATTTTCAAGGGAAATTCTAAGCCATCTATTCCTATTGGATTCATATAGGAAATTATTTAATTACATAGGAAATAATTTAATTAATTTTCTTAAATTAATTCCTAAGTCCAATTCCAATTCTAAACGAATTATAGATATTTAAATTAACGATTTAATATATCTATATTAAATTAAATAAGGGTTTTGCACCCCTAAACTACTTCAATAATGCCGAGTGAGAAATAAAATTTCCCACCTAAGATTACGCTTACAGAATAGCCGTTTCGGGCCCACCGTGAACAGTACCGGCGCCCGAATATAACACCCACCGACAAAAGTCGTTCGAAAAATATTTCGAATATATCAAAATGTCCGCCTCGACAACCTATACGATATATACGAAGCCCGTTAACAATAGGTTAAATAATTGGGTTAAATCTAAAATAGCCCAAACGAAAACTATAACCTATAAATGCGATTTCCGGGCAAATCGTTCATCCTAAATTCACAAAATTAATATATAACGAATACATGGTAGAGACGAAGCTACTCACCGAAAATCGGCTCAAACCGATCACCGGAAGGTCGCCGAAAAATTGGCCGAAGCCCAGCCGGATCGCCCCTGCCCACGCGCGTCTCCCCTGCGCGAGCCCAGCTCTGTCCGGCGCCACCCTACGCCACCACGGCCTCCCGCGCCGCCGCCTGGCCCAACCGACGACCACCATGCTGTCGCCGACAGCCGCCGTGCCCTTGCTCCAGCTGCACAGCCGCGTATGCCATGGAGAACAACCCGAGGTCTCTCTCTCCAGCCGCTCCTCTCTCTCTCTCTCTCTCTCTCGCCATGACCGGCGACCGAAGATGGAGAAGTAGGGAGCTGCTTCAGTCGTGGAGAAGAAACGAAGAAAAAATGAAGAGAAATGGGAGTGGTGTCGTGTAGGAGAAGGAGCTCAGCAGACCTGTATATACATATACACATATATGCCCTAATTCCAAAAGCAACCCTCTAAATGTCCATAATTGCGAAACTGACCCTTCAAGTATCCGTAATTACGAAATGACCCCCAAAACTATATATATATATAATTAAATATATATATATACAATAAATCCCGAAAAATACCGGGAACCCCAAAACGTAATCTCGCAAACCCGAATTAATAACGGGACGCCCAATTAAATATATCGGGGTAGAAACCCAAAATATCGGAACACTTAAACAAGCCCGACCAATTAAAATGTGTCGTCATCCAATCGAAGCACTAAACATTTAATATCGATACTATACCGCGTAGTCGATAACGAGAATTCTCGAAGTCGTCAATGAGAAACCGCAATGTCGTTCAGTCGACTTTAAAAACTAAACGCGAAAAATTTACAGGTATCAAATACCAAGAATAAACAATACGTCAAGAACAAGTGACGTCATTACCGAAATTAAATCAAAGATAATTTCAGTAAAAGGGATAATAACACGGGGTGTTACAGTTATATACTTACGTACGGTCGTATATGAGCGTGTGCCTTGGGTTTTCGTGGCTGGGTTATGTTGTGGGCTATGTATCTCACTGGATGGTTTAGCATTACCTAAACTATCAGAGGATGTGGTAGTTAGGATATCCTTTCCCACTAAGCTTATTTGCTCACAGGGGTATTTCATTTGCCCCCTGGTATTCACACGCCAGGTTGCAGGAAATATACGGCTATAGGCAGGATGCAGTGCAACGACAGTTTTCCCTTGTTTCCTTGTTACAGGTTTGGAGTTGCGTTGGGTGATGCGGTTACGGTTGCAGTACGACTGGTTTGGGGACGATAGGTATCCGCTTTCAGCTTCCTTACCCATTGTTATGGGATTGTTATGTATTCTCTTTTGGGAGCCAGTCTGTTGGCATATCCCTGTTGATGTATCATTTATTTCCTATATTTATTCTTTCAGGAGGTTATTGTATTTATTTTGCACAACTAGGTGCATTTCTTGTATTCCTATTCGAGCATTTGTGGCTCTGTTGATTTTAGAGGATTTGGAGGGGTTTTGTTTTCTTTCCACTACCTCGGCCCTAGTAGGATTGATGAATGTGGGGCTTGGAAGCCATTGTGATTATTGAATTGCTTTGGGCAGGTTATTGTGTTGTGGTTGTGTATCCGGATGTTCCATTTACAAACGGAAATCTGCCGGATTTTCGTTATATTCCGCTGCTTAGTTTATTATCCATTTAGGCATGAAATATACCGTATCTATCATTAACCCATATGTTTTCATGGTTAATGATGTCTTAGTTGGTCATTTGTATTAAGTATCACATCTTGGATTCCTCGGATGTCCCTGTTCAGGAGTCTTAGGAATTTAGGAGCGTGTCAGTTGGTATTGGAGGATGCTAGTGAGTTTCTAGCATTCTACTTGACATGGAGTATATTTTTATTGTTATTCCATGTGTCTCTTTGTTGTTGTTGACTCTAGTAGTCGCTTGACTAGCGTCATCCCTTGGAGATTCGCTGATTCTCTAGATTTGAGTTTCGGGAATCTTAGGGGCGTGATAGCGTGGTATCAGATCATTTTACCCTTTCGTGGGTATTTGATGATTGAATGTTGTTGGTTCTCATTTATTTTTACTTCCGCAATCACTCCCTTAACTCTTAGGCTCAGGTTTCGGAGTCCTAGGAATTCGGGGCGTGACAACTTTTCCTCATGTGTTCTCGGGGAGTGAGTTATGAATATTCCTTGGTACTAGTGGTGGATTTCGATCCTATGGATATTAGAGGTGAGTGTGATTCCCTCTATTTGGAGTTTCTTGTTAGCGTTGTGAACGCTTGATGATTGGTTAGGTTTGACTTGGGTGTCGTGTACCTAGTGTACGTTGGTACTGGGAGTATGAGTCTTAGTTGTATCTTATAGGCTCTTGTTGTGTATTTGTATATATATATATATATGTATATATATATCCCCTATATACTCACGTACGGTAGTATATGAGCACGTACCTTGGGTTTTCGTGGCTGGGTTATCTTGTGGGCTATGTATCTCACTGGATGGTTTAGCATTACCTAAACTATTAGAGGATGTGGTAGTTAGAGTATTCTTTCCCACTGAGCTTATTTGCTCACAGGGGTATTTCATTTGCCCCCTGGTATTCCCACGCCAGCTTGCAGGAAATATACGGCTATGAGCAGGATGCAGTGCAACGACAGTTTTCTTTAGTTTCTTGTTACAGGTTTTGGAGTTGCGTAGGGTTATGCGGTTACGGATGCAGCACGACTGGGTTTGGGGACGCTAGATCTCCGCTGTCAGTTTCCTTTCCCATTGGTTATGGGATTGTTATATATTTCTTTTGGGAGCCAGCCTGTTGGCATATCCCTGTTGATGTATCTTTTATTTCCTGTATTTATTATTTCAGGATGTCGTTGTATTTATTCGGCACTGCTACGTGGGATCTGTATTCTTATTCGAGCATTTGTGGCTTTGTTGATTTTAGAGGGTTTGGAGAGGTCTTGGTTTCTTTCCACTACCTCGGCCCCAGTAGGATTGATGAATGTGGGGCTTGGAAGCCATTGTTATTATCGAATTGCTATTGGCAGGTTATTGTGTTGTGGTTGGTTGTCCGGATGTTTCATTTACAAACGGAACTCTGCCGGATTTTTGTTAGATTCCACTGCTTTGTTTATTATTCATTTGGGTATGAAATATACCGTTCTATCATTATTCCATACATTTTCATGGTTAATGATATCTTGTTCCTCATTATAATGATCACATTCTGGATCCCTTGGATGTCCCAGTTCCGGAGTCTTAGGAATTTAGGGACGTGTCAGCATGATATTGGAGCACTTTTACCCTTTTGTGGGTGTTTGATGACCTTCAGTCATTGGTTTTCATTTGTTCTCGTTTCTTTTTACTTTCGCATTCACTCCCTTAGCTCTTAGGCTCGGGTTTCGGAGTCCTAGGAATTTGGGGCGTGACATATATTCTTCCTCTAAATGATACATATAAAAGAGTAGAGAATGACATATGGAAAAATGAGTGGAAAGAGCAAATAGGAGAAGAAAGCATTCTCCAAGAAAAGAAAGGAAAAAACAAAAAGAGAGAGGAAAACCCTCTCCAAAAAGAAAAACAATTAGAGATATGTTATAAATGGGAGTAAATGTGTTATAGAGAAAGTTCACGAAAAAACGGAAGATTGTTGGCTCTGAAAGTAAATATTAGCTAAGTTTAACCACTAGGGAAGACCATTTTTGACACTAATCTGAGATAATTATTATTTTGTATAAGTAGAATTTATTTGTTTACGTTTATTTTATAGATTATATCATCTCCTAGTTAACGAACAATAATATTCATGAATATGTGCAAGTAAAGATTATAAACAAGTTGTGGGTAGTCTATTTAATCATAACAAGACTTCACTCGTCTAGTAGGATTTTTTCCTAGGATTTAAAAGGCTTATTACACGTCCTAAGTGTAATCATTTTTTATTTACGAAAGAAAGGGATTAGTTTAAATTGTTTAAATAAATTAGAATAATTAATTATTCATGATGTTTTCTTTTGCTTTATTGCTAAGGGACTAACAATATTAAAGTTTGGGGGTGTGATGAGACAAGAATAGCTGGTATTCTGGGTGTTAATAAACCCTTAGTTAGTCTCTTTATTTTATTAATAAGATATTCTTATTTGAGCTGCGTGTTTAAGCATGTTTTAGGGGTCTTAACTCAAATTTGAGTTAATTTCAGGTTCTTAGCAAATGCACCTGATCTGGAACACTACTTAGAGGATAAATCCACTCAATTTAGAGCAAGGTACTAATAGGTACTCAAAAGTATCCATTTTAAGCTCCTATCTTACTATTGTTATGTCTTTTCATTCCATTATTTGGTATTTTTATGTTGTTTGCGTGTTAAAGCATGTTTTAGGAGCTTAATGAAAAAATGGAGCTAACTTCGATAAATTAACTGAAGAGTGTCGTCAGAATGTCTTCTTTCTATTCAAATAGAAGAGTCAAAGAGGCAGTCCAAGACAAAAATGGCTCCCTGAGGGTGAAAATGGCATTTACAGAAGCCGTCAGCTTTAGCAAAAAGTATTGTGGGTTCAAAGTGGTCGTTTTGGTGCATGCACGGAGAAAAGTAGTTTTCCATAAAATACCTACGCTTGTGCCTACGCTTTCAGTTTCAAAAAGTGGTTGGAAAACACATTTTTACGCTTGGAGGTTAGCTTGGACCTACGCTTGGAGGTATGCTTCGACCTACGCTTAAAGCATAGGCCAGCTACACTTGAAGTGTATTGGCGACAAGTTTTGTGGTTTTCGATGATTTTTTCTTGTTCTACCCTCGGTTCGATTTAAAGACGTGCCTGTGACTCCAGACCTCTATATACATGTATATACACCTATATATATCATAAGTTAGGGTTTACAGGAGGTGAGGAGTGAAAAGACTGAAAATGACCTCTCTATACCATTGCCTATATATACACGATCATATGACGTTCATGAGGGTTGTTTAGTTGTGGAGGTTCACGTTTATTCAGAGAGATTCATTCATTTAGACGTGTTGCTGTGAAGAGTCGTATTCAAACCTAGAGATCCAGAGAAGAATACTATGGAGATCGTTTCTACATCACCAATGCAGTCACCTTCCACCATGGCTAACTAACTCGGTATCTTGAGTTTTCTAGCAAAACCCTAGCCAAGTAATGTAGTTCTTTCATTGTTTTCAATTGTAATGAGGGGAAACTGGTAACCATACTGTGATAATTATAGTAGTTAAAATATCGTACTAATTTGCAATATAAAATTATATGTTTGTTCTAAATTCTTGTCTTAGATGGAATGAATGTATTCTTTTGCATAACTATGATTATTCACTATGGGTTGGAACTCGGATGTTGAATTATGATTTTCTACACAATGGTGGTAATGAAACTTGAGACCCTAGGTTGACACAGATCATGCCTTGGTAACTTAATATAGACATAATTTAGTTTATTTTCATGCAGTAGGAGTAGATTAGAGTAATATAATTGGCATGTACTAGTTAGGTCAGTCATGAGACTGGTTGTTGCAATCCAGTTGATGGTACTCCTTTTTGGGGTTGTATTTAACTATTTGCGGTATGACTTGATTCACAGTTATGGATCGCCCTCTTACAGTTGATACAATGAGGAATTATATTATGTGGTTAGTGGTGGAACGATGACAACCCTAGTTTTCTCTCTCATTTGAATCATAACCAATTTAATTTGCTTTGTAGATAATTTTAGTCAAAATATATAATTTGGTCTTTGACCACCCGAACAAACCATTTTCAGAAAATATAATTCAGTATTTTTGAATTGCTAAAGTGAACAATCTTAGTCTCTGTGGGATCGATATTCCTTACTCAAGCCATTGCTTAACTATAATCAATGCGTGCGCTTGCGTAAGGTAAAACCTAGCGTCGTTAAGGTGTCATTTTTAACCACATATTTTTACACACCTGACGGCACATTAGGTATAAGTCAGCAAAGTAGAGTACAAGTGGTTGAAGCTCAAAATCGAAGATTATATAAATATTAAAAATCAGGGACCACTGATCGATTGGTGGACTTCTCGATCGATCGGTCGCAACCGACATTGGGATCTGCATGAAGTTATATTGCAAAATTCTGACTTTGTGTACAAGTATATCAAGGGACAGATTCGTCGATTCACCGCCGATTCTTGGTCCTCACACCAAGTCTCCTTGGTGTGCAAGCAAAGAACATGTCATATCTGCACCAATATTTGTCTATAAATATACGAAGACTTCATGAAGAAAATATATCTTTCATTAGAAAATAGATTCTTCAATAAAAATTATTTCTTTGAGAGAGGCTCTCTTCCTCAAGAAGTCAACAACCCTCCAACCAATCATGAAGTTGGTGTGAACAACTCCTGGCCAGTTGTTGTGATGATTCAAAACAAAACGGCCCATATATTTTTATACAACCCGTATAAACCAACGCCCATGTTTTGACACTACATGGTGTAACCAAAATGCATGAAGGTTCTCAATCACAACCATATGTTATCACAAAACATGTTTCTCTCAATTTGCATTATATTGGATCCAACTCATCACAATCTTACAATTTCATATTCATAAGGAATATTTCTCAATTATAAGCCATAGAACGAAACAAGCATTTATATCACAAGATCGTGCAAGGAAAATGAAGTCTTGCAAAGTGGGCTAACCCTAAGCAAGGAGAGAAAGAGAGAGTAAGAATTTGTGAGAAGATTGAAGTCTGGCAAAGTGGGTTAACCATAAGGTTTGTAGAGATTATCCACTCATAACTCTCCCCATCCAATGGTTGAAAATCAAGCCAGAAAAATGAATAATTAATCCAAGGATAGACATGAAGTCTTGCCAAATGAAAGACTATAAATAATGCATTATTGCATTTAAGTGTCAACCAAACAAGGCACTATAATCTAAGGGTTGAGAATACAGATGGGGAAATGAGATCAATGGCTAGAATTTAGACACCACTTAAAAGTGTAAAATGACAACTTTCATCACAACTTAAGGTTAATTACAAGAGTGCCATCAAGCCTCTTAATTACCCTTCCACCCCTTGTCATCCGCTCTAATTACCAACATGCCACTCATGCCCCAACACTTAGCCAAAACCTCTACATTTTCCACTAAGTGCCCAAAATATGAAATTACTCATTTACCCTTCGGTCATTTCTTTCCCGAAATTATTTTCAATAATTTTCATTATTGTCAAAATAAAAATAGAACATGCAACTTATAACTTTTAATATCACATAAAACATGTAAGTCATGCTAAACACATAAACACATTTAGCACAAAATCACATTAAACACATAATCACTTATGCATATAATCATTAATTAAAAACTTTTAATTAGCACTTCAAAATTTTAATTAGCACGTATAAATACCGGACGCTACATGCCATATCTGCGCCAAATTTTGTCTATAAATATATGAAGACTTCAGGAAGAAAATATATCTTTCATTAGAAAATAGATCGTTCAATAAAAAGTCTTTCTCTTTGAGAGAGACTCTTTTCCTTAAGAACTCAACGACCCTCTAACCAATCATGAAGTTGGTGGCTACATCAACAATGGAGTCTCCTCTTTCCATGAGTGGCTAGTTGATATCTAGGGTTTCATTGGAAACCCTAGCCGAGTAATGTAGACTTTTATTTATTTTTATTTCAAAGAGGGGAAGCTGAAGAATACTTATATGATGATTATGTAGTGAGAGACCGAATGAATTACCTAAATAAGATTTATTTATTAATTCTCTTCTTAAGCTGAGATTGAATTAATGATTTATCTTTAACAACCATGTTTTTACTAAGGGAAAGAAATCCAAGGTTTAATTAATGGTTTCTACATAACGGTACTTAACGACATGATAAGGTTTTAGGTGCATATACAGTTCATACTAAGAGGAGATAATCATTAATGTGTTATTAATTTCATGTTTTAGTAGTAGTTGTAGTATAGATGCATACAATAGTTATGTTAATCAAAGATGAATTGTAGTAAACTAAACTCGATTGCATTCTTTTTGGGATTAGACAATTGCTAGTAGCATTACTAATCTGATTCATATAAGTTGTATCACCCTCTTGCAATAGAATAATGAATGAAATACATTACAAGGTTAGTTGTGGAGTTGGAACAAATCCTAGACTTGTTTATCTTGAGTGAAACAAAAAACAATAATCCTTTTATTTATTTTATGTTTAGTAGTTTAATCAAACAAACCAATGAATCAACTTTTATAAAATACAATTCAATTTGCTACAATATAATTATTTGAAATACAACTTTGATCTCTGTGATTCGATACCCTCTCTACCCAACTATACTATATACTACTCGCGTACTTGCGACTGAGTGGTAAAACTAGATCGTGCTAATTCTTTATTTAAAACACTTTTATTTTTATATGACTAGAACCGATCAAGACCACACTCCAATGCCATGGCTTCAAGAGACAAGGCAAAAAACACATTGCATGGAATTGGCCATGGTAACCAAAACATGCTGCATAAAATGAATTATAGTGTACAATGATAAGTGCATAATTCATACACAATTAACAAAATATATTTGTTAGTCATTTATTTTAACTTATTTTAATTAATATTTGTGTTTTTATGTTTTTGTAGATTATTGGTGATTTATGGTTAAATCCATCTACAGAAGCCCATAATCTTCTTTGACCACGTCCTAGTGTTTTGGGCATATATTTCAGCCTGTTTATTGGATTTGTGTGAGCCCTAAGTTTCTGGAAAGCTAATTCAATTTAAAGAATAATAGTATTTCAAATAAAAACCCTAATTCTGAAGTATAGAGGGCGAAAAAGACATTTCAAATCTGGCCCGCTGTTTTGTGCGAAAATCAGCATCAACTTGGTAATATAATCACATATTTGAAGGAGTGATCAGAATGGAGTGAAATCAAGGGTTGTGAAAACAAGACTTGGTTGACAAGAAAAGAGTATCTCACCAATATCTTTCAAATTCACTCTCCAAATTAGTCAAAAGTGGATTGCAAGATATCACCAATTAGGAAAAAAAATATAAGATTCTCTTATTTACTTTCTTAGTAGAAAACCTTGAGGACCTCTATAAATAGGACATATGTGGATGCACAAAAAATAAATATATCATCAAGAGCCAAGGAACAGAAGGGAAGACTGATGTAATGCACGGAGAAAACAAAGAGTTCTTCCATCTTGATTTTGGTTTGGTTGTTCTTTGATTATTTTATTCTTCATGCGTAACTAATTCTCTCAGCCAAGGCCGAGAGGAAACCCTTTTCATGTACAATTTCATGATTTATAATTGAATAGTTGAATATTTTATTAAATAAATTCTTCTTCTTGTTATTTACTTGTTTATCGATGCTTTCAGTTTAATGTGCTTTAACCAAGACTTGAATTGAATGTATTGGAATTCTAGCATATAGGTTACTTGTGTCTGAGCATGAACTTGTAATCTTAATCGGCGATTTAAGAAGAAGAAAGTAATGAATAACTGTTTATGCCTGACCACAGATAGATAGTTAGGATTTACACTTTCTTTCAATTAGGTGTTTATTATTTATGATCAAGATAATAAATATATGATTGAACCTATGCCCTAACCCGGATAGGCCATCCATATAATTGATAATATATTTTTTTTATTGGATGTGTGAAGATTACTTGAATATTTAATAACTTCAATTAGAAATCGGAATTGTATTGATTAGTGGTGGAATTGAAGCCTTGATATTTTCTTTATTATTATCTTTATATCACTTTTACAATTATTCTTTTCTCAACTCATCAATATTTGGTTGAATTAGTTAAATAGTAATTTTTAGATTTAATTTTTCTTAATCAATCCTCGTGGCAATGATCTCATAATACTAGTACTCCTTGCTACTATGATTCGTATACTTGCGAGTTAAATTGGATTTTGGTTAATCTATCTTTTGGGTTACTCTAAATTTAACATCAAATTTTACTCTATGCACTGCCCTTTTTTTTTCATTCATATTGAATTTTATGATCCCTTTTTTTTAATCCAACTAACATCAAAGTCATTGGCTTGCTCTTCCAGGTTTGATACTGCTTGGTTCCGCAACTACAGGACGCTTGGTAAACAAGTGGGCACAATGTAAAAAAAAAAAAGAAAAAAAAAACGTTGAGCTATTGCATAATTTTGCAATCTAGGTAAGTGGTTCTTACTCTTATTTTCTTTTTAGTATTATTTATTTATTTATTATTTTTTGTTTAGATTAGAATAACATAGGATTATTTTTCGATATACCCTTTAACTTGCAAACTTTAGAATAGAATAACTTAGAAATAATTTTAGGATCACACTTTCTGCATTTATATTTATTTTTTTTATTTTATTAATGTTAAAATTATTATTTTTGAAAAAAAAGGAAGAAGAAAGTTCACACACTCACTCCTTTGTATTTATTTTTATTCTTCTTGTTTTATTTGTGCATTTTAATTTAGCATTTTGCATAACATTTTAGTAAGGGCACTAACCCCCCAACAAGATAAGGATTGGATTTCATCACCAATTCCTTGCCCACCTAGGTTAAAAATCTATTTGCATTTGTCAAACCCGAGCCTAAATTTTCTAATCTAAAATCAAGTAAACGTTGACCCTAGGGTTTTCATATAGCTCATATGACCTTCTTGGAAAAAGCTAACCTTTGGTAACTCCAGTGAGCACCTTCCAACTTTACAATGTCTATAAAGGTTATGTCAAACAACGACTTTATTGTTTAAGGTTGTGTGGAAATACCGTCATTAAGCAGGCCTAGTGCCTCGCTACCTACTTTAGATCCGGCATAGCGCCTCATTACCTACCTGGTTGTTTAGTTGGTGGGCCTTAACTAGTTATGCTTTGGTTTAATTTGGAAGGGAGTAGGAACTCTAATTAGGAGAGAATTATTTTGGCTATTCCTAGTAATTCTTTACAAGATTAGAAAGAACATAATAAAGTTGCCCTTGAATTAATTGTCACAAAGAAAAGTAAAAAATAATAATAATAATACTAGTTTGGCTTGTTTATTTGCTAGGTATATCTTTGTGTCTAGAGTTTATAGTTGACTTTCTTGAGAAGGTGTCTAGTTTATGCAAGGTTGTCGATCCCAAAATCCAACATTAACACATTTTGATCCAGAAATTGAAAGAACATTTAGGAGAAGATCTAAAGATAAAAATAAACTGGATAAATCTTTGGTTGAAATGGGAGAAGAGGTTGCGCCTAAAACACTTAGGGAATATTCTGCCCCTATCCAACGCACTACACCTTCATGTATAGTGTTGCCAGCCACAACGGCCACACACTTTGAGCTAAAACCAAGTGTCATCCAACTTCTACCCACATTCCATGGTTTAAGTAATGAGGATCCTTATTATCATGTCAAGGACTTTTTAGACATTTGTTTCACATTCAAGTTCCAAAACTTCTCTGATGAGTCCATTCATTTACGCCTCTATCCCTTTTTCATAAAAGACAAGGCGAAGTCATGGTTGAATTCTTTAGAATCAGGATCTATCTCTACTTGGGATGTTTTGTTAAAAAAATTCTTAAACAAGTTCTTTCCTATTCATAAAACCAACTCCCTTCGGAGAGAAATTTTGAATTTTACACAAAAAAAGGTTGAACATTTATGAATGTTGGGAAGTGTCCCCACCATGGTTATGAGAAATGACGGCTAGTCCAATACTTTTATTATGGTTTTACACCCCAAAACTGTCGCATGGTTGATGCCACTAGTGGAGTAACGTTTATGGATAAAAGTGACAATGAAGCTTGGGACTTCTTTGAAACCTTGTGTGAAAATTCCCAACAATGGGATTGTTCAACTAGGGTGGAAAGGAATACCCATCTTCAATAGAAGGGTGGTATTTATGAGATAGGAAGTACTGTAGACCTTAATGCAAAAATTGATTCCTTAGCCCGAAAAGTCGATGCCTTGATGTTAGCTAATGGGCCCCTAATGATACCTAAATCTGAGCTGTGTTCCATCTGTTCAAGCCTAACCCACCTCGCAATGTCTTGTCCATCTAATTTGACATTTTATGAACATGCATCTTAGCAAGCCCATGCCTTGAATGCTTTTAGGAGACCAGATAATGATTCTTATTCACAGACCTATAATTCTGGTTGGGCTAAACACCCAAATTTATCATGGTCCAAAGGCTCAAATCAAGGAGTTCCGTATGGGAATTCCAACACTCACTCTTATCCTCAAGATTTCAGTTAGTCACCAACTCAACAGTTTTCACCATATCCTACACAAACTAGGAAGCCATCCATTGAGGACACTCTCCATCGTTTCATGCAAAGTTCACTTCAATTCCAAAAAGATACCCAACAAAGCTTGCATTCTAATTCTCAATCCATTACCAAATTGGAAGTTAAAATGGGTCAAATTGCCTCTACCTTAACTGAGAGAGAGAAGTGAAAGTTTCCTAGTCAACCCATAACTAATCCAAAGGGTCAATATGAGGTGCACTCTAGTTCTAAAGATAAATAATACAAGGAAGTGAAGTCCATCACTACCCTTAGAAGTGGCAGACAAATTGATAACAAGGTAGAAATACCTAGGCATGAACCAAAAGCTGTATCCAAAGAGTGTGATGTAGAAGAAGGGAACAATAAGCTATTCAAAGAAAATGATGCTTCACCGGAGTGTCAAAAGTCATCCACCTCTTCTGAGTCTAATCCCGTGGAAACTTATATACCCAAGGCTCTTTTTCCTCAATGTTTGACCCCAGTCAAGAAAGGGACCAATTATAATGAAATGATGGACTTGTTTATCATTCCCATACTCATTCTTGTCGATCAAGTTCCTGTCTATGCCAAATTTATGAAAGATCTTTGCACTCAGAAACGGAAGTTAAATGTGCACAAAAAGGTCTTCCTCACTGAGAAAGTAAGCTCAATAATCCGTCCCAACACCCCACCTAAGTTTAGAGATCATGGATGCCCTACCATTTCTTGTGTCATTGGTGATCATATGATTGAGAAGGCATTACTTGACTTAGGGGCTAGTGTGAATCTATTGCCATATTCTGTTTATGTGCAATTAGGTCTTGGTGAATTAAAATCGACTCCTATAACACTGCAATTGTATGATAGATCTATGAAAATTCCTCGTGGTGTTATCAAAGATGTTCTAATCAACATTGACAAGTTTATCTTTCCAGTAGACTTCGTCATATTAGATACCCAACCTGTCCAAAATCCTAACAATCACATTCCAGTCATCTTGGGTCACCCATTCTTTGCCACATCCAATGCTGTCATAAATTGTAGAAATTAGGTTATGCAATTGTCATTTGGCAATATGAATTTTAAACTCAACATGTTTAATGTGGAAAAACAACATCCAGACTTGGAGGATACTCTTGAGGTTAACATGATTGAAGGCCTTGTTCATGACTCATTTCCACAATTATCTTCTCATGAGTCCCTCGAGACTTGTTTAACACATTTTGGCTTAGATTTTGATATAGATAGCTCCATCGCTAAAGTCAATTCATTGCTTGATTCTGTCCCTGTTATGGACACTACTAAATGGAAAGCCATGGTGGAACCCCTTTTACTATCCAAGTCTAAACTTGTCCCATATGTTGAAAAGTCACCCAAACTTTATCTTAAACCTTTGCCCGAGCATCTCAACTATGCATTCTTAGGTTCTTCTGATAAGTTACCTATCATCATTGCCTCTAATCTTGATAATGCACAAGAGGAAAAGTTGTTTAATGTTCTCAGAGAACATAAAACAACTTTAGGTTGGACCATAGCAGATATCAAGGGTATAAACCCCACTAGGTATATGCATCGAATTCATCTTGAGAAAAACTCAAAGGCAACTTGTGAAATGCAACGTAGGCTTAATCCTAACATGAGAGAAGTTGTCCGAGCTGAAGTGCTCCAATTATTAGATGCAGGTATCATCTATCCTATTTTGGACAGTCCTTGGGTTAGTCCCGTTCAAGTAGTGCCTAAAAAGTATGGGATTATGGTTGTCAAAAATACTAATGATGAGTTAGTACCTACCAGAATGACCACTGGGTGGCGTGTGTGCATTAATTATCGTAAACTGAATCTAGTCACAAGGAAGGATCATTTCCTTTTCCCTTTCATAGATCAAATACTTGAGAGACTGGCCAAACATAGCCATTATTGCTTTTTGGATGGTTATTCCGGTTACAACAAAATTCCTATTGCTCCTAAAGATCAAGATAAAACCACATTTACTTGTCCCTTCGGTACCTATGCTTATAGACCCTTGCCTTTTGGGTTATGCAATGCACCTGCTACATTTCAGCGGTGTATGTTGAGCATCTTTTCTGATATGGTTGAGCATTTTCTTGAGGTATTCATGGATGACTTCTCTATATTTGGGTCTTGTTTCGATGAGTGTTTACACCACCTATCCCTTGTGTTAGAAATTTGTCAAGAGACTAATCTTGTGTTGAATTGGGAGAAATACAATTTTATGGTACAACAAGGCATTGTACTTGGGTACCTCATTTCTCATAGGGGTATAGAAGTCGATAAGGCTAAGATTGATCTAATTTCACACCTTTCTCCACCATGAATAGTGAAGGAAATTTGGTCTTTCCTCGGTCATGCTAGATTTTATAGGAGATTCATTAAAGAGTTTAGCAAAATCTCTCATCGTTTATGAAACCTACTTGCTAAGGAAGCCACTTTTGTCTTTAATGATGAATGTTCTCAAGCCTTTGAAAAGCTCAAACTCTTATTGACTTATGCTCCCATCATACAACCCCCTAATTGGTCTCTACCTTTCGAGCTTATGTGTGATGTATCTGACTATGTTATTGGAGCTATCTTAGGAAATCGAGTAGAGAAAATGCCCCATGCCATCTATTATGCTAGTAGGACTCTGAATGATGCCCAACTCAATTACTCCACTACAGAAAAAGAGCTACTAGCCATTGTATTTGTTGTAGACAAGTTTTGATCATACCTCTTAGGGTCAAAGGTTATTGTGTTCTTTGACCATGCTGCTTTGAGATACCTTTTCTCAAAGAAAGATGATAAACCTCGTTTGATTCGTTGGTTCTTACTGTTACAAGAGTTTGATATTGAAATTCGTGATAAGAAAGGGTCTGAGAATATTGTAGTTGATAAATTATCTAGGATTGTCTCAGAGTGCACTAAGGATTTATTGCCCTTGAACAAATCTTTTTCTGATGAACAACTTTTAGTTGTCTCACAGTTGCCTTGGTATGCTAACATTGTCAATTATCTTATTACTAGTCAACTCTCTGAACATTGGACAAATTAGGATAGATCTAGGTTCCTTGCTGAGGTTAAACACTTTTTCTAGGATAACCCTTATTTGTTCAAGTATTGCCCTGATCAAATCATTAGGAGATGTGTTATTGAAAATGAGTTCCATAGTATTATTTCCTTTTGCTATGACTATGCATATGGTAGTCATTTTGGTTCTAAGAAAACAACTGCAAAGATTTTGCAATGCGGATTCTATTGGTCTACACTCTTTCATGATACACATGTATTTTGCTCCACATGTGATCGATGCCAATGTATGGGTATTATTTATTGTAGGAACATGATATCCCTTACTAACATCCTTATTGTGGAAATTGTAGATGTTTGGGGCATTGATTTTATGGGTCCATTTCCCCCTCATTTGGTTACAATACATTCTTGTAGCTGTTGACTATGTTCCAATCGGGAGATCAAAAATATTTTAGAAAAATAGTTCGACCCGATCGCAAGGATTGGTCACAACGGTTGAATGATACCCTTTGGGCTTATCGGACCGCATTTAAAACCCCCATTGGAATGTCCTCTTATCGACTTGTCTTTGGAAAAGCTTGTCACTTGCCTGTAGAATTAGAACATCGTGCTTATTGAGCTATCAAAACCTTTAATTTTGATATAAGTAAGGCTGGGTCACATCGTAAACTCCAACTGAATGAGTTAGAAGAGATTCGTAAGGATGCATATGAGAATGCCAAGATTTATAAAGAGCGAACTAAAATATTTCATGATAAATCTATTCTTAGAAAGTCCTTTAAGCCCAACCAAAATGTATGTTATTCAATTCTAGATTACGTCTCTTTCATGGAAAGTTACATTCTAAATGGACTGGACCATTCACTGTGACAAATGTTTTTTCTCAAGGGGCAGTCGAGATTTAAAACCCTAAGGATGGTAGTATTTTCAAAGTCAATGGTCAGAGGTTGAAACCATACTTAGAAGGGTTGGTAGATAGATATGTCGAGTGTATTCGTCTAGAGGACCCCATTTATCAAAATTGTTGACTTTAGAAAAAAATAAAAATAAAAATGATGAATTTTTTTTTGTGGGTGCTTATAATCCAAGTTTGGGGGTGGCATACTTGTTCAGAATATACTCTTGTGATTCCTTGTGATCCATTATTTCCTTGTTCTTGATAGAAGTCGAAAAGTACGCCATCCAAGGTAATTCTCAATATTTCCCTTGTGCATTTAATTTTTCAATATTGAGGACCATATTTGGTCTAAGTTTGGGGGTAGATGGAAATTTTGCATCAGTTAGATATATGTGTATATTTTCATATTAGAAAAAAAAAAAAAAGTTTCAAAGCCTATGCAATATCTGTCGTATTTTTATCTTTGAGTATTGAATTGTCATCAATTTGGTTGAGATTTGAAAAATCATTAGTGTATTTGAGACTATAACACCGAATCTAGTCAGAATGAAAGTTAGCCCTTAGTCTTTTATACTTATCATTATTTAGTTGTTGACCGTCATAGTTAAACCTTGGAAAACATTTCACGAGCATTGTCGGCTTACATTTTTTTAGGAAAGGTCTGAAATTTAGTGATGTCGTTCTATTGTCTTAGGAAGAATCGGTAGACCAGAATGAGATTCAATCAAGACTCCCGTGGTGAAGAGAAAAAAAAAATTCCAAAGGGTTGGCTTGAAGTTGGGAGTAAATTAAGCTCCTCTTGGTAAACAATTCCTTGTGAAAGTATGTCAAAAACTCCCAAGAGTTGGCTTGAGGTTGGGAGTAAATTAAGCTCTTCTTGGGTAAACAACTCCTTGTGGAAGTATGTCAAAAAGCTTCATTGGATACCTTCCTTCTACCATCGTCAAAGAAAAAATTAGTCAATTAAGATACCAATGTAAAATTGTTCTTATTCTGGAAAGCCGGTGATTTTTGAGATTTTTGAGATTTTTGAGTTATGTCATGAGGTTTTGACTAATTCTAAATTAGTGTTTAGTTGGTTCACTTTACAACAATGATGGACAATTTGGGTCTTCAACTAAATTTTGATAAGTGAACTAGATTTGACTTGATTTAGACTGTGAATATGGGTTTGAAATCTCAAATAAATTAATGATTCGAAAATCTGAAGTTGATGACAATTTGGTATTCAAGGTTACATATGTGATTGTTGTTGTATAATGCTTTAAAACTTGTTTTTCGGATGTTTGTGGGTATCATCACTGAAAACCCTCACGAGACTATAACTTGTCCACTAGGGATAACTTAGGGGTTTAAAGGCTTGTTGCGTATGCTAAATGCAATCGAGAGTTCCTGCGAAAGTGGTATAGTTAGGTTTTTTATTCTATTTTTCTCGAGGACTAGCAAAATATAAGTTTGGCGATATTTGATAAGTGCATAATTCATACACAATTAACCTTCAAAATATATTTATTAGTCATTTAGTTTAACTTATTTTAATTAATATTTGTGTTTTTTTGTTTTTGTAGATTATTTGTGATTTCTAGTTAAATTCATTTAAAGAAGCCCAAAATTGTATTTGACCATGTCTTAGTGTTTGGGCCATATATTTCAACCCGTTTATTGGATTTGTGCAAGCCTATTGTTTATGGAAAGCTAATTCAATTTAAAGAATATTACTATTTCATATAGAAACCCTAATTCTAAAGTTTAGAGGGCAAAAAAGATATTTCTAATCTGGCCCACTGTTTTGTGCGAAAATCAGCATCATCTTGGTAATATAATCACAGATTTTGAAAGAATGATCAGAATTGAGTGAAATCAAGGGCTGTGAAAAGAAGACTTGGTTGACAAGAAAGGAGTATCAGACCAATATATTTCAAATTCACTCTCCAAATTAGTCAAAAGTGGGATGCAAGATATCACCAATTAGGAAAAGCAATATGTCACATCCCAAATTTCCTAGAACTCCAAAACTCGAGCCTAAGAGCTAATGGAGTGAATGCGGAAGTAATATAAATAAAATAAAATCCCTTTAAGTCATCTAATACTCGTACAAGGGTAAAATAAACATACAACATCTCAAAGATGCTAAAAATATCACAAGGGATCGAAAAGAAGGTGAACCGAAACACTCTGTACCTTGAACGAATCATTCCAACCTCCCATGTTTACCCAAAGGCCAAATGGTCAAATCAAGGGTAAATAGTAATTTTCAACTACAGCTACGAATTTTGGACCTAGCACAAGCCATAGGAACAAACGTAACAAAATTTGAAGCCACGAGGAGAAATATATGAATTTTGGAAAATGGTATTGGACAATGCCGACCAAAACCGAAAGTTGAAGTACTCCTATTTCACCAAGGGTAAAACAGTCCTGCTAAGGGAAAATTAGTAATTTCAAATTTTATCTCAAACGGTTGGACATAGGGGTGACCAGAGAAACAAACGGGACCGAAATCGAAGTAACGAAACGGGAAATATGGAGTTTTGAAAATGGACCGTCGCAACTCAACTGCAGGCTTCGACATCTCGCAAATTGCGAGATGTCGCCCAGCAAAAATGGGTGAATCCCATTTACAAGCTGCGACATATCCCCTTTTGGGAGATGTCCCTCAGCCAGAATGGGTAATTCGCCCAAAGACCCCAAAATTTTCCAAAAAATGTAATTTCTCATCCGTTGTCCGATTTTGACGTTTCCAGTCCCGGAAATTCACAAATATTTGAAAAGAGAGTTTTTCACCTACGGGTTTCAAAAATAGTCACTGAGACCTCGAGAAACGTAATAAATGCAAACTTTGAGTGAAAGTGATTTCCTAAAATCTTGTAAAATTATCCGTCTTACCCCTAGTCTTCGTTTTAACTACCGTCGGCTTCTAAAAGTCTAAATCATTTTAAATGTGAGTTTCAAAACATTTCTAAAAAAAGATAATGTGTCGGGGCTACGGGGGTGGGCAAAAATGGGTTTTTCCATTCAAATCAAAAAAGATTTGTTTGAAAACTTAGAAAAATGCCGTTTTCGGCCGGTCACCTAATAATCACATCAATATAAAAAAAATTCATTACACTTCACTACACAAAAGGATTTTTAGAGTAATATTTAAAGCCCTAAGGCAATACATGATATTGTTTTCCATAAAATGAAATAGTATTTGATTTTCCGGCACCGAAATGCACCAAAAGAATAAAGTCTCCATGTATAACGCTCCAAGTGACATACATCCATTTAAGCTACTCGGTTAACACGCTAGTCGAAAAAAGATAAGCATTCACCATTTCTTTACAAGTTTTACAACAAGTGTAACATGTTTATACATATGAATTAAACAACTACTTTACAAAATAGGTACTCCGCCTTCTTATGCACAAAAGGGTGAAACCCACACCGTAACTTTACCAAAAGACTATGGACCTCCCAGAGAGGGATCACCACCTGAAAAATATATATGTTGTGGGGTGAGCTCACTAGCCCAGTAGAGGAAGCGTCCATCGCCTCAATCTCGGTAGTCTGAATGGTACAACCCAACTAAGGTTCATGCCACTAACCCCAGGTCGATCTCTTATTCCACATAGCTCTCATGCCAATCCGGAACCCCATTAAACTCAACAACCAAGTCCCCCAACATGCTCACAACATAATTATTCACAGTTATAACATGTTTCAATATCAATATCATAATCACACATATATGATAGTTCAAGTACAATATGACTCACACACCTCACATTACACACTCTACCTAATACATGTTAACGAATACACATTCTACCCATTCACAATTAGAAAGAGTATCGCACCCATTCTTACCAAGTGATTTTGACACTTCTCATTTTCAACAAGGAAGGCGGTTGCACGAGATGACCCGTAACTAAAGATTCGTATATCAAATGCACGAGATGACCAGCGACTTTGAGAATTAGATGACTCACCCTATACCCCATTCTCGGACGCAATAGTTCTGTAGGTTGGGAACACCCCCTGGCCAGTTGTTGCGACGATTCGACACAAGACTACTCACACATGGGTACACAACCCATATAAACCGACACCCATGTTTTTGACACTACATGGTGTACCACAAACTGCATGAAGGTTCTCAATCACAACCATATGAGATAAAATTACATGCTTCTATCAATTAGCATTATATTGGATCCAAATTATCACAAGGCTTACAATTTCACATTTATAAGAAGTTCACATTTATAGCAATACTTCTCAACATGCTCTTTCACAATACATACTCATTTTATTAGGCCATATATTGCACTCACATCATCACAGTGCTTACAATTTCACATTTATAAGCAATAAACCACAACATGAATTTATATCACAAAATCATATTCTTAAGGGCCTAAATCATCGTCTAAGTTTTCAAGACCCAACTCACACACATATATATATATACGACATATATACACATAGAAGCACACACCCTCGTACAAAGACGAACATAATTCATTTTTCCCCAACCTCAATTCCAAGAAAGCCTATTTAGGAATGCCCAAAAGAGGTCAAACTCAAGCTACTACTCGAAGTGTCCAATAGAATAGCTTACAGCTATCAACACACCAAATGAACAACAAGATTTACTATGGTGTCACAACAACCAAAATTTATACAAAAGTAGCTCCAACCACAAAAATCAACTCAAACCCTAATGATTTCTATTTTAGGGTTTCATGGAGAATGGAAAGCTTAAGAGTATAAATAAGAAACTTACCACTAGCTCTTCATAAGATGCAATTCAAGAACTACCCAATAGAACTCACTTGGTAGATGAAAGCTAAATAAACCTTCCATAAACATGAATAGAATGAGGGAACAATCAAAACCAACTCAAGAATTCAAAAACATGAAAACTAGGGTTCCTATAACAAAACCCTAGAATAAATTAGAATACTTACCAAAGTGGTTCAAGAATACCACCAAAAACTATCCCCAACTAGCAAGAAGAGAAAGATAGAGTAAGTGTTTGTGAGATGTTTGAAGTCTTGTAAAGTGGTTAACCCTAAACGGTTGTAGAGATTCTTCACTCACCTTCTCACCATCCAAGTGTTGAGAATAAGGCAAGAAAAATGAAGAGATGATCCAATGGTAGAAATGAAGTCTTGCCAAATGAAAGACCAAGAATAATGGATTATTGCATTTGAGTGGCAACCAAACAAGGCCCTATAATCCAAGGGTTGAGAACAAAGATGGGAGAAGAAGATCAATGGCTAGAAATGGGACACCACTCCAAAAGTGTAAAATGACCAATATCTTCCCAACTTATGGTTATTTACAAGAGTACCATCATGACTCTTAAATACACTTTCACCCCTTGTCATCCTCTCTAATTACTAAGATACCACTCATGCCCCAACACTTAGCCAAAATATCTACACCTTCCACTAAGTGCTTAAAATGTGAAATTACTCATTAATCTTTCGGCCATTTCTTTCCCGAAATAGTTTTCAATAATTTTCATTATTCTCAAAATTAAAGTACAACCTGCAACTTACAATTTTTATATCACATACAACATGTATGTCATGCTAAACACATAAACACATTAAGCACATAATCACATAAGCACTTAATTATTTAAATAAATTTTTTAATTCACACGTAAAAATACCGGACGTTACAACCTCCACACCTTAGGAGATTTCATCCTCGAAATCAAGACATACTTATAGAATAAAACAAGTCCGAGTATTTTTCCCAAACGTCACACTCACGCTCCCAAGTCACCTCCTCGACTCCGCGATGGTGCCAGAAGACCTTAACTAACGGAATAGTTTTACCCCGCAAAAACTTACTCTCGATCATCCAAGATCCTCACAGCTCTCTCCTCATAGGACACGTCCTCGATAACATCGACATCAACCCAACTCAATACATGAGAAGGATCCGGCTCGTACATGCAAAACATAGAGACATGAAAACATTATGAAACCTCGACAATTCCGGTGGCAACGCTAAATGATACGCCACCTCGCCGACATGGTTAAGAATCTAGAAAGGTCTAATAAAATGTGGATAAAGCTTGCCACTTTTCCAGAATCGCATCAAGCCCTTCCGAGGTGAGACCTTTAGAAACACATGATCTCCAACCTCAAAGAACAAAGGACGCCTACGCCGATCCGCATAGCTCTTCTGTCGACTCTGTTCTGTAACCAAATGATGTCAAATAATCGTAATCTTCTCGGTTGCCTCATGAACCATATCGGGTCCCAAAAGTGCAACATCACCAACCTCAACTCAATAAGTCGGTGAACGACACGGTCTACCATACAACACCTCAAAAAGTGCCATATGTATACTAGACTGATAACTGTTGTCATACGCGAACTCTGCCATATGAAGACAATCCTCCCAATTGCCTCTGAAATCTATAGCACAAGCACGAAGCATATCCTCAAGCATCTAAATGGTATGCTCCGACTGACCATTTGTCTGAGGATGGAAAGCAGTACTAAACCGTAACTGCATATCAAATACTTTAAAAAAATCCTCCCAAAATTGTGACGTGAATCGCGGATCTCGATCCGAAACAATAGTCACTGGAATCCCGTGAAGCTTGACAATCTCCTTCACATACAACCTACTAAGAACCTCTATATTATCAGTCTCATGGATAGGTAGAAAATATGCAGTCTTTGTCAATCAATTAATGATCACCCACACTGCATCCTTCTGATTCTTCATTTTCGGTAATCCTGACACGAAGTTCATGCAAATATGCTCCCATTTCCACTTAGGAATCGGTAACGGATTTAGCAATCTGGTAGGTCCTCGATGCTCAACCTTAACCTACTGACAAATAAGACAATGACTCAGAAAATCCGTAACTGATTTCTTTATTCCTTGCCACCAATAATGACGCCGAAGATTATGATACATCTTCGTGCCACCTACAAGCCTGAAACTATGAAACTCTCGCAAAACCTCCTCATGACAAGTCTGCGGTACATAGAGTAAACCCTGGAAATGATAACCTCCATCAGAGTGCAAAACTCAATCATCAACGACCTCGCCACTAGTAATACGAGTGCGAACCGTAACAATGCTATCATCTTGTCCCTAAGCCTCAATCACATGACTCACAAGTGAAGGTTGTGTCACCATGCTAAATAAAGACACTAATGACTCCCCATTATCATGGAAACGAAGGTCTAACTCCGCGATGTCCTCCATCATCCGCTACTCATGAATAAAGATGCTAGATAATGATGCCTCTGACTTGCTACTCAATGCATCCGCCACCACATTAGCCTTCCTAGGGTGATACTGGAGTGCAAATTCAAAGTCCTCCATGAACTCGACCCATCGACGCTGCTGCAAATTCAAGTCCCACTGCGTAAAGTTATACTGCAAACTCTTTTGATCGGAGAAAATCTCAAATCTCTCACCATACAAGTAATGCCACCATCCCTTAAGGGCAAAAATAACTGCTGCAAGCTCTAAGTCATGCGTAGGATAATTCCTCTCGCGAGTCTTCAACCGTCGAGACCCATAAGCCACAACTCTCTCGAACTTCATAAGTACACATCCTAGTCCCTCGCGAGAAGCATCATAATAGATCACATAACCGACGTCGCGCTCGGGAATAATCAACACCAGAGCCGTAGTGAAACGTGTCTTCAACTCAGTGAATGCCTCTTCACACTTGTCATCCCACACAAACTTGACACCTTTTCTCATGATACGAGTCATAGGAATCGCCAAATGAGAAAAGTTCTTCACAAATCGCAGATAGTAACCCGCTAAGCCAAGAAAACTATAGACCTCAAAAACATTAGTCGGCCATTTCCAATTCATCACAGCCTCTATTATTTAAGGATCCACCAAAATGCCACCATTGGAAACAACATGTTCCAAAAATCTAACTTCGTGAAGCCAAAACTCAAATTTGTCATACTTGGCATACAATCGGTTCTCTCTTAGGATTTGAATAACGGTCCGAAGATGAACCTCATGCTCACTTTCCGTAGAATAGTAAATTAAAATGTCATTTATGAACACTACTACAAATCTATCTAAGAACTCATGGAAGATACGATTCATAAGTCCCATGAATGCCACTGATGCATTAGTCACACCAAAAGGCACCACCAGAAACTCGAAAACCCCATACCGAGTGCAAAACGTGGTCTTCGGAATATCAATATCCCTAACCCGTACCTGATGATAACCGTACCTCAAGTTAATCTTGGAGAAGAACTTAGATCCCTTGAGTTGATCGAACAAGTCATCAATCCGTGGCAATGAATATTTGTTCTTGATTGTCACCCGATTCAACCTATGATAATCGATGCATAACCGTAGTGAACCATCATTTTTCTTAGCGAAAAGAACCGGAGCACCCCAATTGGAAATTTTAGGCCGAATTAAACCCTTCGCCTTAAGATCGTCAATTTGCTCCATCAATTCCTTTAACTCTGTTGGTTCCATTTGGTACGGTGCCATAAAAAAAGCGTCGGTACCCGGTACAAGATCAATAGCAAACTCCACCTCACGAATTGGAGGCAAAGAAGTCAAGTCATCGGGAAAAAATTCCCAATACTTGCCTATGACATAAGGTACCTCGATGTGACCACGAACCTCATCGTCAGTCAATAGACTTGCCAAAAGAAAACAAGACACATCACAACCCCATATACAATAAGAAAAAGTAGAGGAGTCATTGCGATCACCAAAGAAGTGGAAACGTTCGCCCTTAGGCGTGCACACAGACAATCGACCTCTAAAGTAGTCAATCTGTGCATCAAAGGTAGATAACCAATCCATGCCCAAGATGACGTCAAAGCTCGTCATATCCAGAAGAATGAAGCCAAACCTTAACGATCATCCGGTAATCACAATATCACACTTTTGACACACTTTAGATAAATACACACTACCCCCAATCGGTGTGTCTACCCACAAAGGTACCCCAAGATCTGAAACAAGTATATCCAAAGTAGATGCATAAGTAGAAGCAATAAAAAAATGAAAAGCTCCATAATCAATAAGAACACGAGCCCAACACCCGTACACAGGAAATGTACCTCGCACGATAGAAGTCCATGCTACATTGTCTACTACTGTGATTGCATAAGCACAGCCCTGAAGACGTGGAAGCTACTGGATCATCCCCCACCATCTCTGGTGCGAATTGAAACAAGCTGGTATACTGAAGCTCATACTCGGTCACTGATAAATCACCCTGAACCAACTCAATGAACCGGTCCCTCATGTTTATCCTAGCAATATGTGGGAAATACCGATGATAGTCCGAATGTCCTTCATATTAGTAACAGACTTCCACCAACCTTTAACATCGCCAGTAAGTCAAAACGATGCAATCATGACTTGTACATCATCATCAACCACCTTAAGAATATCAAATTCATTTGTTATCTGCTCTAACCAATCATCTGCTATAAGCGGATCCGGACCACCCACAAAGGAAGGTATGTCTAATCGCACGAAATCCCGGAGAGCCTTTTGAGCACGCGAACCCTCATCCTCAACATGCTGTCTCTGAGGAACCTGTGCCATAGCTATTGCTAAAGCATGCATAAACTAATCACCATCCGTGAAAGGTGTAGTCGGTACACGCTCCCCAACATTCAGGATGTACTGGCACATTCTCGCCCACAATTAGAGGTACTTGATCTGGAGCATCACCCTCTTTAACAACACGCGATCAACCTCTACGTTGCAACATGCTCTCTACATGACAACAACTAAACATGTAAGGCACAAGTACAATCATAGTACACCAAACAAAACCACAAAGCCATGCCGATACACGCATAAGTCAGTGATGTACAAGAGATGAGAACTAATACGTAAACACGTAACATAAAAGTAAACAAGAAACGTAAAATAAGGGAGTGAATGCGAAATTAATAGAAACGAAATAAATTCCATTTAAGTCGTCTAATAGCCGTACAAGGGTAAAATAGACATATAACATCTCAAAGATGACAAAAAGATCATAAGCGATAAAAAAGAAGGTAAACCGAAACACTCAGTACCTTAAACGAATCATTCCAACCCCCCGTATTTACTCAAGGGTAAAATGATCAAATCAAGGGTAAAATGATAAATGCAAACTTTTAGTAAAAGTGATTTCCTAAAATCTCATAAAATTATCCATCTTGCCTCGGTCTCCGTTTTAACTACGGTCGGCTTATGATAATCAAAATCTTTTAAAAGTGAGTTTAAAAACATTTCTAAAACAAGATAATGTGCCGGGGCTACAGGGGTGGGCAAAAACAGGTTTTTCCATTCAAACAAAAAAGGATTTGTTTGAAAACTTAGAAAAACGCCTTTTTCGACCGGACACCTAATAACCACATCAATATCGAAAACATCCATTACACCTCATTACATGATAGGTGTAAAATATTAGACATTTTGACCCCTTAATTCACTATTTTTAATATCTTTCATTCCATTATTTGGTATTTTTATTGCGTTTGCGTGTTAGGGCATGTTTCAGGAGCTTAATGAAGAAAGGGAGCTAACTTCGGTGAATTAACTGAAGAGTATGTTCTTTCAATCTAAGAGGAGAGTCAAATAGACAATCCGAGACAAAAATGGCTCCCAGAGGGAAAAAATGGAATTTCTAGAAGCCGTCATCTTCAGCAAAAAGTATCGTGTGTTCAAGATAATTGTTTTGGTGCATTCACGGAGAAAAGTCATTTTCCACAAAATACCTATGCTTTTGCCTACGCTTTCAGTTTCAAAAAGTTGTTGGAAATCACATTTCTACGCTTGGGCCTACGTTTGGAGGTACGCTTGGGACATACGCTTGAAACGTAGGACATCTACGCTTGAAGCGTAAGTGTGGCAACTTTTGGTGGTTTTTCGTGGATTTTTCCTGTTTCACCCTCGACTCCATTGCAAGACATGTCTGCGACTTTAGACCTCTATATATGTGTATATACGCTTATATATATGAGAAATTAGGGTTTTCATGAGTTTTAGAGTGAAAAGACAGAAAAAGACCTCTCTATACCATTGCCAGTATATACACGATCATATATCAGATCCAAGGGGTTGGTTTCGTGAGGCGTTCGTAGAGAGGTTGGTTTTGTGAGACATTTGTAGAGAGGTTAGTTTTGTGAGACGTTCGTAGAGGGGTTAGTTTTATGACATGTTCGTAAAGGCTTGTTCAGAGGTTCATTCATTCATACTTGTTGTTGTTTAGTGCTATATTCAAACCTAAAGATCCGGAGAAGAACATTATGGAGAGCGTTTCTACGTCAACGATGTAGTCACCGTCTTCCATAGCTAACTAACTCGGTATCTATGGTTTTCTAGCAAAACCATAGTCAAGTAATGTAGTTTTTTCATTGTTTTCAATTGTAAAGAGGGGAAACTGTTTACCATACTGTGATGATAGTAGTAGTTTAGAGACCGTACTGATTTGCATTATAAAATTCTATGTTTGTTCTAAATTCTTGTCTTAGATGGAATGAATACATTATTTTACACAACTATGAAAATTCAATATAAACAGGAACTCGGATGCTTAATTATGGTTTTCTACACAATGGTGGTAATGAAAGTTGAAACCCTTGGTTGACACAGGCCATGCCTTGACATTTTAATATAGACATGCTTTAGTTTATTTTCATGCATTAGTAGATTAGAGTAGCATAATTGGTATGTACTAGTTAGGTTAGTCATGAGACGGGTTGTCGCGATCCATTTCATGGTATTCCCTTTTGGGGTCGTATTTAGCTATTTGTTGTACGACCTAATTCATAGTTATGGATCGCCCTCGTACAATTCATACAGTAAGGAACTATATTATGCGGTTAGTGGTGGAGTGATGAAAACCTTAGTTTTCTCTCTCATCTGAATCACAACCAATTTAATTTTTTTTATAATATTAGTTAAAATAAATAATTTGGTATTTGACCACCCAAACAAATAATTTTCAGAAAATATAATTCAGTGTTTTTGAATTGCTAAAGTAAACAATCTTAGTCTCTGTGGGATCAATATCCCTTACTCAAGCCGTTTGCTATTCTATAATTGATACGTGCGTTTGCGTAGGGTAAAACCTAGTCATTAAGGTATTGTTTTTCACCATATATTTTTATACACATGACGTCCCATCACTACACAAATGGATTCTAAGTGTAATATTCAAAGCCCTAAGGCAATACATGCTACTGTTTTCCACAAAATTAAATAATCTTTACATTTCCGGCACCGAAGTGCACCAAAAGAATAAAATCACCGCGTATAACGCTCTTTGGGACATACATCCATTTAAGCTACTCGGCTAACACGCTAGCCGGCAAAAGATAAGCATTCACCATTTGTTTACAATTTTTACAACAAGAGTAACATGTTTATACATATGGATTACACCACCACTCTATAAAATAGGTACTATGCCTTCTTATGCACAAAAGGGTGAAACCCACATTATATCTTTACCGAAAGACTACAGACCTCCCAGAAAAGGATCACCACCTGAAACACATATATGTCGTGGGGTGAGCTCACTAGCCCAGTAGAGGAAGCATCATTGGCTCAATCTCGGTAGTCCGAGTGGTATAAACCAACCAAGGTTCATGCCAATAAGCCTAGGTTGGTCACTTCTTCCGCATGGCTCTCACACCAATCCGGAACCCCATCGAACTCAATAACCATGTCCCCCAACATGCTCACATCATAATTATTCACAATTATAACATGTTTCAATATCAATATCATAATCACACATATATGATAGTTCAAGTGCAGTCTGACTCACACACCTCACATTACACAGCTTTCTCAATACATGTTAATGAATACGCACTTTACCCATTCACAATTAGAAAGAGTACCGCACCGATTCTTCCCAAGTGATTTTGACACTTCTCACTTTCAACAAGGAAGTCGGTTGCACGAGACGACCCGTGACTAAAGATTCATATATCAAATGCACGAGATGAATCGCGACTTTGAGAATGAGACGACTCACCCTATACCCCATTCCCGGAAACATTAGTTTCGTAGGTTGGGAAGACCCCCTGGCCAGTTGTTGCTACGATTCGACACAAGACTACTTACACATGAGTACACAACCCGTATAAACTGACACCCATGTTTTTGACACTACATGGTATACCTAAAAATGCATGAAGGTTCTCAATCACAACCATATGCCATCACAATACATGCATCTATCAATTAGAATTATATTGGATCCAAATTATCACAAGGCTTATAATTTCACATTTATAACAAAGTTCACATTTATAGCAATATTCTCAACATGCACTTTCACGATACATGCTCATTTTACTAAGCTATATATTGCACTCACATCATTAGAATGCTTACAATTTTACATTTATAAGTAATAAACCACAACATGAATTTATATCACAAAATCATGTTCTCAAGGGCCTAAATCATCGTTTAAGTTGTCAAGACCTAACTCGCATATATATATATATATATATATATATATATATATATATATATACGACATATATACACATCGAAGCACACAACCTCGTACAAAGATGAACATAATTTGTTTTTCCCCTACCTCAATTCCATGAAATCCTATTTAGGAATGCCGAAAAGAGGTCCAACTCAAGCTACTACTCCAAGTGTCCAATAGAATAGCTTCCAACTATCAACAAACGAAATGAACAATAAGATTTACTATGGTGTCACAAGAACCAAAATTTATACACGAGTGGCTCCAACCACAAGAATCAACTCAAACCCTAATGATTTCTATTTTAGGGTTTCATGGAAAATAGAAAGCTTAAGAGTACAAGATAGGAAGCTTACCACTAGCTCTTCACAGGATGCAATTCAAGAACTACCCAATAGAACTCACTTGGTAGATAAAAGCCAAATCAACCTTCCATAAACATGAATAGAATGAGGGCAAAATCAATACCAACTCAAGAATTCAAAAACATGAAAACTAGGGTTTTTATAACAAAACCCTAGAGTGAATTAGAAGACTTACCAAAGTGGTTCAAGAACACGACCAAGAACAATCCCCAACTAGAAAGAAGAGAAAGAGAGAGCAAGTGTTTGTCATTGGATTGAAATCTTGCAAAGTAGCTAACCCTAAAGGGTTATAGAGATTCTCCACTCTCCTTTTCACCATCCAAGGGTTGAGAATAAGGCAAGAAAAATGAAGAGATGATCCAAGGGTAGACATGAAGTCTTGCCAAATGAAAGACCAAGAATAATGGATTATTGCATTTGAGTGTCAACTAAACAAGGCCCTATGATCCAAGGGTTGAGAAGGAAATGGGAGAAGAAGATCAATGGCTAGAACTGAGACACCACTCCAAAAGTGTAAAATGACCAATATCTTCCCAACTTAGGAGTATTTACAAGAGTGCCATCATCACTCTCAAATACCTTTTTACCCCTTGTCATCCTCTCGAATTACTAACATGCCACTAATGCCCCAACACTTAGCCAAAATCTCTACACTTTCAACTAAGTGCTCAAAATGTGAAATTACGCATTTATCTTTCGGCCATTTTTTTCTAGAAATCGTTTACAATAATTTTCATTATTCTCAAAATGAAAATACAACATGTAACTTACAATTTTTATATCACATACTACATGTAAGTCATGCAAAGAACATAAACACATTAAGCACATAATCACATAAGCACTTAATGTTTAAATAAAAATTTTAATTAACCCATAAAAATACCGGACGTTACAAATCTAAGAATTTTTTATTCTCTTCTTTACTTTCCTAGAAGAAAACCTTGAGGACATCTTTAAATACGACACATGTGGATGCACAAAAAAGAAAGATATCATCAAGAACCAAGGAACAGAATGGAAGACTAGTGTAATCCACGGTGAAAACAAACAGTTCTTCCTTCTTGATTTTGGTTTGGTTGTTGTTTTATTATTTTATTCTTCATGTGTAACTAACTCTCTCGGCAAAGGTCGAGAGGAAACCATTTTCATGTACAATTTCATGATTTATAATTGAATAGTTGAATATTTTATTAAATAAATTCTTCTTGTTGTTATTTACTTGTTTACCGATGCATTCAATTTAATGTGGTTTAATCAAGACTTGAATTAAATGTATTATAATTCTAGCATATAGGTTACTTATGTCTGACCATGAACTTGTAATCTTAATTGGCGATTTAAGAAGAAGAAAGTAATGAATAACTGGTTATGCCTGACGACGGATAAATAGTTAGGAATTATACTTTCTTTCAATTAGGTGTTTATTATTCATGATCAAGATAATAAATATTTGATTGAACCTATGCCATAACCCGGATAGGCCATCCATATAATTGATAATAATTATTTTTTTATTGGATGTGTGAAGATTACAATATTTAATAACTTCAATTGAAAATCGGAATTGTATTGATTAGTGGTGGAATCGAAGCCTTGGTATTTTCTTTATTATTTTCTTTGTATCACTTTTACAATTATTCTTTTCTCTACTCGTCAATATTTGATTGAATTAGTTAAATATTAATTTTTAGATTTAATTTATCTTAATCAATCCTCGAGGCAATGATCTCGCAATACTAGTACTCCTCGCTACTATGATTTATATACTTGCGAGTTAAATTTGATTTAGGTTAATCTATCTTTTGGGTTACTCTAAATTTCACATCATACAAGCCTAAAACATAAGACAGGGCTTGGAAGCCTTTAAAGGATTTATAGGATGACCTCCAAAAGCGCTCAAAGGGACCTTCAGTTGCGAAAATAAGGTCTTAGAAAGAGCATTAGAATTCTCTAAAAACGGGTTCAAAAGAACTAACACCATAGGGAAGTGAGGAGAGCATATCATGAGAAGATTGAGTTTGGAAGAGACCATTCCATTAGGATACCATGATTATCTTCTGAGTCATTGAAGCCTTTGGCAGAGAACAAAGCATCTCTAGTGTTTTTTATGATGAGCGTCAGGTGTGTGCAAATTACGTAGTTAAAAACAACACCTTAACGTCACTTTTGGCTTTACCCTTCTGCAAGCGCGCAAATCAATTGTTTATAGTTTTACTTGAGTAGGGGAATATCGATCCCACAGAGATAAGGATTGTTCACTTTAATAATCTAAAAACACTGAATTATAGTTTTCCAAAAAGAGTTGATTTTTGTAAATTATCTAATATTACTTAAATTAATCTAAACAACAAAGTAAATTGGTTTGTGATTCAGAGAGAGAGAAAACTAGGGTTTCTCACTCCACCACCAACAGCATAACATAGTCCAAATTCTAATTTTAATTGCATGAGGGTGATCCATTGATTGTGAATTAGGTCACATCGCGCCAGCAGTTTGACCCCAAATTGGATTACTCAAAACCGGATCGCGACAACCCATCTCAAGACTAAACTGATTAGTGCATGCTGACTACTAACAAAAAGTAAATTAAAGCATAAAAAACTAAGGCATGTCTATATCAGTTTGTCAGGGCATGGCTTGTGTCAACCTAGGGTTTTGAGTTTTATGACCACCATTATGTAGAAAATCACAGATTAAGCATCCGAGTTCCAGCCCATAGTGAATAATTATGATTGTGTAAGATAAATATATTCGAAAAATATAAGACAAGAATTAATTCAAATATACAAACTTGTATCACGAATAAAAACGATCTCTCATCTAACACAATCATCACAGTATAGTCACAGCTTACCCTCTCTACAATTGAAAACAAAATCAGAACTACATTACTTGGCTAGGGTTTTGCGAGAAAACCCTAGATACTGAATTAGTAGAGCATGGTTGAGAGAATATGCATTGACAGTGTAGAAACACTCTCCATGGCCTTCTTTTCCGGATCTCTAGGTCTTTAATGGTGGTTCTCTTCAATGGAAGATAACTCTATGAATGAACGTGTATCTCTAAAACAGAACTAAAAATAACCCTAAAAGCATCTCTTTCTAAACCCTAATACTCTCATATTTATAGATAAGTGAGGGAAACCCTAATGGTTGCCCTTTTCTATAATTTCATAATACATCAATAATCTCATAAAATCAAATGTAAATATGTGTATAAGCTTGTACGTATAGGTCTGGAATCACCGGTTACTTGAAATATCGAAGTAGGAGAAAATTGGAAAATTCAGCATGTCGAGGGATCACGTGACCATCACGTGGGCCCTACGCTCCTGACCTACGATTGGGCGTAGGTCTAGAGCATAGGGTCGAAAACCACAGCGTTGGTTGAGTCCAATTTGCCCATTTTTCTCTCTGGTGACGTAGGTATCATGCACTTTTGCTATAAAAACCTGTCTTTTCGTATTTGAGTGAAACTGGTCGCCTTTTACTCCCGATGCTTTTCGGTGAAATAATAATGTTTGAAAATAACATTTTTGCCCTTCCGTTGAGATAATGATGTCATGAAATGACCATTTTACCCTCTAGTAGCTCTTCTTTGCTCTGACGCACCTCTTAATTCCTTTCTCGAGATAGAAATGAACACAAACTCAATTAATTCACCGAGATTAGCTCTGTTTCTTCATTAAGTTGCTGAAACATGCTTACACACACAAACAAGATAAAAATACAAAGTAATGGAATGCAAAGACATAACAAACGCAAGATAGTGGCAAAACATGAGCAATATTGAGCACCTATCACACCCCCAAACTTACATATTGCTAGTCCCTTAGCAATAAACTCAGAGAAAACTGACTATGATGATTCTTATTCTATCTAACCTATCTACTATAACCTAATCCCTTGTTTTCGTGAGGGTCAATGATTACACTTAGCACGTGTAACAAGCCTTTTAAACCCCTAGGTTACCCTTAGTGAACGAGTGAAGTCTCGTGAAGGTTTCTACAAACATCTCAATTCTTTTGTACTTACGTATTAATGAGTTCACACACACAATTCAAATAAGCTATGATACAACACACAAGATAATATGAATGGAAATATTCTCACACTTACTATCAAACAATAATTGTATCAGGATTTGTGTTATGAATGATCCTCACTTAAATGAATGATTTTGTTACTCTCTACTTAAAATTCAGACAACCTTCTGTGACTTTATGAACATTCAACTACAATATTTCAGTTTCTTTTCTCCTACTTCATTGATCAAATTTTTCCCTTTTTCATTAAAACGTAACTTTTAAACTTTCCACTTTTCATCTCTTTTTGTCTTTCTAAGTCTTCGAACTTTCCAGTGAGAATTTATGCTCATCAGTCTTCTCCCCTTTAAATGAGAACAGTGATATTGGTGATACCAAGGCCCGATTACTCAGATCAAAGAACTTCTTTTTGCATTTTATTTTCTCTAAATTTTTCAATTTTCTCCATTTTAACCAAAACAACTCCCCTTCTCCCCTTTTATTGTGGCAAAACTATTTTTCAATTATATAATAAAAAATCAACCTATTTATCATAGTGAATGCGTGCTTGTGTTTATAGGTCAAAGTCGTCTTTTTTAATTTCAATTTCACTCATTCACTCACCCATGTAAAACCACATCACTTTACTAACTTGATCTATTCATTATTCTCATGAGCGGGAATATCACATCACATACTACTCATGCCTCATATACACCAACTTAATCAACTGTAAAATGCCAAACATTCATGCATAAAAATAAAGAATTGTTCCAATTTGTTTTTTTTTTTTCTCAAAAATCTTTATTCCTTGCAATACTATACCCTTACGCCCAAACTTAAATCAGATCATGTCCCCAGGGTCAAAAATAGAATAAGAGAACATATACAGTTATTCTTGAAGCTCAATTTTGGATTCCAAAGCAAAACACAAATCGTCTCCCCCAAACTTGAATTGGATCACCTGGAGATATCATTAACAAAGCACACACACACAATCATAGCAATGGAAAAGAAATTGCATCATAAACATCCAGAAATCGACACATGTTGTCAAAGAATAAAAGACTTTTTTTTTTAATTTTTTATTTATGACAAAAATAATAACAATAAAAAAAACTTATTTGGCCTTAAGGGCCTACAATCCTAAAAGAATAAAAATAATCAATAAGAGAAACAAAGACGTGGCCTTAAGGTTCTACCGTCTCTACAAATAAAATACCCTAAAAATCCTAACCCTAATTCCTATTTTGCCTCTTCTTCTTCTTCATCACTCGACACAACATTCTTCAACCATATCCGGCAATCTGCAGTTTCCTTGTCAAATTAGGATTACTCTAAAAATTCTACACAAATTCCTAAAAATAACTTAAACAAATCTAAATACAAGTATAAGTACATATCAGGCCAAAACATCCCAAAAAGGGTCTAATTTTTCAAATTTTCTGGTCCAATCACGAACCACCCTACGCTTGGGCGTAGGGTAGGGCAAATGTTTTTTTTTTCTTTTTAAAACAAGTCATGACACGCTTCCTAATAACCAACGCACCCCCAAATTTAAACGCACACATGTCCTCATAGTGCAAAAATAAAATGACACATACTCAACATAATAAACATAGTAAGGCATGCATATCAATAAAAACGGTCAAAATTATCATTTTATATAAAAGCAAAAATATCACAAACAATTAGAAATGATAATTAAAACAGTCACAAAAGCTCAAACACTAACTGTTTGCTATGATTAATCTCTACTGTGAACAGCTAAAACAAAAAAATCCTAAAAACAAAATAAAATGAAGAAAACTAAATTACAACTACAAAGCATCATCTGGAGGTGGCTGTGATGATGGAACGGTCACTCCCATATGTCTCATCATAATATCCATTAACTCACGGTGCTCACACTGTCGAACCTGTCTCTCCTCTGTGAATGAGCACTCTAATCCCTCAATACGGCCAATCAACTGGTCGTACTGAGTCTGAGTCATCATTACAGCGCCTCCAACTGGGGCCTGTGGCACATCATCTCCTATAATAGCCTCCTCAGAATGTGGCACCTCCACCTCAGGCATCTCATCCTCAACCTGTGGCATCTCCACATCATCCTCCTATACACTTGGTAGTAAAACTCCTCCGAACTTGCGTCAACAAGCAAATGTCTCTGGACCCTTCTTGAGCCACCCCTCGATCCATGCTCCCTTCCCATACGAAACTAATGGTGCAAACATATCCTCGGCATCCATCTATAATCCCTGATCAAATATCAACTTAATCACAAGGCAGGGAATAATCATTTGAAACTTGGGAGTCCCAACCTTGTTTTCCCGACGCAAGTGAATATAATGTCGGAATAAAGTCTACCAAAGAGCGAGTGGAATAGAGTACCAGTGACCAAACTTCAAAGCATAGTACAATGCCGGAAATGGCGGGTAACACATGGTCTGATGGCTATGTTATAATACATTGGACTGGACTATCACATCCCAAAGCCACAACATCGAATGATAGTTGGATTTCTTGGTCCCATTATGCATATTATCAGCCCACTGCCCCTAAGTCTGTAGTCTCACCATATCATAAAGTTGCAGAAGTGGATCTGGCATAGATGGGAACTGCTCCTCTAGCTCCGCAGGGCCCTCGTGTGGAACACCCCATGCAGTAGCAATACTAACAGGAGTAATCTCAAACTCCCACCCCTAAACCACTATCATTAGCTGAGTCCCTCTGGTGTAATGCCTCATATGAAGCCAAAACTTGCTAATCATGTCAGCGCAAATATGTGGTGTAGTTGGGGCTAGGATCGGCAATAATATGTGCTCCTTCAGTATGCCTATAGTCTAATGTTTAACTGGCTCTATCCGCTCAAGTGGCGTAATAGAAAAAGTACGATTCTGTCAGAACCCCTTCTTCAACGCTTGAGTCATGAGCGTCTCCTTGGAGACTGTTGAATGCTTCTATTTGTAAGAAACGAGATCACCCTCGTCACCATCAACTGCCATCTTGGGATACGACACCTTGCCGCACTCAGCATCCTCTAACTCTACCTCCTGCTCTGTCTGCCCATCCTCACTATCACCACTCTCAGAAGTCTACTCATCGGATGACTCTGACTCATCTGGTAGTGGTGATGGCTCAAGGACTGGAACCTATGCCCGGGGTTATGATGGTGCCCTGGGTACAGTAAGTGGAACTATCATCTGGACAAATCTTAAATCTAACTCAGTACCCTTCGTATGTGCCAGCAGCCTCTCAGACACCTCATCTGATGAATTCGGTACAACATACACCAGTCTCGGTGCCCAAGTACTATGGCATACAAGCTGCGTACTCTCCAGGGGCAGTGATCATGATCTATCCCTCTGCACTACCGTCCCCAACGTAAAAGCACCTTCATCCACCTTTCTCGCTTTTACGCGAGCCATTCCTATAGAATTCAGATTGTTACAAAAATGAGTTAAAACTTTACGGTCATCGAATAGAACTCAAAACAATATCTAAAGTATTGTAATACGACGATTAAACAAGACCTTATCTCAAAAATTCGATATTCAATCCGTATCTCAAGTCAGAAACCCAACTTTTTCAAAAATGGATTAAAACACGATTTCGATCGGTTTTGTTCTTCAATACTAGTTTAGAATAGTTATATTAAGTAATCGAAACAAAAATAATGGATCAAAACTTACCAAATCGCGAGAAACGGTAAATTCCCCAAAATTGGATTCCGAAGAGTTTTCGAGTTCTTCACGTGAATCCGTACACACCGCTCACTAATATGATGATCCGCCGCTTGGGAATGGTAGGAAATATCGATATATGGCTTGAGGAGCAAACGGGAGTCGATTCGATGGAGAGGAGAGGGAGAAAAACAAAATTTGAAAATAAAAAGTCACAGGACTGTTTTATACAGTCCCCGTGACCTACGCGTAGGTGTAGGTCACCCTACACTTGGGCGAAGGTGCCAAAGATGGATTTTTGGCTTCAGCCACTTCGTTGCTCCTTCTCGATTCTCGAACACTCGAACCTCCCCTATACACACCTATTTACATGATTGACCTCAAATTGTCAAAATTAAGCGCTTCGTGGACGAAAATATTCCTCCAAATGATGATGACTATTTCAGATTCGATCTTAAAATTTTTCAAAAACTGAATTAAACTACTATTGTATAACTACAAACTAAGATCAAAAGCTATTCCTTATCATTTAGTACCAATGTTTAACGTCGTTGGCTCAACTTTGCCGCCTCTCAGTATTTAGGATTAAAATCATCCGGCTCTGGTGCCAGTTGTATTAAATCAACTGTTTCAACGACACTCTCTATTGGCACAACTTCTATATAATGCTTTAAACACTGACCATTCACCACAAATCACTTTTTGTTGTCCGGATCGTCAAGTTCCACCGCTCCATGGGGGTAAACCTTAGTAGCACCCGATCTTTTGATATCAAAATTCAATCTTCTGATCACCGAATATGCTCTATGCTCAAGTTCCATAGAGAGATGACACACCTTACCGTAGACCAATCTATATGGTGGCATACCAATCGGTGTCTTGTAAGCGGTCTTGTGTGCCCAGAGTGCATCATTTTACCTTCTCGGCCAATTATTCAAATCAGAATCCACTGTCTTTTCAATAATGTTCTTGATCTTCCTGTTAAAAATCTCCACTTGACCACTCGTCTGTGGGTGATATGACGTTCCAATTCTATGAGTGACACCATACTTCTTGCATAAGGGCGGAAGAAATTAGTTGTCGAAGTGGTTGCCGCCATCACTGATTAACACTCATGGCATACCAAATCTAGAAAAGATATTGGATTTAACAAAATCCTCAACCATAATGTGATTTCCATGCGATGTGGAAACAACCTCTACCCAGTTAGAAATGTAATAACTCCCATTAATGTGTACTGCTTATCACCGGCTTTTGGAAATGGTCCCATAAAGTCAATGCCCTAGACGTCAAACAACTCAACCACCAAAATAGGATTTAGTGGTATCATGTCTCGTCGAGATATGGATCCCAACTTTTGACATCTTAGACAAGATTTGCAAAAATTGAACGCATCCTTAAATATGGTGGGCCAATAAAAACTGCTCTGTAGGACTTTATGAGCTGTTTTCTGAGCACCAAAATGCCTTCCACACTCTAGCGTATGACAGAATGTTAGTATGCCTTGAACTTCACTTTTTGGAACATATTTACGAATTATCTGATCCAGGCAATATTTGTACAATCGCGGATTATCCCAGATATAAAATTTTATTTGGCTGAAGAAATGATCATTCTCATGCTTAGACCAACCATTAGGAATTTTACCTATGGCCTTATCTGCATACCATGATATCTGTTCGATAACAGCCATACTGAACAGATGTTCATACGGGAACTCATCCTTAAGAGGAGTGTCATCCTTTGTGGACTCAATGACAATTCTTGACAAATGATCAGCTACAACATTCTCCGTACCCTTCTTATCTTGAATCTCCAAATCAAATTCTTGTAGCAACAGAATCCATCGAACAGTCTGGGCTTGGAGTCTTTCTTAGTTAGCAGATGCCTTAGTACGGCATGATCTGAGTATACGACCACCTTGGTTCCTAACAAATACAACCTTAATTTTTCCAAGGTGAACACCACTACAAGAAACTCCTTATCGGTAGTTGAGTAATTCATCTGAGCTTCGTTAAGAGTTCTACCGGCAAACTAAATCACATATGGCAACTTGTCTTTTATCTGCCCTAGCACAGCTCTGAATACATAGTCTGAAGCGTCACACATCAGCTCGAACGGTAGAAACTAGTCCGTTGGACAGATAATTGGGACAGATGAAAGTTTAGTACGCAATTCCTCAAAGGCATGGAGACATTTTTTATCAAAGACAAAGACTATATATTTAGCCAGTAAATTGTATAATGGCCGAGCAATTTTGCTAAAATATTTGATATACCTTCTGTAAAACCTGACATAGCCCAGAAAAGAGCGTATATGCTTCACAGATGTGGGAGGAGGTAATTTTGAATCAGCTCGACTTTTGCTTGATCGATCTCATTCCCCTGCTTAGATATACTGTGGCCAAGTACAATTCCCTCTTGAACCATAAAATGGCTCTTCTCCCAACTAAGAATTAAATTGGTCTATTTACACCTTTCAAGTACTAGTGTCAAATACCTCAAACAGTCTTCAAGGTTACCCCAAAGACTGAGAAGTCATTCATGAACACTTCCAAAAACGTTTATACCATATCAGAGAAGACAGACATCATATACCTCTGGACTGTTGTTGGCGCATTACATAAACCGAAAGGCATCCGTCTGTACGCGAATGTGCCATATGGACAAGTGAAAGTGGTTTTCTCCTGATCTGCAGGATCAATTGCCACTTGATTATAGCCGGAATATCCATCCAAAAAAGTAGTAGTAGATCTGTCCGGTTAGTCTTTCCAGGATTTGATCCATGAATGGTAGTGGAAAATGATCCTTCCTGGTGTTAGAGTTGAGCTTTCTGTAGTCGATACACACATGCCACCCCGTGGTCGTGCATTGAGGAAATAGCTCACCCTTTTCATTGGGCACCACTATGCTTCTTAACTTATTTGGGACCACTTGTGTTGGGCTTACCCATTTACTATCAGAGATCGGGTAGATGATTCCTGCATCCAATAACTTCACTACCTCATTTCTTACTACCTCCATCATGTTCGGATTCAACCTTCGCTGCATCTCCCTTGACTGTTTCGCCTCATCTTCCAAATAAATCCAATGCATGCATATTGATGGATCAATCCCTTTCAAATAAGCCACACTCCACCCAATTGCTTCTTTATTCTTGGTCAATACCTCAATCAGACTCGATTCCTATTCTGTTGTCAACCTTGATGAAATAATTATAGGAATAGTTTTGTCATGTCCCAAGAAAACATACTTCAACTTTTCTGGCAACTCCTTAAGTTATAAAATTGGAGTAGTTGTAAGTGATGGAACTGGGGGAGTACTTGAAACTATTGGGAGTAGATCCACTAGCTCTTGCTTCCAAGGTTGCGCGTATAATGCAATCTCAATTTTATCCAACTCCTTCTTCTGTCATTCCACATATGCATCCCAATCTTCAATTTATTCATTCGGTACTTCATTTGCCAAAAATTCTTCAAGCTCGTCTTTCTCCAGAATTTGAGTCATAAAATCATGTATAATATCATCTAGCTTATCGCACTCATCTATCTGGAAATAGTCCATCAACTCAGGTAATTAATGGCTTCTTTCAAACACATTCATCCTGACTTTCATGCTCCCAAAGGTTAGATCCATGGCTCTGGTTCGGAAATTTATGCATGTATTTGCCATGGCCAGAAATGGTCTGCCTAAAATCACTGCGATGTGTTTTTTCGAGTCCAGGATAGGTTCCGTTTCCAGGATTACAAAATCAACTGGAAAGTAAAACTTGCCCACTTGAACTATGACATCTTCCAAAATACCTTTCGTCTGCTTGATAGATCGATCGGCAAACTGCAGTACAACCTCTATGGTACTGAGTTTTCCCAACCCTAGCTGTTTATAGACTGAATAAGGAAGCAAGTTAATACTTGCACCTAGATTAAGAAGGGATCTACCTATTTCCTGGTCACTGATAACACAAGAAATAGTGGGAGCACCGAGATCTTTCCTCTTCGGTGGAGTATTGCTTAACAGCAGTGAACTCACTTGCTCAGTCAAGAGTATTTTTTTTGGATTCTTTGTTCTGCTTTTCCTCTTCTGTGTACAAAGATCCTTGAAAAAATAAGCATAAGTGGTATTTGGGCAATTACATCTAAGAGCGACAGATTAATCTTGACTTGTCAGAATGTATCCAACAAATTAGATTCTTTCATTTTCCCATACTTAGCCAGTTCTCTAAGACATTGAGGAAATGGCGGTGCCTCCTCGTAGTTCACCCTATTTGGCTTATCAAGCAATGTCTCGTCGACACTCTTATCTACTGGCAGTTTATTTATCTGAACTTCAGCCTCTCCGCTCTCAACCTCTTTCTGCTATGCTTCTTCCACTTCCTTCCTTTGAGCTTGCTCAACTTCTTTTCTTCTATGCAGCCTCTCATCATATTCTTCCTCCACTCTGCTCTCCACTACCCTTCCACTTCTCAAAGTGGTAATTTATTGAACAAACTCATGATTAACATTGGTAAACGATCCAAGCTCTTACACTTGCTGGATCTTTGGGTTAGCGATAGGGTGACTGGGTAACTGACTTGGCTCTCTAGTATTTCTTTGATTTTCCATTTGTCCTAACTGCTTAATGATTTGGGCCAATGCTTGAGTATGTACCCCCATCTGATTTTGGAGGTCCACCAAGGTCTGCTATATCCTATTATTTATAAAACCGAGTGGTGGAGTTTGGTTTCTTTGAGGCTGGAGCTGATATTGGAATGGTTGGATAGCCTAGTTTTTATTGAATGGCTGAAGGGCCAGAGAATTATTAGATGGTTGTTTAGGTTGGTAATTTGATTGAGAATTTGAGTCATTATTCTTGGCTGAGACTCGAATGATTTCTGACTCTGTTGGAACCTTGGCTGCGAGGTAAATTACTGCCTTGGTTGAAAATTGGATTAAGAATTGGACCACTGTCCTTGTTGAACTTTTTTTGGAGGATTTTCCACATTTGTGGACTTATAGGACAAGAATGGATGATTTCTATTATTATGAGAGTATGAGTTGGAGAACGGGGCATTATTGGAGTAATTCCATGCTGTATTGACATCAGCGGCTATTACGTCCTCACACTCATTTTCAGAATAATCTGGTTCAATCTCAAAAACTTCTCTTTTAGGGGAATGACTTCTTTGGCTAAGAAGTTTTTCAAATCGCTCTAACCTCTCCTCTATCAATGCCACTGGATTTTTTATATCATGATTAACCTCAAATGCTTTTTCTGATCTTCTATCTAGTTCACCTTTAGACCTCAGATCAGATTCATACTTATGGGCATTTTCACTGATGTTATCAAACATCTCTAAGAGCTCTCTTGCGGGTTTCAAGGTAAATTGACCCTGTGTAGAGGCATCTATCAAATTCTTATACTTTTTACGTAAACCCATGTAAAACTTTCTAGCAACATCTTGATCAGAAAACCTATGGTGGGGACATTTATACAAAATCTCATTGTTCCTCTCCCATGCATCATGAAATTGCTCTCCTGACAATTGTCTGAATCGCTTAATCGCATCTTGGGCTTGTGAAGCCTTTCCTATGGGAAATGTTTTCTCTAAGAATTCTTGCTTATGTGTTTCCCTATCAAGTTTAGATGTTTGAGTCAATTTAAGGTACCATCTTTTTGCTTTGTCTATTAAAGACCATGGGAATAGATGCACTCTTAGATCATTTTTAGTTAAACCATCATATCTAACGGTTGATGCAAACTCTAAGAATTCATTAACATGCTGATATGGATCTTCTATCCTGAGACCAGAGAACTTTGGGAGCATGTTGATCACACTCGTCTTGATCTCAAAATGCTTTGCGCCCTCCTCTTTTGGAAATTCAGCATACGATTCATACGAATCTGGTGCGTAGAATCCCTTCAATGAGGTGTTTGGTCCTCTCCGTGGATTGATTCTCTCGTCACGCATCTTGACCTCTTCTATCTGATGATGCTCTTTAATAGATTTTCATAAACGCCTCAGAGTTCTTTCGATCTCCGATCGTATACTATTAATGCATAATTTGAATTTGAACACGTCGATCTATCGGATATACATTACAAAAATTTCTTTTTCAATTTTTTTTTTTTTTTAAATACAAAAGAAAATTAACTAGATTACTTATAAATTTATCTAAACAATGAACAAAAAGAAAAGCTAAAAATTAAATGCAAAAACCAAGCAAAATTTAAACACACAAAGGGATCATACGTAACTTCAGCAGCTTCGTCTTTTCCTTTCAAGCTCTTCAATTGTACCTGAAAATCACACAAAAATTTCAAATTTAACTTTAATCTACAATAACGCAATGCAAATAAATTACTAAAGCTATTGCACAATGCCATGTCCCCAGCAACGGTGCCAAAAACTTTAAGGACGTCACATGTATGCAAAATACGTGGTTAAAAACAGCACCTTACGTCACTTTAGGTTTTACCCTTGTACAAATGCACATATCAATTGTGTATAGTTTTGCTTGAGTAGGGAAATATCGATCCCACAGAGATGAGGATTGTTCAGTTTAATAATCTAAAAATATTGAATTATAATTTTTCAAAAAGAGTTGATTTTTGTAAATTATCTAATATTACTTAAATTAATCTAAACAGCAAAGTAAATTGGTTTATGATTCAGAGGGAGAGAAAACTATGGTTTCCTCACTCCACCACTAACCGCATAACATAGTCCAAATTCTAAGTTTAATTTCATGAGAGCGATCCATTGACTGTGAATCAAGTCGTACCGCACCAGCAGTTTGACCCAAAAAAGGATTACTCTCAACCGGATCGCGACAACCGATCTCAAGACTAAATTTATTAGTGCATGCCGACTACTAACAGAAAGTAAATTAAAGCATGAAAATAAACTAAGGCGTGTCTATATCAGTTTGTCAGGGCATAGCCTGTGTCAACATAGGGTTTTGAGTTTTATGACCACCATTATATAGAATATCACAGATTAAGCATCCGAGTTCCAGCCCATAGTGAATAATTATGATTGTGTAAGATAAATATATTCGAAAAGTCTAAGACAAGAATCAATTCAACTATATAAACTTGTATCACGAATAAAAACGGTTTCTCATCTAACACAATCATCACAGTATAATCACAGCTTCCCCTCTTTACAATTGAAAACAAAATTAGAACTACATTACTTGGCTAGGGTTTTGTGAGAAAACCCTAGATACCGATTTAGTTGATCATGGCTGAGGGAATCTGCATTGTTGGGGTTGAAACGCATTCCATGGCCTTCTTCTTCAGATCTCTAGGTCTTTAATGGTGGTTATCTTCAATGGAAGAGAACTCTATGAATAAACGTGTATCTCCAAAATAGAACAAAAATTACCCTAAAAGAATATCTTTCTAAACCCTAATCCTCTCATATTTACAGACAAGTGAGGGAAACCCTAATGATTACCCTCTTCTGTAATTTCATAATATATCAATAATCTCATAAAATCATATGTAAATATATGTATAAGCTTGTACGTACAGGTCTGGAATCATCGATCACTTAAAATATCGAAGTAGGGACAAAACAACAAAATTTTGAAACAACTCTAAAACAACTTCAGCATGTCGAGGGATCACGTGACCATCATGTGGGACCTATACTCCTGACATACGCTTGGGCGTAGGTGTAGAGCATAGGGTACAAAACCACAATGTAGCTTAGGAGCGTAGGTTGAGTCCAATTTTCCCATTTGTCTCTCTGGTGACGGAGGTATCAAGAACTTTTTCTATAAAAACCCGTCTTTTCGTATTTGAGCAAAACTGGTTGCCTTTGAATCCTGATGCTTTTCGGTGAAGTAATAATGTTTGAAAATGACATTTTTGCCCTTCTGATGAGATAATGATGTCGCGAAATGACCATTTTACCCTCCGGTAGCTCTTCTTTGCTCTGGCGCACCTCTTGATTCCTTTCTCGAGATAAAAACGAACACGAACTTAGTTAATTCATCGATATTAACTTTGTTTATTCATTAAGCTGTTGAAACATGCTTACACACACAAACAAGATAAAAATACCAAGTAATGGAATGCAAAGACATAACAAACGCAAGATAGGGGCGAAAAATGACCAATATTGAGCACCTATCAGTTTATAATTCTTTGTTGAAGCTCTTCAATGCATTTGAACTCACCAAAAAACACCCTCTTATTTTTTTCAATCCATTCCTCATAAACAGAAGTGGCTAGGAGGATTATATTCAAGGTAGAAGAGAGAGACTTATGATGGTGGTTAGAGGATGCCCAGTTAGTTATCCCATTCCAGTCAGCTATAGGCCATTCCAGCTTTCCTTTGGTAGTGACCTTCTTCCAAAGCCTACTAGTGAAGCTACATTGAAAGAATAAGTGATCTTTGTCCTCCATTATAGAGTGACAAAATTCACAGTCACCGCCAGTCCTCGTTAGGAAAGCTTTCGTTCTGATTTGATCAAGATTGACCATCCAAAGATCAAAACTGTGTTAATGCACAGAGAGGGGGGAACCAAATAATGTTCATCCAAGATATCTCTAATTATTTGAATATGATCAAGTTCCAAGCTGATTTGATGGTGTATGGGTCATTTGAAGGATACTAAATGACTTTATCATTCAAAAAAGTGTTATGGGGAATGTTGTAAGGGAAATGGTTCCTGAAATCTCTCCAAAACCTATTAAAGGAAGTGTGGAGAGACCAAAAGGTACCAGAGATAATATTACTAAATGTGGCTTGATGACCAAGGCTAGATGCCAAAATAAGTCTGGTTTGGAAAAAATGAGGGCCAAAGGGAAACCAATTATCATGCCAAAGAGAAGATTCCTTACCATTACTTATAATGTGCTTGAAGGAATCTCTGAAAATCACTCGAAGCTTTAGAAGCTTGGACCATGTATATGAGCAATCAAAAGGGGGTCTGATGATCTAGAAATTTTTGTCTTTAATCAAGTAAGTCTTCACCCATTGGGCCCATATGGTCTTGGAGGGGGAAATTAAATAAGCTTCCAAATATATTTCCCCATAGCATCTAAGTTCCATTCAATGAGGTCAATGACACCCAAGCCCCCTTCATTTTTTGGAATACATATGTCTCTCAAAAGCCACCTTATTACCCCCATTAACTAGCTTAATGCCAGTCCAAACTAATTTCCTAAGGATATAGCTCACCTTCTTGAGAACATATTTAGGTAAGATTAAAAGGGAAGCTTAGTATACCTGAGTGGAAAATAACACAAATTTGATGAGCTGGAACTTTCCGTCATAAGAGAGAAAATTTGAATACCAGCTCTGGACTTTACTAGTGATTTTGCCAATCACAGTTTCATAAGCTTGAAGAGTGTCTGGCTGGAAATGAAAGGACTGATGGATAGTACCTAGATCATCCATATTGACACCAGCAACAAAAACCAAGTTCTTGGAGTTGTTAGTGGTCAGTCCATATACACTATTGAACCAGTGGGCCCATTAATAGGGTAATTAACAGAAGATGGCTTACCAGCAAAAAATAGAAGGAGGTCATCAGAAAATAATAGGCATCAAAGGTTTAGCTCCTTTCAAGCCTATTGTTTTAAATAATTAAATTTAATATCTCTTGTTTACCGGTACCTAAGAAATTCATACACATTAAACATATGAATTATGAAATCCTATTAAATGTAGAGATATATATATATATATAGTAAATATCTCTTGTTCACATATACATAAGAAATTCACAAACATTAAACATATGAATTATGAAATCCTATTAAAGGTAATATATATATATATATAGTAAATATCTCTTGTTTACCCGTGCCTAAGAAATTCGTACACATTAAACATATAAATTGTCGGATATGATTAGTCGTGAATAAAAAAAATTATGATAAAAAATTTAACAATTACATATAATGATGATTATGAATTGTGTTTATGAATTATATTGTTCACCGAGAGTAAAAGATCAATTTCGTGTATAAATATCTATATTTATCTTAATGGAAAAATTTATAAAAAACACTTGATAAGATTGGTTGAAGGAAAAAAAAAATTAAAAAGATAATGTGTGATGGTTTAATATTACAATTAATAGACAACTATTATTGCAAGCAAATTTTCCTAAATTTACGGGTGAATTTTTTCCTATTATTGTTATTATTTTATTTAAATGCTAAACTATTATCAGATGCTTCTATATATGTTATGTATTTAGGATTTATGTTTTGGGATATTTCTGGAACCGGCTTCCTCGTTATTTTTTAGCGTTCGCTATTTGACAACCCGAGAACCTAAGAAAAGCGTATGGTGGATGTAGGTCCTCAGAGTGTCCAATTTTGAAACCTAAAGTTGCGTTCACTTTGTTATTGTAAATCAGGAATTTAGAAATTAGTTTCGTAATTTTTAAGCTTACGGTTTTCTTGGGAATTAAATTGAAGTTTTGGTGTTGGAGAAGACTTGTAAATTTTTTCCATGTGTATTCCCTATTCAATCTCTAAACCATGGCATTTTAGTAAATAAGTTGAACTTATAAGGATAATTTAAACCAAATGAAAGAGTGGAAAGTCCATATTACCCTCCTTATCTCTTCTTTCCCTATAAAAGTTAAGGGGAAAAAGTGGTAATTTTGCTTGCTTTTGGGAAAGAGCTCTAGAATGGGTGATGTGTCACTTGCTCCTTAAATCCTACCATCTCAAGTTTCCCATCCGTAATGTGAGCCCTTGGATCATCCAGGTTAGGAGAACGAAATTGCATATACATGTATTGGTCTTCTATTTTAAGCATTATTTCTCCATTTTTCACTAAAACTCTCCTCTCTACACCCCCAATTCTAAGAAAATTTAGAGAATAATTTTAATTCACATTCCTTGCTTCGTATGAGAGAGGAAAGTTTACAAAGTTTACACAATATATCTTTGACTAAGAGTTAATTGTGGGGCTATTATTGGACTAAATCTGTTTTGGTAAAATCCCTTTGATATGACAACACATTCAACTAAATTAGTTACCAAGAAATTGATTATTTCCATATCTAAGTTACTAGCCATTGCAGAAGGTTGACTTGCTGGTTGGTCATTCCTTTGAGGCAGCCCTATTAAGTTTCTCTCTTCCATCTTCAATTCTCAATTTTTGTCACTTTAAGTTGTGATTTTAAGGAAGCCTTCAACTACCAACTTGCTCCTCATGTATTGGTGCCAAGACTTGTAAGTAAATCTCTTTTTTTTCTGAGTTTTCTTCCTAAATTCTCAATTAATCTATCCTTTTGAAAATCTTGTGAATAATTTTGAAATCTTATTTTCTTTCTTTACAGAACATGGCAAGGGGGACTAGTTGAACTCCTCTTGCACCAACTTGTGATTTGGAAGCTTCAATTGGTAAGTTGATTTAATTTTAAGCTTTCTCCCTTTATAAACCCTAACTTATGAATTCTTGAATTTCTTCCATAATATTTGAAAGTTTGCTCTATTTATGGTAGTTCCATGTTAATAAAACTCACTTGAACCTTGTTCTCCAACTTTGAGCTATTTTAGTCTTTAATTCACTTTGAAGCCTTAACTTGTGGGGCTATAGAAAATCTCTACTCATTTTGAAAACTTGATTCTATTCTTATAAACTCTTCCTAGGAAGGCTATTTTAGACATTATTCTTCATTTGTGGGATTGATGACATTTTCTTAGAAGCTCTTGTGTCATTTAAAGCTTAAATCCACCTCAAACCTTAACTTTGAACTCATGAGTCTTCAAGATTGAACTTGGTACTCAACTTTGATAATTCTTGTCAAATTCATATTTTTGAGCTCATTATTTCTCATTTGTTTGTTTTTTATAGCTTTGGGTGATTCGTGAGACTTGGTGCATTTTGTTGGAGACTTTTTTGTTAGCTTTTGTAAACCCTTTTGCTTGCTCCCTCTTGCTGACTTAATTGGCATTGGACTTGAGGTAGGGGAATGACGATACAGTCTCCTTTTCAGTTACGTAGGTGTATGGTTCCTTGTATGTATACCTTTATATACTAGTATATTGTTAAAACGTAGAAACATGCAACTAGGCTCCCCTTATATATTTCCTGTGATGATTTATTGCTGAATTTGATATATATTGTGGTTTATGTTATATGAGATGTTGGGAGCATGCTTTATGTTGATTTTCGCTAAAAGTGATCATTTTGATAATTATGAATTATTTGAGGAATGTTGATTTTAATGAGCACCATTTGTCATATTTCATTTATTTTGGTGTCTAAATAATGTCTTATGGTACATTGTTCATAACTTTGGGTCGTCGCAACAACTGGTCAGGTGGTGTCTCTCGCTACCAGTGGATTAGTTTTCCGAAAATTAGGGAGGCGTGTGAGGACTTGTGCCAATCACGATTTTATCCATAAGTCGGTAAATTCCTCATGGTTATTAGTACTATGGTGACAATACATACCCAGTCATCCCTTTTTGAGTCTATGGTTGGCATTTATATATTTTATTCCATTCTTTGTTGATATTTGTGCTAATTATGTTGATGACATTTGATACCCATGTATATATGTATGATGCTTGGGGTTTCCTTGTGGGCACGATTGGGGTCCCGGATTGGCTCACGTGCCATGTGGGACATTTGGACTGACCTAGGGTAGTAGCATGCCCACAGGGTTAGGTTTGTACTACTCGGACGACCAAGATTGAAGAGGGGAAGTGTCTTATACTTAGCTAGTTGAAGCTCACCCCTTTATTTTGAATATTTTTAGGTCGAGAAGCAGCATAGGATGGACTCTAGAGTATTATGCAGATTTGAAGGCTTAAAGTTCTCTCTTTTGTATATTTTGGCCAAAAGATGATATTTTGTATATTTTTGGATGTAGAATAACTTTGCTGTATATTTTTTTTTAAAGGGCCTAAAGATTAGTCTTGAACGTTAATGTATCACTTGAGCGTTTATTGACTTCATAAATCCTATTTGGTAAAAGATTATGTATATCTTTGGTAAAATGACTCAAGTGTTGTATTTAATTGCGTATGGGAGCTCGGAGGCTCATATATGTTATTTACTTTGTTGATTTTGAGGAGCATGGACATTGTTTCGCCCCAAAGGATTCCTCGATTGAAAATTTATTCTTATTGAAAAGTCATGTTTCGGTCATTTTAAGGCAATTTTCTTCCCTTTTCTCTCCAAATTTTTGTCAAGAAAATCTCAACCCTCCACATGATCATTCATAGTAATTGACAGTTGAAGCATTTCAAGCCAAAAAGGATGCATTTCGAACCCGTAAATCTATCCCAAAATCCTTAGGGCCAATCTGAAAAGTGTTCATTTTTTTTTTCTGAACTTGGGATCGATCCCAGGATTGCAGACTGTTCTCTTGGGATCGATCGCACCCATGCCTGTTGGTTGCTGATCTTTCTTTTGGGATCAATCCCAGATTTTAGGATCGATCCCATTAATGAACATTGAGTTTTACTTTTTCAACTTTCGCGTTTCAACTCCGAATTTGATTCCGATTGTTCCTATGGCCTACCCTAAGTCTAATTTGAATCCTTTAATTTTGAAATTATGTTTTTACCCTTGGGTGGATGTTTGATGATTAAATGATCCGTTTTGTTAACTCGGAATAGCTCATTGACTCAAATTGCATTCCTATCACTCTTGGAAAGCATTTTTGCCCTGGGTTGGGTTATCTTTCGGATTTTCGTTCACTCCCGGATATTTCAGACTTTTGTTTTTTTTTGGAATGCGTGAAATATCGAGGTGTGACAACTTGATATCAGAGCTTGGTTAATTTATCTAGGGGACAATAGGCGAGAGTCCTAAATGTTTCCGTATTTTGTGGTATATATATACGTTTGTGTCTTTGAAGTTTTTGTGGTATGTAATTTCTTTAAATTGCTAAATATTTTGTTTTAAGCTATTTTTGATTTATGCGTATGTTAGTGTTGTGATATAGATTTTTGGCGTACTTTCGGAGACATTTGAGTAGCAGTCTTTTCCTCCATGTTTTCTGTTGTTGGGATCGCATATTCGTAAATCTTATCGCTTCTTAATATTTTTTTATTAGGGATTAAATGTTCATTTGTTTAACGCTGCATCATGTGTTGACACGCTAGTAATGAGATCACACGTACATGATTAAGTGTTTGTCATCCATGTACAGTTGAATGTGCAAGGAGGAATTATCGTTGGATAAAATTTTCTTCCTTGATATTTCTATTTTAGCGTCGGAGGAGTTGTTCGTAAAGTTTAGAGCCTGTAACTACAGCTTCAATTGAGGCGACGTTGATCACGAATCAGTTGTTGGTGGCACTCAGGCAAGCTACCAGAGCTCTCTGGGCAGTCGAGGACGCATTTGTTTCACAGGGGATGCATGAGCCAAGGTCACTAATCTTGATTGGGTCTTCTTTTGGTGATGGTTCTAGGAAGTGTTTGAGGGACTATACTTCTGCCCCTGTGCCTAAGCAGTAGCCGTTGGCAGTTTCATCAGCTCCTGTGCCATCGAGTTCCCTCCGTAGGGAAATCCGATGTTCCCTCTATCGGCAACCTGGACACGTCTGAGCCGTGTGCCCTTATCGTCCACCTGTGCTTAACAATTCACCAAGGGACTACTTTCGTTGTGGGAACCGGGTCATATTCTTAGGTATTGTCTCTTACGGGATAGTTCACCGTTGGTCGCACTATCGCAATTAGCACAATCAACTTCCTCTGCACCACCTACTCCCATATCTATCAGTTTTACCCAGAGGGAGGTGGTGTGCCATCATTGTCATCAGCTAGGTCATGTTAGACTTGATTGTCCTTTGGTCTGATCGTCTACAAGGGAGGACTCTAGGCGTCATCGGGGTTGTTTTATTTAGGGTCGGCAGGGCCACATCCGTATATAGTGTCATCTTTGGGTTAGAAATGGAGTGTCTAATAAGAGTGATCCTCAGCGGCGACCCATTCAGCCTCCTACATCTCAGCTTACACAGGGTTTTCTTTCTGAGATTTTTTTAACTTTTTCACGGTAGCCACTTTTTCAGAATCGGAGCAGCTGGGATGTATCATGTCCAAACCTTGCGACTTCGGTAACACCAACTGACCCTCTGTCCGACCCTACCTCTGTATAAGGTAATGCTCCTTATCTTTTTATGATGATATGTGTCTATGGTTATTTCGTAAGTGTTGTCTGTTTTTCTGTGCTATAAGGGAATGATGTTCGTTTTTAGTCTAAGGAGCATTACTTTACCCCTAGAATCAGTAGTATTTAGTTAAAGTTTTTCATCAACCGATAACTATCGGATGAGTACGGCTAGGACCAACTTTATCTTTTTGGTCACGTACAACTTCGGGGTTGCCTTGAACTTGGAGCCAAAATTTCCCCTTAGGGTCATGGTAGGTTCCCTATAGGAATTTAGTGACAAAAGGTGTAGAATGATGCGGCAGTATCCATTGGTGATTTAGTGGAGCAGTTCTTAAATTTTTGTTGAGTGAATTATAGGGTTATGTGTTCTTATGGGGTATATTGACGTGGACTCAATTATTGGAGTTGTGGTGACACCATACTTTTCTCCTTTAATATTATTGTAAGCCGCTTTAGCTTTATTGGGAGCTTTTTAGGTTTCCTTGCTTTAAGGTATGAAGCATCCCTGTATTTCCATTTCTTTATGCAAGCTTGAGGTTTGAGAATAATGACTCATTAATTATGGATTACCAGCTTGAGGCTTAAAAAAATAAAGGGCGTGCCTTATAGGCCTAGGAATGGTTCTCTATGATGGAGAATAAAAATTAACTGTGTGTGACTTGGAGAGATGAATTATGACCATGAATTAGTCGTTGACACAATAGTAGTGAACTTGAGTATCAATTTTGATTTGATTATTTAGGAATAGGAATGGTTTTTTGAGGAAAATATCCCTACTTATTTAAAGTTGATGAATTCATACTTAGTCATCAAAGATGAGTTGTGGTTTAGTGACTGTTGTGGTTTATCACTACATATAGGATTTTGATTTTAGGCATGAAATTGATTAACCATTTAAGGAATCATTATTAACTGATGAACAAATGGTGTTGCTTATTGAAAAGTGATTTGAGGATTTGAATTCGATGAAATCTGTCACTAGTTATTGGCATTGTATGGTAGAGGATGTATTTAAGGTATGATCTTATGCTTTTGTTAATCTATAGGGTTTTAATATAAGGTGCATTTAAGGAATTATCTTAAGCCTTTGATGACTTAGGGAGTATGGATTTAAGGCGTGCTTCTAGTCACCATTAATTTGAGGTTTACCATGGTGTAACTGTTAGATGATGAATGGTTATTTGCGTGTGAATATGGATTTGTTCAAAAAGAGATGTCAGTTGTGAGTTGAGGTTAATAGTGGTTGATTCATAGGATGTCGGACTTTGGACTTTTGAGGTATTGATTGAGCCTTGGGGCATTGAGTATAGAGTGGCGGTATAGATGGTGGGTTGTCTGGTAGTCTGTCATTATGCATGTACGCGCCTTCACATAAGTATCGAGTACTCATGATTTTATATTTCGCACATCGAGTACTTAGGGCACAATTGTTTCCATTTCTTGAATTGTTAGTTCCCGTGCTTCTACGGGATTTTGATGGCGTAATTGGATAGGATTTTGGTGCCTAGCACATGGGTGGATGTTGATTTTTACTTGCCATTTTGTTATTTTAATTATAGATGTTTGTAGTATTGGATGACTTGAGGTTATTTTCACTAGGGAAAGGGGTTTCACCAATGAAGTTTCTAGCCATCCTAGTTTTATTTAAGGACTTTTAGTGACGTAACATGTGTCTCATTTGAGTTGTAGTTTAGGGTAGAGTTCCTAAGATCATTGGACCTTAGGACTATGGCCTTAGTATTGAAAATAGAGATTTTGGTGTGTGACAAATCTATTCATATTCGATTATAATTATAGGTTGAAAGGTATTATAATTTGTAGCAACGTTGATAGACTTAGGACAAAGGTGATCTGAATACGGGGCATGAATTAGTGAGTTGCATTTTAGGTATAAACGTCAAATTAGAGACGAGGATGTATAAATTGATTGATTGTGATTGTGATGCGACCGTCGTCGAACTACTAGTTAAGGATTGGATTGATAATGTTTTATTGGGAGACTACTATATTTTAAAAGTTGACGACTTGTTTATTTGAGGTTTGATTGTGGTTAGACTTTGGAAATATAAATTATACCCTTAGCATTCAGATATTTCAAGTGTTACCTAAACCGATTGGAAATGTTGGAACCTAACAGTTGATGCAAAAAACAAATCCAGTGATGTAACGACTATAAAGTTTAATTGAGGATTGATTGCTCGAGGTCAAGTTATCACAAATTGAAGTCTTAGGTCATACCCTATTGCACTAATGCTATCGATCTATGATACGGATGGGGTGATTGGTAAGTTAAGGATAAATAATGATAGTGTGAGGGATTAGTACATTTAATCTATAGCCTTATGGTATGAGTTAACCAAATAGTTGATCTATTTTATACTCTTAAGGTGTAGGGTTAGTTTCCTTTAAACTACTGAGATTAATCAGTTATATCAGGTTCATGTATGATCTCTTTAGTCATGAAGGTAATGAGGATGATTGCAAGAACATTTTAGTGTTATCTTAAGGTGTGAACTTGAGATTTAGGAGCATGTTAAAGTGGTCGCATACCATTTAGTATTGATTTTAGAGATGCTCGACACTCATAATGTTTTTCATGCCTTGACATTTTGCAAGTATGACCTGGATCTGACCCACGTACTGAGTTGGGTGGACGTTGATGATGTGGATGATGTCACCTATAAAGAGCATCATGTTAGCATTGTTGATTCGAGGGAGCAAATTTTGCGAGGAAAGACTATTCCGTTGGTTAAAGTCTTGTGGCGCCCCAAGACATCAATGAAACAACTTGGGAGCGCAAGAGTGAGTTGCGAGAAAAGTACCCCGATATAGCACCCTGTGTTATTTTCCCTTTTTCATAAAATTATTTCCAATTTACTTTCAACTGTGACATCATTTGTTCATGACGTCCTAATTATTCTTGGTATTTTATGTGTAAATTTTTTGCGTTTACGTTTGGATTCGACCAGACGACTTGGCGATTGTCTCTCTAATGACTTCGTGGAGTTTCTTTGGTGATTATATGATTTGACGTAATGTTTAGTGTTTTTTACTTAGTAAAACGTTTACACGAGTTCTAGTTGTCGACTATGTGGTTTTGTTTTGACGTTTGGCATTTAGTGCTTCGATTGGGTGACGATATGCTTTGTATGTCCGACATTTAAGGTTCTGACTAAGTAGTTTCAATTGCGGCATATAGTGCTTTAGGGATTCGACATTTTGTTTCCCCTTGTAATTGGATTATTACGTGCTTTGTTTGGCTGGAGTGCTTAGGCGTATTTATATTTCCTTTGCTTATTTTCTCTGTGTTTGTATCTACAAGCCCCTATGTGTCTATGTGGCTTTACTTGTCTATTTATTTACAGAGTTTTTACATGCCTTAGTAGTTTTGATTGTGTGCTTAGGGGTATTGGCATTACTTTGTTTGTTTTCCGTGTTTACAATTACGTGACGCGTTATCTTAGACCTATTTGGTAGACTTTTGGTGTTTCTATATTTTAAGAGTTTTGATGGATTTTGTACGTACCTGATATTCCAGTAGTTGGGTTTTGTACCCCGGATCATTTATCTCCATTTATATTATTTATCGGACGTCCCATAGATTTTTTGGGTACGCGTGTCTTCGTTTAGGGATTTTCTGATGATATTCCCTTTTTCATTAATATTTATTATTAAATTAAGGTCAACTGTTATCTTTTCATTTTGGACTTGATGCAGAGGGTTTTCGGCCATTTTCTTCACGGTGATTACCCAGTTTGTCCGATGATTGGAGTTTTTGGTAATGTCCGAAAATTCATTTATTTATTGTATTTATTCTGAATATATAATTGGAATTTTTTACACATAGGTATATATATATATGTATTAAATGGATATTTATATATATATTTAAATGATTAAATATATATAGGTAATATATGTATATGTGTATATACCGGTATCGTAGAGAGAGAGAGACGACGGGATTGATTTATTCCCTTCTCCTTCTTCTCCGGTTTATTTCTTCACATCCATCATCATCATCAACTTCATCACCGATTTGAGAGAGAAGGAGAGATATTGACTGAGGGAGAAAGGTATGTCGCGCATCTGGAGTACAACTGATGATTGTGTTCTCCAGAGAAGTTGCAGTGGCAATGATGACCTGGAATGGTCGTTGGTGCGGATCAACTTCTTCTTATTCGCACAACTAGTTCGGTGAGAAAGGGAGGCTGCCGAGAAAGAGAATCGTACCTCGGAGATTTGCAAACTAGTGTGGTGCTTTGTCGGAGCTGGTGATAGCTAACGACGGCGATGGTGGGGCTGAGGCGTGCAGGTGGCAACGCAGGAAGTGAGTCGCGCGTCTGGCAGATCAATGGCGAGTTCACCGGGTAATTTCTGTTGCAGATCATGCTTGTTCGGGCTTCGATCATCATGAAATTCGGAGGGTTGATGCGTCTCGATGTCGTATACGGCATACTCGAATTTGGTGTGAAACTGTTTAGTAATTTGCCGGGAAATTTGATTTATGGGTACAAATATTTGTTTGGTTTTTCTTACATTTGTTTAGTTTCATTTGCCTATAGCTAATGGCCTTCAACTATGTTGAATAGGTCGGCAAGGCGGACGTTTTAGTTCGAGCAGAATTTAATTTGGACAAGATTTATAGATGGGCCCCACTTTCGGCTGCCAACACTATTCACGGTGGGCCCATTTCGGGGCTATTTTGAAGCGTGTTTTGAGGTGGGATTATATATATATATCGAACTCTCACACTCTTGGTGCATAAAATTTTTTAACTTTTCCGATGTGGTGTATATACGTGTATGTGATAATAGGTTTTTACGTTTCTAGATATAAATGGGACTTAGTAGTTTTATGAGCTCGATGAAACAACTATAGGTGGATAAAATAAAGCCGATGAAAGAAATTTCCTTAAGTAATTAAATAAATATTTTTTCTGCGGAATTAAAATCTACTTGAGTTGCAGAAGGATAGATGACCTAGCACCCCTTGAATTTAAAGTAGGTTAGTGGAATTTGTGAAAATTTGAGTTGAACTTAGAATGAGATATTAGTTTCCCTTGTTCTTGTGTTTCACTGAAACTAAAACATGTTTGGGGAGATTTGAAAATGAGGGATGTGAAAACATAGACAATGTTCTAGTTTCCTTCTTTTTTCTCATTAATTATATGGAATTGAGAAATTGCGAACTTGGATGTCCCTGAGATGGACTTTTTCGAAATTTGTTATTGAAATTTAATTTTAAGCATGTTGATACGTTAAAAATTTGCAAGAGTTGGGTAATTGAGAACATGGATAACCTCGAGATGAATTTGTCGTGGTTTACTGTTTTTATTTAATTATAAAACATACTTTGTAGGAAAAAAAAATGAAATTTATGCTATATCATTGAGCATTGGGTCCATTTAGAGGCATATTCGCATTTATGTAGCACCTTCTGCATATATTGATTCGGTGTGAGTTGCATGCCTCCTTTATACCATTTATACATAAAAACCGTTCGGATAGTCCCAACAACTAGCCAAAGGGTGTTCTCGCGACCCAGGTATCTAGTACCTCCCGAATCAGAGACGGCGGGGGAGGACTTGTCCAAACCCAGGGTTTCCTGATCGGCTTGTAGCCCCGTAACCCATGGCAACACCCAACCTTCCTTTGCGGGCTTATTACCCCCAGAAGTGAATGGTTTGGGATCCTTGTTTTCGGTTTGACCCTCATGTAGATAGGGTTTCACTTGGGATGTATTGGCACTGTCACAAGCATTGACATTGCATTGACATTCAAATTGAGTATCTATTTGTCATATGATTAACTATCAAGATTAGATGCTGTTATTACTTGTCGATATTGAGCCTGTTGGACTTGGATTTATTTTAAGAATTTATATTATTTTTTTGAATGGAAATTTATATTATTCCCTTGGGCACTACAGCGCAATGGTTGTGATTGTAATTGTGCTTATGGTTAAATCCCTTGTATAAGCTAGAAATTTCTCAATGTGAATAAAGATGTAAGAACTTTAAGTTGGGAAGTAAAAAGTGTAATAATAATAAGAATCGGGATTAATAGAGCCACGATAGACATGTATTCTAGGTAGTTATGTGGAGTTAATTAGGAAGTGGCGTAGAGACATAGATTTGACCATGAGTTCTTAGTTGTTTGGAGGGATAGATATTACTCTTGGTGGACTTAGACACGTATGTAGCAATAGTCAGGTAGGCCCCTTGGGTATTGGTCAGTGTATGAAATTGTGGAGTGGTCGGTATACCACTCTAGTTGATATAGAAGAATAGTTGATTTTGAGATTTAACCGGGTATGATAGGTTAACACTTTCCCTTTCCTCGGAACTAATGTTATTTCAACTCTATATCTTTTTCCACACCCCACCTCCGTGGTTAACTTTAGACTATTTTGTGTTTTAAGGATCCATTGAATGTAAATTAAGGCACCTATAGGGGTTTAAGTTGTCATACTCCCAATTGGACATTTGTTAGTAGTTTTGAGGATTATGGTGATACTAAAATCTTATGGTGATACTAAAAAGTATGGAATTGGTGACCTTTAGTGCATACATAATGCATGCCCTTTTCATTATTTTTTTTATCTAGACGTGATGCTGACTAGTACACACGTAGTGCGATTCCTGATACTTTTGGTGGGTTCGGAGGCGTTAGAACCAAGAATATTTGACCGAGTCTTAAAAACATTTTCTTAAAAACCGATTGAATCCTTTGGGGTTCAACATTTTTCTTTAAAAACCGAGGGCCTCGACATCCGTTTGGGACTAAATGACTCCGGTACCCCTTTCTTTTGCCTCAATAAGCAGTGTGAATTGGAGATTGTCTTATGATTATTGAATCTGATCTAGTGGTAGAGATTTTCCACTTATGTTACTTTCAAGGATTTGATGGTAGCAGTGTATCTATACCATGTGATCACTAATTAGTTTTTTAACCCTTCTTTATTATAGGAGGCCTTGGAAAAATGATTCTTTGAGTGAATGAGAGTTCTGATTACAGGGTTCATCATCCCATTCATTAGGCTTGCTTCGGGGTGATTAAAGGATAAAGGATTATCTCGTAGGAGATGTTGACGGATTATAATTAAGTGATGAGAATGAGGTTAATAAAGTGTTGTGTGGGACTTTCTAGGTGTAGATTGAGGTTAGTGATTACAAGAGTACGGTTCTCTGATGGTGTGTTAATGATCATGTTGTGTAGAAGTTGAGGATTAGTTGAGACTTATGGTGATAATTGTTCTTTTCGGTGGATCTAAGGAGTGATCTAATTATCTACTCATAGTTTGACTAGTGTGCTCGGTGCATGGTGGAATGGATAGTGAGTCCTTGTAGTATCTCTATACAAGGGTGCGTATTAAACTATTTATACTTATGCCTATAGGGATATGATTAGTTACCTACAGGGTTGTATCTATGTAACTTATATATATATATATACATATTCGACTGTGCTTATATGTTCTTATATGACTGGGACTTATGAATTGAGCTATATTTCATGTTTTGTGCCTTGTTATGTAGCCTTGATATATGATTGGGATTGTTTGTGGAGCTATTTTTGGGGTCTCGGATTGGCGTGGGTGCCATGTGAGATAACTGACCAACCTAGGGTAGATGCATGCGCACGGGATAGTTAGCATTTTCTAGACGGTTAGGGGTGTGTTTGTTAAAGATATTATTGGTGAGTCGTGGTTTTGCTCACCCCCACACAGGTTGTAGGATTACAGGTGGATGCAGAACGACATGTACAGCGGCAATGGTACGGGTGATTTGGGACGTTTTAATTAGAGTTGTTCCTTTTATCCGTGGTTATTCTTTTATGTTCATTTTTCTCCTCATTTTGTTATTCGGAGGCCTGGTGTTGTAGTTTGGGAGCCAACTTGTTAGTATATTCCCTTTAGGTGTATCTTGTATTATATGTATTTATTATTTCAGGGTACCATTGTATCTCTTCGGCACCGCCTTGTGGTTTTCTTTTTATTTTCATTCGAGTATTGCTACTCTGTAGGTTTTAGAGGGTTGTGTAGAGATAGCGGTGGTTTTCTTTCCACTATCTCGGTCCTAATAGGTTTCTGGAATGTTGGGTTATGTGTCATTGTCATAATTGCACTTGTTATTGGCAAGTTATTCTATGTTGTTGTGGTTATGTTTCTGGATGTTCCAATTACAAACGGAACTCTGCCGAATTTTGGTTATATTTTGTTGTTGATATTCTATCACTCAAGTGTTCATGGAATACATTATTTTCATCCTTATTCCATGTGTTTCCTTGTCATTGTTAATTTTAGTGGTCGTTTTCACTGACGTCATACCTCGGGATTTGCTGATTCTCCGGATGGGAGTATCAGGAATAACGGGCCGTGACACCCGTCCAGTTTCGACTAGTTACATTTGATTTCGAGGACGAAATTTCCTAAGGTGGGGAGATTGTAACGTCCCATTAATTTTCCTAAATTTACGGGTTGATTTTTCGTGATTATTTTTATTATTTTATTTAAATGCTGAACAGTTATTAGATGCTTCTATATATGTTATGTATTTAAGATTTAAGTTTTAGGATTTTTCTAGAACCAACCTCCTCGTTATTGTTTAGCTTTCCATATCTGACAACTCGAGAAGCTCAGAAAAGCTTATGGTAGAGTGTCCGATTTCGAAACCGAAAGTTGCGTACACTCTGTTATGCTTAATCAGGAATTTAGAAATTAGTTTCATAATTTTTATGCTTACGGTTTGTCATGCCCCGAAATCCTTAGGACTTTCAAAACAAAAGCCCAGGAACCTCCGGGTGCGACTTCGCAAAAAAACTAGCAATTTTGATAGAGTCCCATTTGTATGGGGACTAATTTGGTGGAAAATAACATGATAAAACAATTAAATAATCCAAAAGAGAAGTATAAAAGCCACCTAGTAAATCTAATAAAAATCCGGCACAGTTCCATTTATAAATGGAACCCCCGATGGATAAGGTCCACGCCTAAACAACCTGATAAGCATGAATAATAATAATACATTACCTAAACAGCTCAAAATAAATAACTTGGGACACAATGCTCGAATAAGAATACAAAGAAAACCACATAGCAGTGCCAAAGAGACACAATGACACCCCAAAATAATAAATAAATGAAATAAAAAATACACCGAAAGAGAATATGCCAACATAAAAGATACACCAAGAGAAATAAGAATACATCGGAAATGAGAAAATCTAAATAAAAGCGTTCGAAGTCACCTGTACCGTCGCCGTTGTATATGTCATGCTGCATCCACCTGCAATCCTGCAACCTGTATGGGGGTGAGCAACAACGATGCTCACCAAAAATATCTATAACAACACACCCATACCCGTCTAGGAAATGTTAACCATCCAGTGTGCATGCATTTATCTTAGGTCGGTCAGTTGTCTCACATAGCACCCACGCCAACCCGAGATCCTAAAATAATCTCATAAATAACCTCAAACATACTCAAGAATCACAAGAGAGCACAGAGAAACATAAATATTACCAAATATATATATACATAAAACCCCGTAGATAATTAATCCTACCCACATAGGCGTATACACAAATAGTCTAATACGCATTCTCATATAGAGATACTACAAGAACAAACTACCCATCATACCGTGCACCGAGCACGCCGCTTAAAGCTCCTAGGAGGTAAATAAGTCACTCTTTAGGACTACCGGAAGAGAATAACCATAATCATGCCCACAACTAAATCATCCCTAGAGAGTCTCACTCTCACAATTTCTACCCTCAATCCTATCTTTTTATCCACAATAACCAGTGAAATAATCTGTTCACTTAAAGGATCATTTCTCCAAGGCCTTTTATAATAAAGAGGGCTTATAAAACAAATTAGTGATCACATGGTATAGACACACTACTACTATCTAATCCTTGAAAGTAACATAAGTAGAAAAGCTCTATCACAATATCAAATTCGACAATCAAAAGACAATCTCCCATTCACACTGCCTACTGAGGCACATAAAAGGGGTATCGAAGTCATTTAGTCCCAAACCAATACTGAGGCCCTCAGATATTTAAAGAAAAATGTTGAAACTTGAAGGATTCAACCAGTTTTTAAGAAAATGTTGTAGAACCCACCCAACGTACTAGAAATCGCACTTTGTGTGCAAATATGCATCACGTCTCTTACTCGAGAATATGACAAGGACAGTAACAACATAAATGAATATAAGGTCCGCCTCAAAGGATGAAACCTTAAAATCCCAAGTTCGGGCTAAAAGCCAAGGAATAATGACCACGAGGAAGAACAACAATAATAAGAGTTCAAAACCGAAAACCATTTCAAAATCCCTTTTTAAACTTATTTCAAAACTGGTCCTAAGACCTTTAACATTAATTTAAGGATTTGAGAAAACTCTAAAATGATACCCAAGACATTACTGGTTTAAAGGAATTTCAGAAAGAATTAGAAGAATCCTGGAGTTCTCAAACTCCAAAGATGTCGAGATCTTGGACACAACCTCGAGATCTTAAAGATAAAGGCAACCAGTACCATGCCTACTGGCTTCCTCATAACATTTTTAAATAGAATTTTATGACATTTTTCAAAACGTGGTTGTTTCTGATACACCCGGTCCCAAGAATTCAAATCATATTTCATAAAATAAATTTTTAACTTGGGATTTTCAAAAATAGTTGGTGGGATCCGGGTAAACGAAAAACACAGCTTTATAGAAATCCAAAATTTTTAAGTTTTCAAAACATTTAGAGAGCCTTATTTTGGTCCCAAAGATCCAAACCATAATTGAGATTTCAAGGGATACAAGCTAAAGACCGTTTACTTCTTAAAACACCTTCAAAGTGAAAAGAAGAGTGACAAGCTCAAAAATACAGGAGTTGAAAGAGAGACCGTAAGGCTAATGAGCATAGACCGACTATTAACCTAATATACTCACCACCCCGATGGAGGGGTATGCCAGCCACCCCACGATAGCATCAATCACCTAAAACAAAGGCCTATATGGCTGAATACCATAACCTCATTTAAGTTCCGGTAAGGGGGTTGACCAGCATAACTAGAAGCCCGACTCAAGGGAAAAAAAGTTATGCCACTTAGCCAATTTCCATTTAGTTCCATATAACCATCTAGGACCCCGCCAACCGTCATGCCATCATTCCTAGTTCTTAATTGTTATTAAACCTTTTACTTTCAAACTTAAGGTTTTTAAGCCTTCATTCACATTGATGAATTTCGTTATTCAATTTTCTAACATTAATAAGGGATCTCTATATTCGGGAACAAAACCAATATCACAACCATTGCGCCATAGTGCTCAAATTTAACCACATATAACCTGCTCCATATCAATAAGCAATAACAATAGAAAATCTCAACAGATATTCATATGGCAAATAAATGCTCAATGTGAATTCTAATGCAATGTCAACGCTCATGATAGTGCCAATGCAACTCAAGTACAACCCTTGTCATGCCTCAAATTTCCTAAGACTCCCAAACCGGGACATCCGAGGAATCCGGGTCGTGATCCATAAAATGAGCGACCAATCAATATACTAAACAACCATAAACCGGATGGAATCTTATTATCAATAATAATTCCATACACAACAAAGCGGAAGCTAAACCAAATGATACACAAGGCACGTCTAAGTGCCGAAAGAATACATCTCTACAACGATGTAACAATACTGAATACAAGGAAGGGATAGGCCAACAGATTGGCTCCCAAGAGGTACAACATCGACGGTCCCAATACAGGGAACAAGAAATGAAACAAAAGGTACAACTCTCTATATATATAGCGTCCCAATCCCCGCAACAACATCAGTGCCACGAACCATCCTGCACTCCACGTTGTCCATAACCGAAACATTTCCTGCAAACTGGTGGTGTAAACCACCAGGCATACCGCTGCCGGGGTGAGCTCATTGAGCCCCGTAGGAGAAAGAAATCATAACCATCACATCCTACGACCGTTCAAATCAAATGAAAACCAACCCGTGTACATGCATCTATCATAGGTCAGTCAAATATCCCACCTGGCAATCACGCCAAGACAAGACCCCGGAATACATCCCACTAGTCCCCTACCATGCATCCACAAATAAGCAAATAGCATATAGTGAAACTATATCGCAACAACATGAAATAACTCACACCTATATATGTATATATATGCACGTATATATATATATACATACAAGGATATACAACCAATACCAGATACGTAGTACAACCCCCGTCATAGATCACTACGACTCGTACCCGTCACTCCCACGCTGACAATCAACACAACACTATCACCTCAACACTATCACCAAATCAAGGGAGTAAACCTCCTATTCATAACACTCTAGGAATGATAACACTTATAGTTCCTAGGCCACAGGCATACCGAACTCCAAAACCTCAAATTGCTATCGAATCATACTATCAATCACTTCATATGCCACTAATGACATCCATAAACCCAACACAGGGGTAAAACATTCATTTAAACCTAAGGTAAGTCACAAAGGTTTCCCAACAACAAAAGGAAGTGAAATGGATTGAATAACCCATCACACCGACCAATCAAAGGTCACATGTTCACCAAAGGGTAAAATGGTCATTTCAAGGGCAAAGATGTACTTTCAAAGGTTTCCCCACCTATTTGGACATAGGTTGAACCATAAAAACAAACGGGATCAAATTCAAAGCCCTGACGCAAGAGATATGAAGTTTTGAAAACGGTATCGGACAACGCCGATAAGACAAATGGAAAGTTGAAGTACCCCTCTTTCTCCAAGGGTAAAACAGTCATTTTGAATTTAAATAAATTATTTTAAATTTTATCTAAAACTTGTGTTCCTATCACGAGCCATAGGAACAAACGGGACCTCAATCCGAGTTACGAGGTGAGAGAAATGAATTTTTGAAAATCAGGAAAAATCCACCCAAAGCTGACCCAGTTTACCCAGTCGACTGGCTAGTTTACCCAGTCGGCTGTCTGATGACCCAGTCGACTGGCTCAATGACCCAGTCGACTGGCTGGACCAGAGAGTTCCAAAATTCTTACGGGAAAAAGCTTAGTTGACCCAGTCGACTGCCTGGAAGGGGCCAATCGACTGCCTAGGTTAGAAAACCTCAAAAATGACTTCCAAACAGCTTCAAAGCCTTAGGAATCATGAGACAAAAGTCCTCAACTCATTTAGGAACTTTAGAAATGAGAAACTATCATTTAATCTCGGTCTAGTTTTATCAAAAATACTTTCTTTAAAATCCGTAAAACTAACCGTCTTGCCCCCGGTATCCGTTTTGGATACCACCGACTTTCAAAAGTCAAAATCCTTTATTTCTTGATTTTTAAAACCATTTCAAAACTCAAAGTTTTTGTCGGCATCACGGGGGTAGGCGAAAATGGGTTTTTCACTCAAAGACCAAATAGACTAAAACACAAGTCTTACGAACAATCCGTTTTCGGGAACAACCGAAACCAACGGAAAACCAAGTGATTTTAGAGACGCTCAAATGAGGCAAATGAATGAAGAACCGAAGTTCGAAAGCAACTTGAAGATAAGGGCAAGTGACTATACACAAGGCACTAACTCTAACTCAACCACACTTCACTTCACATTCGAATTCACCACCCTCTTAACCGGGAATGACTACAACTCCGACGACAATCCATTCCTTAAGACCGCTAAAGGGAACCTAGTGGCCGTTGCCACGGAACCAACTAGTTTTCAAATCAAGAACCCCTTCCGATTCTTTCAACCTCAATTTCATATTCGAAACCACATCACCTAGGTTTCTAACAAGATCATAAGGTCATTATACACCATCAACCAAGATCACAACCTACACCGACTTTACTTATCACAAGTAATCCCTTAAACCAACTCATATCACCCCCCTCCTCTTAGGGTATAATGGCACATAGCAATAAGCATAATTATTGATCTCACATTATACTTTAAATAAGTCATGGAATTTACATTTTTCACATCCTTCAATTCCAATTGAGCATTTTAAATAACAAATGAATTATTTCACAAAATTCATATTTAAACATGCTCCTCCATCACATGGAATAATATCATAATCACACATATGGGATAGTTCAAGTACAATATAACTCAACACACCCCATAATATGCGCTTGCCCAATATAGGTTAACGAATTTATACCCTACTCATTTATAACGAGAAAGAGTACCGCACCGATTCTTCCCAAGTGTTTTTGACATTTCACTTTCAACAAGGAAGGCGGTTGGCACGAGATGACCCGTGCCTAAAGATTCGTATAACGAATGCACGAGACGATCCGCGACTTCGAGAATGAGACGACTCACCCTATACCCCATTCACGGCTCATTATTCCGTAGGATGGGAACACCCCCTGGCCAGTTGTTGCGACGATTCGACACAAGACTACTTACACTTACGAATACATAATCCGTATAAACCCTACACCCATGCTTTTGACACTACATGGTGTACCCCAAAACGCATAAAGGTTTTTATCATAACCATATGCCATCACAATACATGCTTCTATCAAATAACATTATATTGCGTTCAATTTCTCACAAGGCTTACAATTTAACATTTGTTAAGCAATATATCACAACATAATTTATATCACAAATCATGTTCCCAAGGGCCTAATTCATAGTCTAAACTATCAAGACCAACTCACATATATATATATATCCACATGAATCCAATATAATTCTCGAAATCTCTTTTAAACATGTTTTTAGTTCAATTTAGCAAGTTTTCACATATCACCTCTCAACATGTCATGAAGTCCAAAAATACCTCCAAGGTACTAACCAAAGGAACTAGCCTAATCTCATTCTAAGGCTACCTCCCTAACACCCACATGCACATATGTATAACTACTCTTACACATACAGACCACAATACCCACATATATATATATATATATCCACATATACATAGGCATACAAGCACACTTGCATATAAGAAATCTCAAGAACAACCACTTAGCTAGCATGCTTCATAACCCTATTCAATACTATCAAAAATACTCTATACACAAAGGTTAAGTCATATTACATGCTATAACCCTAACTTCATATTTCCAAGGATATACTTAGCAAATTTCATTTTAATGCTAGAAATCCTAGAATCCAATTTATCTTATTACACAATCACAAGATGGCTAGTTAGGAAGTTTTCCCCCTACCTCTTGAAGAGCAAACCACCAAAACCACCAAGCAAAGCCCATGAAACCCTAGCTCTTCCTCAACCAAAATCCAAGGAGTAAACCGGTGGAAAGTTCACCATGACCTCCTAACCATGAATCAAGCTCCAACACAAGAGGAGAGCAAGAAACATTTAGTGGTTATAACAAGAAACCCTAACTTGGTTTGAAATGGAAACACACAAGGGATGAAGAACACTTACCCATATTTAGCTTAAACCAAAGAAAAGGACACCATGAACTTCTTCTATGTTGATGGCCACACCAAAATCCCAACTTAGGGTGATGAATTCCACCCATAAGTGGAGAAGAACAAAGAAGAAGAAAATGAGAGAAAATGGAGAAGAAGAAGATGAAGTCTTGCAAAGTGGAAGACTTGCCATATGTAGAGATTCTCCACTCACACCACTCCCCATCCAAGGGTCCATAATAAAGATGGGGAAAAGGAAATGAATCCAAGGGCTAGGAATAAGTCTTGCCAAGTGGAAGACTTATTACATAAATCACAAAACCCATTAATTTGCCAAACAAGGCCTTATCATCCGAGGGCCTAGAATGAAGATGGGAAATAATTAATCATCCAATGGTTGACAAAAAGTCTTGCCAAGTGGATGACCAACAATAATGGATTATTCCATTTAAGTGCCAACCAAACAAGGCCTTATGATCTAAGGGTCTAAAACAAAGATGGGAGAATGAGATCAAGGGCTAGGAATGAGACAACACATAAAATGTGGAAATGACCAAAATATGCCAAAGTTGGGGTTAATTACAAGAGTGCCATCAAGCCTCTTAATTACCCTTCTACCCCTTGTCATCCTCTATAATTACCACTATGCCATCCATACACCAACACTTAGCCAATTCTCTACAATTTTCACTAATTGCTCCAAATATGAAATTACTCATATACCCCTAGGTCATTTCTTTCCCGAAATCGTTTCTAATAATTTTCATTAGTTACAACACGAAAATATAACAAGAATTTCATATAAGTTCTACACCGAACGTCTACACTAAACTAGGTTAGAACTTTCGAGAACGTAACACGATTGCCGAAGCTCCAATGAGAAAACGTTGCACGAACCCTCGTAGTCGTTGGCGATACTCAAATCCACAAAACCGGAAACGAAATACCACAAAGTCGTCCCGCTAAGTTAAAAACTTAAACGCGAAAAATTTATTCGTACCGAGAATACACAAGACGTCATGAATAAGTGACGTCGCAAAACATTAACACATGGAAAAGAATTCCAGAAAAGTGAAAGGAAAACGTGGGGCGTTACAACCCTATTTACATAAGGGTTAAATCGATAACAAGGAATCTCAATCCGATCACTTTTGGAGGTAAGAAGCCCTCAAAAGAAAGGGGGGATCACCATGGTTTACGAAACCCCGGGTTTGGACAAGTCCTCCCCTGGTCTCTCTGATTCGGGAGATACTAGCTCCTGGGTCGCGAGAACACCCACTGGCCACTTATTGCAACTATCCAAACGGTCCATACGTATATATGATACAAATTAGGCATGCTACCAACACCGAATCAATATATATGCCAACAATGCTACAGGAATGCAATATGTCTCTACATGGATCCAATACTCAATTATATATCATAAATTTTTAGTTCTTGCAAGCTTTAACATATTATCATGCCTATAATTAAATTTCAATAACAATTTACAACAAGTCCATCTCGGAGACATCCAATTCGCAATTTATCACTTCCTTTATAATTTACGAGAAAAAAAAAGATACTAGAACAACATCTAAATTTTCACGTCCCTCATTTTCAAGTCTCCCCTAACATGTTTTAATTTCAGTCAAATATAGACAAAAGGGGAACTAATATCACGTTCTAAGTTAGTGTACAATTTTCATAAATTTCAGTAACCTACTTTAAATTCAAGGGGGTACTAGGCCGCCTATTCTTATGCAACTTAAGTAGGTTTTAATTTTTCGAATGATTTATTTAACTACTCAAGGGAATTTTTATCTCCAATTTCATTTAATCCACATATAGGTGTTCCATCGAGTTCATAAAAATTTCCTAAATTCAATCTGTAACTAGGAACTTAAACACATGTTATAACCTACACAAACACAATCTCGGAAAAGGTTAAAATTTCCTACGCACCAAAAGTGAGAGTCAGATATATATATATAAATATCTCAACAAAATTAGCGCTTCCAAAACAACCCTGAAAACGGAACCACCGTGAATAGTGTCGACGTCTAAAAATGGGGCCCGCCGATCAAAGTTGTCTGAATGAATTTTCAATCGGACCAAAACAATTGCCTCGACTACCTATTTAACATAGTTGAAACCCGTAAGCAATAGATAAACGAAATGGACAAGATTGGAGAAAAACCAAAACGAAAATCATACCAAAAAATCACTATTTCCCGCAAAACCGTATAAAAGAAAATTCTAAAATTTTAATATATTGTCGCCCATGGTGAGAGGAACAAACCCTCCAAAAATCGCGGCAAACCGACACTGCCGGAATAATGGTCGCTGGAGAAAATGCTCGAATCAAAAAATGGAAGGTAGCTTTGGAAAGATCTTTTCATCCTACACAACATTAATTCTCGATCTAAGACCCAAATCATCCGTTTACTAGGTGAAAAAAATTAAAGAATATTTAATTATAAAATACCCAAAAATTTCAAACGGAAGAAAAACTAACCGGGCTTCTCGTATAACGTATTACTCAACGAGAGGAATATTTTTCCAATTCATCCTGAGCTTATCCGGAAACCCAAAACAACCTATAGGGAGGTGACAAAAGTTTTGCAGGATGCTTTAATGGGTTTCTTAGCTACGTGTATATATGTGTGCGTCTGTTCTGTGTAAGATATGTGAGTGTGGGGAGAGAGATCAAATAATTTACCTAAGTCACCTGTTGAAATGACCGAAATGCTCTTCATTCACCATTTAGACGAAACGACATCGGATTGCGAAGCCGTGAATACGAAGAAGTGCCGAAATAATATAAATTGATTAAATATGCTAAAAAAAAAAATCCAACTAACAGATCCCACTAAAAATCCTCCGGTACCGTTAAAACACCAATATAATTCATAATGTACGGAACACCAGATAATTAAAATAATTCAAAATAAATAGTTTGGGTAGTGAAACCCAACCATCGGAATACTGGGTATATATAAAACCCATCAAAGCTCCTAAAACAAGAAAACACCAAAAGTCTATCAAATAGATCTAAGACTACGCGTCATAGAAGTATAGAAATGGAAGAACAAGCAAGGTAACACAAATACCCCTAAGGACATAGGCTAAAGAACTAAGGCACGTAAAGAAACCAAAACGAACCAGACAAGTAATGTCACAATAACATATAGGGGCACGTACATACAAACACAGAGAAAACGAGCAAAGGGAATATAAATACTCATAAGCACATACTAATCCCATTACAAAGGAAAACAAAAACGTCGAACCCCTAAAACACTAAATGCCACAACCGAAAGAACTGAGACGGAACTTTAAACGTTGAACATACAAAGTGTGTCGCTACCCAGTCGAAGCATCAAATGCCAAATGATGAAACGAAACCACGTAGTCGACAACAAGAATAGACATAAATATTTGACCAAGTTCGAAACACTAAACGTCACCGTCAAATCATGTAATCACTAACGAAACTGATTACGTGTCAGCTGAGCACTATCAATGACTGGAATTATCGCTGCATTATCACTCTCACCTAGGGGTGTAGGAACTCGACCACCGCCCCTTGAACGCTCACGTCGTGGTGGTGATGAGTGCCAAATATTGTTCATTTTAGGCACCTAACTAACTATTGTTACATCTTATCATTACATTATTTGGTATTTTTATGCCATTTATGTGTTAAAGCACGTTTCAGGAGCTTAACGAAGCAATGAGCTAATTCTGATGAATTAACCAAAGACATGCTTGTATCTATCCACAAAGAAAGTAAAAGAGGAGTTTTCAAGCAAAAAGTCTACCTGAGGGCAAAAACGACATTTATCGGATTCGTAACTTCGGAAAACATACTAAAGGAGTCAAAGGGGTTCTAAGGGAGCAATAATCAAGAAAAGTGGTTTTCAAGAATTTTGCTACGCATGAGCTACACTTACAGTAACTAAAAGTGGCTAGAAAGTGCTAAAACCACGATTAAACGTAGCAACCCCTACGCTTAAGCTTAGGGGGGCAAACATAGGAAAGCTGGCAAAGATGAGTCTAGATCTGAATTGAACTCTTTTGACATATCTCTGACTCCAACACCTCTAAGCACGTGTATGACATATGATATATCAGATTGAAGGGTTTGACTCAAATTTGAGGAGAAACACATTAAAGAGGAATCCTACGCAAGTGGGACAAGTTGAAAACAAATAAAACTTTTCTCAACCTCTTCTATAAATACTAAGGTCTGCTACACATCTTAGGAGCTTCAAATTTACATAATTTTCAATGCATTTTCTCTGGAGATTCATATTATTCAAAGGAGGGATTCATTCAAGACCTAGAGATCCGAAGAAGAAGATCATGGGGACGTTTCTACATCAATGATGCAGTCACCCACCACCATGAACAACTATTTCAGTATCCAAGGTTTTCTAGCAAAACCCTAGCCATGTAATGTAGTTTATTTATTTGTTTCAATTGTAACGAGGGGAAACTGTAACCACACTATGATGATTGTGTAGATCTGTGACTGTAGTTATTCGTGACACGGAATTTTATATTTATTCTAATTCTTGTCTTAGATTGAATGAATGTATTTTCTAAACCGATCATGTTATATGAAACATAGCGTGATTTTCTACACAATGGTGCTTAAAATAGTTGAAACCCTAGGTTTACACAGGCCATGCCTCGGCGAGGTGATATAGACATGCTTTAGTTTAATTTTATGTTGTAGGAGTAGATTAGTGTAAAGTAGATGACATGTACTAGTCACACTCTGTCCGAAGATGGGTTGTAACGAATCCGGCGGATAGTATAATTTTTAGGACATATTCGACTATTTGCGATACGATCTAATTCATGGTGATGAATCGCCCTCTTGCAATTGAACAAGTAGATAAACTATATTATGCAGTTAGTGGTAGAGCATGAAAACCCTAGTTTTCTCTACCTTGATCACAATCATAATTTAAATACTATTTTTAGTTAATCATTAGTTATAGATCTCAAAAACAAATCAAACATTTTTCAACTATAATTCAATATTTTTAAATTGCTAGAGTGGATAATCCAAATCTCTATGGGATCGATATTCCCTTTCGCAAGCTGATTTGTACAACAATAAGATTCGTGTGCTTGCGATAGGTAAAACCTTGTCGTTGTAAGGGGTCGTTCTTAATCATTATTTTTAACTCCGTTTGACACACATCAGGTGGTATGATCCTAAAAATAACCATAAAGGTGATTAAGAAACAAATATTACAAAACTCAACTTCAAGTCATTTGGGACCTCAATGCCAACCCACAGAAACACTTAACATGCAAGGTTTTGGCTTTGAAATTTATTTTCGTTAAACAATACCAAAATTGATGATAACAAACCATTAAAGAATGTTTGATACTAATGAATTATTGAGTTCGTGTTTTCAGCAAAAGACAGGTAAATGACTCGGAAAACAAGCTCGGAAAGAAACCTTGCATAAAAGCGAAAAGCCGAGAAAGAAATTGATGCGCAGAAACGGAAAATCAAATATTCAACGGATAACGCGAAATTCGAATACTCAAGACTCGGGGTAGATAGGTTGGGGTGCGATCATTGTAACAAGGTAATTTATGTGTTGATAATGTCTTATAAACTCAAGTATAAAATGAACCGAACTCAAATGAAAGGAAAAATGATTTAAACAAGTGTTCTTCAAAGCCATAGTCGACTAGAAGACTCTGTAGTCGACTAAACCATACAGGAGTTTAGCAATGTTTTCTACATTTTCATTGAGTCGACTAAACCTAAGAGTAGTCGACTAAGCAACACGATTCAGTCGACTAAAGCACCATTGAGTCGACTAGACTACACCATGTACTCGACTAGAACTTCATCTAGTTGACTGAGAGGGACCCTATAGTCGACTAAAGACTCTGTATAGTCGACTAAATGTTCCATATTTTTTACAGTTTGACATAAACATTTTTCCCTCTTTTGAGCAACATGTTCAATGGTCTTCAAACGGCTCTTGTCTTCTCTATTACAATATTCACTCTCAAAACCCTAAAGCCACCATATATAAAGAATGAGATGTGTAGTTTGTATTCAAGAGATTGAACTTGAGAGAAAAAGAAGCCATCATCTTCATACACAAATTTTCTGAAAAAGCCATTGAAATTAAGCAAGCAAAAATCTGATTTTTTACAAAAATCTCAGAAGTTTCAAACTCTAGTATTTCTTCTTATTCTCCAAACATTATTCATTGATATATCCTTTGAGAATACATATCTAAAGCTATTAAGAAATCACCAAAAATACTTGAGCTTATCTTGATTTATCTTCCATAAAACTTTTGGGTTTTGAGTGTTATTGTTCTTGAGTGATACAATTGATTACATACGAATTTTGTGATCTGGGGCAAGTGAAGTCCAACAATTTTTCAAGAGAGGATTGTTTTCTTGATTGAGAGACAAGCTCATGAGGCTTGTGTTGTAAAGGTTTGGCATTCCACCTTTGAAGGAAGGGCCATAGTGAAAGGATCAGAAAAAGTCTCAAGAAGGGGTTCTTGAGTCGAGGACTATGAGTTACCGAACCTCGTAAAAATCACAGTGTCAATGTCTCTATCTCTTTCTCTCTACTTCATTATTTTGCATGCTATATTTGTTTCAATATCTTGTATGCTATAATTAGTCTTGTGATAATTATTTGATCAATTAAATTGAATCTTTCACTTGACTATTGAAGTAATTGAATATTTGTTGTCACTTGTTCCACTTTCAAAAAGAGTTAGAAATATTTTTGAACACTCTATTCACCCCCCTCTTGGGTTAATTAGTGACTAACAATTGGTATCAGAGCCTAATCTCTATTATTTTTAGACTTAATCATCTTAGAGAACGATCATGGCCTGAAATTTAGTCACTCACGTTGAAGGAAAATCTAATAATAGGCCCCCATGGTTTGACTGTTAAAACTATAGCTATTGGAAAACTAGGATGATAGATTTTCTTCAAGATATTGACTACCAAATATGGCAAGTAGTTCTTGAAGGACCATTTGTGTTAACCAAAATCGTTGATGGAAAAACCATTCCCAAATTACCAAATATGTGGGATAACGATTATTGTAAGCTCATGTCCTACAATGCTAAAGCCAAAGTAAATTTAAATTGTGCATTAAGTCCAAATGAATTTAATCGTGTATCTACTTGTTCAACGGCTAAAGAAATGTGGGATAAGCTTGAGGTGACTTATGAAGGTACCTCTCAAGTACGAGAATCTAAAATTGACATACTCATGTATGAAAATGAATTGTTTGCTATGAAAGATGATAAAAATGTGAATTCTATGATCTCTCATTTTACAAATATTTTGAATGGACTAAAACATCTTGGTAGAATTGTTCCTAGATCCGATGCGTCACGCAAAGCTCTTAGAAGTCTTCCAGCCAAATGGGTAGCAAAAGTAACGGCAATCAAAGAAGCTCATGATCTCAACACCATGAGTCTCGATGAGATATTCGGCTCCCTACTCACTTGGGAAATCACATTAAAATCTCGTGAAGACGACACCAAGTCGAGAAAAGGCATATACTTACAAGCATCTACCAAAAATAAAGCCAATGAGCAGAGTGAAGAAGAAGTGGATGAGGACATTGCTTTATTCACCCAAAAATTCAAGAAATACCTTCAAAGAAAGAAAGCCAATGGCGGAAGATTCATGAGGAAAATTGAACCACAAGGCGAGCCTAGCAAAAGGGAACCCCCAACTTGTTTCAATTGTGGAAAGTCGGGACACTACAAAAGTGATTGTTTCAAGCTTAAAAAGGAGAACGAGGAAAGACCAAACAAGATGGCTATGAATGCTACATGGGATGCCTACGACTCATGTGACTCGGATGAGGAGGAAAATGGTGAGGCAATGGCAAATATTAGTCTCATGGCAAATGAAGAAGAAGTACATCTAAATTCATATGCATTAGATAAATCCAAATTGTCATATGATGAACTTCTCCTTGATTATAATGAATTGCAAGATGCGTTTAAAGAATTACATGATGAATTTGAAAAATAAGCTAGAAAACATATTCTTCTTAAGAAAGCAAAATCTTCATGGAGCTCTACTATCTCCAACTTAGAAGTTTCATGCAATGACAAAAGCATTGAGCTAGAAAAAAAAATAATCGGTTGAAAAATACTATAGATGATCAAATAAATGTCTTAGCTAAATTTACAAAAGGAAAAGAGAACCTTAGTATTATGTTAGGAAGACAAAGAGGATCATTTTATAAATGTGGTTTAGGGTATGATGTTTTTGACAAAGATGCTCTTATTTTGAAAAAGGGAAAAAAATTTAGTTCTACATTTACAAGACAATCATCTCATACATCTTCAAATGATTATAAACATGTTACTTGCTACTATTTCAATAGAAAGGGATACAAAGCTAATGTATGCCTTCATAGGAAGAAGAAAATTATAACAAAATTGGGTGGGGTTCCAAAAGGAACTATTGCATGCTTACATAGAAAACAGAATATCGTAACAAAAAGTATTTGGGTTCCAAAAGGAACCATTGCATATCTATCTAACCAAAATGGACCCAAACCAGATTGGGTACCAATGAAAGTTACATGAACTTGTTTTGTAGGTATGCTTGAAAATCGCATCAAAGGAAAAATGGTTTCTTGATAGCGGATGCTCAAGGCATATGACGGGAGACAAATCAAAGTTCATTTCTCTAAAATCCTATGAAGGAGGAAACGTAACTTTTGGAGACAACTCTAAAGGAAAAATTATAAGGATTGACTCAATTGGTATTTCCTCTTTTCTCTCTATAGATGATGTGCTATTATTTGATGGTTTAAAGCATAATTTTTTTAGCATTAGTCAATTGTGTGATAAGGGCTATGATGTTATCTTTAGGACAAATGCATGCATAATCGAGAAAGATGGGAAGCAAATGTTCAATGCCAAAAGAAATGGAAATTTGTATACTTTGTTGCTATGTGAATTGCATAAACAAGATGTTAAATGTTTTGTCACATCTAGCGAAAATAGTTGGTTATGGCATAGACGTCTAGGACATGCTAGCATGGACCTCATTCATCGTTTATCCAAAAATGATTTAGTCAAAGGCCTCCCAAAGACTAAATTTTCGAAAGATAAAATGTGTAGCGCATATCAAATAGGGAAGCAAGTAAAGTTTTCTTTCAAGAGAAAGAAAGATATTACCACTTCTAGACCATTAGAGCTACTTCACATGGATCTTTTTGGTCCGGAGAAAACGACTAGCTTAGCCGGGAAACTCTATGTACTTGTTATAGTCGATGACTACTCTAGATATACTTGGGTTCACTTTCTTGCTCATAAAAATGAAACTCACTCCATTCTTGATAAAGTTTATAGAATCATTCAAAATGAAAAAGATTTGAAAATCAAGAAAATTAGAAGTGATAGAGGTAGAGAATTTGAAAAGCAAGACTTAGATAAATTATGTGATGACTCGGTGTATCTTATGATATCTCGGCCCCTAGAACTCCGCAACAAAATGGTGTAGTTGAGAGAAAGAATAGGTCTCTACAAGGGATGGCTAGAACCATGTTAAATGAACACAACATTCCCCGAAGCCTTTGGGCGGAAGCGGTAAACACCGCTTGCCAACTAATTAATCGTGTCATTATTCGGATGAAATTGGAAAAAAAACCTTATGAGTTGTGGAATGATCGAAAGCCCAATATTGGGTATTTCAAAGTTTTCGGGTGTAAATGTTTTGTGCTAAATGACAAAGATAACCTAGGAAAATTCGACTCCAAATCAGATGAAACAATTTTTCTAGGGTATTCCTCAAGGAATAAGCCTTTCGTGTTTTTAACAAATGGACTCTATGAGTCAAGTCATGTTGTCTTTGATGAATCACCCTCACCACCTTCACCTAGAATTGACCTAGAAGAAGATGAGGTTGTTGGGATTGAGGATAATCCAAATACTCTCAATATCTCCAACTCATCAAGTAGCCAAAAGGAAATGAGGGAAGTTGAGCATAAATCCAATGATGACTTGACCAACTCAATGCCTAAATCATGGAGGATTGTACACAATCATCCTCTTGATCAAGTCATTGGTAATCCATCAAAAGGGGTTAGTACTAGATCTTAACTTCAACATTTTTCCAACCACATGGCTTTTGTATCGCCAATCGAACCCAAGAACTTCCACGAAGCTCAATGTGATGATTATTGGATCGTAGCAATGCAAGAGGAACTAAATCAATTTGAACGCAATCAAGTTTGGCGTTTAGTTCCTAGACCCAAAAATTAAACTATAATTGGCACAAAATGGGTTTTTCGAAATAAAAAGGATGAGAATGGAGTAATTGTTTGAAATAAAGCAAGATTGGTAGCTCAATGATATAATCAAGAGGAAGGCATCGACTACAATGAGACTTTTGCACCCGTAGCTAGATTAGAAGCAATTAGAATGCTTCTTGCATTTGCATCATATAGAAACTTCACTCTTTATCAAATAGATGTTAAAAGTTCTTTCTTGAATGGTGTCATAGAAGAAGAAGTTTTTGTAAAGCAACCACCCGGTTTTGAAAATAATCTTTTTCCACATCATGTTTTCAAATTGACTCAAAATGGTTTTACAGGAGGAAACGTTGACAACACACTTTTTACAAAAACCATTAAGAATGATTTGTTGATTGTCCAAATATATGTTGACGACATTATATTTGGCTAAACAAATGATTCTTTATGTAAAGAATTTGCTACAAGTATGAAAAATGAATTTGAAATGAGCATGATGGGTGAGTTGAATTTCTTTTTAGGGTTGCAAATCAAGCAAAGCTCGGATGGCTTATTCATTACCCAATCCAAGTACACTAAAGATTTGCTAAAGCAATTTGGTGTGGAGGCTACCAAACATGCCACAAATCCTATGAGTTCCTCTATTAAGCTTGATAAAGATGAAAATGGTAAATGTGTTGACATTACTAATTATAGAGGCATGATTGATAGTTTGTTTTACTTAACCACTAGTAGGCCGGATATAATGTTTAGTGTGTGCCTATGTGCTCGTTTTCAATCATGTCCTAAAGAATCTCATTTACTTGCCGTGAAATGTATTTTTCACGACCTAAGTGGTACAATTAACTTAGGGCTTTGGTATCCACGTGGAACTTCACTTGATCTTATTAGCTATTCAGATGCCGATTTTGCGGGATGTAGAATTAATCGAAAAAGCACAAGCAACACTTGTCACTTTCTAGGACACTCACTTGTATCTTGGTTAAGTAAAAAGCAAAATTATGTTGCATTATCTACGGTCGAAGCCGAATACGTTGCAGCCGGTAGTAGTTACGCTCAAACTCTTTACATTACGCAACAACTACTTGATTTTGGTGTTATTTTAATTCATGTGCCCATTAAATGCGATATTACGAGTGCTATTTGTATATCAAAGAATCCTATTCATCATTCACGAACCAAGCATATAGAGATTAGGCATCATTTCTTATGTGATCATGTTGCTAAAGGTGACGTTGTATTGGTTTTTATTGACACTAAAAATCAATTAACGGATATTTTCACTAAACCACTCGCGGACGAATCATTTTCTAAAATTCGTAGAGAAATCAGAATGGCCATGGATTTTGATGTTTTGTCATAAATTCTTTCATAATTTATATTTTTATATTTTTATTATTTTTATTTATTCACTTCACCAATTTTCACCATTTGTTTTACATATTTTTCAAAATTCCTAGCTTTAGTCAACTCCACCAAGTGCTCTAGTCGACTAAATCAATCAGTGCATTTCATTCTTTCCCTTCATCCTTGTCTAGTTGACTACATGCCTAGGCTTAGTCGACTAGACCCTATGCTTTAGTCGACTACTTGTTCCATTTAACTGACTCACCAACCCTTTAGTCGCCTAACCCTCTTATATAACCTAGCCCCCACTTCATCTTCTTCATCCGCCTCTCTCACTCTTCACCCAACTCCATTCCCTCTCCTCTCTATACCTCTCATTTCCACATTCACACTATCACTATTTCCCATTTATTTCACATTCCCATCAATTTCTATCTACTTTTTTCACCCAATTTCTGCATACCCATTCTACTTCTATCATCTATATATATCTCTATATATACCACTATATATTCATATATATATATATATATATATATATATATTCGCACCTTCTTCTACAATGACACCGAAGACTCGCGGCTTACACCGGAAACGTTCACAGATTGATGGAGGCCAAAGCTCCACCACTCCACGCTTACCTGCTGCTGCAGAGGAAGAGTATTCGAATGAACCTCTGCTACTTGAAGTTTTTCTTGATGATGACTGTGATAGAAATCAATTCACTAGCATCTTTGATCATCGTCCTCCTACACCATGCCGTATTGTCACTCAAGCTCTATACAATGAAATTGGGGCTCGAACTTTCAATTTGTTCCTAGCAATTGGTTGGGATTTTTTCATTTCTCTCGACATCACGGTTCTTCCTCGCATTGTCAAAGCATTTTACGCTTCTCTTGAGAATCACAAGGAGAAGTTTCTCCCTCATCTTTGGATTGATTTGGTTGGTCGCGAAGTGACTATTTCCAACACAGAAATCCATTGCATTTTTTCACTTCCGGATGACAGTATCCACCACTTTTCCAAGCAGGATTGGTACAAGGTTGATGGGTTCGACTGTATTCAGGTAGTTCGGACAAATTGTATCCATAAAGAAATCATGCAGACAACCCATCTTCTCACTTCTATGCTCCTACCCTAGGCAAGGTTAATTCACAATATCATTACTTATTCTATTTTGCCTAAAAATGGTAGACATAGTAGTGTATCTCGTATGGAGGCGTTTCTTGTTTACTGCGTCATGACAGGGACACGAGTTGATTTAGTTACTATTTTTCCCTCTGTCATCCTTACATGTCAGCGCAAGCCATCCGGTCCGCTTTTCTTTCCTGCACATATTACATATCTACTTCAGCGGAAAGGCTTTTCTTTTCCAAATGAGGTGTCCGAGCATCATCCTATTTTTCTCGACCCTACTCATGTCAAGCATATGCATATCACCTCTGATGTTTAAGGGAATTTCATTACCGAGAGTACGCCTATTCCTCGTTCGCGCCCAGCCCCTAGTATTTCTGCATCACGCCAAGAAGCCTCTTCCTCGGATTCTTCGTTGGAAAGTGGTTCGGCTCCACCGGCCTTCAAGAATACTGTTTATGTTGCTCTTCTCAACCAAATTCTTGGGGTTGTTCAGAGCAATGCGGAGATACTTAGGCAACAGGACCAAGTGCTTCAGCGCATTGATGCAACTGTGACCAAAAATACGGAAGCAGTTCAAAAAATCAATGAGCGTGTAATTGTTTTTGATAATGAATTCTCTAGCTGTATCTCTGGTCTCGCCGGGTCACTTGATGACCTTACACTTGGTCTCACGGCCCCTCGCTCGCACGCCCCTCGACGCTGAAAAAAAGGGGCAGAAATTATGCTATTGTAGTATCAAGTACTTTATTATATGTCATTAGCAATTTCTATTTTTGTGTGGCTTATTGGTGTTTATTTGTGGCTTGTTTGTTATTTCCTATTTTCATTAGTATAACGTCTTGTACTAAATTGAATTATCTATGAAATGCTATTTTTATTATCTCAAATGTGCCTAGATTTTAATTGTATCGAAATGCCCATTAATCTGCAAATTTCATTTACAAAGAGGGAGCATTTGAACAAAAATTTTATGCACATGTTGAGGGGGAGCATCACTTGATGTTTCACCACTACACCAAGCAAACACAAAATGTTTTGTCATCATCAAGGCGGAGATTGTTGGCTTTGAAATTTAATTTCGGCAAACAATACCAAAATTGATGATAACAAACCATTAAAGAGTGTTTGATACTATAGAATTATTGAGTTCATGTTTTCAGTAAAAGATATGTGAATGACTTGGAAAACAAGCTCGGAAAGAAAGCTTGCATAAAAGCGAAAAGCTGATAAAGAAATTGAAGCGTGGAAATGGAAAATTAAATATTCAACGGAAAAGGCGAAAGTCGAAGACTCAAGACTCGGGGTAGATAGGTTGGGTTGCGATCATTGTAACAAGGTAATTTATGTGTCGATAATATCTTATAAGCTCAAGTATAAAATGAACCGAACTCAAATGAAAAGAAAAAGGATTTAAACAAGTGTTCTTCAAAACCATAGTCGACTAGAAAACTCTGTAGTCGACTAAACAATACATGAGTTTAGCAAGTTTTTCTACATTTTCATTGGGTCGACTAAACCTAACAGTAGTCAACTCAGTTACTCCATTCAGTCGACTAAAACACCATTGAGTCTACTAGACTACACCATGTAGTCTGATAAATGTCAAATATTATATATTTAAACCCCTTAATTTACATCTTTTAGTTCTATAGTGATATCTTTTATTCAAGTTTTATGATATTTTTGTGTTTATCTTATTTTCTAGGTCTTCATGAAGAATTAAATCAATTCCATGCAAATTGGGTCATCAACTATACATGAAATATATTCATCCTGACCACCCTTTACTTAGATGCCTATAAATAATTCTGTGTTTTGATTCTGGCAATGGCATTGGTACCATTGGAAATTTGATTCAGAGACCTTCAATTTGAGCACAAGAATGACCTTATTTCGATTTGAAATGAAGGCGTTATGGCAGTTGCAAGTCAGCTCCAAAACTGCAGAATTGTGCAGAAATCAATGCGGGTTCGGGTTTACCAAAGGGTGATGTGAATTTTACATTTTCTTGAAGATTTACCACATTCATTGGATTATGATTTTACAAGAATAAATCTGATCCATGTCAAGAAACAAAGGCACATGAAAGAAACAAAGGCACATGTGAAAAGAAGACAATGAGATGGAAAGTAATGAATATTCAAACAAAAAGAAATCCAATTTCTCTTTTCTAGTTGTCATTTGATTCCATATTTTCCCTATAAATAGAGGTAGTCTTTCATTTGTAAGAGAGGAGGAATAGGAGTGAAGAGAAACATAGTGATTTATATATTTGTAATGGAAGAGTAATTCTCTAGCTAAGGCTAGGGAATGAATTTAAAATGAAGAACCAAGTGTTTGCATATCCAAGTATTTAATGCTTCAAGGTTAGTATTATTGATAATATATGAATCTAATAATTTTTATTCAATGATTCTTTGCCTCTTTATGCCATGTATATTGAGTTCTTTGAATCAATGAATACACTTAGGTAATTACAATGATATAAGTAATGCTCAACCCCCTTTATGTGGTGTTCTTGATTTCTTATGATCTTACATAGGTATAATGAATACTTTGAATGTAATTACATCTTTATAGTTCACAATTCTTATGCTTCATTAGCGACCACTTTTTTGCCATAGCATTTATAATGAACATATAATGCTTCTATTAGTTAACTTATATAATTCATTTAGTATGTTAATTATTTATTGCTTACAGGCATGATTTGGAGAGTTCCGTTGTTAGTATGGATTATCCTACCAAGCGACCCCTTTCTTGCCATGCAAATATAATTAACATATGATGATTGTATTGGTTAATTTTTATTACTTATTTGGATATGTGGTACACTTGGTTTCGACATTGTAAAAGAATTCCCAATGCCTTAGTTTTTAATTTAATTCAAGAAAACAACCAAAATCAATCAATCGAATCAATTCAAGGACAAAAATAAAATTCATTTTTCATACATCTTTCCGACTCTCCCTGAGGTTCGACACTTGGACTCACCAAGACTATATTATAACTTGACTACCTATACTTGGGTATTGTAACGTGGAACACATTTCTAGACACGTCATAGTCACTAGAACTTCATCTAGTCGACTAAGAGGGACACTGTAGTCGACTAAAGACTCTGTATAGTTAACTAAATGCTCCATATTTTTTGTAGTTTGACAAAAACAATTTTCCCTCTTTTGAGCAACATGTTTAATGGTCTTCAAACGACTCTTGTCTTCTTTATTACAATATTCACTCTTAAAACCCTAAAGCCACCATATATAAAGAATGTAATGTATAGTTTGTATTCAAGAGATTGAACTTGAGAGAAAAAGAAGCCATCATCTTCATACACAAATTTTCTGAAAAAGCCATTGAAAGGAAGCGAGCAAAAATCTCAGAAGTTTCAAACTTTAGTATTTCTTCTTATTCTCCAAACATTATTCATTGATATATCCTTCGAGAATACATATCTAGAGCTATTGAGAAATCACCAAAAACACTTGAGCTTATCTTGATTTATCTTCCATAAAACCTTTGGGTTTTGAGTGTTTTTGTTCTTGATTGATACAATTGATTACATACGAATTTTGTGATCTCGGACAAGTGAAGTCCAACAATTTTTCAAGAGAGGATTGTTCTCTTGATTGAGACACAAGCTCATGAGGCTTGTGTTGTAAAGGTTTGCCATTCCACCTGTGAAGGAAGGGCCATAGTGAAAGGATCGGGAAAAGTCTCAAGAAGGGGTTCTTGAGCCGAGGACTATGAGTTACCGAACCTCGTAAAAACTACGGTGTAAATGTCTCTATCTCTTTCTCTCTACTTCATTAGTTTGCATGTTATATTTGTTTCAATATATTGTATGCTATAATTAGTCTTGTGATAATTTGTTTCATCAATTGAATTGAATCTTTCACTTGACTATTGAAGTAATTAAATATTTGTTGTAACTTGTTTTACTTTCGAAAAGAGTTAGAAATATTTTTGAACACCCTATTCACCCCCCCCCCCCCCCCCTCTAGGATTAATTAGTGACTAACACAAGGAATACCTATAACACGATAATTCACACTCAAACACGCAATGTACAACATTCAAGTTCAATAAGATGACAAACGCCACATCCTAAGGATGGCGAAAGGGTAATAACGCAATGACATAAGGAACAAGTCACAAGAATAGGACATAGAAAGAAAGAGGCCATCTTCACACTTGAAGACGTGCCTCATGCGACACAAAATCTCAACAAAAATCAACAACTAGGGGAAAAAAATCGCCATAAGCAGATAACCCAAAAAGGTCAACATAATCATGTAAAAAACAAGTCACACAAAAACGACATTGGGAAAACTAATCGCAAAACATCTCACGTGAGTACACGGAATCCTCAAGGTAAACCCACTAAGTTCCGTCGTCCCTAGGACAATGAAACCTAGAGCTCTGATACCAAGTTGTCACACACCAAAATCCCTAAAACTTCTAAAACTGAAGCCCAGGAACCTCTGGTTACGACTTCGCGAAAAAACTAGAAATTTTGATAGAGTCCCGTTTGTACGGGGACCAATTTGGTGAAAAATAACCTGATAAAATAGCTGAATAATCCAAAAGAGAACTATAAAAGCTACCTGAGAAATCTAACAAAAATTCGGCAGAGCTTCATTTATAAATGGAACCCCGGTGGATAAGGTCCTCGCCTAAACAATCTGATATGCATGAATAATAATAATAATAATAATAATACATTACCTAAACAACTCAAAATAAATAACTATGGACCGAGGTCGACAACTACACTCCTCTAAGCCCCACAACATAACTACAATCCCAAGATATTAATACAGTGTCAACCCGGCAATAAATACAGGACATGCATGCTAGGTGCCAAAACAATAGTATAGTCATCTAGGCTATAACTCCAGCCCTCTAAAACAATCCAACTCGAGGATACAAAGTAACTAAAATAACGAAATGAACTAGAATAAAATATTAAAAGGAAAGATAGGTGGAATCCGTTAGCGAAGCTTAATCCTCGTCCATCGTCAGTGCTTTTCCTAAATTGTTTTATAAATAACGGCGTTAGCAACTACCACTTAGTAATGAAGCGTTATCAACCTCAAACCCCGACCGTACAAGACATGCTAACCCACTCCATGGTGCATGCTACTATCCTATTTAAAATTAGTTGTTCTACACGACACTCACGCCGATCCGGGACCCCAAAAGTACCCATAAGCAACCCCGCAATCAAAACAACATGAACATCACACCTACATATAGTAGGTAGTACGTAGATATGGGAATAATCATCGTTAAATAAGTCTCTAAGGCAATACCACGACAATACATGAAAAAAAAAGAAAGTATAACTAGTACAGGAACCATCAGGAATCAGAATATCCATATACGTCAGTAAGCATCGCATAACAACTCTGAAAACTATCACAAAATAAGATACGACATATACAATAAGGTCCCTATGGATGCAACTCCAGGATCCCATACCCGAATAATGCCTCTTAACTAAATAAGATCCGGCTAGACCGTCAACATCCTAAACCACAAGAGGAAACAAACCTCACACAGACTCTATCTCACAACGAGAGTCAAGATAACACAAGTGAGCCGAGATAATAACAAGTGAGCCGGATTGGGGATTGCTCCACCATGCACACGCCAGTGGTAAATCACATGAGTGTCTATCCCATCCACTCAGAATTAGTGGATGTTTGCTCCCTCATGCACATGCCCAAAGGCAAATCACATGAGTGCCTACTCCAAAGACGTAATCAAGTGGAGGACAGCTCCCTCATGCACACGCTACAAAGGCAATTCACATGAGTGCCTACACCACCTGACACGGAAATATTACAGGAATACCACAACCATGTGACCAAGTGGAGGACCACTCTCTAATACACATGCCATAAAGATAAATCACATGAGTGCCTACACCACTTGACATAAAAAAATCCCATAGGAACAACATATCTCGAGAGAGTACTCCGAAATGAGAGCAAGAGAGACCAAACTCGTCCTGAGGTGCTAATACATGAATAACATATCATAAGAATACTCAAGGAGGATAGAGAAACCAAACTCGCCCTAAGGCGCAATACACTCCATGCCTAAGACCGACACCATGCCTAACATGAAATGGAATCTAGAATCTAAATGCATCAACTTAGGGGTATAAAAGAAGCATAACTAAGGAACGCACCATTTAAAGCATGAACTTACAATTAATCTAGTACATTTGTAAATCTCAACTATAACACCTTACCATTTCAATTAGAATCAAGCACATGTTATTCCATATCAAGATTCTCCCATTTTATATTTAATTTAATTTCATGCTCATAGGGTCACATATATATACTAGTATTTCTATTGTCACCTACCATGCTTCTAAATACTATTTCAACACATTTAATTCATATTTCACATAATCAGGCTTGTTATCATTCTTTTAGTGTAAAATACAATATTTTCTAGCCATAGCATCACTATTATCAAGTAATATCATGCTTCAAATCTCAAGCAAAATACATTTTAATTATGGAGTCATGCGATATCAATTAATTTTCTAGAGCTTTTTTACTTGAACAATTTATTAAACAATTTCAAGGCGTGTATCATAATATCCATTAATACTAATCCAATCCTGCAAATTTACATATACGTCTATCTATTTCCATACATACCCATATATACTCAGATTTTGCGTAATCAATAAAATATAAATATACCAAATCAAGCATGTTCCACAATTATATATAATTATTCTTTCAATTTAATTAGTCCCCTATCATACGATTATAAATATTTGAATAGCTACAATTCCAACTAAGGGTTGGAATTACTAATCTCGCATACTCACGAAATCAGAATGTAAAATGGACCGCACACCCCTAACTTTTAAAGCATGCCACAAGCTATCTCGCTACGCCCACGACCACACTGAACACACCGATATGCCCAAAAGTGGGGCCCATCAATAAAGGTTGTTTGAATAAATTTTATTGTGGACCTAAATGACCGCCTTGATGACTTATTTAACATAGTTGAAGACTGTTAGCACCCGATTAACGAAATGGAATAAATCTGAAATAAAAACCGAAAAATTTCTCCTACCGAAAATCCAAAATTCCCGACAACCAACTCGTTGAAATCGCGTCAAATTTAAGTATGTTATCGTAGATGGTGAGAGGAATAAACCTTTATAGTTTTATGATGATCCGACACCCGGAGGCCACCGAACCGAAGCTAAAACTTCCGGTTGAACTCGGCCTTGGTCACTACCACACATTACTACCACGACCACTACCAGCCACCACGCGACCACCACTCACAGGTGCACCACCAACTACAACCTTCGGCACTGTCGCCTAAGTCGGTGACCTCCAATCTCACCAGGTGGCATCACCACTTGCGGCCGAGCCAAACACCACGCCGCCACCACCTGTACGGCACTTTAGTAGCCCGACGACTAGTGTTGCCAATCCTCAGTAGTCGTCGATCCTCTCACTCCATCGACCCACCTCAGCCAGGTCGCGCCCTCCACTCTGGCGTGACTCAAAGAGGGACTGGTTGCAGAGAAGAGTCATCAAAGAGGGAGAAGAAAAATCCGACCTTAGGCTTGGGTTATGTCACAAAAATGAAGAAGAGAGAAGTTATGTCGTTTCCTAGCCACAGATATAATATCTATATATTTTTACATAAAAATAATTATATATATAATAAATACCCACATATATTACAAATAACAATATATACACGCATAATTAAACGTGAAACTTAGTCCAATAGCCCATTATGTCATCAACCGAACAATTCTTACTAAAACATTGGCCCAAAACCATCTGCGTCGAGTGCGGGAAGTGAAAATAAAACATTCACCACAATTTAAGAATAAAGAATAATAAAACAAAAAATAACCAGAAAATTCCTGAACAAAGTCACGTAACCCGTAAAATCAATGGAATGCTAGATAAATAAAATAACCTAAAATAAATAATCATGCGTATAAAACCTAGCGTTCGGACCCACAGGGTATGTCCGGATCCATCAAAATCTAAAACAAGAAATTCTAAACACGTGAACTAATCCCGTCACACTAACTCCATCTTCAAAAGTACTCTAAACCATAAAGGAAAATGAAAAATGAAAAAACTCCCATGGAATCCTTATAAGAAAACTCGGAAGTGACAAATCATGTGATGTCACAAACTGAAACAAAACGAAAAAAATCACTCGTAAAAATGAGAAACATAATGCCTATATATTAAACTGTTATCAGATGCTTCAATATTTTTTATGTAACACCCTGTGTTATTTTCCTTTTTCCTAAAATTATTTATGATTTAATTTCGGTTGTGACGTCACTTATTCATGACGTCTTGTGTATTCTCGATACGTGTAAATTTTTCGCGTTTAGTTTTAATGTGGACTTGACGACATTACGGTTTCTCTTTGATGACTACGCAAATTCTTGTTGTCGATTACACGGTTTCGTTTCGACGTTTAGTGTTTGGAGTTTCGACGGAGTGACGAGACATTTAGTTTATTCGATCGGGCTTGCTAGGTGTTCCGACGTTTGGGTTCCTACCCCGGTATATTTAATTGAGATTGTTTATTGGGTGTCCTGTTATTATTTTGGGTTTGCGAGATTACATTTGGGGTTGGTTTTTAAATTTGGATAAAAGGAGGGACACTTTTGCAATATAGAGATATATGTGTAAAAGGTGTCACACATTTTATTTTAATTGTTTTGGTCACATGGAACCATTAGAATTAAGTTGTACAAAATTCTTAATTGAATTAAAAAGCTAATATAGATATATATATATGAATATACATAAATATGTATATGTATATGTATATGAACATGTCTGCTGACCTAGCTTCTTCCTCGCGTGCGGCGACTGAACCATCTTCTGTCTTGTCTACAACTGTAGTTTCTCCTCCACCTCCTTCATCATACCGGATGAGAGAGAGAGAGCTTGGGCTGGAGGAGAGAATCGCGCGCAGAGGCGCGACCCATGGAGAGGCGCCGGCTACCATGGATGGTAACGGCATGCGCGGAGGAGTAGGTGACTGCTGGTGGCGGCAGCAGGTTGCGTAGGGGGGCTGGGTGCAACTCGCGCGAAGGCGGTGCGACAGTGCGGTTTCGGCCAGGAACTTCGGACATTTTTTCGGTCAACTTGCCGAGCTCAGATAGATGCGATTTTCGGAGGGTAGCTTTACCTAGATGTCAGGTACGACGTGTAAACATTTCATATTTTTCTGTTGAACGGTTTGTTCGAAAATCGTGTTTATAGGTTAGAATTTTCGTTTGGGATATTTTGGATTTACCCAAATTGATTAACCTATTGCTAATGGGCTTTGTATATATCGTATAGGTTGTCGAGACAGACATTTCGGTATATTCGAAATATTATTCGGGTGACTTTGGTCGGCGGGCTCCATATATAGGCACTGGTATTGTCCACGGTGGGCAGTTTCGGGCTATTCTGTAAGCGTACATTCAGGTGGGAAATTTTATTCTCACTTTTGTATCGTTGACGTGGTTTGGGTGTTCAAATCCGTATTTATTTTAATATAGATATATTAAATTGTGAATTTAAATATCTATAATTGGGTTAGAATCGATGCAGGACTTACGAATAAATTTGATAAATTAATTAAATTATTTTCCTGCGGAATTAAATAAATTCCTATTTGAATTGAAAGATAATAGGTGGCTTAGTAATCCCTTGAGAATTAAATGGGTTAGTAGAATTTTGTAAAGGTTGAACGTGGACATAGAACGCGTTATTAGTTTCCTTTTTACTATGTTAGGGGATATGTAAACGTGAGGGACGTGAAAACTTAGACGTTATGCTAGGTTCCCTTTACGATACGTGGACTATTTGCTTTAAGGAAATTAAAAGCATGTTTAAATGAATGAACTTGTATACTTGTGAATTAAAGTATAATTTGATGAATTCCAAGCATGATGATGTGATATAATTGCTTGTCGTGGTTTATTGCTTTGTTTTTTTAAAAGCATGTGAAGGAGATTATGAGGGTTATGTAATCATGAGTGGGTGTCTTTGTGTCGAATCGTCGCAACAACTGGCCATAATAAAGTGTCTCCCACCTCCGGACTAGTAATCTGGGAATTGGGGATATAGGGTTGGTTGCTGCCCCATCGTGGTGGTATGCGCCACTCTCGGATCTTCATAGCATGGGAGTCGCCTGTGGGGCTCTCGTGCGACCATCTTCCTTGTTGAAAGTGAAAGGTAAAAGATCACTTGGGAAGAGTTGGTGCGGTACTCTTTACTCATAGTAAGAGTGAGTGCGTATTCGTTAACCTGTTTTGGGCAAAGAGTGTTTCATGGGGTTTCTGCCATGAGGTTTATGAGTCACGTTGCATTGTATAACATTATGTGATTTCATTTGACATGTATATGTGATATTATTACATGTGGATTGTTGGAGTAGTTTATTATGTGTTATTATTGCCTGTGGATTTTGGAGCAGGTTAAGTATGAATATTGCAATTGAATTCATATCTTTATAAAATGCTGAGCTGATAATGATTAATGTGAAGGAAAATGATTACATGCAGTAATTAATAAAGTATAATGAAATGTATATTTTATACTTGCAATTATATATTTCTATACCCTTGGGGGAGGTTAAGTATATTGGCATAGTGACTTCTTTGGAGATTTGAGATCAGGGATTGATTCTAGTATCAATTGAGATTTGAGACCTTAGAGAAGGCGAGTGATGAGATTGTTGACTTATATGTCACTCCTTGAGTCGTCGATTACGGCATGGTGCCGAACCTCTTCCATGTGTTGGCATTTGATATCGTGGGGTTGGAAACGAATAGTTGCGTTCCGTGAACCCAATATAGTACTCTTTCCTTCTTTGTCCTCTTGGACATTATAGGAATCCGTAGAGTTATGTTCACTCTTATTTGGCTGTCTCTCGGAAACGGTATTTTCTAAGTCTTGAAATAAAAACTCTTGTATTTAAAAGGAAAAATCCATTTTCGCCTACCCCCGTTGCAACTAAAAGTTTTAGTACTTCATAAAATGATCTTAGGATCTTGTTTAAAAATATTTTTAACTTCTAAAAGCCGCTAATGGTGACTGACGGAGACCGGGGGCAAGACGGTCATATTTACTGTGTGGTTTCTTAAAGGAAAACTATTTTATTACCTTTCTCGAGATTCTGAGACTTCGAGATTTCTTTCTCAAGATCTCGTCCAGTAGAGTTTTGAAAGGTGGTTTCTTCTTTCACCTTTGCTTCGGATCATTTCTCAGTCTTGGGTATGAGTCTTGGTATTGTTCAGTGCACACATATAGTGTTGCCTTTCACTTCTTCTTAGTTGTTGATGTCACCACCTAGGTGATTTGAGTTGTTACACGTGTTAGGGGCATGGATGCCGAGTGGATTGGTTTCTTTTGTCCGGGTGTTTTCCTTAAGCACTTGTAGTGTCTAACCTTGACGTTGTTGTCTTGGTTATCCGTTGGTTTTGCATTGGGACTTTTTTTCCCTTATTTTGGTTCCTTGACTCTTCTGTGCTTGTCATGAGAGTAGTGTTCAGGTACTCTCCGAGATTTGACCGTTTAGCGTTCCTTATCTATAGTGAGAGTGTTGGTGATTTATTGACTCTGTTGGAGATAGTAGTTTTAGATTTTCATATGGTGATATGATGAGGTGATTCCATCCTTGAGGTATAGATTTTCTCTAGGTACGGAATTATGTTTCTTATATATATATATATATTGTACATATATATATATATGGATGAGGATTGTGCTAGTACGCAAGGACGTGAGTTATTTTCCTCATGTGTTCTTGGGGAGTGAGTTATGAGTATTCCTTGGTACTAGTGGTGGATTTGATCCCTATGGATATTAGAGGTGAGTGTGATTCCCTCTGTTTAGATTTTCTGGTTAGCGCTGTGAGCGCCAGATGATTTGTGAGATTGGACATGAGTGTCGTGTATCTAGAGTACATAGTGAGAGTAATGTAGACTACTGGTGTTGGTACTTAGAGTACGAGTCTTAGTCGTACCTTATAGACTCTCATTGTGTACTTATATATATGTATTCCCGATACGTATACTTATGTATGGTAGTATATGAGCGCGTGCTTTGGGTTTTCGTGGCTGAGTTATATTGTGGGCTATATATCTTCCTAGATAGTTTAGCATTACCTAAACTGCCAGAGAATGTGGTAGTTAGGATATCCTTTCCCACTGAGCTTATTTGCTCACAGGGGTATTTCATTTGCCCCCTGGTATTTCCATGTCAGGTTGCAGGAAATATTACGGCTATGGGCAGCATGCGGTGCAACGATAGTTCTCTTTTGTTTTCCTTCTTACAGGTTTTGGAGTTGCGCAGGGTGATGCGGTTATGGTTGCAGCGCGACTAGTTTGGGGACGATAGTTATCTGCTATCAGTTACGTTACCCATTTTGTATGGGATTGTCATATATTTGTCGTAGGAGTCAGTCTGTTGGTAGATCCCTATTGGTGTATCTTTTAATTCCTGTACTTATTATTTCAGGATGTTATTGTATCTATTCTGCACTGCCATGTGCATTTTTGTATTCTTATTCGAGCATTTGTAGCTCAGTTTATTATGGAGGGTTGTGTAGGGGTAGCGGTGCTTCTTTCCACCGCCTCGGCCCCAGTAGGATTGATGAATGTTGGGCCTGTGAGCCATTATTATTATCGAACTGTTATTGGCAAGTTATTCAGTTGTGATTGGGTGTTCGGATGTTCCATTTACAAATGGAACTCTGCCGGATTTTTGTTAGATTCCGTTGCTTTGTTTTATCATTTATTTGGGTATGAAATATACCATTTTTTCAAAAAGCTAGTAGAGTGCTAAATTCTATTGTTAGAGGTTGGAAGTGCATTGCGAATTATAATCATGCTACGAATGGTAGAATTTGGGGGTTTTGGGATCCAAGTAGGGTTTCTGTGGATATGATTCATGTTTCTTCTAAGATTATTTTATTTTCTATCAAGTCTGTGGATTCTACTTTCAATTGTATTGGTGGATTTATTTATGGGTGTAACGATGCTATTGGAAGGAGAAGTTTATGGGAAGAAATTATACAATTTTATCTGACTTATGTTGCTTCTCCTCTTTTTTTCACTGGCGACTTCAATGCTGTGAGATATCCTTTTGAAAGATTTAGTGGGTCTCCAGTTTGGGCCAACAATGTGAAGGAGTTTGGGCAATGTTTGGATTCTGCTTCTCTTTTTGATTTAAATCAGTCAGGTCTGAGATCAGCTGGTCTAATAGCACAATTTTTAGAAAACTAGACAGATTTGTTATCAATGAATGTTGCACTAATTCTTATGCTAATTATGAAGCTATTTTTGAACCTAAGCATGTTTCTGACCATGCTATGATTCATCTTAAGATTGTTCCTACAGTTCAAAGGAAAGGGGCTCCTTTTAGGTTTAATCAACACCTGGTTTACCATGAGGGCTTCATGGAAATTGTTAAGAAAGTTTGGGCTTCTAAAATTCCAGGTTTTTACATGTTCCAAATTTCTCAGAAATTGAAGCTTCTCAAGAATGAGTTGAAGAGAATTAATATGGCTTCTTACAATAATATTGCTTCACAAGTTGTGGATTGTAGGTCTAAACTTCATTTTCTTCAGACTTCTATTGATTTTGATCCTGGGAATGAGGCTTTACATTAGCAAGAGCAGATTTGCTTATCTAATTATCTCCATTTAGCTAGAGTTGAAGAATCTCAGAATCAACAGAAATCAAGAATTCAGTGGCTCAAGTTGGGGGATAAAAACACTGCTTTTTTCCATAAGGTGGCCAACTTCAGGAAGAAGCCTAACTCTATTCATTCTATTATTTCTAGAACTGGTTGCAGATTGGAAGATCAAACTGCTATTCAAAATGAGTTTATTTGATACTTTTCTGATTTACTTCAAAGCAACGATACAATGGCAATTTCTGATTTAAGTGAGTTCATTAAGCAACCTCTTACTTTAGATCATATTCATGATCTTAGTTCTCCAGTGACTGATGAGGAAGTTCGAAAATCCATTTTCTCAATGAAAGATGACAAAGCGCTAGGTAGTGATGGCTATAATGCTTTCTTCTTTATTCATACTTAGAGCATTGTTGGGGCTGATGTTACTAAAGCAGTGAAGGCTTTTTTCTACACTGGTCATATGCTGAGGGATATTAATTCTACTATCATTACTTTAGTCCCCAAGACAGACTTTCCCAATATTGTTGTTGATTATAGGCCAATTTCCATATGCTCTACTCTTTACAAGTATATTACCAAGATTATAGCTACTAAACTCAAGAGGTGTCTAAGAGATTGTGTTACCTCCAATCAAAGTGATTTTATCCCAGGTAGAAGCACCACTGATAATATTCTCCTTGCTCAGGAACGTTTGAGAGATTATGTAACACCCCGTGTTATTTATTTATTTTTTCCTGAAATTATATTTTATTTAATTTCAGTAATGACGTCACTTGTTCAGGACGTATCATTTATTCTTGGTATTTGATACCTGTAAATTTTTCGCGTTTAGTTTAAAGTCGGCTGGACGACATTCCGGTTTCTCTTTGACGACTACGCGAATTCTTATTCCCGACTATACGGTATTAGTACTTTTACGGATCCGGTGTGAAGCGTATTAAATTACCTTCTCGGTGTTCCGGTTGTTGGATTTTCTAAACCGGTATATTTCTTCCGGACTAATTTGGTTATATTGGCGTCCCGTGGACTTACGGGGTCGCGCAATATTATTTGGAGGCTCCCGGTATTTATTGGAATTTATTGTATATATATATTTAATTATATATATATAATTTTGGGATTAAAATGGTGAATTGGGAAGACATGAGGGTTGCTTTTGTAATTAGGGGAGACTAACTAGTCACTTGTGCAATTATGGAAAATTGAAGAGTTGTTAGTGTAATTTAGACATATGTATGTATATATGAGAGAATTATATGGGGTCATAATGCGATTATGGAGAAATAGAGAGTCACATTTGCAATTACCCATAAATATATACATATGTGTATGACTTTGTTGCTGAGACACCACGGATCTGCTGCAGTTCCTCCTCTTTGACGAGCGACTACAATCAGCTTCTCCTTCCCCCATTGTGACGATCGAGAGGGAGAGAGATAGAGAGAGGGTCGGCAACAGAGAGAGAGAAGCGATGGTTTCGCCGGCTGTGGGTGTGGCTAGGACTGGTAGCGATGGCGGATCACGGTGGTTGAGGTGGCGGCGACCGTGGCTGGCGGCGGCTTGCACGGAGGAGCGAGTAGCTGCGGCTGGTTCACGCAGCAGGGGCGGAGCGACGCGTGGACAGGGGCGAACTCGGCTGGGCTTCGGCCAAATTTTCGGCAACCTTCTGGTGATCGGTTTGAGCCAATTTTTGGTGAGTAGTTTCGTACCTACGTAGTATTCATCATATATTAATTTCGTGAATTTACGATGAACGGTTTGCCCGGAAATCACATTGATAGGTTATAATTTTCATTTGGGGTATTTTAGATTTAACCCAATTAATTAACCGATTATTAATGGGCTTCGTATATATCGTATAGGTTGTCGAGACGGACATTTCGATATATTCGAAATAGTTTTTGGACGATTTTGGTCGGCGGGCTTCATATTCGGCGCCGGTACTGTGCTGTTTCGGGCTGTTCGGTAACGTATAATTAGGTGGGAAATTATATTTCTCACTCCGCATTATTGAAGTAGTTTAGGGGTGCAAAACCCTTATTTAATTTATTATAGATATATTAAATTTCTAGTTTAAATATCTATAATTCGTTCAGAATCAGAATTGGACTTAGGAATTAATTTAAGAAAATTTATTAAATTATTTCCTACTAGATTAAATATATTCCTAATTGAATTGAATGGGAATAGACGACTTATAAATTCCCTCGAGAATTAAATGAGCTAGAAGATTTTGAAAACGTTGGACGTGAGAGACTTAGACGCTATTCTAGGTCCCTTTTTATTACGTGGATTATCTGCTTAAATTATTTTAAAAAGGCATGTTAATTGAAATTGAAAATATTTTCTAAGGAATTAAAGAAAATATATTTTGAAAAAATGAAATGTATATGAAACTGTTTTCATATGATTTAATTGTTTTATTGTATTTAAAGCATGAAAAGAGATTTTGAGACTTATATTACCATGTGGGTATTTTTATAAATATGATGTATTACATATTTATGATTGAGATATGATTTGATTGTACACCATGTCGTGTGAGCACATGGGTGTTGGTGCATGTAGTGCACGGTTTCACCATTGGCAGAGAGAGTTCATTTGGTGTGGTCTACTTCCTCTATGCATGGGGCACGAGTAGACGTTTGTGTCGGATCATCACAACAACTGGCCAGGAGGTATCACGCCTACGGAACTAAAAAGCCGACAAATGTGAGTTAGGAGTCCAGGTAGAGGCTCATGTTCTTGACTTTATGGTAGTCATGGCGTACGGAGTTGCAAGCTGGGCTCTCGTACAACCGCCTTCCCTGTTGAAGTGATAGAGAGAAAAATCACTTGGGAAGGGTCGGTGTGGTAACTCTACACTACTTAATGAGCTTGTATCCTCATAAGTATGTGGACAGAGTCTGTATACTTAATCACTTGGGAAGGGTGTGTTGTGTGTGAGTATCACGGAGAGTGTTGAGTCACATTACACTGCACACTGGTTATGTGATCTCATTTGACATGTATATGTGCTATATTACATGTGATATTGGAGCATGCTAGTTATGAATATTGCGAATTAAATTCATATTTTATAAATGCTCAGATGAAAATGAATAATGTGAAACAAGACTTTAAATGTGGTAATTATTAATAAGTATAAATTAAACGAATATATTTATACTTGTTGTATACCTTAGTACCCTTGGGGGAGGTTATGCGTGTTGGCATAGTGATTCATGTGGCTAGCGGAGCCTAGTGGTGGACCGTAGGCTTGACTTGAGTTGAGGCCTTAGAGATTGTGGTTAGCAGCCTTGTGATTGTGGTTAGTAGCCTTGTGATTGTGGTTAGTAGTTTGGTGATCGTGGTTAGTTGTGTGAACTCTTTTGAAGATTTGAGGTTAGGGATGATTTTTGTGTCAATTGATAATTGAGGCCTTAGAGAAGGCGAGTGATGAGTTGTGTGAGATTTGATTGATGAGAAGAGGTTATGGCTGAGATGAGTTCTATTAAGTTCTCGAGGTACTGTAGTGTTGGTTCTTATGCTTAGTTTATTCCCCTGAGCATTCCTTGTACTGCGTTTTGTACACTAGTACGTGGTCGTTGACTTGTATGTCATTCCGGGATTCGTTGGTTACGGCGTGGTGCCGAACCTCTTCCATGTGGTGTCATTGTGGAGTTGGAAACGGATGGTTGTCTTCCGTGAGTCCAACGTATCGTTCTTCCTTTGCTGTCTTTTTGGGCATTATAGGAATCTGTAAAGTTGTGTTCGCCCTTATTCGACTGTCTTTCGGAAACGGTGTTTTCTAAACTCTTTATATTTAGAAGGAAAAATCCGTTTTCGCCTACCCCCGTAGCAATGAAAAACTTTAACACTTTATAAAATGATCTTAGGATCTTCTTTAAAAAGATTTTGAACTTCTAAAAGCCAGTGATGGCAACTGACGGAGACCGGGGGCAAGACGGTCATTTTTACTATGTGGTTCTTAAAAGTAAAACCATTTTATTATTTTCTTGGGATTCTGAGATTTCGAGACTTCTTTCTCAATATCTCATCTGGTAGAGTTTTGAAAGGTGTTCCATTGTTTCACCTTTGTTTCCTATCATGCTTCAGTCTCGGATTGAGGCTTGTTGTTGTTCAGTGCACACATATGAGTTTTTCTTACATTAGGGGCATGGATGTCAAATGGATTGGTTCGAGTTTTTAAAACCTTTTTCTTAAAAACTATTGAATCCTTGGGATTCATCTTTTTATAACCCTTACTCTCGGCCATTCATTTTTGGTTTCCTTGTTCGATTCTTTCCTAGTCCCCTCTTGGTGTTCTTTCCTTGTTAACTTGTGGTGTTTTAACATTGACATTGTTGTCTCGGTTATCTGTTGGTTAGCATTGGTATTTCTTTCTCTTGCTTTGGTTTCCTTGTTCGAGTGTTTTGCTTAAACACTTGGGGTGTTCTTAACCTTGACGTTGTTGTCTCGGTTATCTTTTGGTCTAGCATTGGGACTTCTTTTCCTTGCTTGGGTTCTTGACTCTTACGGGGTTTTTCTCATCCTTAGTGAGAGTGTTGGTGATTTATTGACATTGTTGGAGATAGCAATTGAGGTGTTATGTGGTGATATGATTGAGGTGGCCTAGTCCATGAGAGGTAGATTTTCTCTAGGGATGGGATGAGGGTTGTTATATATATATATATTGTGTATATATATATATATATATATATATTGATGACGATTATGTTAGTACGCAAGGACGTGGGTGTTTTCCTTCCTGTGTTATCGGGGTGTAGGATTTGAGCCTTCCTTGGTACTATTGGTGGATTTTGTTTCCTTGTGGATATTAGAGGTGAGTGTGATCTCCTCGGTTGGATCTTCTGAATTGTGTTGTGAGTAATTGGTGATTTGTTAGACTGGACCTTAGTATCGTGTACCTAGTGTACGTTGGTGAGAGTAGTGTAGACTACTGGTGTTGGGTACTTGGAGTACGAGTTTTAGAGACTCATGTTGTGTATTTATATATATATATGTGTGTGTATATATATATATATATATATTCCCTATATACTTATGTATACTCGTTTACGATAGTATATGAGCGTGTTGACTTGGGTTTGCGTGGATGAGACTAGTTGGGCTATATTTATATCTTATTAGACGGTTTAGCTTTACCTAAACTATCAGAGGATGTGGTAGTTAGGATATCTTTTCCCACTGAGCTTATTTGCTCACAGGGGAATTTCATTCGCCCCCTGGTATTCCACGCCAGGTTGCAGGAATTATACGGCTATGGGCAGGATGCAGTGCAATGGCAGTTTTCCTTGGTTTTCTTGTTACAGGTTTGGAGTTGCGTTGGGTGATGCGGTTACGGTTGCAGCACGACTGGGTTTGGGGACGATAGGTATCCGCTTTCAGTTTCTCTACCCATTGTTATGGGATTGTTATGTATTTTCTTTTGGGAGCCAGTCTGTTGGCATATCCCTGTTGATGTATCTTTTATTTCCTGTATTTATTCTTTCAGGATGTATTGTATCTATTCCGCACAGTTAGGTGCTCTCCTGTATTTTTATTCGAGCATTTGTGGCTCTGTTGATGTTAGAGGGTTTGGAGGGGTTTTGGTTCCTTTCCACTACCTCGGCCCTATTAGGATTGATGAATGTGGGGCTTGGAAGCCATTGTGATTATTGAATTGCTATTGGCAGGTTCTTCTGTTATGGTTGTTGTCCGGATGTTCCATTTACAAACGGAACTCTGCCGAATTTTCGTTAGATTCCGCTGCTTAGTTTATTATCCATTTGGGTATGAAATATACCATATCTATCATTAACCCATATGTTTTCACGGTTAATGATGTCTTAGTTGGTCATTCATATTAAGGATCACATCTTGGATTCCTTGGATGTCCCTGTTCGGGAGTCTTAGGAATTTAGGAGCGTGTCAGTTGGTATTGGAGGATGTTAGTGAGTTTCTAGCATTCTACTTGACATGGAGTATATTTTTATTGTTATTCCATGTGTCTCTTCGTTGTTGTTGAATCTAGTAGTCGCTTGACTAACGTCATCCCTTGGAGATTCGCTAATTCTCTAGATTTGAGTTTCGGAAATCTTAGGGGCATGACAGCGTGGTATCAGATCATTTTACCCTTTCGTGGGTATTTGATGATTGAATGTCATTGGTTCTCGTTTCTTTTTACTTCCGCATTCACTCCCTTAGCTCTTAGGCTCGGGTTTCGGAGTCCTAGGAATTCGGGGCGTGACAGATTATCATAAGGATGAAGGTGATTCAAGATTAGCCATGAAAATTGATCTAACAAAAGATTTTGATACTCTATCTTGGAGCTTTTGGAGGCTGCTCTGATAGCTTTTCAGATCCCTACTCATTTGGTTAAGCTAATTATGACCTGTCTTTCTACTTCTATGTTTTCTATTAATTTGAATGGTTCTTATCATGGTTATTTCAAAAGTGGTAGAGGCATAAGGCAGGGGGATCCTTTATCTCCTTATCTTTTTGTTCTTGCTATAGAGGTCTTGACAGGAATGATTGTGCAGAAAGTTTATAATTGTGCTTCTTTTAACTATCATTGGAGATGTCAAGAGCACAAGATTAGTAGTCTTTTATTTGCAAATGATTTACTGTTATTTTCTGGTGGTGATGTTAATTCTGTCCATTGCCTCATGTCAGTTCTTAATTCGTTTAGTTCTTTGTCTGGTTTAAAGCCTAATCTTAACAAGAGCACTGGTTATCATGTTGGTATCCCTGCTGATCAGTTTGTGCATATTCAAGCCATTCTGGGTTTTCAAATTGGGCATATGCCTGTTAAATATTTTGGAGTTACTCTTCTTTCTTCTAAATTAACAAAAGATGACTGTGCTATTCTTGTGGATAAGATTACTCGAAGGGTGGCGAGCTGGTCCTCTAAATTCCTTTCTTTTGGTGGGGGCTTCAATTAGTTAAATCGGTGTTTTTCTCCTCTCAGGTTTATTGGGCATCTACTTTTATTTTGCCTAAGTCTATTTTACAGGATATTACTTCTATTTTGCAGAAATTTATTTGGACAAGTTCTAAAATGTGTAAAGGGGGATGTAAAGTTGCTTGGCGACAGATTTGTGCTCCTCTTAAGGAAGGAGGATTGGGAATTAAAGATCTTGAGGTTTGGAATTTGGCTGCCATGACAAAGCATATTTGGAATATCCTCAATCCAGGTCCAGCTTCTTTATGGGTTTCTTGGGTTAAGACTCATCTTATTAAAAATAAGAATTTTTGGGAATTAGGTGCTCCTCAGAATGGTTCTTGGACTTGGAAGAAAATTTTAATGTTGAGGCCTATGGTTAGAAATGCTTTCAAGATGATGATTGGTGATGGAAGATCTATTTCTCTTTGGTTTGATAATTGGCACCCTTTGGGCCCTCTTGACGATCATTGTCCTCTTAATATTATCAGAAGCTCTGGGCTTGGTTCTAATTCCACTGTTAGTAGGCTGATTAGTGCAAGAGGATGGCATTTTCCTGTCTTGAGCTCTTAATTTTGGTTGGATTTTAAAGCAACTTTTCCTCTTGATTTTGTTCCAAATCAATCCAAGTGTGATCAACTGCTTTGGGTTCCATCCAATGGTAAATTCTCTATTAATTCTGCTTGGGATCACTTGCGGTTGCATTTTGACTCAATTCCTTGGAAGAAGATGATTTGGTTTAAGCATTGTGTGCCAAAGCATTCTTTTTTGCTTTGGGTTACTAATCTTGATAGGCTCCCCACTTTACACTTTCTTATGTCTATTGGCTTAATTCAACAAGCTACTTGTTTATTTTGTGGCTTAGGTCAAGAGGACAGAGATCACTTGTTTTTTGATTGTAGCTTTACTTCAAGACTTTGGAAAACTGTGATTCAACAAGGGTTAGTGGATTGGCCAAGTGGACACTGGGATCTTATTATGCATTGGATGATCGATAATTTTACCAACAAGTGTTTGGTTTCCATTCTAAATAAGGTTGCTTTTTTTGCTATTATTTATGAAGTGTGGATTGAAAGAGGAAAAAGATTGTATTCTCAAGAGTATCTTAGTCTGGACTCTATGGTTAAGCGAATTATTGATACTGTTAGATTTTGTCTGTTCTCCTTGAATAGATTTCCAAATTCCTCTGAAAATCAAGCTTTAGTGCAGCTTTGGAGGCTTCCTAATTCTATTTTGCTTTGAGTAATGCTGAATATGTTTTGGATATTGTTTCCTTTGAGGCTTTTTTGGATAAATTCACTTGTTCTTCCTCATTGGGGTTGCTGTTGTTCTACCAATTTGTTAATGAACAAAGCTGGCTTGGGTCGGGCTTCTTCACATCAGTTGGCTTGCTGGTTTCTGGGCGGCAGGTTGCTTTCTGATTGTCATGGTGCTTTGTATTTTCTGTTGTTTCCTGTAATGGCTTTCGGTTGCTGATGTGCAATAGCTTTTGGTTGCTAATGTTTTTTGCAATTGTTGATGCTTGCTGAGTGCCTTTTTTGTTGCTGGTTTCTGCTTTTTCTGTATAATTTTGCTGCTGCTAAGTCGTATTCCATGGAGCAGAATTTTAATTGGATTTGTTTGCTTCCTTATGCTATTGCTGCTACTTATATTCAATTGCATGTTGCTGAATTTTCCAACTACAATAATGTGGTCCATTTGCTGATGAATCCTGGAGTTACTAGTATTATTTCCTGCTATGCGCTGAGTTGGTTAGTGGTTGCTCTATATGGTTGCTTGGAGTCCTTTTCCAGCTTTTTTTGAACCATTGTTGTTATTGTCTAGTTGAGAAGATTAGTCTCTTGGTGCATAGTTTCTTTATTTGCCATATGCTTCATTTCTCTTGGATCTTTAGGCATATGAGTTTTCCATTGTTTTTTCATTTGGTGGATTGATGGTTTCCATCTTGTCATATAGGGAATGCCCTATTAATCCTTGTAATCTTTTCTTTATTTATAATATCTTACCATTCAAAAAAGTAAAAAAAAAATAAAAATACATTTTTTATCATTATTCCATATGTTTTTAAGGTTAATGATACCTTAGTTGGTCGTTTGTATTAAGGATCACATCCTGGATTCCTTGGATGTCCCAGTTCGGGAGTCTTAGGAATTTAGGGGCGTGTCTGTTGGTATCAGATGGTACTATTGAGTTTCTAGTATTCGATTTGGCATGGAGTATATTTTTCATTGTGATTCCATGTATTTCCTTGTTATTGTTGACTCTAGTGGTTGCTTGACTTACGTCACCCTTTGGAAATTTGCTGATTCTCTGGTTTGGGGTTTTGGAAATTTTAGGGGCGTGACAACATGGTATCAGAGCATGACATTTTTACCCTTTTGTGGGTGTTTGATGACTGAAGGTCATTTTTTTCGTTTCTTTTTACTTCCGCATTCACTCCCTTAGCTCTTAGGCTCGGGTTTCAGAGTCCTAGGAATTTGGGGCGTGACATCTTATGTATGTAAGATTTAACTTTTGGGATTTTTCTGGAACCGACCTCATTATTTTTTAGCGTTCGCTATCTAACAATCCGAGAACCTAAGAAAAGCGTATGGTAGAAGTAGGTCCTCGGAGTGTCCAATTTTGAAACCAAAAGTTGCGTTCCCTTTGTCATTGTAAATTAGGAATTTAGAAATTAGTTTTCATAATTTTTATGCTTACGGTTATTCTTGGTAATTAAATTGAAGTTTTGGTGTTGGAGAAGACTTGTAAATTTTTTCTACATGTCTTTCCTACTCAATCTCTACACCATGGCATTTTAGTAAATAAGTTGAACTTATAAGGATAATTTAAACCAAATGAAATAGTGAAAAGTCAATATTACCCTCCTTATCTATTCTTTGCCTCTAAAAGTCAAGGGAAAAAAGTGGTCATTTTGCTTGATTTTTTGCAAGAGAGCGCTAGAATAGGTGATGTATCAGTTGCTCCTTAAATCCTGTCACCTCAAGTTTCCCATCTCTAATGTGAGCCCTTGGATCATCAAGGTTAGGAGAAGGAAATTGCATATACATGTATATATAAGTTGGTCTTCTCTTTTAAGCATTATTTCTCCATTTTTCACCACACAAGTCTTCCACTCTCCTCAATACACCCCCAATTCAGCAACCCTATTGGTTCTCTTTCCTCCATCTTCAATTCTCCATTTTTATCACTTTTAAGTTGTGATTTTGAAGAAGTCTTCAACTACCATCTTGCTCCTCATGTCTTGATTGTTCTATTGGTGTCAAGAGTTGTAAGTAAATCTCTTTCTTTGTGAGTTTTCTTCCTAAATTCTCAATTAATCTATCCTTTTGAAAATCTTGTGAATAATTTTGAAATCTTATTTTCTTTCCTTAGATAACTTGGCAAAGGGAATTAGTTGAACTCCTCAACATGTGATTTGGAAGCTTCAATTGGTAAGTTGATTTAATTTTAAGCTTTCTCCCTTTATAAACCCTAGCTTATGAATTCTTGAATTTCTTCCATAATCTTTGAAAGTTTGTTCTATTTATGGTAGTTCCATGTTAATGAGACTCACCTGAACCCTTTTCTCTGACTTTGAGTTATTTCAGTCTTTAATTCACTTTGAAGCCTTAACTTGTGGGGCTATGAAAAATCTCTACTCATTTTGAAAACTTGATTATATTCTTGTAAATTCTTCCTAGGAAGGCTATTTTAGACATTATTCTTCATTTGGGAGATTGATGACATTTTCTTAAAAGCTCTTGTGTCATTTAAAGCTTAAATCCACTTCAAACCTTAACTTTGAACTCATGGGTCTTCAAGATTGAACTTGGTACTCAACTTTGATAATTCTTGTCAAATTCATGTTCTTGAGCTCATTATTTCTCATTTGTTGGTTTTTGATAGCTTTGGGTGATTCGTGAGACTTGGTGCATTTTGTTGGAGACCTTTTGGCTAGCTTTTGGAAATCCTTTTGCTTGGTCCCTCTTGCGGACTTAATTGGCATTGGACTTGAGGTAGGGGAATGATGATCCACTCTCTTTTTCAGTTACGTGGGTGCGTGCATCTTTGTATCTATACCTTTACATACTAGTATATTACTAAAACGTAGAAACATGCGACTAGGCTCCCCTTATATATTTTTTGTTGATTATTTAATGCTCAATTTGATATATATTGTGGTTTATGTTATATGAGATGTTGGGATCATGCTTTATGTTGATTTTTCTAAAAGTGATCATTTTGATAATTATGAATTATTTTAGGCATGTTGATTTTATTGAGAACCATTAGTCATATTTCATTTATTTTGGTGTCTAAAACATGTCTCATGGTACCTTGTTCGTAACTTTGGGTTGTCGCAACAATTGGCCAGATGATGGCTCTCGCTACTGGCGGACTAGTATTTCAGAAATCAGGGAGGTGTGTGAGGACTTGTTCCGATCACGGTTTTATCCACGAGTCAATAAATTCCTCATGGTTATTAGTACTGTAGCAACAATACATACCCGGTCATCCCCTTTTGAGTCTAAGGTTTTCATTAGCATGGCATTTACATATTTTATTCCATGCTTTGTTGATATTTGTGCTAATTATGTTAATGACATTTGATACTCATGTATATATGTATCATGTTTGGGGTTTGCTTGTGGGCACGATTGGGGTCCCGGATTGGCACTCGTGCCATGTGGGACACTTAGACCGACCTAGTGTAGTAGCATGCAAACGGGGTTGGATTTGTACCACTCGCGTCATGCCCCACAATCCGTAGACCCTAGCCGAGTTCATAAATAGTGGTACGCGATGCCGAGAGTGAATAAAATTCAAAGAATACGACATTTTAAGCCAATTTTGGAAAACACTCTTTTGAACCCATTCTAGGGATAAAATTATCATTTTAAAATCAAGGGAAGTCATGAGAATTGTTGGAAATCTAAGAGGAAATAAAAAGAACTAAGCGGTTCATTAAAAGGACCATTTCAAGTTTACATGTTCGCTCAAGGATGAAATGGTCATTTAAAGGGAAAATTGGTAATTTTGAAGTACAAATGTTTAAATCATGCTTAGGATAAGCCATAAAAACAAACGATATCAAATTTGGAGCAACAAGGCAAAGTTATGCATTTCTGAAAATCGGACATTGAAGGAAAAAGGCCAACCGAATGCTGAGGCTGGCGACATCTCACCTAGAAGTATTCTGGTTGGTCATAATGCATTATCGACTCAATAGGTTGGCTCAAAATAAAATTAAAAATAGATCTTAAATACGACCTCGTTTTGCTTATCGCAAGCGTACGAGTCAGTTCGTAGTATAATATAGCTTGAGACAAGGAATATCAATCCCATAGAGACTAAGTCATACTCGAAATTCTAATAAAATAATATTCTTGAATTGTCACTATTAGTTTGATTTTAGTTTTTTTATATTAAACAAGTTAAATACTAAACTAAATAAAGTATAATTGAGAAAATTCAATGGAAAAAGTCTAGGACGTATCTAACGCCACCAGTAGCCTCTTAATATAAACATTAAAAAGGGAGTGACAACTCCTACGAATCATACTAGTGTCGCAATAAGCGAGCCTCTAATCCCCATCAAAGGTTACATTTAACCGAGCTCGGTCACAATTCATCTTCGGATAAAAAATGATTTGGATATGCCATTACCCTACACTACTCCTACTATGCGCTAATTAAAACACATCCATTTCATATTCCCTTAGCATGAATTGTCCAAAGTTAAGTTGCATGTTTTAAGCACCGTTATGTAGATAACTAACATCCTAACTTTCGGAGTTCTAGCTCGTAACAATTAGGTGCAATTGTTCAAGAATTAACATAAATCGAAAATAGATAAAATGTAAATTCTTATTTAAACATGAAGTATCAATCTCTCGTCTACATAACCATTGTAGGAATGCTCTTTAACTTCCCCTTTCATATTAAAAATAAATAAACAATAGAGTACATTACTTGGTCTAGAGTTTTGCTAGAAACCTTAGTTACCGTTTAGTTGACCATATGTATCGGTGATTGCATCGTTGGTGGTGAACCTGACTTCATGGATCTCACGGTGTTCCCCTTTATCTTCACCTCTTTCGTTGCTCTCTTGATAAATATATTTTACGCACTAATTTTGTTGCCGAGAAAAGAGGCGATCCCCAAAATCTCACGATTGTTAACTTTTATTTATATTTTTAGAGTCCTCCTTTTAGTCAACTTATTCTCCTTCTTTAGGTTAACTCATTAATTATAGTATATATATATCATAAAACATGTCCATCCTCTAGTTAACTCTTCAAAAACGTCATTAACTAGTCAACACACCAAACGACATCCACAAAGTTGCCAAATTCGTCTATTCCCGCACATAAATTCCTGTCTGACCATTCTGTATTGTTTTGGTCATAACTTGAGCTACGGGTGTCCGTTTTTTGTGTTCTTTAACTCGTTGGAAAACTGACTTTACGAATTTGATTTTAGACTCTTGAATGACTCAATTCAAAGTAGATATGACTAGGTTATGGCCACCCGAAGTTGGTCCTTTTGCACCCTATTTTACTTCGAACTTGGTTCTTGAACGGTTATGAGCTAATACTTCAGTTAATTCACTGGACTTAGCTCTCTTTACACGTACCGAACCCGAAAAATGCTTAAACATACAAATAGCATAAAAATACCAAGGTAATAAGATGTAAAACTAACATTACCAAATTAATCGCCTAGAATGTGTAACATTTGGCTCCTATCAATGCATGCTGGGTAACATGAGATCTCACCCACGGGGCTTTGAAATCCGAAAAAACTAAGGTTTTTTAGGTGTTTTGGAGCGTGAAAACGGTCTAGTTCGAGCTTGAATAATTTTGCAACCCTTCGAACATTAAATACACAAACTAAACAGAAAATGTTCAAGCTAGGAAGAAATAATTTAATTAGAAGGAAATGCCTTCAGGCGTGCCCAAAATGCGGGACATTAACCGAAAGCAAAGCATAAGTTCTATTCCATAGGGTGAACGGGGAGTCTGGGCCTTTCTAGTAGCAAAATAAATAATACTTGAGTCTCCAGGCTCTCCAAATAAGCGATTCCGACATCACATCCCTAAAATCAAGATCAATTATTCAAATTTTAAAATCATTATACGGAAAAAAATAAATGTACAAATACCCAAAATATACATTGAAAGTATCCAAAATCTTACAAGTTTAAGTCACCGCACCTTAGCACTTACAACATAGCACAAAATATACAAGATTTCTCGAAAATTTCAAAAATACATAAAAATGGAAGAAGTGATTTTCTAGCAATATTTCCACCACCAAAAAATTAGAAAACAGTCACAGGCAATCACCTCAACTATAAAAAACACATCTACGGGACACCAACTAGCTCAACTAGCTCAGTAGGAGACACTTCACCACTTTGATCTTAGGCTTCCGAGTGGTACAAACCCGACCACGTGTGCATGCTTCTAGCCTAGGTCGATCCAAGTGTTCCACATGGCACGTGTGCCAATCCGGGACCTCAATCGTGCCCATAAGAAATCCCCAAACATAATCAACATAATAATCATAATTAATGTTGATAAATAGCAATAAACATCCCGATTGTAAGAATATATAAAATGCCATGCCAATGAAATGCATCCTAAGCAACTAAAGGTAACAGATATCAAGTGTCGCCATAGATAAAATCAACCACACGGGATAATTCTGTGGGAAACCGGTGGAAGGAACAAAAGTCCTCACATGCCCCCTGTTCAGCGACTTACTAGTCCGCAGGTCGCGAGAGACACCTCCTGGCCAGTTGTTGCAATTATCCGAAAGGTCAATATCATAGGGTCAAGATAAGGCATGCAATCCAAATCATAAATAATCAGTGCATTAGTGCCAAATTATCACAATATGCCTCAAATGGACCAAAGTCAAAATATCTCAACATATCCAACTTATATATCTATATATATTAAAGCATGCTTCTCATTCTCAAATCAGTACTAATATAGCATGGATATATTAGGCAACATTACATAATCAAATATATAAAAAGGGGACCAAATCATGGTTTTACGTTTTGACATCCAACTAGTAAGTAAAAATATACATAGAAAGATGCACGCTCACCCACGTAACCATGAAAAAGAGTGGATCGTCAATCCCCTACCTCAATTCCAAGCCAAGAGCCATAAGAAGCGAGTAAAGGCCGAGCAAGAGCGATTCAAGAATATGAGTAGGTCCTCCAAAAATAAGTGCAAGGTCCCAACAGGTTTTCCATCAAACTAGCAAAAACAACAAGTTCAAGAACAAGTTCAATTTAGGACTTTTTAACAAGAATTGTCAAATATGGGAATTCGAAGTCTCAAAGAGCACAAGTTCAATACTTGACCTAATTAAGATTTAAATAGTATTTCATGAAAAAGAATTGGACTCATTAAAATTTCTGATGATTAGGGTCAAAAGTGAAGCATGAGTAATCAAGAGAGTTCTCTGAAGTGTACTAAAATCTCTACAAAAGTCTTCCAAGGAGTACAAATTTTAAAGTGGAAGAACAAGATTACAAGGTACTTGATTATCAAGTATTTACAACAAGTGAAGGAAAATGTAAGATCCAAAAGAGATTTAGAGATAAATTCCCTAGAAATATAAAGTTAGGGTTTCAAACAAAAGGAGCTCAAATTCAAGGAACTCACCATATAGAGTTTCCAAAAAGGTTGATGCAAAGAGAAGCTAAACTAGTTTCCTTTGCCAAGATCTTTAAGAAAAATGGAACAAAAAAATAAATTATTTCACAAAGTTCACAAGAAAATAGTTAACAACATTTTAGAAGAAACATCTCACAAAAAGAAGGATTCACTTACAACCTTTGTAGCCAAATGAACACTTAGAACTTGGAGAAATTTTTTGTAGTTCGAGCTTTAATGAATTTCCCAACAAAAAGTGATGAAATTGCAAAATTTGGAGTGTAAGAGAGGGTAAGAAAGGGGGCATCCAAATGGTGTAGATGAGGGAGAGAGAGTTGGGTCTTGTTTGGTGGAAAGAGAATGGGAAATTCTTAAAATGAAGGCTTACATTTTATATATATATATATACACCACTTTCCATTCCATGCCCTTCATGATCCAATGGATAGGATTGAAGATGAGAGAGATAAGATTGTAGGATTCAAGGATGGTGTGACATATCACCAACTCTAGATTGGTTTTCCAAAATATCAAGCTAAAAGACTAAAATTGCCCCTTGACTTTTATAGATGAAGAAAAGATGAGGAGGATAATATAGACTTTCCACTCTTTCATTTCTTTTAAGGCACCCTCACAACTTCAACTAATTTACAAAAATGTCATGTGTAGAGAGAAGATTAGGAAAGAAAACATAGAAATATTTACAAGTCTTGAAATTACCTAGACGATAGTGAAAACAGCCTAGAGGGGGGTGAATATGCATTTTGTCGATTTTATGATCAATTAAAATTATTTAGCGGAAATTCAATTTTAATTAGTCACAAACACTAATTCTCAATTCAATTCTCAAAAATAGATCAATCAAACAAATATGAATATAAGTGCAGAAATTTAAATCATGAAAAGAAAGAGAGATTTTTACGTGGAAAACCTTGGAAAGACTCCAAGTAAAAACCACGAATATGCTCGAGTATCGATGCACTATGAATCAGAGAATTTGTACAGACTCTATGAAAACAGAACTTACAACCGCTGTAATTTGTTGGTCTTCACTCGATGTCTGAAAGTCTGGATTCACTCGCGCTCCATAAAGCTCTCACTCCGATCTCCGTACTCTGACGGCTTTGCTTCTCAATAGATCAAAATCACCACGAAGCCTCCTGCTTCAATCTCTGTACACAGACGGCTCCGTTCTTCAATGGATCAACGCAACCACGTTGCAATAAACGGTGTGTGAATTTTTCAACAACTAAACCATTCAATCGTGCATAGAAATTGTCGATATAGAAGTACGATTGAAGACGTCAAAAAATAAGAGAGAACTTGTGTATCTCTAATCACTCAATAATATTCTCTCACCATATGTATATCTCTGTAGAAGCAGAAGATTAAGCTATAGAAAACTTGCAGAGAATTCTTAAAGACGTGCCTCCTCTTGTTGCATTCTTGGGTATTTATAGACAATGATGATCTAAACCCTAAGTTTGCCATTTCTCATAATTTCACATCCAAACCCTATATTCTGGTGAATATATTGTATATAGAATATATAGAACGCACTTTGATGTATATAAGTCGTGGTTATATCATAAAACCAACCCTCGAGAAATTTGGACATCGCAGGCAAAATTTGGAAAAAACTTGCCACAGCTATGCTTCAAGCGTAGGGGGCCTACGCTTCAATCGTAGGTCCAAGCGTAAAAAGATGTTTTCCAGCCACTTTTTGAAACTGAAAGCGTAGGCATTTTTGTTAAAACCACTTTTTTCCGTAACTACGCCAAAATGACCCTCTTGAACCCACGATACTTTTTGTTTGAAGTGTCGACTTTGGAAAATGTCATTTTCGCCCTCTAGGAGACATTTTACCTCAATATGCTCATTTTCATGCTTCACTTGTATTCTTAATTACTTCAATGTTTGATTATGCCTTTGACGAAGCTTATCGATGTCATTGAAACCAAACCAACCTATTTAACACTCAACATGGTTATTGTCTAGAACATGCCATAAATAAACAATACACAAAAGTGTTCTTACAAGTCTTTCTCCATTACCAAAACTTTGATTTAAGTCCCAAAAATAACCGTAAGCTTAAAAATTTCGAAATTAATTTCTAAATTCCTTATTTGGTATACGGAAGTGAACGCAACTTTCGGATTCGAAATCAGACATTCCTGGGACCTACTTCCACCATACATTTCTTCTAGTGTCCCGGATTATCAGATAGCAAAATTGCTAAAACAACATAAAAGTTGTTTTTGGAAAAATATCAAAATCTAAAATGCAAACATATAACATATAGTAAAATATTTAATATCAATTTGGCATTTAAATAAAATAAAAAAAGAATTCATGAAAAAATTTATCCGTAAATTTAAAGAAATTAATGAGATGTTACGATCTCCCCACCTTAGGAGATTTCGTCCTCGAAATCAAAATGTACCTAATCGTAAAATAGGGTGGGGTACTTTTCTCGTAACTCGCTCTCGCGCTCCCAAGTCGCCTCATCGATGTTGCGATGGCACCAGAAGACCTTGACTAATGGAATAGTTTTGCCTCGCAAAACCTGCTATCTCGAATCCACAATGCTAATAGGCTACTGCTCGTAGGTGACATCATCCACAACATCAACATCCACCCAACTCAATACATGAGTCGGATTCGGCTCGTACTTACGTAACATGGAGACATGGAACACATTATACACATTTGCCAACTCCGGAGGTAAACCAAGTCAGTACACTACCTTTCCAAAGCGATCCAAAATTTGGAAAGGACCTATGAAACGGGTGATAACTTACCACTGCGACCAAATCTCATTAACCCTTAGAAGGAGAGACTTTCAAGAATACGTTATCACCGACCTCGAATGTTAATGGACACCTATGCTTATTAAGCTAAGTCTTCTGTCGACTCTATGATGTCACCAATCACTACCTAATAGTCTAGATCCTCTCTGTAGTCTCGTAAACCATCTCAGGATCAAATAACACTTTCTTGCCAACCTCTATCCATCTAATAGGAGAATGACATGGGTTGCCGTATAATGCCTTATAAGGTGTTATCCCGATACTAGACTAATGGTTGTTATTGTAGGCGAGTTCTACCAAATACAGATGTTCCTCCCAGCTACCCTTGAAATCAATAGTGCTATCCTCGAGAATTTGGATAGGATGCTTTGACTGTCCATCCGTTTGAGGATGAAATGTCATGCTGAATCGTAGCTGACTGTCATGTGTTGTCTGAAAAGCCTGTCAAAACCTTGATGTGAACTTCGGATCATGATCCAAAACAATACTAACTAGAATCCCGTAAAGCTTGATAATGTCCTTCACGTACAGCCTACTAAGAACATCAGCATCATCAATCTTTCAAATAGGTAGGAAATTTCCTATCTTGGTCAGTCAGTCCGCAATAACCCAAATAGTGTCATTCTGTTTCCTAGACCTTGGTAGTCCTATTACAAAATCTATCGTATTGTGCTCTTATTTCCATTTCAGAATCCGCGAAGGCTGCAATAATCCAGGCGGTGCTCGGTATTCTGCTTTTACCAGCTAATAGGTATGATATCGGTTCACGAACTCAGTTATATCTTGCTTCATACCCTGCCACCATAATTGAGGTCGAAGATTGTGGTACATCATCGTGCCTCCAAAATGAATTGTAAATCTGGATCTATGAAGCTTATTCATCACCTCATCACGACATGGTTGTAGAACATAAAGGTAACCTTTGAAACAAAGACCCCCATCAGTCTTAGAACCCACTCATAGACAACCTCGCCACCAGTGATGTGAGGTCAAACCAAAGCAATACGATCATTCTGTGCCTGAGCCTCATTAACTATGCTGATAATTGAAGGCTGAGCTACCAAACCGAACAAAGTCATGTGTCTAGCACTGTCACTGAGACAAAGATGCAATGCAGTAAAATCCTCTATCATACGCCACTCTCGAACATAAACATTGTAAGAACATTTGTAGGATTGTTTATTGTTGGCATGTTCTCGACCATAACCATGTTAAGTAAATTGTGAGGTCAGGTAGGTTTAGGAAAATTAAACTTGTCAAGCAAAGGCATCGACATCAATCTCAAATCAAGATTACAGTATCGAAGAATACAAGAGAAATGAAAAGAAAGCAATTTTGGACCACAAAAATACATTCTAGAGGGCATAGCCTATGCACGGGAGGAAAATGTAAGAGGAATGAACGAGGTATAAACGGATGAAAAAATGCAAAAAGTGGATTTCATAATTTTTGCTACGCAGAGCCTACGCAGACAGTAGCAAAAAAATCAATAGAAAGTTGAATTCTACGCATAAGGCAGGAAGGGCTACGCATGAGCCTACGCTCAAGCATAGGAAACCCTACGCTCAAGCGTAGGGGCCATGCGTAACACCGACCTGCATATTTCAACTTGGACCACTTCTACTTATTGGGAACTACAATGATTTGGGTTACACTCCAAGACATCATAACACTTGTATAGAGGATATTTACACCAAAGTTAGCTAGATTGACTCTTAATTCCAAGAGCAACACAAAAGGAAGATTCCTTGTCCAAAAAGGATATAAGTTTATTCAAAATAGGACCCCTCTCTCTATAAATAAGTAGAGTCTTTACAGATTTTGGTGTGACTTTTGTGAGATCTCTACAATACTTTCATAGATGAGGCCCACCTGCAGAGAGAAAACAAGAGATCGCTTGATCATTCTATATCAAGGGTTTCTCTAGTTTTTTATGATTATCCAATTATGCTTCTACACGCGATATCTTTATGCACAATTGGATGATCCGTTGTAAAACAATCATCACACCACCTAATGCAACGTGGTTGCATCGATCCATTGAGAAACAGAGCCATCAAAGTAAGGAGATCGAAGCAGGAGGCGTCCTGGTTCATTGATTTGTTAAGAAACGGAGCCATTAGAGTACGAAGCGAAGCAAAGGCTTCGTGGAGCGTGAGTGATTCAAGAGTTTTAGACGTCGGGTGATAAGAGGCAAGTCAAAGTGATTTTGTAAGTCCTAACTTTATATAGTTTGTGTACTTCTTAATTCATAGTGCATCGATACCGGAGGGTATCCGTGGTTTTTACTTGGAGCGTTTCCCAGGTTTTTCACGTAAAACTATCATGTGTTGTCTCTTACTTTATCTTCTGCACTTAGATTAATCTTTGCATGATTTAGCTTGTTAGAGAATTCGATTGAAATTGACTATTCTGCAATTAAATTTTAATTTGTCAATAAATCCATAAAAGGACTATTCACCCCACCTCTAGGCTAATAACTTAGTTGCCTAGGTAGTTTTATTTGGTATCAGAGAGTGGTTGCCTCATTTTAGGTTAACTACCTTGGGTTAGATTCTAAACTTAGGCAATGGAAATACCTCATGAAGGAGGTTTTGTATCTAGGTCCCCTCTGTTTGATGGCTCGAACTCACTTATTGGAAAGCAAGGATGAGATAATTTTTGAAAGCTCTAGATAAGAGAGCTTGGCTAGCTGTAGAGGTAGGATACTCATCTCCCACTATGATGGACGAGACTATAAATAAACCAAAACGATCCTGCTCAATTGAATTGTGCTAATTAGAATTCAAAAGCTTTGTGTGCACTATTCAATGCTGTGATCTCGAGTGAGTTTAGGAGAATTGATGATCGGTTCAAATCGTGTGACAATAAAAGTGTTTAAAATAAAGAAATAACATGATCTAGTTTTACCTCTCAGTCATAAGTACGCGAGTAATATATAGTACAGTTGGGTAGAGAGGGTATCAGACTACATAGATCAAAGTCGTATTTCAAATAACCATAAAGTAGAAAATTGAATTATATTATAAACCTTGTTTTAATTGGTTGGTTTTATAACTAATAAACATAAAATAAATAAAAGATTTTTTTTCTTTTATTTAAATCAAGATAAACAAATCTAGGGTTTTGATCCAACTCCACCACTAATCTCATAATATAGTCCTTTAATATTATTATTGCAAGAGGGAGATACATCTTATATGAATCAGATTAGTAACGCTACAAGAAGTTGCCTAATCCCCAAAGAGATACAATCGGTCCGATTCGCTACAATCCATCTTCGATTAAGGTATGACTAGTGCATGCATCTATACTACAACTACTCCTAAAACATGGAATTAAAAATATGTCTATATCATCTTCTCTTAGTATGGACAGTGTAAATCTAAGACTTTATCATACAAATTAAGAACCATTATGTAAAAAACATTATTAAATATTTGGGGTTCCAGCCCCTAGCAATAAAACATAGTTGTTCAAGATTAATTATTAATTTAATCTAAGACAAGAAAAGAATTAACAAAGAATCTTATTTAGGTTATACATCCAGTCTCTCACTACATAATCATCATATAAGTGCTCTTTAGCTTCCCCTCTTTGCAATAAAATAAATTAAAGTTCTACGTTACTCGACTACGGTTTCGTTGGAAACCCTATATATCAACTAGCTGCTCATGGAGGAAGAAGACTGCATCACTGATGTAGCAATCATCTTCATGGTTGGTAGTTGGTTCTTGAGTTCTTGAAAGGAGCCTTTCTAGAGAAAGACTCTGTATTCTGTATATCTTCCTATTGGGAGATGGAAGAAAGATTAAAGATCAGAATATCCCTTCTCTTCATGAAGAATTTACATATTTATAGACAAAAGTTGGTATAATCCTGGCATGTCTTTGTTTGAACTCCAAGAAGACTTTGTGTGAGGACCAAGTAAAAGCTTTGGATAGACCAATGTCCCTTCAATACACTTGCACAAGGAGTTAGAATTTCGTCAATGTGTTTTCACATATATTCAAATGTCGGTGCTACCAATTGATCGAAGAGTCCACCAATCGATCGGTGGTCCCTGAATTTAGATATTTATTTATTATGCGATTTTTTGTTTCAGCTGGTTGTACTCTGCTTCCCTGACTTGTACTTTATTCTGAACTTAGTGCTTTCACCTTTTAAATGTCATTCCGGATTATACACATTTGCTAAATACCCGAAATTAACTCAAACATGTTTAAACACTCAACTCGGATAACAATATCTTATTAATAAAATAAGGAGACTAACAAAGGTTTAATTAATGCCCAGAATATTGAATATTAAAGTCTCATCAATTGACATGTCAAAAAATTCCAAAGAAGCTTAGGATATTCTTCAAGTTACTCATGAAGAGACTTCAATCGTTAAGCAATTGAAACTCCAACTGTTACATTCTCAATTTGAACAGCTTAGGATGAATGGAGAAGGATGATTTTTTTACTGACTTTGAGGCTAGATTAACGGATATAGTAATTAGTAGCCACAATCCAGGAGAGCTCATTCCTGAGACTACTATAGTAAAGAAGCTTCTTAGGTTTCTACCTGAACGATTTTGTTCAAAATTTACTGTCATCTCTGAAATCATGAGTTTCAAGGAAATTAAACTTGAAGAATTGGTTGAGAACCTGAAGTCTTATGAGACTGAGATATGTGTTAATCCCCCGAAGAAGTCTAGTGGCACAAAAGAGAAAAGCAAAGCTTTTAAAACCACTAAGGAGGATCCTAGTGAGTCTGATGAGGAGGGTGAGATTAGTCTAAGATAGGTTGACATGCTCAGGAAACAGTTTCATAAGTTTTTAAAATCTTCTTATGACCAAGAAGTGATTAAAGGATAAAAATTTGAAGATAAATCATATGATTTTAAAAATAAGAATAAATTTCAAAATCAGAATGACAAGTTTGACCCTAAAAATAAGAAACCTGAATTTTTGAGTGTCTAGGGTTTGGTTACATAGCTGCAGAGTGTGCTAACAAGTTAAAAAGGACAAAAGGTCTAGTTGTCACTTGGGATGATGGATCAGATGATGGAACCTCTAGTGATTCTGTTGAGTCTGATTTGGTTGATGGGTATAAGGAGTTTACTGCGTTTACAACACAAAGTAAGGAGATTGAAGAAGTTCATACAAGACGAACAATGTCTGAATATGAAGATTCTAAGGATGATGAAGATCGTGGGGACTCACTTCAAGATGCATATAATAAATTATATGACAAGTCCACACATCTTAACAAAGTTTTCTCGAAATTTATGATTAAATTTAATAGTGTTGATAAGGAAAGACAGTCCTTAAGAGATGAATTAACCAATAGTTCTCAGACCTTAAATCTCATGCATACCCAAAAAGCTCAATTGTCTTAGAAATTGGTTGAGTCTGGACAATAAAGGATCAGGCTTTGAAGACTGTAGATGATCTTAATAAGGAATTAAGCACTCTAAGATTGGAATTGAGTGAGAAATCTACAAGGATTGAGAAATTTGAAAGGAATTGAAGGATGCTTTATAATATGTTGAGTATAGGAAAATCTGCAGGAAATACAAAGGGGCTGGGGTTCAAAGGAATAACGAGTAATTCTAACATTGTTTCCAAAACAACTTTTGTTAAGGCTTCCCAAGTAGCATATAGTTCTTCTCAAGGTAATTCTGAGAGAAATACTAATGCTCAATCTTATATCAGAAAACCTGTTGAGAGTAATTTTATTTTTACCTCTAAATACCATAAAGGTTCGAACAATAAGCTTTAAAAGTTTATTCCAGTATGTCATCACTATGGAGTGAAAGGTCACATTCGACCCTTGTGTTCAAAGTTAAGAAAAGAAACCTTGAAATCAGAGTTGAAACATAGAAGTAAAAAAAGATCCAATGTTGAAGATCAAATTCAGGTATTGAGTGAAGAGGTGAAGAGATTGTCTAGGTAGACAAATAGAGCACCAAAATTTAAACAAGTGTGGGTTAGGAAGTATGAGCTCCATTGTTTGGTCACTCATACTACATGTAGAGAGCGTAACTCTAGTTCTGAGAAGGGTCTTGAGTATATCTCCACAGATACTCAGTCGACAAACATCTCTACAAAACTATTAGATTTTCAAAATCATGTGCGTCTTAGAAAATCTAGTGGCATGTTCTCTTTAGATTAGATGTTCTCACATGTATCATTCTAGGAACACATTGCATCATTCTTCCTAGAATTAGTACATTAACATGCATTGTAGTTTATAGATTCATGCATGCATTATAAATAAAAAATTCATAAAATAATTTTTTTGAAAGCTGAGCTTGGCTAGAGTACGAGGGTTGTCATATTTCACTCCATTCTCATATTTACTTGTCTGATTATGCATATGGGAAGTAGAGGTGTTAGTCTGACCTAAGGATTTTGGATGTTCACTACGCATGATTATTTTATATTGAACAACCTTAATCTTAGGTGCTTGTTTTACTTCGGAGATAATTGTAATGCCTACTGAAACTATTAATCTTGTTCATCCAACTCGAAGTGATATGTAGGTTCATGAGCTAGGTTAGATTGATCTGTACTTTTGAATACCTATTGCATGCTCATGAATATTGGGATAATGTTGAAAAAAAGAAATAAAGAAGTATATGAAGGTCTCTTTAAATCCCCTTAGAGCAATGGTCCTTCGACTGAGTAACCTGGTCTTAGTGCCTCAAAAAGTAGTGAGTAATCGCGTAAAAATGGGGAAGTTATAATCTTAAATTTTTAACTTGAGTAACCAGGCCTCTTGCCAGAAAGCAATAAGTATTCGTGTAAAAAGGGAAGAAATAAAATATATATATGAAGGGGTGTAAAACAAAAAATTCAAGACAAAACGAAAATAAATTATGTTTCCCTTAATTAGTAATAAGGTCTAAGTTAAAGATTTGACTTCTAGCTTGGGTTTTGGATTGAGTTATCATCACGGTTGGTGAGGACATTATCATAATTAGTGTGTATTGCTTTCATCTTACCTGTGTGCTTGCACATGAGTTTTTTCATATATATATGAATATTATGCAAAACTTGACTTGTGCATTTTGAGTCTGCAAGGTATGTGTGTTGATTTCTTTCACTACCATATGTATAATGGCTAAGTTGGATTTGAGAATCTGATGTATTAATGATTAGCTAGTTGTCTCTACTACTTTGCTCACAGATTTCTAAAAAAATATTTTTTTTTACATTTATTCATGATAATCTGCATTCATGCATTAGTAGTAGGGTCATGCATCATAGAGATTTATGTTTACCTGAGAATCTGGATATGGTCTGTTAGAGTCTTGTATCTTGAATAGATATTTGAGTACTTCCCTACAACTCTCTAAATCGTTTATATTGTACTCTTTTTGCTTGACATTTCAATGACAAAAGGGGGGAGAGATATTTAGTTGAGAGAGAGAGATATCTTGTTAAGGGGGAGTTTTTACTTGAGGGGGAGTTTATTCTCAGGGGGAAAAGAAGTATTTTTAAACTTTGATGATCATTATGTTTGCATTGTTGTTATGTTATTCTTATGATCATTATATTAGTTTATATATGTTTTCCACACTTGTTTTTCTCGGTATATGTTTTAGTGTTGTGGTTGTAGTATTGGAAGATCGTCATGAGGGCAAGCTGATATTCTATGTCTATGTTTGTGGGTGTGTGTTCATAGGTATAGATATTTTGTTTTTGCTCATGAGAATATCTTTGTAAAACATGGTTTTGTCTCAAAAATGCCAAGGGGGAGATTGTAAGAACATTTTGTAGGATTGTTTGTTATTGGCATGTTCTCGATAATGACCATGTTGAGTGAATTATGAGGTCAGGTAGGTTTAGGAAAATTAAAATGGTAAAGCAAAGGCATCGACAAGTTTCGTCAAACTCAAATCAAGATTACAGTATCAAAGAATACAAGAGAAATGAACATGAGGCAAACTTGGACCATAAAAATACATTCCGGAGGGCAAAACAGACATTTTTTAAAGCCGAGACTTTGGAAAAGATGTTAGAGGAATGAACGGGGCATTAGCGAAAGGAAAAATGCAAAAAGTGGATTTCATAATTTTTGTTACGCATAGCCTACGCAAATAGTAGCCAAAAAAGTGGCTAAAAAATTGTATTCTACGCATAACATACGTATAAGGCTGGAAGGGTTACACATAAGCCTACGCTCACGCGTAAACCAAACTACGCTCAAGCGTAGTGCCATGCGTAACACCGACCTGTACAAAGATGCACGCACCCACGTCATCGAAAAAGAGAATGGATCGTCATTCCCCTACCTCAATTTTAAGCCGAAAGCCACAAGATTCGAGCAAAGGCCAAGCAAGAGCGATTCAAGAATGTGAGTAGGTCTCCCTCAAGGTAGCAATGAAAAAAAGTTGTTGAACAAGTTCAATTTAGGACTTTTTGACAAGAATTGTCAAAAATGGGAATTTGGAGTCTCAAAGAGCACATGTTCAATACTTGAACTAATTAAGATTTGAATAGTATTTCATGCAAAGGAATTGGACTCATTAAAATTTTCTCAAGATTAGGGTCAAAAGTGAAGCATGAGTAATCAAGAGAGTTCTCTAAAGTGTACTAAAAATCTCTACAAAAGTCTTTTAATGAGTACAAATTCTAAAGTACAAGAATAAGATTATAAGGTGCTTTATTATCAAGTATTTACAACTGAAGCAAAATCTAAGATCTAAAAGAGATTTAGAGATAAATTACCTAGAAATATAAAGTTAGGGTTTCAAAGAAAAGGAGCTCAAATTCAAGGAACTCGCCAAATAGAGCTTCCAAAAAGGTTGATGCAAGGAGAATCTCAACTAGCTTCCTTTGCCAAGATCTTTAAGAAAAAGGGAACAAAAAATCAAATTATTTGACAAAGGTCACAAGAAAATAGATAACAAGATTTTAGAAAAACAAAAGCCCACAAAAAGAAGGATTCAATTACAACCTTAAGAGCCAAATGAACACTTAGAACTTGGAGAACAATTTTGTAGTTAGAGCTTCCATGAATTTTCCAACAAAAAGTGATGAAATTGCAAAATTTGGAGTGGAAGAGAGGGTGAGAAAGGGGGTTGCCGAATGGTGTAGATGAGGGAGAGAGAGTTGGATCTTGTTTGGTGGAAAGATAATGGGAAATGCTTAAAGTTAACATTCTTATATATATATATACACCAATTTCCATTCCATAATCCAATGGATAGGATTGAAGATGGGAGAGATGAGATTGTAGGATTCAAGGAGGGAATGACACATCACCAACTCTAGATGGGTCTTCGAAAATATCAAGCGAAACTGCAAAAATTGCCCCTTGATTTTTATAGATGAAGAAGAGATGAGGAGGGTAATATAGACTTTCCACTCTTTCATTTAGTTTAAGCTACCCTCATAACTTCAACTAATTTACAAAAATGTCATGTGTAGTAAGAAGAGTAGGAAATAACACTTGGAAAAATTTATAAGTCTTCCTCCATTACCAAAACTTTGGTTCCAAAACAAATTTCTAACTTCCTTATTTGGTATACGGAGGTGAATGCAACTTTTGAATTTGAAATTGGACACTCTCGGGACCTACTTCCACCATACGCTTCTTCTAGTGCTCCGGATTGTCAAATAGCGAAAGTGCTAAAATAACATGTAAGCCGATTTCAGAAAAATTTCGAAATTTAAAACTCAAACATATAACATATATAAAAGCATTGAATATCAATTTGGCATTTAAATAAAATAAAAAAATAATTCGCGAAAAAATGTATTCATACTATTAAAGAAATTAACGGAACGTTACAACTCGGAGCATCTCCTACTGAGCTAGTTGAAGCTCACTCCTTTATTTTAAATTTTTTTCAAGTGGAGAAGTTGCAAAGGATGGACTCTAGAGTATTATGCAGATTTAAATGCTTAAAGTTCTCTCTTTTGTATATTTTGGCTAAAAGATGATATTTTGTATATTTTGGGATGTAAAGTAACTTTGGTGTATATTTGTTTTTTTTTTAAGGGCTTAAAGATTAGTCTTGAACAATAACGTATCACTTGAGCATTTATTGCCTTCATAAATCCTATTTTGTAATAGATTATGTATATTTTTGGTAAAATGACTCAAATGTTGTATTTCATTATTTATGGGAGCTCGGAGGCTCATATATGTTATTTACTTTGTTGATTTTAAGGAGCATGGACATTGTTTCTCTCCACAGAATTCCATGATTGAAAATTTATTCTTATTGAAAACTCATGTTTCGGCCATTTTAAAGCAATTTTCTTCCATTTTCTTTCCAAATTTTTGTCAAGTAAATCTCTACCCTCCACATGATCATTCATAGTAATTGACGGTTGAAGTCGTTTTAAGCCAAAAAGGATGCGTTTCGAACCCGTAAAACTATCCCAAAATTCATAGGGCCAATCTGAAAAGTTATCATTTTTTTTTTCTGGACTTGGGATTGATCCAAGATTTTGGGATCGATCCCACCTATGCTTTCTGGATTGCAGATTTTTCTCTTAGGATCGATCCCACCTATGCTTGCTAGTTCCTGATCTTTATTTTGGGATCGATCCCAGATTTTAGGATCAATCCCACTAATGAACATTGACTTGTATTTTTTCAATTTTCACGTTTCAACTCCGAATTCGATTATAATTGCTCCAATAGCCTACCCTAGGCCTAATTTGAATACTTTAACTTTGAAATTGCGTTTTCACCCTTGGGTGGACGTTTAATGATTAAATGATCCGTTTTATTAACTAGAAATAGCCCATTGATTGAAATTGCATTCCTATAACTCTTGGAAAACATTTTTGCCATGGGTTGGGTTTCCTTTTGGATTTTCATTCACTCCTGGATATTTCAAAATTTGGTTTTTTTTTTTTTGGAATTCGCAAAATATTAGGGCGTGACACAAACTTCAATTGAGTTGAGCAAGCAAACCTTTTGAAAAATGAAATGTGATATTGGAAATTTGGACTATAAAAGGTAATACAAGCACTAACTTTTTTTATCTTGCTTTTTAGGGGGTGTGTATTATATGGAACCTACAAATATCAGCATCTTCTAAACATATTTGGATCCTAGTGATATGCTTTGTAAGAGTTATGTATTACATGTAACATATTGGACGATCGATATCCATACCCATGGGATTGTAAATTTTGTAGAAAAAGCCTATCCCATAGACTAATAAATGCATAATATTAACATGTGAAATTATTAATAATAAAATATTTGTAATAATTAATAGTGATTTATTACATGTTCACAAATCAATTCTATTGATTAATCCCACTCTCATCCCTTGAGATTTAGCCTAATTCTATTTTGACCCCTCGAATTTTAATACCCCCATAGTTTATCTATTGACGTCACCCTCTGATGAGACAAGAATAGTTGATATTTTGGGCGTTAATATACCTCTTGTTAGCCTTTTTATTTTATTAATTTGGTATTTTTATTCGAGTTGTGTGTTAAGCATGTTTTCAGGGCCTTAATGCAAAAATGAATTAATTCTGGATTTTTAGCAAATATGTCTGATTTGAAGCAACACTTAGAAGATATTCGCACTCAAATCAGCAATGTACAAGTCAATAAAGTAGAGTACAAGTGGCGGAAGCGACGAAATTCGCGGATTAAATAAATAATGAAATTAAGGAGCCACCGATCGATCGGTAGAGCCTTTGATCGTTCAGAAATCGCTGTCTTAGAATCTATGCGAAACTATATTGTACAATTCTGACTTTGTGTATAAGTATATCAAGGAGCAGAATCGTCCATTCAACGCCATTTCTTAGTCCCTAAGTTCTCTTGGAGTGTAAGCAAGAAACATGTCATTTCTGCACCACCTTTTGTCTATAAATACAGGTGGATTTCATGAAGAGAAGACATCTTTGGAATGTCTTTTGATATCTTTTCATATATTCTAGAATATCCTTGTTCATAAAAAGCCTCTCTCTTTGTGAGATGCTCCCTTTCTCAAGAACTCAAGAACTAACCATCCAATCATGAAGATGGCGGCTACATCAACAATGGAGTCTCCTCTTTTCATGAGCGGCTAGTCGGTATCTACGGTTTCGTTGGAAACCCTAACCGAGTAATGTAGTCTTTTATTTATTTTTATTACAAAGGGAGGAGTCTGATGAATGACGCTTATATGATGATTATGTAGTGAGAGACCAAACAAATACCCTAAATAAGATTAATTTATTGATTATATTCTTAAGCTGAGATTGAATTAATGATTTATCTTGAACAACTGTGTTTTATCAAACGGAGCAAGAACCTCCATGATTTAATAACGGTTTCTACATAATGGTACTTATTTTGGCATGATAAAGTCTTGGGTTTACACACTCCATGCTTAGAGAAGATGATTTATAACGTGATTTTTAATTTCATGTTTTAGGAGTAGTTGTAGTATAGATGCATACAACAGTCATACTAATCGCAGATGAATTGTAGCGAATACGGACCGATTGCATCCTTTTTTGGGATAGGCAACTGTTTGTAGCATTACTAGTCTGATTCATATAAGTTGTACCACCCTCTTGCAATAATTTAATTAAAGGAATACATTATAAGGTTAGTGGTGGAGTTGGAATACAACTGTAGACTTGTTTATCTTAACTGAAACCAAAAATAATTATCTTTATTTTATTTTATGTTTAGTATTTTAATCAAACACCTTTTATAAATATAATTCAATTTGCTACTTTATAATTACTTGAAATACGACTTTGATTTATGTGGTTCGAATCCCTCTCTATCCAACTATACTATATACTACTTGCGTACTTGCGACTGAGAGGTTAAAACAAGATCGTGTTAATTCCTTATTTTTAACACTATAATTTTCACACGTTTGGAACCGATCACCCTCCAACCAATATGTATATTTTTGTTAGTCAATTTTGACCAAGGGAGTGTAACTGAAATTATTCAAATTCGAGAAGATGCAATTGAGATTAGGCAATAACTAATGCTACTAACAATTAAAACCTGTTAGGGATTTGGAATAGAGTTGATATTTGTAAATTTTTAATGGATGGAGTAGGATTTTGCTAAACCCGACATGTTGCGCCATCCCTAGTAAACGAGCAACGGATTTGAATGACATTGAAGATGAGTCTATGGTGAGTATCGGTGCTCTGTAACGATATCGACATCTTTGACGAATAACGTAAGTGTTAGAGACTTAAGTAACATATTTGACGATTTGACGAATATGGGACAGTAAGTATAAGATTAGTAATACTAATGCCTAATATTAATAGCTTAAATTATTAATAACAAAATAATAATGATGTATTACATGTTGAGATTATTATTTGGGTAAGGGAAATATTAAAATAAATTCTAGTAATAATTAATATGGTTAATTCCACTTTTATCCCTTAATATTTGAGATAATTTCAATTTTAATAATTCCAATTGCACCCCTTTGATTTGAATTTATTCTCACTTAGGTCCCGTTGTGTTGACACCATCAGTAGATTCTATTTATTTATTGATGACACCATCTAACCTATAACACCCCGTGTTACATTCCTTTTTCCCTGAAATTATTTCCGATTTATTTTCCGTTGTGACGTCACTTATTCATGACATCCTGAGTATTCTCCGTATTTCACGTGTAAATTTTTCGCGTTTACGTTCAGAGCAAACTGGCCGACTTTACGATTTCTCCTTGACAACTTCGTGGGCTTCTTGTTGCCAACTACGCATTTTCGTTTCGACGTTTAACGTTTAGTGCTTCGACTGGGAGGCAACACGTTTTGTTTACTCGATGTTTATGGTTCCAATGATTAGGTTTTATATCCTGAGTTATTTATTTCGGATTATCTTGTTTATTGGACGTCCCGTGAATTTTCGGGCTTGCGTGATTTAATTAGGGGTTTTCGATATATTTCAAAATTTATTGTATATGTATATATATATTTAATTCCAATTAAATATATTTAGGTATTTAATAAATGAATTAATGAATTATGGGTAATTACTTATATATATAAATATATGTAATTATATAGATATATGTATATGTGCGTGTATCTGTAGAATGAGAGAAGACCACGCACAGATAGCCATTTTCTCCTTCTATTTCTTATTCGCATAGGCATGCGGCATGTTTCTCCTTCCTCTTCGGCCAACTTCGCTGCCGAGCAAGAGAGAGAGAGAGTCGCACCCCTAAATTCATAAGACTCTCGAACTGAGACATTCGAGAATTTCGGGTTATGATCCAAACAAAAAGAGGCCAATTAAGAACATCAAATACTATGAAACATATGGAATAATGATAAAAATGGTTTATTCCACACTTACAGAGTGTTAGAAACTCAACAGCGGAATCCAACGAAAATCCGGTAGAGTACCCTTTGTAAATGGAATATCCTGGAAACACAAACTCAACAGAATAACCTGCCAATAACAAATACAATAAAAAAAAAACAATGGCACACAACCCAACATTCGATCAACCTATTAGGGCCAAGGTAATGGAAAGAAAACCACCACTACTTCTACACAACCCTTCATAATCTACGGAGCCACAATGCTCGAATAAGAAGACAGAAAGATATATGACAATACCGAAGAGATACAATGGAACCCCAAAATAATAAATACAGAAAATAAAAGATACACCGATAGGGAATATGCCAACAAACTAGCTCCCAAAAGAAATAGATAGCAATCCCATACAACAGGGATAAATAAAATAAATGATGAAAAAAACTGTAGATAACTATCGTCCCCATATCTAGTCGAGCTACAACCGTAACAGCATCACCCTGCGCAATTTTAAAACTTGTAACGACAAAAACAAAAGAAAGGTGTCGTTGCACCCTATGTTGCCCGTAGTCAAAACATTTCCTGCAAACTGGTGTGGGGCACCAGGGCAAAAAAATATCGAGGTGAGCTCATCAAAGCCCCATAGGAAAATGTAATCATAACCGTCACATCCTCTGACCGTCCAAGTAGTACGGACCAACCCATGTACATGCATTTACCCTACGTTAGTCTGTCATCTCGCATGGCACTCATGCCACTACAACAACCCAAATAACCCCACAAATAACCCAATCATAACTCAGGGAAGCACGATACGCCATAAGCATAGAATAATATGCTAACGATACATCAGTATCATATACCCATGTACAAAACTTAGTCGAGTATATATATATACCTACATACATACCCTAATGATAACTAATCATATCCTGACATATGAGGACATATATATATATATATATATATATAAGTACACAATCAGCCTCACAAGGTATAACAAAGACTCGTACTTTAAGTACCAACACCGGTAGTCTACACTACTCTCACAAATGTACGCTAAGTACACGACACCCAAGTCCAATCTAAAAAATCATCAAGTGCTCACAACACTAACCAGAAGATCCAAACAGGGAGAATCACACTCACGTCTAATATCCACAAGAGAAAGAATCCATAAATAATACCAAGGAAGTCTCATAACCCACTCCCCGAGAACACATGAGGAAAAGCATTCACGTCCTTGCGTACTAACATAATTATCATCAATATATATATATTTATAATATATATATATATAGATATATGAACCATCATTCCATTCATAGAGAAAATCTACATCTGAATGACTTAATCACATCAATTATATCGTTATATGAATCTTATAATACTATCTCCAATATGATCAATAAATCACTAACACTCTCACTATGAATAAGGAAAGCTAACCAATCAAATCATGGAGAGTACATGAAAGTTACTCTCATGAACATCCACATAAGGGTCAAGAAACAAAGCAAGGAAAAAGAGATCCCAATGCTAACCAATGGATAACCGAACACCACAAGTATTTAAGGAAAACACCCAGACAAATAAATCAAATGAAGAGGAAATGCAACACTACGTGTGTGCACTAAAGAACTGGCCTCATGCCCGAGACTTAGAAAATGAACGGAAGCAAAGGTGAAACAAGAAGACACCTTCCAAAACACTGTAGGTCAAGATCTTAAGAAAGAAGCCACGGAATCTCAGAATCTCGAGAAATGTTAAAATGTAGGTTTTCTTTTAAGAATCCACACACTGAAAATAACCGCCTTGCCCTTGGTCTCAATCAGTCACCATCATCGACTTTTAAATGTTAAAAATATTTTTAAAGAAGATCCTAAGATCACTTTTTAAAGTACAAAAACTTGTCATGGCTACGGGAGTAGGCAAAAATAGGTTTTTCCTTTAAATAAGAAAACATTTGATTATAAATCTTGAAAAATGTCATTTTTGAATGACAGCCTGATAAGAGTGACTACAAGTCCAAGGAAGAACACAATTCCTAAGGATGCCAAGGGTCCTAAATGGCCGTTGCCATGAAAACAACTAAGTTCAATTGCCACCTAGTCTAATTCAACCAAAATCTCAAAATTCCGATTGATAATCCATTCCTTAAAAGGCGAAAGGCACATAAAGGTCTATACTACACAATCAACTAAGTTCACAATTTTATCACCCGTCTTCTCTAAGGCCTCAACTCACAATTGACTCTAAAAGCTATCACTAACCTCCACTATCCAAAAAGGTCACTAACCCAACATACTTCACCCTCAAATGGCCTAAAAGTACATAACCACAAGTATAAGAATTTACATTTCATTATACTTCAACAATTACTGCATTTAAATCATGTTTTCACGTATCCACTTTCAGTTGAGCATTATATAAAAATATGAATTTATTAATCAATATTCGTAATCAACATGCTCCAACATCACATGCAATAATATCATGATCTACATGTAAAGAGAAATCACATAATGGTAACTCAATGCAATGTGACTCACACACCTCGTGGTACACACACGAACACACACCCTAACTTTAAGGGTCAACGGGATCATTCTCTAACCATTCATTTTTTAGGACACTAGCTCATAAAGGAAGGTAAATTTATTGTATCGATTGTTCCCTAGTGATTTTTGACACTTTCACTTTTAACAAGGAAGATCGTCAACATGATGCGGTCGTGAAATAGAATTTGGAACAAGTCCTCCCCCTACCGTCTCTATTTCTCGGAAGATTAGTTTTGTGGAGCGAGAAGCCCCCCTAGCTAGTTGTTACGATGATCCAACATAACAAATATGTATCTGAACATATTTATGAAAACACTCGACTATCTGACACAAGTCAACTCACACATGGTTACGTGACCGGCATAGACCGAAACCAATGTACTCACACGACAAGGTGTACTCAATATGTAAAATTTCTCAATTTAATCACGTCACATCATAATACATGTTTTATCTTGTTATCCAATATATTATGCCCAAATCATTAACATACTCATAATTACTCCCTAATAGGTGTCAAATATTAGACATTTTAACCCCTTAACTCACTATTGTTACGGTATTTCATTACATTATTTTGTATTTTTATTACGTTTTTGTGTTAAAGCATCTTTCAGGAGCTTAATTAAGAAATGGAGCTAACATCTGTGAATTAACTGAACAACGTTTTCTTTCTATCCAAGAGGAGAGTCAAAGAGGTAGTCCGAGACAAAAATGGCTTCCAGAGGGAAAAACAGCATTTTCAGAAGTCGTCATCTTCAAAAAAAGTATCGTGGGTTCAAGACGGTCGTTTTGGTGCATTCACGGAGAAAAGTGATTTTCCATAAAATACCTACGCTTTTGCCTACGCTTTCAGTTTCAAAAAGTGGCTGGAAATCACATTTCTATGCTTGGACCTATGCTTGGAGGTACGCTTGAAGCGTAGGCCATGTACGCTTCAAGCGTAAGTGCGGCAACTTTTTGTGATTTTTCTATGGATTTTGCCTATTTCACCCCTAGTTCGATTGGAAGACATGCCTGCAACTCCAGACCTCTATATACATGTATATACACTTATATATATGAGAAGCTAGAGTTTGCATGAAGTGGAGAGTGAACTTCTGATATATGATCGTGCCTCTCTATACCATTACCTATATATACACGATCATATATTAGAAGTTAGAAGTTCTGGTTCACGTTGGTGTTGGTTTTTGGACAGACGTTCATTCAGGGAGGTGCATTCATTCAGACTTACTGCTATTGAGAGCCATATTCAAACCTAGAGATCCGGAGAATAAGACCATGAAGAGCGTTTCAATGATGCAGTCCCCTTCCACCATGGCTAGCTAACTCAGTATATAGGGTTTTCTAGTGAAACCCTAGCCAAGTAATGTAGTTCTTTCACTATTTTTAATTGTAATAAGGGGAAACTGTTGATCATAATATGATGATTGCAGTAGTTAAGAGACTGTACAGATTTGTAATATAAAATTTTATGTTTGTTCTAAATTCTTGTCTTAGATGGAATGAATGTATTATTTTGCACAACTGTGATTATTCATTAGAGCAAGAACTCGGATGCTTAATTATGGTTTTCTACATAATGGTGGCAATGAAACTTGAAACCCTAGATTGACACAGGTTGTGCCTTAGTGATTTAATATAGACATGCTTTAGTTTATTTTCATGTAGTAGGAGTATATTAGAGTAGTATAATTAGCATGTACTAGTTAGGCCAGTCATGCGACGGGTTGTTGCAATCTGGTTGATGGTACTCTTTTTTGGGGTCGTATTTAGCTATTTGCAATACGACTTGATTTATAGTTATGGATCACCCTCGTACAATTAATACAGTGAGGAACTATATTATGCGGTTAGTTGTGGAATGATGAAAACCCTAGTTTTCTCTCTCATCTGAATCACAACCAATTTAATTTTCTTTCTAGATAATTGTTAATTAAAATACATAATTTGGTCTTTGACAACCCAGACAAACCATATTTCAGAAAATATAATTCAGTGTTTTTGAACTATTAAAGTGAATAATCTCAGTCTTTGTGGGATCGATATCCCTTACTCAAGCCATTTACTATTCTACAATTGATTTGTGCGTTTGCGTAGGGTAAAACCTAGAGTCGTTAAGGTGTTTTTTTAACCACATATTTTTACACACCTGATGTTGCATCACTCACATATAAGCAATAATCCACAAGATATCAATTTTCATTTCTCTTAACATATTTTTAATTCAATTAAAGCAATAAACCACAATTAAATCAATTTCATCTCCTTTAACGTACTTTTAAATTTATTAAATCAATAATCCACAAATATAGGGGAACTCAGAATAACGTTCTAAGTTGAGAAGTCATGTCCTATAAATCACATAAATTCATACTAGGTTCCACTAATCACAAAAAACGAAAACGTACTCAACTGCACCTACACGTATACACTAAACTATGTCTAGCACTACTAATTCAAATCACCTAGATGGAACTAGTTTAATCAACTGTCCAATGTCACAACACAACTCCTCTATATTTATATACATATATTTATACTCGTATATATATATATATATATAAATATACAAGCATGATAATTAATACTAAATAGGATTTCTAATTTATTTTATACAATTAACATGCTCAAATTATAATATCACATATAAGTCTAGAGTCATCTGTACTGATAGTGATTTCCCCTACATCACGATACGTGCCTACGGAAAAACCACCGTGCCTGCAATCAAATCGGATACACTGACACTACGCCTAACATGCACGCTCAAATCTACCCCAAAATGTTCACGCCCGAAGTGGGAACCACCGTGAACAGTGTTGATGCCTGAACATGGGGCTCGCCCACCAAAGTTGTCCGACTGAAATTTTTATTGCACTAAAACGTTCACCTCGACGACCTATTCAATATATACAAAGCCCATTAGCAATAACCTAACAAAACAGAACAAATATGAGAAATACTGAAACTTGAAAGAAAAACCCATTTTCTCCTACCCCGTGATTTGAATTAAATCTTATATTTTAGAAATAGTTTTGGAATCTATCTCGGTGTGAAAATTGGCTTTGAAAAACCCGAGAATTCATAAACGGAGACCGGGGGCAAGACGGATAATTTTACGAGATTATAAAGAATCATTTTTGTACAAATTTTATGCGTTTCTCGAGGTCTCGATTACTAGTTTTGAGCTCCGCAAATAAAAAACTTACTTTTCAATTATTTGTGATTTTTCAGGACCGACAGCGCAAAAAAACGGAGCCATATTGCAAAATCTTGGGTTTTTGAATATTTGAAATTTCCACGTTCAACAAAATTATAGAGAATTGATTTCTTACAACTCGGTGGAGGATCACCGAGTACTTGGTATACAACTCAGTGGAGTATGTTTTGTTCACATCTTTTTAACTTGTTTCCTTTTTCTCCCTTATACTTCACTACTTCTCTTACTATGCTTGGGCATTGATCAGTGGCCTTTGGGAATGAGTTTTGTTAGGTTAAAGGATTGGTTTAGATCCAACTTTCGTCTTCCGCATTTATCTTTTCTGTTTAGTGTACGGTTTACGTCACCCTTGGGCCTCTTAGGCTCTGTTCAAGACTAAGAAAATTTGGGGCATGATAACTTGGTATCAGAGCATGTTCTTTCTCTATATAAGACAACGAGTGAGGGCCGTTATCACTTTTTGCTTCGTGGGTTTTTGTTTACGACTTGTCACTTATTAGTGGTAGTTATTTTATCGTGTCAACTTGTGCGTATGTCGGCATGGCAGTATTATGTTGTTTGGCGTACCTTTGGGTTGGTCGTGCATTGGTTCATTCCTTCTTATTTCCGGAGGTTGGTTTAGTTTATTTATGGTTTGGGATTTTCTTATCCTTTTATCACATTTGCCTTTACTTCTCCTTTGCTTATCTTTGGGACTACCTTTCTCCTCTCTTGATGAGGCATGGGTTGTCTATACGCTAGTGTGATGTAGTGTGTACTTGACTCGAGTGTGTCATGATTGTGAAGTCATGATTCCTCGACGGTTGTTATCATTTAGCTACACTCCCTTTAGCATGACGAGCTATTACTTCATTTTGGGCATGGATTAGTATCAACCTTCTGTGTTTGAATTGATTGTTTTCGAAGTTTGATTTGTTAGAGGGGTGTGTCGTTCACTTAGGTTGAGTATGTCGGACTAGTGTGTTGGATGTTCAAAAGGAAGATTTCATCCTTATAGTTTAAACTTTCTTCCTCGTTGTTTCTCTTTCAGAGTCATGACATATGAAAGGAATCCAATGCGAGGCGGGGAGCTAGTGATCACAGCTCCAGTTGATGAGGCACAGACCATGCGTCAGTTGACAGCAGTCCTCAGGCAAGTTACTAGAGCTCTCTGGGTGGTTGAGGATGCATTGGTTTCTCAAGGGGCGCAGAGCTCGGGATTACGCGTCGGGCCATCGCTAGAGCAGGGTTCTAGGAAGCGTTTAAAGAGTAGTGCTCGTATTACTACAGTTCAGCAACGCTTACAGTCGGTTCCACCTGTTATTTCATCTTCGAGTTTTCCTCATCGTTGTTTCTTTTTTTGGTAGCTTGGACACATCTAGTCAGCATGTCCTCGTCATCTGTCCACTCGATGGGGGTCTTCGAGTGTGTGTTTTTGTTGTGGCCGATCAGGTCACCTTTATGAGGATTTTCACTTGACGGTACCGCATCTAGCACAGTCATCTCCTCCCATAACAACTGTTTCCTTACCTATAGGAGCTACCCGGAGGAAAGTCAATTGTTATCACTGTTATTAGCCTGGACACATGAGGCCACAGTGTCCGCTCCATTCCTTAATAGTGAGTGGTTATACCGGAAACACACGAGGTTGCTTTCAGTGTAGACTGTAGGGCCACATCGCCAAGTATTGCTCTTTAGTTGAGGCTCCTGTAGCTTCTTCTCAGTAGTCACCCTTCTAGGAAGCGAATTTTCAGGGTCGTGCCTCTTTTGGGCCGCACGATTCTGCTTATGCTATTTAATCTTGTTGCATGTCTCACATTCATACCAGTTAATGTCTCTTACTCTTCTTTTGAGGTAGGATTCTGATTGGTACAAATAGTTATTTTTCCCATGTTCCCTTGTATCGCATGTTATTTATTGCCTTACTGAGGTTTATTTCACTTTGAGTATGTGGTGCATCACGAGGTGTAACTACTTCATTGGTGATTTAGTGGGGTATAACCTAAGTCTTGGTTTCCTTTGTGCTTGAACCATTAAAGGGTTTGGTGGTTAGATGCCCTTGTGTAGGCGTCGTGAGGTAGATTTTTCTTATAAAAGTAGTTGCTAGTAGATGTTTTTCTTGTGGTATGCAATGTGTGTTGCCCGAATATCATTCTAGTAGTTCGAGGTTGTTTACTTGGCGTTATGATGTGACCATTTCCTTCCATTGTTATCGATGGACTTGAGGTTTAAGGGTATTGATTCATTGATTGTGGATTGTATGTTTGTGTAACACTAAGAGACGTGTTTTATGAGCCTTGAAATGGCGATTTGTGATGAATGAATTGTGAATCATTGTGTGTGACTTAGTGATGCAAAGTATGATCTTGCGTTTCTCTAGCTTATAAGTAGTGGAATTGTGCATGAATCTAGATTTATTTATTGAGAGTAGGAATTGTATTCGAGGAAACAATTATTAATTATTCAATGATGGTTGAATTTTGGTAGTTAATGTATGATTAGACTCACTTATTAGTGACGATTTTGACTAGAGCTCTTGATGTTGATTTTTGGTAGTGTTATAGCTAATCATTACTATGTAGGCTTTAAATTTCGGGAATAAAATTTTGTGATTCACTTAAGGCATAATTATTAACTAGAATACGACAGTATTGATTATCAAAACATCATTTGAGGAATAGTTTAGGAGTGTGGTTATCTTCCACAAAGAGATAGTGGACTTGATAAGTAGTTATTGGTGTCATGTGGTTTATGTTGTGGTTAGAACGTGAGTTTAGGCCTTGTTGACCTAGAAGGCATCACAATTGGAGATGTTAAGATTACCGTGGATTGCGGTATAAAGTAGTGTGATTATAGTAAAGTGAATGTTAGTTAGTGGATGATTGCGGTTTCTATTTGAAAAAGAGGTATGACTTGTAACCACGAGGTTTGTTAGTGCTAGATCATTAGAATTCATGGAGTCGGATTGAGTATGAGTTCCCTTGTCGACACTTGATGTGTCGGGTGTTGAGTGATAGTATGGGCATTGGCAGTAATGAGTTACTGTGATGGTTTGCCTTGGTCTTTCATGTCATTGACCGTGTTTATGTCTTCATGTGAGTATTGAACTATCGCGTTTCTTTTTTTCCTTCATTGCGTACTTGGAGTAAAGTCATTTTTGCCTCGCGGTTGTGTAGTTTGTTTACTTCTACGGGTTTTCGGTAATGTACCTCGTTACGTGAGTAGAAGTTTAATGTGCTTAGTGTAAGGTTACATTATTTAACTATGCTTGAGGTATGAAGAAAGTAGAAGCTATTTTCGTTGAGGATTAAGGACTTCGATGATATACGTTTTAGCTACCCTATTTCTATATTAAGAGTTTCTTAGGGACATGTGACTTGTGTTACCTTTTTATGTGTGGTTTATGGTAGAACTAATTTTACCATTCAATTTTAGAGTTGGGGACTTGACTTTGAAACAATCAGGTTTCACTGAGCAATAAAGTTTATGGACATTAGAGAGTGAGTTGTAGGGTATGATGAGCTATGTTTAGTGGTAGCATCTAAGTGGTTTGGAATCTTATAGGGATTGTATGTAACATATGAACTAGTGAATTGAGTTGATGAATGATTGTCATTGAACCGTTAATTAAAGGATTAGATTTAGATGCCTTATTTGGAAACTATTATATTTTGTTATAGATTGGCAACTTGAGTAATCGAAGTTTGATCATAGCTTATCCACGAGAATGTGGTTTGTAATCGAGGTTTAATTATGATTAGACTTTGGAGATTCAAAGTGTAGCCTTAGCATTATGATATACTGAGTATTAATTGAACCAATTGAGAATTTGAGGTTCAAAATAATTGATACAGGAAGGCAATGATATAATGATTGTAGAATTGAAATGTGAAGAAATTGTGTGAGGTTATTATATGTGTATTATTGACTGTGATCGTGATTATTGATCTAGTGCTTTAATGGTTAAAATAGTGAATTGAGTGATATGGTTATAGGGCCAAGGATAACCATTATTACTCGAGGATTAGGTGTTTTAATTTATGGCCTTAGCATATGTTTTGTTAGGTAGTGGATCCTTCCGGTGCTCTTAAGGTTAAAGATTTAATCTTCTTTACTGGGATTAGTATAGCGTACGGACTTGAGGTATAATCATTATGGTCATAGGAGACTTGATAGTGATTATTAGACTTTTAGTCTTACCTTGAGTTTTTGGGTGATAATGGTGTAGTGGCCTACCGAGTGTGTTATCATAGGAACTCACCAGGGTTTATAGTGCTTATTCCATGTGTTCATCTTTCTGATGTGTGGGCCGGATCCATCTCATGTCTTGAGTTTGATGAGTGTTGTTGTTGCCGAGGACATGTCTTATGAGGAGTGAACCTTGATGATCCTAGGTGTTTGAGAGCGGGTTGTGTGAGGCAAAACCATTTCGTTAGTTGAGGCCTCATGCCACCATCGTGGTGTCAAGGATGCGACTCGAGAAAGTGAGTGTGAAGTTCGGGAAAAATACCCGGACTTGTTTCTTCTTTAGTTATGTCTTGATTTCGAGGACGAAATCTCCTAAGGTGTGGAGGTTGTAACGTCCAGTATTTTTACGTGTTAATTAAAAAACTTTATTAATGATTAAATGTATACGTGACTATGTACTTAAAGTATTTATGTGTTTAGCATGACTTACATTTTTTATGTGAGATTAAATTTGTTAGTTTCATCTTGTATTTTCATTTTGAGAATAATAAAAACTGTTGAAAACAATTTCAGGAAATAAATGACCGAATGGTAAATTGGTATTTTCATATTAAGAGCACTTAGTGGAAAGTGTAAATATTTAACTAAGTGTTAGGATATGAGTGACATGGTGGTAAATAGCGAGGATGACAAGGGGTAAAGGGGTAATTGAGAGTCATGATGGCACTCTTGTAATTAAACCTAAGTTAAGAAGAATATGATCATTTTACACCTCTATGTGTTGTCTCATTCTCTACCATTGATTCAAGTCTTACATCTTTGTTTACAACCCTTGGATCATAGGGCCTTATTTAGATGACACTTAAATGCAAGAATGCATTATTCTTTGTCATTCACTTGGCAAGACTTCATTTAAACCCTTGGATCTTTCATTCATTTTGTAGCTTTAATGTACACTATTAGATTGTGAGAGGTGTGAGTGGAGAATCTCTACAACCCCATAAGTCTTCCATTAGCATGACTTTTTCATTCTCTACAAACTGATTTCTCTACACTCCTCCTTTCCTCTTCCATTTCTCCACTTCTTCATTGGATTTCATCTCCTTCCACTTGGAGGTTGAAGGAGTGTTTAACATAGAACTTGCTTGGATTGCTCTCCTCTTCCATTTGTTCTAAGTATTGGGGAAAGTCTCTAACTCTTTTCAGTTTTCCAAGTTCAAACCATCGTGTAATGTCCGGTATTTTACGGGTTAATTTAAAAAAATTATTTAAACAATTAAGTGCTTATGTGTTTAATGTGTTTAATTGTTTTAGCATGTTTTACGTGTTATAAAAATTGTACATAGCATGTTGTATTTCCATTTTGAAATTTATGAAAATTATTGAGAACGATTTCGGGAAAGAAATGACCGAGGGGTAAATGGGTAATTTCACATTTGGAGCACTTAGTGGAAAGTGTAGAGATTTTGGGTAAGAATTAGGGCATGAGTGACATTTTGGTAATTAGGGAGGATGACAAGGGGTAAAAGGGTATTTAAGAGTCTTGATGACACTCTTGTAATTAACCCTAACTTTGGATGAATTTGGTCATTTCCACCTTTCATGTGTTGTCTCATTCCTAGCCCTTGATCTCATTCTCCCATCTTTGCTTTAGTCCCTAGGATCATAAGGCCTTGTTTGGTTGGCACTTAAATAGAATAATCCATTATTCTTGGTCTTCCACTTGAGAAGACTTTTTCTTAACCATTGGATGGTTTGTTAATTCCCATCTTTATTCTAAGCCCTTGGATGATAAGGCCTTGTTTGGAAAAATAATGAATTTTGTGAGTTGTGTAATAAGTCTTCCACTTGGCAAGACTCATTTCTAGCCCTTGGATTCATTTCCTTCTTCCCCATCTTTGTTATGAACCCTTGGATTAGAACATTCATTTAGGGTTATACATATACACCATTATGTATTGATTATTGTCTTATAAAGTGCAAGACTTCTCTCATTCACCACAAAGCTCTCTCTTCTCCAATACATTTCCTCTCTTCTTCTCACGTCCATTTTTTTTTTTTTTTCTTCCTTGGTTCTTCTTCAAGAACACCATCATTGGGTTGGGGTTTGAAGAACCTTTGAACATAAGAGTTGTAGAGGATGGCTTTATCTTCCCTTTGATCAAAAATTGGTAAGTGTTCTTCACTTCTTTAGGGTTTTCGATTTCAAACCCTAGAATTTATTTCCTTGAAGCTTTGTATTCAATTATTGATAATTGGTTCCCTTTTTCTCTTGAATCTTGTTAAGGGACATGAATTGAACCTTTTCACCAATTATTTCGGTTATTAAAAGCTTGGAACTCGTCTTGTGATTCTTGACTCCTATTGTGGAAGAGTTGTGGTAAGTTCAAGAACTCCTTCTCTTGAATTGTGTTTTCTTAGAACCCTAAGTTGCTATTATTAGGGATGATTTTGTTTTGTGGTTGAAGTCACTTTAATAATTTTGGTTTATAGAAACACCATATTAATTGTTATTCATTGAATGATGTAATTGTAAGCTTGGAAGCTCTTTCCTTGAACGTTTGAGTTGATAGCCTACTTAGACCTCTCTTGGACACTCTTGAGCTAGCTTGATTGGAATTGAGGTAGGGGAAAAACGATTTGTGTTTGTCTTTGTATGAGGGTGTGTGCGTCTATGTGTATATATGTCGTATATATATATATGCAAGTTGGTCTTGATAGTTTAGACTATGAAATAGGCCTTGAGAACATGAATTGTGATATAAATTATGTTGTGATTATTGCTTAACAAATGTTAAATTGTAAGCCTTGTGGGAAATTGAACACAATATAATGTTATTTGATAGAAGCATGTATTGTGTTGGCATATGGTTATGATAAGAACCTTTATGCATTTTGGGGTACACCATGTAGTGTCAAAAGCACGGGTGTAGGGTTATACGGATTATGTATTCGTATGTATATATATAGTCTTGTGTCGAATCGTCACAACAACTGGCCAGGGGCTGTTCCCATCCGACGGAATAATGAGCCGTGAATGGGGTATAGGGTGAGTCGTCTCATTCTCGAAGTCGCGGGTCGTCTCGTGCATTCGTTATACGAATCTTTAGGCACGGGTCATCTCGTGTCAATCGCCTTCCTTGTTGAAAGTGAAATGTCAAAAACACTTGGGAAGAATCGGTGCGGTACTCTTTCTCGTTATAAATGATTAGGGTATAAATTGTTAACCTATATTGGGCAAGCGCATATTATGGGGTGTGTTGAGCTATATTGTACTTGAACTATCCCATATTTGTGATTATGATATTGTTATTGAAGCATGTTATAATTGTGGTAAATTATATTATGAGCATGTTGGGGAAAAACTTACTTGTTGGGTTCGATGGGGTTCCGAATTGATGTGAGAGCCATGTGGAACAAGAGACCAACCTAGGGTTAGTGGCATGAACCTTGGTTGGGTTGAACCACTCGGACTACCGAGATGGAGGCAATGACGCTTCCTCTACTGGGCTAGTGAGCTCACCCCACGCCATATATATTTTTCAGGTGATGATCCCGTTGGGAGGGTTCCGTAGTCTCTCGGTGGACGTGTGGATGTATGTTTGCCCTTTTGTGCATGGGAGGCGGACCACACTTTTATTTTGTTGGGCATTAGGTCGATAAATATGTTCCTTTTGCACATGTAAAACCAACTTGTAAAACTACTTAATTTTTGTCCGGCTAGCATGTTAGCCAAGGTTTTATTATCGATGTATATCCCTTGGAGTGCTATGCGCAAGGATTATATTATTTTGGTGCACTTCGGTGACGGAAATGTAAGACTAGTTCGTATTATGAAAACTATGTCCTATTTTGCCTTGGTGTGGCGTAGGCATGAAATGTATAAATTATTTGTCTTGAGTGTGATGTGAATAATAGTTATAGAATGTGGTTATTAGGTGTCCGGCCGAAAACGGCGTTTTTCTAGTCTTTCAAACAAACCCTTTCGTTTTGAACGGAAAAACCCGTTTTCGCCTACCCCCGTAACCCCGGTAAAATTTCCTTGTTTTTAGAAATGGATTGAATTAAATTCATTATCTTAGAGATTTCAAACTTTAGAAACCGGAGGTAGTTAAAAACGGAGACCGGGGGCAAGACGGAAGATATTATGAAAACTTACAAGAAAACGATTTTTTTGCTAAGTTTACTTTTTTGCGTTTCTCGAGGTCTCGGAAACTATTTTTGGGTTCCGCCAAGGAAAAACTCACTTTTTCAATATTTATGATTTTTCGGGACCGACGGTGCGAAAAACAAAGCCATATCGCAAAATCTCGCATTTTTGCATTTTTAAACTTTAAGCAAATACTGATTTGGGCAAAGGCTAAGCTATCCCATACTTAGAAAAATTTTCAGATTTTCAACTTTGCCAAAAAAAAAAATCTCATTTTTTTGGCTTTCGATATGCCAGCCGCAGCAGGCCGCACATGGCTGCTGTGCGCGCGCGATGCGCTGCAGCGCGCAGGGCTGCACGCGGCATGGCATGCTATGGCCTGCTGCAGCGGCATGAAATGTCCGTTGTTCGAAAAATCGTATTTTCTTCCTTGCATGTCGGAATGAACCCCCGTTTGTTTCTATGGGTTTTCCTATGTCCAAATCATCTAAATAAAATTTGAAATGATTATTTTGGCCCTGAAATGACTATTTTACCCTTGGTGAAAGAGGGGTACCTCAACTTTAGTTTTAGGTCGGTGTTGTCTGACGCCACTTTTGAAAATTCATATCTCCTTCCTCGTGGCTTCAAATTAGGTCCCGTTTGTTCGTATTGCTATTGTTAGGTCCAAATTTTGTAGTTGTAGCTGGAAATTATTATTTTACCCCTCATTTGACCATTTTACCCTTGGGTAAACATGGGGTGTTGGAAAGATTCGTTCAAGGTACCGAGTGAATCGGTTTACCTCTTTTCCGATCCCGTGCAATCTTCTTGGCATATTTGAGATGTTGTAGGTCTATTTTACCCATTTATGGGTGTTTGAAGACTTAAAAAGGATTTTATTTCATTTCCATTTATTTATCCGCGGTCACTCCCTTAGCTCTTAGGCTCGGGTTTTGGAGTCCTAGGAAATTAGGGGTGTGACACATAGAATCTATATTCTTGAATTTATGTGTTCAACTTTTGATTTTTGGTTTTCTTCTCTCTTGAATCTTGTTAAGGACCATAAGTTGAACCTTTTCACCGAGTGTTTCGGTTATTGAAAGCTTGGAGCTCATCTTGTGAAATTTGGCTCATATGGTAGAGGAGTTGTGGTAAGTTCAAGAATCCTTTCTCTTGAGTTATGTTTTCCATGGAACCCTAAATTATCTATCATTAGGGTTTGGTTTGATTCTTGTGGTTGGATCCACTTTTAAATAGTTTCGGTTTCTTATGACACCATTATAAACTTGTTGTTCATTGAATGGTGTTTTGCTAGTTGAAAGTTATTCTATTGAGCACTTGGATTGGTAAATTGGTTTGGACCTCTTTTGGGCATTCTTGTGTAGGCTTGCTTGGATTGAGGTAGCGAAAAAATGAGTTACTTTAGTTTTTGTACGAGGGTGTGTGCGTCTATGTGTATATATGTCGTATATATATATGCAAGTTGAGTCTTGATAATTTAGACGATGAACTAGGCCCTTGAAAGCATGATTGTGTGATATAAATGCTTGTTGTGCTTTATTGCTTATAAATGTGATATTATGAGCATATTGATGAGTTGGGCAAAATATATTGCAAAAAGAGATAAAGCATGTATTATTATGGACCATGGTTATATTGAGTACAATATATTGCAAAATGAGATAAGTATATATTGTGATGGAGCATGATTGTTACTGAAATATTTGATTCATATTCAGTACATCGTGTAGTGTCAAAAACATGGTGTGGGTCTGTGCGGGTCATATAATAATGTGTAGGTAGTCTTGTGTCGAATCGTTGCAACAACTGTCTAGGAGGTGTTTCACACCTACGAAATTAGTAAGTCCGGAAACGTAATATTGGGTTAGGAGTCGCAAGCGGAGCTCCTTTCGTATTCGTTCCTTTGGGTATAGGGGCGCGGAGTTGCAAGCGGGGCTCTCGTGCAACCGCTCTTCCTTGTTGAAAGTGTGAAGCGTCAAAAGCACATGGGAAGAATCGGTGCGGTACTCTACATTACTTGATGAACTTGTATCCTCAAAATTAAATGGCCAGAGTAATTATTCGTTAACCTGTGTTGGGCGAAGTGTATAACATAAGGTGTGTTGAGTCATATTGCATTTAAACTATCATATATGTGATTATGATTTCGATGTTGAAGCATGCTATGTTTGAATGACTATAATGTGAGCATGTTGAGGAAAATTGCTTGTTAGGTTCAATGGAGTCCCGGATTGGCGTGAGAGCCATATGGGGCAAGAGACCGGCCTAGAATTAGCAGTATGACCTTGGGTGGGTTGTACCACTCGGACTACCGAGATTAAGGTGATGACGCTTCCCCTACTGGGCTAGTGAGCTCACCCCACGACATATTATATTTTTTAGGTGATGATTCCATTACGGGAGATTCATAGCAACTCAATGGATTATGGCATCTTGTCCGTCTTTTTATACTTATAGATGGACTTTACTATTTTGTGATGTATAAGTGATACGTGTATTCAAATGCCTTCTTTTGCTAACTTGAAATCCAAACGATGTACTACATTATTTTAATGGCTAGCATGTTAGTTAGATGGGTTGTATTTTCATGTATTGTCCCTCGGAGCGCTTTGCACAGGGATTCCCTCTTTTTGCTGCATTTCAATGCCGTCATGTAAAACTATTTCAATTTCAATGAAAACGGTGTAATGTCTTACCTTGGACATTTTAAATGATGAATTCATGAACTTAGTTCGTTTTGTCTATTTTTGAGTTGAGATGAGATTGTTGATGATAATAGGATATTTTCCGGAAAACATCATTTTTCACGGTTCATGAGTGAACCTTTTAAATCTTAAAGGAAAAACCCATTTCTGCCTACTCCCGTGATTTGAATTAAATCTTATACTTTGGAAATGGTTTTAGAATCTATCTCAGTGTGAAAATTGGCTTTGAAAAACCCGAGAATTCATCAACGGAGACCGGGGGCAAGATGAATAATTTTACGAGATTTAAAAGAATCACTTTTATACAAACTTTATGTTTTACACGTTTCCCGAGATCTCGGTTACTATTTTTGAGTTCTGAAAATGAAAAACTCACTTTTCAATTATTTATAATTTTTCGGGATCGACGGCACAAAAAACGGAGTCATATTGCAAAATCTTACGTTTTTGCATATTTGAACTTTCCACTTTCAACAAAATTCCAAAGAGTTGGTTTCTTACAACTCGGTGGAGGATCACCAAGTACTCGGCAACCGAGTACTCGGTATACAACTCGCTGGAGTCTGTTTTGTTCACATCTTTTTAACTTGTTTCCTTTCTCTCCCTTATGCTTCACTACTTCTCTTACTATGCTTGGGCATTAATTAGTGGCCTTTGGGAATGAGTTTTTTTAGGTTGAAGGATTGGTTTAGATCCACCTTTCATCTTCCATATTTATCTTTCAAGTTTATTGTACAATTTACGTCACCTTTGGGCTTCTTAGGGTCCGTTCAGGAGTAAGGAAATTTGGGGCGTGACAAACATATATTTGTGTATCTAATAAATAAATTAATGAATTAGGGGTAATTAATTATATAGATATATATGTATATGTGTGTGTATCTGTAGAATGAGAAAAGACCACGCACAGACCAACCCTCTTATCCTTCTCTTTATTCTTCGCGCAGGCATGCAGCATGGTTCTCCTTCTTCTCCCATCAACTTCGCCACCGACCAAGAGAGAGTGAAGTCAGGCAAAGGGGGTGAGGTCACACAACAAGAGACATGATCTGGAGGTCGCCGCAACAGGTGGCAACGACGTGCAGAGGCAGAGACGCGACAGCAGCGGCGTGCCAATAAGGTGGCGTGCGTAGAGAGCAAGCAGCGGCAGCGCTGTGGTGGTTCGCGCATGGCAGAGGCCCAGGGTCAAGCTCCAGCCGGGCTTCTTGGCTATAGTTCGGTGGCTTCCCGAGCTCCGATAACCGTAATATTTGGAGGGTAGCTTCATCTGGTGTCGTGTACGACATACTAAAAATTGGGCTTGATTCGTTGAACGGTTCAATAAAAAATTCTATTTATAGGTACGAATTTCATTTTAGTATTTCTTAGATTTGTTCCGTTATTGATAATGGGATTCGTATATATTAAATAGGTCATCGAGGCGGACGATTTGGTCCGTGAAAAATTTAATTCGGATAAATTTGAATGGTAGGCCCCATTTTTGGGCGTCGATACTGTCCACGATGGGCCTCACTTTGCGCATGAGCATTTTGGGACAGATTTGAGTGTGCGTCTTGGGCGACGTGTTGGTATATTCGGCTCGGTCGTGGGCGCGATGGTTATTCCATAAACACGCGTCGAGAGGTCGGGGAAATCACTATCGGTATAAATGACTCTAGACTTATATGTGTTATTTTGATTTGAGCATGGTAATTGTATAAAATGAATTATAAATTTTGTTTAGGATTAACTATCGGGGAGTTGTGTTGTGACCTTGGATAGTGGATTAGGCTAGATTCATCTAGGTGATTATTACTTTAATAAATTTAAAAGCACGTTAAAGGAGGTAAAATTCATTTAATTGTGGATTATTGCTTTAATTGAATTAAAAACATGTTAAGAGAAATAAAAATATCTTCCTAGTGAATTAAAGGAAACATATTGTTTAGAACATGAATTGTGTGTAAGATTATATCTTTGTTGATTTAATTGTTTTAATTGTGATTTAAGAGCATGTTAAATGATTGATGACATTCATGTTGGCATTCTAGGGAATATTTTTATAAATATGTTGAGATATATATTTGTGTTGGTGCATGGGTCTTTCGAGACTTAGTGCATATGGTGTTCCCATTTTGCATTGAAATTCAATTGGTGTTGGGCTAAGCCCAGTTGTGTAACCATAGGTGAGTAGTCTTGTGTCGGATCGTCGCAACAACTGGCCATGAGGTGTCTCCCACCTACAGAACTAGTAAGCCAAACAATGAGGATATAGGGTTGGTTGCTTCCCCATTGTGATGGAATATGCCACTCTCGGATCTTTGGGCACAGAAGTTGCAAGCGGGGCTCCCATGCAATCACTCTTCTTTGTTTAAAGTGAGAAGTGTCAAAATCACTTACGAAGAATCGGTGCGATACTTTTTCACCTGTATTGGGCGAAGTGTGTACCATAAGGTATGTGAGTCACATTGCATTTGAGTTGCTATTATGTGATTGTCTCTACATGTAAATCATGATATTATTGTATATGATTTTGGAGCATGTTTAATGTGGATTTTGACATTTAATTCATATGTTATTAAAATGTTCAGCTAAAAGTGGATAATGTGAAAAATATGATTTACATGTCTTGTTTTAAAGTATAATGTGAGATGAATACTTATACTTGTTGATATGTACTTATATGCCCCTTATGTGGTGATATAGGTTATTTTAAATGGCTTTCTTTTGAGGAGTTAAAGTCGGAGTGGACTATGGAGTTTATTATGAGTTGAGGCCTTTAAGAAGGCGGGTGATAGTCTTGTGGTATTGGTTTGTTGTGTAGTATTGACCAAATAGATGTTTCTTTCACACTTTGAGGAATGTATCATTTATAGTACTTTTGAGGTTTTGAGTTTGGTTAGACGAGGTTATGATTGAACTTGTCTGGTTGTGTGGCAATGGTCTCTTGATTCTGTTAGTGATCTACAGAGTTGGTATCAAATGTGAATTTGAGGTTTGAATAAATTAAAAGAGGTATTGTTTGAAACTAGTTAGTTCCTTGGTAGCGGTCACTAGTTTTCTCTATTCATGATCTTAAGGGATTGAAGCATTTTTACTAAGTACTCGAGGTATTGCAGCTTTACACCTGTTTCTTATGCTTAGCTCATTCTCCTAAGAATTGTTTTCACTCTCCTTTGTATACTACGATATGTTTTTAACTTATGTCTCACTCCTTGAGTCATTGGTTACGGCGTGGTGTCGAATTTTTTCCTTGTGTTGTCATTCGATTTCATGGGATTGGAAATGGATGATTGTGTTCCGTGGATCCAATGCGTTGTTCTTCCTTCATTGTCCTCTTAGATATTATAGGAATCCTTGAGTTGTTGCTTTGGTTGATTTGAGAGTGTGTTCTCTCGGTATGATTTTTTCATACATTCTTTCATTTTGAGCCTCGGGTATGAGGCTTGTTGTTTAGTGCACACACGTAGTGTTGCCTTTTCTGTTATTTTGGTTTCCTTGTCCATGTGTTTTCCTTGTCACTTGTGAGTGTTCTTAACCTTGACATTGTTGTCTCAGTTATCCGTTGGTTAGCATTGGGATCACTTTTCCCTTGCTTGGTTTTTTGACCCTTATGTGGTTGTTCATGAGAGTAACGTTCAAGTACTCTCCGTGATTTGATCTGTTTGCTTTACTTATTTATAGTAAGAGTGTTAGTGATTTATTGATCATATATGAGATATTATTATGATATTCATATTGTGATATGTTTGAAGTGATTCAGTCCTTGAGATGTAGAGTTTCTCTAGGAATGGAATGATGGTTTGCATATATATATGTATAATATATATATATTGATAATGATTATGTTAGTATGCAAGGACGTGAGGATTTTTCCACCTGTGTTCACGGAGAGTGGGTTATGAATCTTCCATTGTATTATTTATGGATTCTTTCTCTTGTGGATATTAGAGGTAAGTGTAATTCTCCCTGTTTGGATCCTCTAGTTAGCGTTGTGAGCGCTTGGCGATTTGTTATTTTGGACTTGGTTGTCGTGTACTTAACGTACATTTAGAAGAGTAGTGTCGACTACTGGTGTTGGTACTTAGAGTTGGAGTATTGGTGGTACCTTGTGAGACTGATTGTATACTTGTAGATATTTATATACATATATATATATATGTACACATATATCGGGATATGATTAGCTATCTTTAGGGTATATATATACGTTTATATATATATATATATATAGTAGACTGTATTTTGTATTATATGCTTCGTGCCTTATCGTGCTTCCCTAATACATGATTGGGTTATTTGTGGGATTATTTGGGGTCTTGCAATGGTGTAAATGCCATGTGAGATGGTGGACTGACCTATGTTAGATGCATGTACACGGATTGGTTAGTACTACTTGGTCGGTCAGAGGATGTGACGGTTATAATAATATTTTCCTACGGGGCTTTAATAAGCTCACCTCGGCATTGTATGCCCTGGTGTCCCACACCAGTTTGTAAGAAATGTGTTAGCTACAGACAGCATGGGGTGCAATGACACCTTTCTTTCATTTTTCTCGTTATAGATTTTGGAGTTGCGCAGGGTGATGTAGTTACGGTTGCAGTGCGACTGGATGGAGGACAATAGTTATCTATTGTCTTCATCATTTAGTTTTTTGACTCATGTTGTATTGGATTGCTATGTATTTATCTTGGGAGCCATTGTTGGCATATTCCCTATTGGTGTATCTTTTATTTCCTGTATTTATTATTTTAGGATGTCATTGTATCTCTTCGGCAACGCCATGTCCCTTCATGTATTCTTATTCGAGCATTGTGGCTCTATATATTATCAAGGGTTATGTAGAGGCAGCGGTAGTTTTCTTTCCACTACCTAGGCCCTAGTAGATTTATAGAATGTTGGGTTGTGTGCCATTGGGGTTATTGTACTTGTTATTGGCAGGTTTTTCTGTTGAGTTGTGTTCCCGGGATGTTCCATTTACAGACTGAACTCTGCCGGATTTTCGTTAGTTTTCGTTGTGTATTTCTACCATTCAATTGGGTATGGAATATAACATTTTCATCATTATTCCATACATTTTAATCGTTATTGATATTCTTAGTTGGTTGTTTGTTGTCCAAATCACACCCCGGAGTCTTCGGATATCCCAGTTCAGGATTCTCAGGATTTTAGGGGCTTGACAGCATGGTATCGGAGCTCTCAGTTTCACTGTCTTAGGGACGATGTGTGAGGTTCGGTGGTACGTTCGACGTTTGACGTTTATCTACGACTTTGATCTGCGTTCTCTATGTGTTTGGAGTTCATTTGTTTTTCCCTTATGTTGTATCGATGACGTGTCTTGCTAGATGCATCCCGTTGTGATTTAACTCTAGCGGAGTGAGACAATACCTCAATCACTCTTTTTGTTCCTGCCTGTATCACGGTGATAGTTACTGAGGAATGTGAGCAGAACATTTGGTCTGATCAACCGGATGTGGCTTGCGGACAACGGAACATCCTGATTTTGATAACGAAATCTTCGAAGGTGGGAAAGTTGTAACACCCCGTGTTATATTCCCTTTTTCCTAAAATTATTTCTAATTTATTTTCGGTTGTGAAGTCACTTGTCCATGGCATCTTGAGTATTCTCCGTATTTCACGTGTAAATTTTTTGCATTTACGTTTTAAGTAGACTGAACGACTTTATGATTTCTTCTTGATGACTTCGTGGGCTTCTTGTTGTCGACTATGTGTTTTTGTTTTGACGTTTAACGTTTAGTGCTTCGACTAGGAGGTGATATATTTTGTTTTCTCGACGTTTAAGGTTCTGACGATTGGATTTTATACCCCGGGTTATTTATTTTGGATTATCATGTTTATTCTGCGTCCCATGAATTTTCAGGCTTACGTGATTTAATTAGGGGTTTCCGATATATTTCGGGATTTATTGTATATGTATATATATATATTGACGTATGTCGGGGTATGCTAAAAATATGTGTTAAGAATGCACCCTTATGATAGTGCTAGGTTTTACCCTACGCAAGGGCACGTATCAATTGTAGAATAGCAATGACTTGAGCAAGGGATATTGATCTCATAGAGACTAAGATTGTTCACTTTAATAATTCAAAAACAATGAGTTATATTTTTGAAAATTTGTTTGTTTTGGTGGTCAAAGACCAAATTATCTAAGTTACTAAATTATTCTAAAAAGCAAAGAGAATTGGTTTGTGATTCAAGAGAGAGAAAAACTACAGTTTTCATCGTTCCACCGCTAACCGCATAATATAGTTCTATCAATGTAACAATTGTAAGAGAGCGATCCGTAAACTGTGAATCAAGTCGTACCATAAATAGCAAAATATGACCCCAAAAGGATTACCATCAACCGGATCGCGACAACCCATCTCATGACTGAATTGATTAGTACATGCCAATTAAATTACTCTAATCCACTCCTAATGCATGAAAATAAACTAAAGCATGTCTATCTCAACTCACCAAGGCATGGCTTGTGTCAACCTATGGTTTCAAGTTTCATGACCACCATTGTGTAGAAAATCACAAATTAAGCATTCGAGTTCATGTTCATAGTAAATAATTGTGATTATGTAGTATAAACATATTTATTAAGTCTAGGACAAGAATAAAAATAAACATGTAAACTTGTTTCAAGAATAAAACTGGTCTTTCATCTACGACAATCATCAAAGTACGGTCACAGCTTCCCCTCGATACAATTGAATACAAAGATAGAACTACATTACTTGGCTAGGGTTTTGCTAGAAAACCTTAGATATCAAATTAGTTGTTCATGGTAGGCGGTGACTGCATCGATGATGTAGAGACAGTTTCTATGGTCTTCTTCTCCAGAACTCTAGGTCTTGAATGATTCTTCTTCTCTACAGCAACTCTTCTGAATGTATCCGTGAGAAAACATAATAAACGAACCTCCTTCCTCTAATGTATAACTCTGTATTTATAGACAAGCCGAGGGAAACCCTAATGGTTGCCCTTTTTGGTAATTTCATACTAAAACTAATACAATCCCTAAGTTCTTATATATATGTATGTATATACATGTATGTATAGGTCTGAAGTCGCAAATGCATCGTGGACTTAAAACAAGGACTAAACAGGCAAAACCCTGCAGAAAATCTCCAAACTTTCCGCAGCTATGCTCCAAGCGTAATTTTGCAGTTTCTGGCCACTTTTTGAGTTTGAAAGCGTAGAGATTTTTGTTAAAACAACTTTTCTCCGCAACTAAGCTAGAATGACCATCTTGAACCCACGATATGTTTTTCTTGAAGTGACGACTTCAGGAAATGACGTTTTTGCCCTCAGGGAGCAATTTTTTCTCAGAAACACCTCTTTGATTCTCCTCTTAGATAGAAATGAATGTGAACTTGGTTAATTCACCGAAGTTAGCTTTGTTTCTTCATTAAGCTCCTAAAACATGCTTAAACACACAAACGACATAAAAATATAAAATAATAGAATGTAGAGACCTATAAAATGCAAGATAGGGGCTTAAAATGGACACCTTTGAGCACCTATCATATATATTTAAGTCCAATTAAATATATTTGAGTATTTAATAAATGAATTATGTGTAATTAATTATATATATAAATATATGTATGTGTATGTGTATCTGTAGAAAGAGAGCAAACCACACAAGACCAACCCTCTTCTCCTTCTTTTTTTCTTCGCGCAAGCATGCGGCATGTTTCTCCTTCTTCTCCAGCCAGCTTCTCCGTTGACTAAGAGAGAGAGTGAAGTCGGGCAAAGGGGGTGAGGTCGCACAGCAAGAGACGCGATCTGGAGGTCGTCGTAACAGGTGGAATCGCGAAGGCGGTGGCGTGCCCAGGTGGTGGCGTTGGTCTACAGATGGCGAGCAGCAACGACGCCATGGTGGTTCGCACATGCCAGAGATGCGCGGAGACTAGCTCCTGCCGAGCTGTTTGGTGGCTTCCCGAGCTCCGATGATTGTCATTTTTGGATGATAGCTTCGTCTCGGTGTCGTGTACAACATACTAAAAAGGGATATCATCAGTAAACCCCCATATTGTTTCATTTTTGATCAACTAACCCCCCTCCGGTTCAGAAAACCCCCATATGGTTAACAAAATTTATCAACTTGCCCCCCTTCCTATAATTATGGACCCAAATACCCCTGAAATTTTATTAAATTAAAAAAACATATAAAATTCAAAAAATATATATACATAATTCGTAAAAATATATAAAATTTTTAAAACAATACATATAAAATTCGAAAAAAAAAATATAAAATTCATAAAACATATAAAAAATTTGTAAAAAATATATAAAATTCGTAAAAACAAATATAAAATTAAAAAAAAAACATATAAAATTTGTCAAAAATATATAAAATTCCTAAAAATATATATATAAAATTTGAAAAATATATAAAAAAATTCGGAAAAACTATATTACCAATCAAATAAAATATCTCGAAAACATAAATATCATTTTATTTTTAATTAGGAATAAAATCATATAACTTTATTATTAAATCACATGAATGGGTAGATTATGTTAGACCCTCCATATTAAAAAATGGTTAGTTCAATCCGCACCTTGTTTATTCCATGGAAATGAAAAAAAGTAATTGACTTCTAAAAAAGCACTTTTAAAACAACAAATTATTTTAAAACTATGACTTTACTCTATTGTGACGTCTAAATTCTTTTTTTTTTTAAAAAATCAAACAGAGTGGAAGAGCACTTTCTTGGATTGTATTATGATTTTCCCAAAAATGAAATAATATGATTTTCCTACCCCTTTTTTTTTGGATAATCTTCTTCGAATATACTATTGTTGTGTGACAAAGAATTATATATATATATAGATTGAATTTATATATTTTTTACGAATTTTATTTGTTTTTTCGAATTTTATATGTTTTTTTCAAATTTTATACAATTGTTTTGAATTTTATATGGTTTTTTTATTTTATATATTTATTTACGAATTTTATATATTTATATCTAATTTTATATGATTTTAAAATTTTATATGTTTTCTACGAATTATTTATATGTTTTACGAATTTTATATGTTTTTATTTTATTTTATATATATTATAAGAATTTTATATGTTTTGTTTTAATTTAATATTTTTGTTTACGAATTTATATATTTTTTCAAATTTTAAATATTTTTTACGAATTTTATATGTTTTTTTTTAATTTTATATTTTTGTTTACGAATTTTATATATTTTTTACGAATTTATATATATTTTTATGAATTTTATATATATATTCGAATTTTAAATGTTTTTTGTAATTTTTATATATTTTTTACGAATTAAGTATATATATTTTTTAATTTTATATATATATATTTAATTTAATTAAACTCCAGGGGTATTTTGGTCCAAAATTATAAAGAGGGGGGCAAGTTGATACATTTTCCTAACCATAGGGTGGTTTTTGGAACTGGATGGGGCTTAGTTGATCAAAAATGAAACTATAGGGGGGTTTACTAATAATATCCCTACTAAAAATGTGGCTTGATTCGTTGAGCATATCAACAGGAAATTCAATTTATAGGTACGAATTTCGTTTTAGTATTTCTTAGATTTGTTCCGTTTAGTTGTGTTATTGCTAATGGGGTTCATATATATTGAATAGGTCATCGAGACAGGCGTTTGGTCCAAGAAACATTTCATTCGGACAACTTTGATCGACGGACTGCATTTTCGGGCGGCGGTACTGTTCACGGTGGCCCCCACTTCGGGTGTGAGCATTTTGGGACAGATTTGAGCGTGTTGTAAGAACATTTTTGTGTATTGTTTATTTATGGTATGTTCTAGACAATAACTATATTGAGTATTAGATAAGTTGGTTTGGTTTCAATAACATCGATAAGCTTTGTAAAAAGCATAATCAAGCATTAAAGTAATGAAGAATACAAGTGAAACACGAAAGTGAGCATATTGAGGTAAAATGTCTCCAGGAAGGCGAAAATGACATTTTTCGAAGCCGTCACTTCAAGCAAAAAGTATTGTGGGTTCAAGAGGGTCAATTTGACGCAGTTGTGAAGAAAAGTGGTTTTGAAAAAAATACCTACCCTTTTAGTTTCAAAAACTGGCTGGAAAACACATTTTTATGCTTGGAGGTACGCTTGAAGCATAGGCCCTGCTACGCTTGAAGCGTGGCTGCGGCAAGTTTTTGCCATATTTTGCCTGCGATGTCGAAATTGTTCAGGGGTTGGTTTTATGATATGATCACGACTTTTAAACATCAAATTGTGTTCTATATACAATATATTCACCAAAATATAGGGTTTGGATGTGAAATTACGAGAAAGGGCAAACTTAGGGTTTAGATCATCATTGTCTATAAATACCCAAGTCTACAACAAGAGGAGACACATTTTTAAGAATTCTCTGCAAGTTTTCTACAACTTAATCTTCTTCTACAGAGATATACATATGGTGAGAGAATATTATTGAGTGATTAGAGATACACAAGTTCTCTCTTGTTTTTGGACGTCTTCAATCATGTTTCAACATCGACGATTTATATACACGATTGAATGGTATAGTTACTGAAAAATTCACACATCGTCTATAGCAACAAGGTTGCATTGATCTGTTGAAGAACGAAGTCATCTGTATGTGGAGATTGCAGGAGGCTTCGTGGTGATTTTGATCTATTGAGAAGTAGAGCCGTCAGAGTATGGAGATTGGAGGGAAAGCTTCGTGGAGCGCGAGTGAATTTATAATTTTAGACGTCGACTAAAAAATAGCAAATTACAGCAGCTGTAAGTTTTGTTTTCATAGAGTCTATACAAATTCTCTGATTCATAGTCCATCGATACCCGAGCGTATCTGTGGTTTTTACTTGGAGTCTTTCCAAGATCTTCCACGTAAAAAATCTTTATGTTTTATCGTGATTTAATTTTTTGCACTTATATTCATATTTGCTTGATTGATTTGTTTTTGAGAATTGAATTGAGAATTAGGGTTTGTGACTGTTTAAAATTGAATTTCCGCTAAATAATTTTAATTGATCATAAAATCGACAAAAAGCCTATTCACCCCCCTCTAGGCTGTTTTCACTATCGTTTAGGTAATTTTAATTGGTATCAGAGCGTGGTTGCCCCCATTTATGTTAACTACCTAGGATTAGATTCTGAACTTAAACGATGGAGATGCCTCGTGAAGGAGGTTCCATATCTAGATCCCCTTTGTTTGGTGGGTCGAATTACATATATTGGAAAGCGAGAATGAGAGCGTTTCTAAAATCTTTAGATGAGAGAGTGTGGAATGTTGTAGAAGTAGGATACTCACCTCCCACTATGAAAGACGATGCGACTAATGAAGTGAAAGCAAAACCATGAAACGAATGGACTGCTGTCGAGATGAATAGCGCGAATTGGAACTCGAAGGCATTCAATGCATTATACAATATTGTTACTCTGAGTGAGTTCAAGAGGATTGCTACGTGCATAATTGTCAAGGAAGTTTGGGACATTCTCCAAGTAACTCATGAAGAAACTTCGAAGGTTAAATAATCAAAACTTCAAATTCTGAATTCTCGATTTGAGCAGTTGAAGATATAGGAGGATGAAGTCTATGCCGACTTTAAGGTTAGGTTAACTAATATTGTAACAGGTTATCATAACCTAGGAGAGCCTATTCATGAGACTACCATAGTAAAGAAAATCTTTAGGTCTTTACCTGAACATTTTTTATCTAAAGTCAATGTCATCTCAGAGGTCATGAGTGTTCAAGAAATTAAGGTTGAAGAATTGGCTGAAATTTTAAAATCTTATGAGATGGAGATGTTCAAAAACCCCCCTAAGAAGGCTAGTGGCACAAAAGAGAAGAGCGTAGCTTTCAAAACCACTAGAGAGGATCATGTTGAACCTGATGAAGAAAGTGAGTTGAGTCTGAATGATATAGCCATGTTTGCTAAGAGGTTGAACAAATTTGTTCAGGCTAAACAGAATAGCCAAGGAAAAAAATTTGGGGATAAGTTGGGTGAGTCTAGAAGTATAAATAAGACTCAAACTAAGAAGGACAAGTCTGATCCTAGAAAGAAGAAACCCCAAGTTTTGAATGTCAAGGATATGGTCACATAGCTACAAAGTGTGCAAACACTTTGAAGAAATCCAAAGGATTAGCTGTCATGGGGATGATGACTCTGATAATGGATCAGCTAGTGATACGATATAATCAGAAGTAGGTGATGATTCTGAGAATTTTACTTTGTTTGCTGCATAGAGCAAGGAGGTTAGAAAAGTTGCTACAAGTTGGGCGACGTCTGAAGAAGAAGGTTCTAAGAGTGATGAAGGTTGTGATGATACGCTTCAAGAGTCTAATGATAAATTACTTGATAAGACAGCACAACTTCATAAAAATCACATGAAACTATTGACTAAGAGTTTTAACATGGACAAAGAATTACATTCTTTAAAAGATGAATTAGTCAATAGTTCTAAAACTCAAAATCTTCTACAAACTCAAAAGGCCAAGTTGGTTAAGGAATTGAAGAAATCTGAACTAGAAAGAACTCAGGCTTTGAAGTTAGTAGATGATCTCAATAAGGACGTGGTTGAGAAATCTACTAAGATTGACACTTTGGAAAAAGTGCTGAAAGATGCTAACTTGACTATTCAAAAGTGGTCTAGTGGAACTCGTAAGCTCAATCATATGTTGAGTGTTGGAAAATCTGCAGGAAATACAAAAGGATTGGGTTTTGTTGGAGTAACTCCGAATTCGAATGTTATTGCAAAAACCACCTTTGTAAAGGCCTCCCATGTAACTTTTAGTTCTTCACAAGGAAATTCAAATTGGAATCCTGGTGTTCATTCCAATTTCAAAAGACATGTTGAAAGCAAGTCTTTTCTTACAACTAGATATCATAGAAGGTTGACTAATAGAGTTCAGAGGTTCGTTCCTGTATGTCACCACTGTGGTGTCAGAGATCACATTCGACCAAGGTGTTTTAAGCTGTGAGGGAAGGTGTTGAAGTCAGTGAAGGAACAAAGAGTTCAACATGGAGATCATGTTCAAGATCAAATTCGAATACTGAATGAAGAAATGAAGAATTTATCAAGATTAGCGGATGGAGCTCCGAAGATGAAGAAGGCATGGATCCGCAAAGGCGAGCTACACTATCTTGTAGTTCATACTACAGTTAGAGCAAGAAATTCTAGTTCTTGGTATCTGGATAGTGGATGTTCAAGGCATATGACTAGAGATAAGTCATTATTTGGATTTCTTAAGGAGTGTCATAGTGGGATAATAACGTTTGGTGATGGAAAGAAGTCAAATGTTAAAGAAAAAGGTACGGTTATGATTCCTAGTCTACCTAAAATAAAAGATGTGTTTTATGTTGAAGGTTTAAAAGAAAATTTGTTGAGCATAAGTCAGATATGTGATAACAATCATAAGGTCACTTTTTTTTCCTGATAAGTGTTTGATCATAGACACTTCTGGGAATTGCGTGATGGAAGGTATGCGTTCAACTAATAATTGTTATTGCATTGTTCCTAGTTTTGAATTGTTATGCAATAGAGTTAAACTTGATGAAGTTGAAATATGGCATCAGCGGATAGGACATGTTTATTTTTTAGAATTAACAAAAATTACTAAGAGTGAAATTATTAAGGGAGTCCCTAAGCTTGGTTATGCAAAAGGAGTTATGTGTGGATCATGTCAAAAGGGTAAACAAGTCAGATGTCAGTACAAAAAGACAAATGTCATTGGTACTTCTAGACCTTTAGAGCTGTTGGATATTGATTTAATGGGTCCCACTAGGACCACGAGCAAATGAGGAAAGAATTATATTTTTGTCATGGTGGATGATTATTCGAGATTTTCTTGGGTTGGATTTCTGAGTGAAAAGTCTAAAGCTCCTGAAAGTTTTAAGAGGAAATTCAGACTGAGAAAATTTGTTCGATTTCTAGAGTAAGGAGTGATCATGAAAGGGAGTTTGAAAATTAATAAATTTAAGTGTTTTGTGATGAGAGAGGAATAAAACATGAATGTTTAGCACCTAAAACTCCTCAACAAAATGGAGTAGTTGAGAGGAAGAATATGTTTATTCAGGAAATGGCCAATGTTATGCTACAGGGTAGGAATGTTCCTAGGCATTTTTTAGCCGAGGCGGTGAACACAACGTGTTATACCTCAAACAAAGTTTATCTTAGGTCTGGCACTTTAAAAACTCCTTATGAATTATGAAATGGCAAGAAACCCAATGTGAAATATTTCAAGATTTTTAAAGCAAAATGTTATATTCTTAGAGATCATGAATCTATTGGGAAGTTTGAGTCTAAGAGTGATGAAGGAATATTTTTGGGTCATTCATTGAGAAGTCGAGTATATAGGGTATTTAACCTTAGAACTCAAACTATACTAGAATCTGCAAATGTAGTGGTTGATGACTCATGTGTTGATGAGTCTCCGATGTCTGTTGAGGAGGAAGATGGTGAGCCATTCTTTATATTGGATAATGATTCTTCTGAGGTTGAAAAATATGACAATGTGGTTAATGATGATACATCAAGTCCTGTAGAATCACAAGATCAAATTGGTGATATTCAGTCTACTCCTTCTAAAGAACCATCTACAAGGGTAAAGTTGTACCATTCTTTAGATATTGTTATAGGATATGTTTACCAAATGATGGTGACACAGAGAAAGGCTAGGAATGAGGTTTCTTATGCATGTTATACATTTTCCTTGGAACCTAAAAATGTCAAAGAAGCTCTTCTAGATAGTGAGTGGATAAATGCTATACAAGAAGAACTTCAGCAGTTTATTAAAAATGATGTGTGGTATTTTGTGCCTAGACCGAAAGAGATAAACGTGATTCGTATCAAGTGGATATTCAAGAATAAAAAGGATGAACATGGTACAATATTTAGGAATAAGGCTAGGCTTGTTGCTCAAGCTTATACTCAGTTGGAGGGTATAGACTTTGATGAGACGTTTGCTCCAGTAGCGAGACTTAAATCTATACGGATTTTGTTTGCTATTGCTTGTCATCTTGAATTCAAGTTGTATCAAATGGATGTAAAGAGTGCATTCTTGAATGGCATTATATATGAGGAAATATATATGGAGCAACCCAAAGGGTTTGAAGATCCTCATTGTCCGGGTCATGTTTACAGGCTGAAAAAGGCGTTGTATGGGCTAAAGCAAGCTCCTAAAGCTTGGCATGAAAGGTTGACTGATTACCTGTTGGGAACAGGTTTTGCTCGAGGGGGAGTGGACAAAATACTATTTATTCAGAAAATTAAGAGTGATACAGTTGTTGCTCAAATCTGTGTTGATGATATTATGTTTGGTTCCACTTCTATTCAGCTTGCTCATTATTTTGGAGATCAAATGAAATATGAATTTGAGATGAGCATGATTGGTGAATTGAACTTCTTTCTAGGGCTTCAGGTTAGATAATTGAGTGATGGGATTTTTTTTTCCCAAACACGATATGCATTAGAATTGGTGAAAAAGTTTGGTTTGGAAAAGGCTAAGGATGTTCGCACTCCTATGAGTACAAGTGTCAAGCTTAGCTTGGATACTAAAAGAAAAGATGTCGATTCTAAACTTTATAGGAGTATGATTGGGAGTTTGTTGTATTTGACTATCAGTCAACCTGACATAGCTTTTAGTGTTGGTTTATGTGCACGTTACCAGGCAAGTCCTATGGAGTCTCATATTACTACTGTGAAAAGGATAATCAAGTATGTTAAGGGGACTGTGAATTATGGACTGTGGTATCCATCAGGTACTAATACTGATATCGCATCCTTTTCTGATGCTGATTGGGCCGGTAATGTTGATGATAAAAAATGTACTAGTGGAGGATGTTTTTATGTTAGGAATTACTTATTTGTTTCGCATAGAAATAAGACAAATTGTGTATCCCTTTCCACTGCTGAGGCTGAGTATATAGCAGTTGGTAATTGTTGTACTCAGGTTTTGTGGATGCGTCAGATGTTGCAGGATTATGGTTTTTCTCAAGGCACGATGACTATGTTATGTGATAACACGAGTGCAATAAATATTTCTAAAAACCCTATTCAACACTCTAGGACAAAGCATATAAGTATTTGACATCATTTCATTCATGATCTTTTTGAAAATAGTATAATTTCTCTAGAGTTCATATCCACAGATTCTTAGTTGGCAGATATCTTTACAAAATCATTAAATTTTCAAAATCATGTTAGTCTTAGGAAATCTATTAGTATGTTTTCTTTAGAATAGATATCTTCTTATCTATCATTCTAGGAACACATTGCATTTTTTTCCCTTCAATTGATAGGTAATCATGCATTTGTATTATTTTTATTTTGAAATAAATGACAATAAAATTTTTGAGACTGTTGAGCTTGGCTAGAGTACAAAAGTTGTCATATTTTACTCTATTTTCACATTTACTTGTCTCATTATGCATATGTGAAGTAGAGGTATCAGTTTGACTTGAGATTTTTGGATGATCATTTATCATGATTATTTTATGTTACAAAACTTTAATCTTAGGTGCTAGTTATTTCGGTGATGATTATAATGCCTGTTGAATCTGTTAATTTTTTATTTAACCCGAAGTGGTATGAAGGTTCATGAGCTATGCTAGATTGGTCTATGCATGAAATATTTTTTGCATGTGTATGAATGTTGTGGTGATGTTGAAAGAAAATAAATAATGAGATGTTTAAAATATAACAATGCAAAATGTAGTTATTCAATCTGAGTAACCGGGCCTCTTGCCTCAGTAAGCATTGAGTGTTCGCGTAAAAAAGGGAGAAGACTAATGAGCATAAATCCCATGGAAGAAGCTAGGGCCCAGTTGGTCGGGACTAAAAATCATCGCTGGAAAGTCCGGAGCTTAGAAAGACAAGAAGGGATGTGGTGACAAAGTTGAAAAGATGAAAAGGAGGAACTTGTGTGACAAAGAGAAAGTTTCTTTTATTTTTGTCTTCTAGTTTGGATCTTGGATTAAATTATCATCACATTTGATCCAGAGATTATCAGGTTTAGTATGTATTGTTTTCATCTTGCCTTAGTGCTTGCACATGAGAATCTTCATATATATATTTATTTGCAAAACTTGACTTGTGCATTCTTGAGTTTACAAGGTATGTGTGCTAATTTTATTTTATACCATGTGTATAATGGTCGAGTTAAATCTAAGAATATGATGTATTAATGATTGACTTTGTGTCTCTACTGCCTTGCTCACATATTTCTAAAACAAAAAAGTAAAAATATTTTATTTTATTTTTATTCATGACATTTTGCATTCATGCATTTGTAGTAGGGTCATGCATAGTAGAGATTTCTGTTACTCTGAGAATTTGGATATGATCTGATAAGAGTTGTATCTTGGTGTTTTTCCTTGAGTACTTCCTTGCATCTCTTTATATTGTTGGTATGGCATATACTCTCTTGACATTTCAGTGATAAAAAGGGGGAGAAGTATTAATTGGGGGAGAAATATTGTTTCGTTAAGATTGTTTGATTGATTAAGATGGAGAAGTATTTAGCAAGGGGGAGTTTATTCTCAGGGGGAGAATGATGATCATAATGTGTGCATTGTTGTTATGATTTTCTGAGGATCATTATGTTGGTTTATATCTGTTTTTCACAATTGCGTTTAATAGTTTGTTCAGTGTTGTGGTTACTGGATTGGTCGTCATGAAAGCAAGGTGACAGTTTAGATTTATGTTTGTTGGTGTGAGTTCATAGGTATTAATGTTATGTTGTTATTTGTGAGGCTATATTGTAAAATATGGTTTTGTCTTAGAAATACCAAGGGGGTGATTGTAAGAACATTTTTATGTATTATTTATTTATGACATGTTTTAGACAATAACCATATTGAGTGTTAGATAGATTGGTTTGGTTTCAATAATATCGATAAGCTTTATAAAAGGTAGAATCAAGCGTTGAAGTAAAGAAGAATACAAGTGAAGCACGAAAGTGAGCATGTTGAGGTAAAATGTCTCCTGGAGGGTGAAAACGACATTTTCCGAAGCCGTCACTTCAAGCAAAAAGTATCGTGGGTTCAAGAGGGTCATTTTGGCGCAGTTGTGAAGAAAAATAATTCTGAAAAAAATACCTACGCTTTCAGTTTCAAAAAGTGGATGGAAAACACAGTTTTACACTTGGAGGTACGCTTGGACCTAAGCTTGAAGCGTAGGCCCCCTATGCTTGAAGCGTAGCTGCGATAAGTTTTTGCCATATTTTGCCTGCGATGTCCAAACTATTCGGGGGTTTGTTTTATGATATGACCACGACTTATATACATCAAAGTGCGTTCTATATACAATATATTCACCAAAATATAGGGGTTGGATGTGAAATTAAGAGAAAGGCAAACTTAGGGTCTTGATCATCATTGTCTATAAATACCCAAGTCTACAACAAGAGGAGACGCGTCTTTAAAAATTCTCTGCAAGTTTTCTACAGCTTCATCTTCTTCTTCTATAGAGATATATATATGGTGAGAGAATATTATTGAGTGATTAGAGATACACAAGTTCTCTCTTATTTTTAAACATCTTCAATCGTGTTTCTACATTGACGATTTATATACACGATTGAATGGTATAGTTGCTGAAATATTCACACACCGTCTATAGCAACGAGGTTGCGTTGATCTATTGAAGAATGGATTCGTCTGTGTGCGGAGATCGAAGCAAGAGGCTTCGTGGTGATTTTGATCTGTTGAGAAGTAGAGTTGTCAGAGTTCAGAGCGAAAGCTTCGTGGAGCGCGAGTGAATCAATATTTTCACACGTCGAGTGAAGAACAAAAAATTACAACGGTTGTAAGTTATGTTTTCATAGAGTCTATAAAAATTATCTTATTCATAGTGCATCGATACCCGAGCGTATCAATGGTTTTTACTTGAAGTCTTTCCAAGGTTTTCCATGTAAAAAATATATGTTTGTTCTCATGATTTAATTTTCTACACTTATATTCATATTAGTTTGATTGATCTGTTTTTGAGAATTGAATTGAGAATTAGGGTTTGTGACAGAATAAAATTGAATTTCATTAAATAATTTTAATTGATTATAAAATCGACAAAAAGCCTATTCATCCCCCCCCCCCCCCCCCCCCAGGCTATTTTCACTATCATCTAGGTAATTTCACGTGCGTCTTGGACAATGTTTCGATATATCCGTCTCATTCGTGGGCGCGACGGTTATTCCGTAAACACACATCGAGAGGTAGGGGAAATCACTATCGATATAGATGACTCTAGACTTACATGTGATATTTTGATTTGTTCATGCTAATTGTATAAAATGTATTGGAAATCCTGTTTATGATTAATATATATATAGAGAGAGAGGAGTTGTGTTGTTACCTTGGATAGTGGATTAGGCTAGTTCCATCAAGGTGATTGGAATTAATAGCGTTAGACGTAGTTTAGTGTATACATGTAGGCGCAGTTGAGTACGTTTCCATTTTCTGTAATTAGTGGAACCAAGTATGAATTTATGTGATTTATGGGACGTCGCTTCTCAACTTAGAACGTTATTCTAAGTTCCCCTATCTTTGTGGATTATTGCTTTAATAAATTCAAAAGCACGTTAAAGGAGGTGAAATTAATTTAATTGTGAATTATTGCTTTAATTGAATTAAAAGCATGTTAAGAGAAATAAAAATATTTTCCTAGTAAAGTAAATGAAACATATTTTTTAGAACATGAATTGTGCATAAGATTATATCCTTGTTAATTTAAAAGTTTTAATTGTGATTTAAGAGCATGTTAAATGATTGATGGCATTCATATTGGCATTCTAGGGAATGTTTTTATAAATATGATGAGATACATATTTGTGTTGATTCATGGGTCTTTTGAGACTTAATGCATATGATGTTCATCTTTTGTATTGAAATTCAATTGGTGTTGGGCTACGCCCGGTCTTATAACCATGGATGAGTAGTCTTGTGTCAGATTATCGCAACAACCGACCAGGAGGTGTCTCCCACCTATGGAACTAATAAGCCGAAGAATGGGATATAGGGTTGGTTGTTTCCCCATCGTGGTGGAATGTGCCACTCTCGGATCTTGGGGCACGGGAGTTGCAAGCAAGGCTCCTGTCCAACCGTTATTTCTTGTTAAAAGTGAGAAGTGTCAAAATCACTTGGGGAGAATCGGTGCGGTACTCTTTCCAAGTGTGAATGGTTAGAGTATGTATCTGTTAACATGTATTGGGCGAAGTGTGTACCATGAGGTGTGTGAGTCACATTCCATTTGAGTTGCTATTATGTGATTGTCTCTACATGTAGATCATGATATTATTATATATGATTTTGGAGTATGTTTAATGTGGATTTCAAGATTTAATTCATATGTTATTAAAATTCTCAATTGAAAGTGGATAATGTGAAAAATATGATTTACATGTCTTGTTTTAAAGTATAATGTGAGATGAATGTTTATACTTTTTGATATGTACTTATATGCCCCTTATGTGGTGATATAGGTTAGTTTAAATGGATTTCTTTTGAGGAGTTAGAGTCGGTAGTGGACTATAGAGTTTATTTGAAATGTTTCGGCTACAGACAGCATGGGGTGCAACGACACCTTTCTTTTGTTTTTCTTGCTACAAGTTTTGGAATTGCGCAGGATGATGCGATTACAGTTGCAGTGCGACTAGATTGAGGACGATAGTTATCTACTGTCTTCATCATTTAGTTTTTTTACCCATGTTGTATGGGTTTGTCATGTATTTATCTTGGGAGCCAGTTTGTTAGCATATTCCCTATTGGTGTATCTTTTATTTCCTGTATTTATTATTTCAGGATGTCATTGTATCTCTTCGGCATTGCCATATATCTTTTTATATTCTTATTCGAGCATTTTGGCTCTGTAGATTATCGAGGGTTGTGTAGAGGTAACGGTAATTTTCTTTCCACTACCGCAGCCCTAGTAGATTTATCAAATGTTGGGTTGTGTGCCATTGTGGTTATTGTACTTGTTATTGGCAGGTTTTCTATTGAGTTGTGTTCCGGGATGTTCCATTTACAGACAGAACTCTGCCGTATTTTCATTGGATTCCGCTGTATATTTCTACCATCCAATTAGGTATGGAATATATCACTTTTACCATTATTCCATACGTTTTAATCGTTATTGATATTCTTAGTTGGTTGCTTGTTTTCCATATCACACCCCGGAGTCTTCAGATGTCCCGGTTTGGGAGTCTTAGGATTTATGGGCGTGACATAACTAGTAGGTAAACTTCTGTTAGACAATTAGATGATCATCTAGCTCAGGGAATTTAGAAATTATGGCTAAAAACTAGTCTAGTCGAGCTGGGTTTGGAAGTGTTCAGGATCGGCTAGGGATGGCAATTTGCCTCGCCCCGCCCCACTCCATTTATAGTGGTTTTGGGTGCCCCGTTTATATTATATGAGTGGGGATGGAGTTAGGAAAAAAAAAACCTCACATAAACGGGGCGGGGACGGTTTTAGGTGTCCCCGCCCTGTTTAGACATATTATTATTATTATATATATATATAATAAATAAAAAATAAATGTAACCCACCAATCCTAAACTCTATTTTTGTTGTTATCTATATTAAAGTGAACCTAATATTAGACAATCTTCTTTTTTGTTATTCTTTTCGATAGAATGTATTGTAATGTGGATTGTTAGATAATTTGGTAGTTTATTTAGTTTTTATAATGTTAAATTTCGTGTTTTAAATATTTGATTTTGTGGAGTTATTTAATTTTAAAATGATATATTTGAAAATTTTAACTACTAATGGGTATCCGTGGGCACCCAACGGTTTTAGAAAATTCAACGGAGACGGGGTGACCTCCCTCCTCATTTAGTCGGTTTTGGGCGAGGAAGGGGTGGGAGTGTCCCTCCCTCGCCCAAAACCACACCCGTTGCCAACTTATGTCAATAAGGGTTCAAGTTCTACTTGAACTTGATCGAGTCCGGCCTACCCACATTACAAGAAATCTCATCTTTTGGAATAATGTTTTTTGTTGCCAATATATGAAAATTATTGCAAAATACTTTTTGCAACAAAAAACAAAATTGTTGCATGGTCGTTCCCAAAAGTGCAACACAAAAAGTTTTCCGCTACAAATTTTTTGTTGCAAAAAATAACTCCTTTTGCAACAAAAATCTCTTTTGTTGCTGAATCTTTTGTAATTAGTAACAAATAACTTGTTGCTATTTCTCCAAATTATTGTCCCTTTAAAAATTTCCAATCCAAAAAAATTGTATTTTTTGTTCCAAAAGATGACACGTCTTGCGATAAAAATATAACTTGTTCCTAAATCTTTGATAATTAGAAAGATGTAGCAACAAATCATTTGTTGTTATTTCTCCAAAATTTTGTCCCTATAAGTATATAGGATCCACATAATTTTGTTCCTAAATACAAAATAATTTGTCACAAAAATAATTTTGTTCCTAAAAGTAAAACCATTTGCAAGGAATATGAATTTTGTTCTAAAAGACAATTTATTCAACAACAAAAAATTTCATTGCCAATAGTAAGTTTTTTATCTTTTATTTTTTATTTTTATATTTTATGGTTGTTTTGATCATTGCAAAAAAATAAATATTCTACTATAGTTCTGTCAAACATGATCAAACCTGATATTCCTACAAATTACATAAAACATCAAATCACAAACAAACCATTCAATATAAAAAGTATAATGTTATGTCAAAAAATCAATTAGCCATACAATAAAGAATAAATTGGAGGTAGATATCCAACAATACAAGAATAAATGAAAGGTAAATATAACTGGAATTACCAATGGCATTGTGGTCTAATGGTATTTTAATTATTCCTCAAAATTGAAAGAGGTATGGGTTCAAGTTCTATAGAGCTCATGTGGGTGGGTGTGAGTTCCTTAACATTCAAAATAAAAAATAAAAAAAATCTTAAGTTGAATTGTTACATGGTATAACAAAGCAAATCCCAAAAGAGGAAATTATAATTTGTTCAAGTGCATATATGAATCAGTTATTCCTATAATAATTATCATTCAGAAACTAAAAGAAATACAACTAAATAAAGTACTCAAATACCCGAGTGTCTCTTAAAAGTTTATTTTATTTTATTTCCTCGTCAATTGTTGCCAAAGTAAGATAGCTAATCTTATAGATTGGTCCATTTATAAAATAATATTTCCAAAATAAAAGAGTAGAAAAAGCAAATGTTGTTTTAACTTTTATAAGTAATATATGTAGTCTAATGGAATTTAGTATTAGTTGATTGTGCATGTATTTAAATAGAAAGATGAAAATATTAAGGGTTGTATCCGTTAAACATAAATTTATGTATTAACATAAGTTAAAATATATATATATATATATAATTATTAAAAAAAAGTATAGGTATAATGATTTATATGTATCAAAACTAAGGGCAAATACTGAATAACATATGAAATTAGAAAGCATGAATGATATAAGATGGGGCTTATTTATTCATATATATATATATATATGGGAGAATGGCAATAAACACTCCTGAGGTTTGAAAAAGGTGCTGAAAACCCCCTTCAACTTTACTTTGTGCAAATAACACCCTAAAATATCCCCCGATTGGGCACTTTGCACCCCTGCAACACTGTTCCGACAATTTTTCCAGAAAAATATGGTCACATGCAGATCACATGACTTAAAAAAACATTAAATTCCAAAAGAGCCCATGCCTAATGACTAACATACCCCTCTTCCAATTTGCTTATATATTACCACATATATATGTAATATGCACAATTGGTAAAATGTATATATTTCAAAATATATATATTTTCAAAAACAAAATTCAAAAAATTATATAATTTTAGAAAAATATATATATTAGCAAAATGTCATATCTTTCCTAATGAAGTGAATCAAAATACTTCCCACCAACATCAATTAGTGGCCTTCTTTTATATATATTTTTCCAAAATATATATATTTTTTCCGAAATTTATATGATGTTTTCAAAATTTATATAATATATCAGAATTTTATAAAAATAATTCAAAATTTATATATATTTGTTTCAAAATTTATATATATTTTTGAATTTTATATATATATTTGAAATTTTATATATTGTTTTTGAATTTTTTTTTTTAATTTTATATATTTGTTTTGAATTTTTACCCAAAAACTCGGCTTGTCATTGATGAATTGTCCACGAAGTTTTTGAGATTACCCATTATATATATATAAATTCGAAATATATATAAAATTATAAAAAACAATTCAAAAATAATATATAAAATTCGAAATATATATATATAATTCAAATATATATATAAATTTTGAAACAAATATATATAAATTTTGAGTTGTTTTTATAAAATTCGGATAAATTATATACATTTTGGAAAAAATATATATATTTTGATAATGAAATAAATATAGCATGCAAGATATTGAAGTAAAGAAATAGAGATAGAGATAGAGAGATTGAAACCACGATTGTTTTGAGGTTCGGTAACTCCTACTACTTGGCTCAAAAACCCCTTCTTGAAACTTTTCTCAATCCTTTAGCTATAGCTCTTCCTTCACATGTGGAATAGAAAACATTTACACACGAGCTAACGAGATCGTCTCACAGTCAAGAGACAATTCTCTCTTGAACCATTGGGCCTCACTAACCCAAGATCACAAATTTGAGTATGCAATCAATATATCACTCAAGAAATAAAAACACTCAAACCCCTAAGGTTTTTATGGAAGATTGATCAATATAAGCTCAAGTGTTTTTAAGTGATATTTCAAGAACTCTAGATGAATATTCTCAAATGAATAATTTCAACAAGTGTGCACAAGAAAGTAGAAACGATACTAGAGTTTAAAGCTTTCAAAAGATTTGAGTTGAAAATCAAGCTTCTTGCTTTTTGCCTTCAATGGCTTTTCAAAGTGTGCTAGAGAGAAAGATGAAGATGAAGAGTTATGAAATTTCTCACACTAGAATTCTTGACCTCCAAAAAATCTCATCTCATTCTTTATATATTGTACATTAGGGTTTGAGAGAGTGAATCTCACACTTGAAGAGTAGGACAGTGAGTTGGAAAAATTGGGAGAATAATACACCAAGTCATGGGCAAAAAGTTTTTTAAAAATAACTTTTTGTCAAAAGTTGGGTCAACCAGTCGACTGCCTCCAATCTGAATTTTAAAATATTTTTCCCAACGGTCACTATCAGTCGACTGCCTCAAGAGCCAGTCGACTGCCTAACACGATTAAATGTTCTCAAACTCTCTAACTATTCCAATCAACTATCCAGTTTTGTACTGGCAGTCGACTGCCATGGCTTGGCCAGTCGACTGGGTGAAACCCAGCAACTCAAAATATTCATTTTTGTTCTATTTAGAGTTCGGTTTTTTAATCACTTGAGCTTATAGAACTAATCAACGCATAAAATACCTTGTTACAGTATTCGCACCCCGACTTATCTACCTCGGTCTTAAGTCTTCAATTTCCACTTTTCATTGAATTTTTTGTCCTTGTTCCTCTTTTGAATTCCATTTTTCGCTTTTGTGTTAAGCATTTATTTTTGAGCATTCTTTTCGAGTGTTCATTTCGTGTCTTTTACTAAAACATATAACTCAATTTTCATTAGTACCAAACACACATAAATGGTTTGTGATCATCAAAAAAAGGTATTATCGTCGGACTGTAAATTTCAAAGCCAACAATCTCCCCCTTTTTTATGATGACAAAATATTTCGTGCTTGTCCGAAAATGGTGAAGTATCAAGTGATACTCCCCCTCAACTTATGCTTTGCATGCTCCTCCTTAATAAATGAATTTTACAATTGTGTAGGCATTAAAAGATAGTGAAGTAATGTAATTGAAGGTTAACACAAAACAACATTTTCATTTCATTTTCTTTTTAAGTACATGTTGTTCACTTCATAGAAAAACATAAATTACAATACTAATGCATTCATCAAAAATATGAAGCACACAAAAACACACACGAAATAGAAATTCTAAAATGATATCCTAATTTCATCTCCCCCTATGGCAACATCAAAAAGGCGGGAGGTTGCGTTGAATGTCTATCACAGCCGAGGAAAGAGAGCCAAGGCGAGCGGAGAAGTCGGTGGTGAGTGCATCGACATTCCTTTCAAGTCGCTCCAGAGTCTCGACATTCTTCTTTTGAGCCTCCTCGTTGCATTTTACGACATCAAGAATTTGATTCAAGAGCTCGGAATTAGCTCCTAACCCAAAATTAGGAATGTCGAAAGAGCTACCCATAGAAGGGAAAGAGGAAGTCGGAGCGACAGGAGGAGGAGGAACAGAAGGTCCAGCCTGGTCTTGCGGAGGAACACCTTTCAACGATACTAAAACCCCATCGGCATTCTTTGCAATGCGCATTTTCTTGAGATGGGTGGCATCCAGAAAGATGGGGGCATGCTCGATAGGCTTGCCAGCAAGTAGAATGCCGCCTTTCAGGAGGAGATAAGAAATGTGAGATGGAAAAACGAGAGTGCCACTTTCCTTCTTTTGTCGCTCAAGGATAACGGCCCAAAAAATGAACCCTAAGTTAACCTTTGTGCCGGACATAATGAATGCAACAAGGAAGGCCTCCATGCTCGAAACAAGGTTGTGGTTGCCGGTTTTAGGCAAGATGGAATAGGTGACAATGTTGTGGACAATTAGGGCCACGGGAGTGAACGTAGAGTTTGAAAACGCAACAATTGTGTTGGTTTCCTTATCAATGCAAATACTCTGTGTTGGCTTTGAAATTTACTTTCGGCAAACAATTCCAAAATTGATGATAACAAACCATTGAAGAGTGTTTGATACTAATGAATTATCGAGTTTATATTTTCAGCAAAAGACAGGTGAACGACTCAGAAATCAAACTCGAAAAGGAAACTACTCGAAAAACAATCTCGGAAAGAAAGCTTGATTTAAAGCGAAAAGCTATGAAAGAAATTGAAGCGAAAAAGGAAAATCAATTAATTCAACGGCAAAAGCAAAATTCGAAGACTCAAGACTCGGGGTAGATAGGTCGGGGAGCGATCATTGTAACAAGGTAATTTTATGTGTCGATTTTATCGTATAAGCTCAAGTATAAAATGAACCGAACTCAAATGAAATGAAAAACGCTTTACCAAACTTAAACGGAAAGAAAAATATTTTTATTAAATGTTTTTCTTGTTATAGTCGACTAGAATCACCCTGTGTATTTTCTAGTAGTCGACTATTTCAACCAGTAGCTATTGGTTTTTCATCCACATCAAAAGAGTCGACTGAAACAAGCTTGAGTCGACTAGACTACTCATTGTAGTCGACTAGAACTCATTCTAGTCAACTAGATGGTCCAAAGTAGTCGACTAGAACTCAATCTAGTCGACTAGATGGTCCATTGTAGTCGACTACAATAGAGAAGTAGTCGACTAGAAGTTGCTTAAAATCTGCAGATTTTCAGAAAACAATTCCCATGTTTTGTGGATCGTGTTTAATGGTGTTCAAACGGCTCTTGTCTTTCAAATACTATAATCACTCTTCAAAACCCTAATGCAATGTTATATATAGAATGATATGTGTATATTGAAGATTAAGAGATTGAAATACAAAAGAGAAAGAAAGCTATCAAAAATTCTGCAGAAATTTTCTCTTCAAAAGCCATTGAAACCAAGCTTTGAAAATCTGATTTTCTCCAAGTTTCTTTGAAAATCAAAACCTCTAGAATCTCTTCTTATTCTCCAAATATCATTCATTGATTATATCCTTTGAGAATACATTTCTAGAGCTATTGTAAAATCACCAAAAACACTTGAGCTTATATTGATTTATCTTCCATAAAAACCTTTGGGTTTTATGTGTTTTTGTTCTTGAGTGATTTTATTGATTACATACGAATTTGTAATCTCGGACAAGTGAAGTCGACCGATTGTTCAAGAGAGGGTGGTTCTCTTGATTGAGAGACAAGCTCGAGAGGCTTGTGTTGTAAAGGTTTGCCATTCCACCTGTGAAGGAAGGGCCATAGTGAAAGGATCGGGAAAAGTCTCAAGAAGGGGTTCTTGAGCCGAGGAGTAGGAGTTACCGAACCTCGAAAAAATCACGGTGTCAATCTCTCTATCTATTTATCTTTACTTGAGTATTTTGCATGCTATAATTGCTTGAATATCTTGTATGCTAATTTGTCTTGAAATTAATTATTATAAAAGTTTAAATTGAATCATCCACTTGCTTATTGAGAAAGTGATTTTTGATTATAGTGTGTTCCATTTTCGAAAAGAGTTAGACTTATTTTTGAACACCCTATTCACCCCCCCCCCCCCCCCTCTAGGGTTAATTAGTGACTAACAATTGGTATCAGAGCTTAATCTCTATTTTATTTTAGACTTAACCGTCTTAGAGAACGATCATGTCATCAAATTTAGTCACTCATGTTGAAGGACAATCGAATAATAGGCCCCCATGGTTTGATGGATCAAATTATAGCTATTGGAAAACTAGAATGATAGATTTTCTTCAAGCTATCGATTACCAAATTTGGCAAGTTGTTCTTGAAGGACCATTTGTATTGACCAAGATTGTTGATGGAAAAACCATCCCCAAATTACCCAATGAATGGGATAATGATGACCGTAAACTCATGTCATACAATGCTAAAGCCAAAGTAAATTTAAATTGCGCTTTAAGTCCAAATGAATTTAATCGTGTATCTACTTGTTCAACGGCAAAAGAAATGTGGGATAAACTTGAAGTAACCTATGAAGGTACATCTCAAGTACGAGAATCTAAAATTGACATACTCATGCATGAATATGAATTATTTGCTATGAAAGATGATGAAAATGTGAATTCTATGATGTCTCACTTTACAAATATTTTGAATGGACTAAAGCATCTTGGTAGAATTGTTCCTAGATCCGATGCGTCACGAAAAGTGCTTAGAAGTCTCCCGGCAAAGTGGGATGCAAAGGTAACAGCTATCAAAGAAGCTCATGACCTCAACACCATGAGTCTCGATGAAATCTTCGGCTCTCTGCTCACTTGGGAAATAACATTAAAAGCTCATGAAGACGACATCAAGCCGAGAAAGGGGATAGCTTTGCAAGTCTTCACCAAAAATGAAAATAATGAGCCGAGTGAAGAAGAAGAGGATGAGGACATTGCCTTGTTCACCCAAAAATTCAAGAGACGTCTTCAAAGAAAGAAAGCAAATGGTGGAAGATTCGTGAAAAGAATTGAACCAAGAGGCGAGCCTAGCAAAAGAGAACCCCCAACGTGTTTTAATTACGGAAAGTCGGGACACTACAAAAGTGATTTCTTCAAGCTCAAAAAGGAAAACGAGAAAAGATCTAGCAAGATGACAATGAATGTCACATGGGAGGACTATGACTCATGCGACTCGGATGAGGAGAAAAGTAGTGAGGAAACGGCAAACATTTGTCTCATGGCAAATGAAGAAGAGGTACATTTAAATTTAAATGATTTAGATAAACTATCATATGATGAACTTCTTCTTGATTACAATGAATTGCAAGATGTGTTTGAAGAATTACATGATGAATTCGAAAAATTAGCTAGAAAATATATCCTTCTTAAGAAAGCTAAATCTTCATGTAGTCTCACTAGTTCAAGCTTAGAAGTTTCTTGCAATGACAAAAGCATTGAGCTAGAAAAGGAAAATATTTGTTTGAAAAATACTATTGATGATCAAATAAATGTTTTAGCAAAATTTACAAAAGGAAAAGAGAACCTTAGTATCATGTTAGGAAGACAAAAAGGATCATTTGATAAATGCGGTCTAGGGTATGATGCTTTTGACAAAAATGCTCTCATTTTGAAAAAGAGAAAATCACTTAGCTCTACATTTACTAGAAAATCATCTCATGCTTCTTCAAATGATTATAAACATGTTACTTGCTACTATTGCAATAGAAAAGGACACAAAGCAAATGTATACTTTCATAGAAAGAAGAAAATTGTGTCAAAAATGGTTTGGGTTCCGAAAGGATCTATTGCATGCTCTCATAGAAAAGAAAATGTTGTAACAAAACAAATTTGGGTTCCAAAAGGAACTATTGCGTATCTATCTAACCAAAATTGACCCAAAACAGATTGGGTACCAATAAAAGTTACTTGAACTTGTTTTGTAGGTATGCTTGAAGTCCGCATCAAAAGAAAAATGGTTTCTCGATAGCGGATGCTCAAGGCATATGACGGGAGATAAATCAAAGTTTATTTCACTAAAAACATATGAAGGAGGAAACGTAACTTTTGGAGACAACTCTAAAGGCAAAATTATAGGAATTGGCTCAATCGGTATTTCCTCTTCTCTCTCTATAGATGATGTGCTTTTAGTTGATGGGTTGAAGTATAATTTGTTTAGTATTAGTCAACTATGTGACAAGGGCTATGATGTTATATTTAGGACAAATGCATGCATAATCAAGAAAGATGGGAAGCAAATGTTCAATGCCAAAAGAAATGGAAACTTGTATACTTTGTTGCTATGTGAATTGCATGACCAAGATGTTAAATGTTTTGTCACATCTAGCGAAAATAGTTGGTTATGGCATAGGCGTCTAGGACATGCTAGTATGGACTTCATTCATCGTTTATCCAAAAATGATTTAGTCAAAGGCCTCCCAAAGACTAAATTTTCGAAAGATAAAATATGTAGCGCATGTCAAGTAGGCAAGCAAGTTAAATCCTCTTTCAAGAGAAAGAAAGATATTACCACTTCTAGACCTCTAGAATTACTTCACATGGATCTCTTTGGTCCGGAGAGAATGGCTAGCTTAGCCGGGAAACTCTATGTACTTGTTATAGTTGATGACTACTCTAGATATACTTGGGTTCACTTTCTTGCTCATAAAAATGAAACTCACTCCATTCTTGAAAGATTTTATAGAGTTATTCAAAATGAAAAAGATTTGAAAATCAAGAAAATTAGAAGTGATAGAGGTAGGGAGTTTGAAAATCAAGACTTAGAGAAATTATGTGATGACCTCGGTGTTTCTCATGATCTCTCGGCCCCTAGAACCCCTCAACAAAACGGTGTAGTTGAAAGAAAGAATCGATCTCTACAAGAGATGGCTCAAACCATGTTAAATGAGCACAACCTTCCCCGAAGCCTTTGGGCGGAAGCGGTAAACACCGCTTGCCATATAATTAATCGTGTTATTATTCGGATGAAGTTGGGGAAAACGCCCTATGAGTTGTGGAATGGTCGAAAGCCCAATATTGGGTATTTCAAAGTTTTCGGGTGTAAATGTTTTGTGTTAAATGATAAAGATAACCTTGGAAAATTCGACTCCAAATCGGATGAAGCAATTTTCCTAGGATATTCTACAAGAAGTAAAGCATTTCGGATTTATAACAAAAGGACTCTAACCATGGTTGAGTCTATTCATGCTGTCTTTGATGAATCACCCTCACCACCATCACCTAGAATTGACCTAGAAGAAGATGAGGTGGTTGGGATTAAGGATAATCTAAATACTCTCAATATCTCCAACTCATCATGTAGCCAAAAGGAAATGAGGGAAGTTGAGCATCAATCCAATGATGACTTGACCAACTCAATGCCTAAAGCATGGAGGATTGTTCACAATCATCCTCTTGATCAAGTCATAGGTAATCCTTCAAAAGGGGTTAGTACTAGATCTCAACTTAAAGATTTTTGCAACCACATGGCCTTTGTATCGCAATTCGAACCCAAGAACTTCCACGAAGCTCAATGTGATGATTCTTGGATCGTAGCAATGCAAGAGGAACTAAATCAATTTGAACACAATCAAGTTTGGCGTTTAGTTCCTAGACCCGAAAATCAAACTATAATTGGCACAAAATGGGTTTTTCGAAACAAAAAGGATGAGAATGGAGTAATTATTCGAAATAAAGCAAGATTGGTAGCTCAAGGATATAATCAAGAGGAAGGCATCGACTATGATGAGAACTTTGCACCGGTAGCTAGATTAGAAGCAATTAGAATGCTTCTTGCATTTGCATCATATAGAAATTTCACTCTTTATCAAATGGATGTCAAAAGTGCTTTCTTAAATGGTGTCATAGAAGAAGAAGTTTTTGTGAAGCAACCACCCGGTTTTGAAAATAATCTTTTTCCAAATAATGTTTTCAAATTGGCTAAAGCTCTATATGGTTTAAAGCAAGCTCCTCGAGCTTGGTATGAGAGACTTAGCGGGTTTTTAACTCAAAATGGTTTTACAAGAGGGAAGATTGATAACACACTTTTTACAAAAACCATTAAGAATAATTTGTTGATTGTCCAAATTTATGTTGACGACATTATTTTCGGCTCAACAAATAATTCTTTATGTAGGGAATTTGCCACAAGTATGCAAAACGAATTTGAAATGAGCATGATGGGTGAGTTGACTTTCTTCTTAGGGTTGCAAATCAAGCAAAGCTCGGATGGCTTATTCATTAGCCAATCCAAGTACACTAAAGATTTGCTAAAGCGATTTGGTATGGAGGCTACCAAACATGCCATAACTCCTATGAGTTCCTCTATTAAGATTGATAAAGATGAAAATGGTAAATGTGTTGATATTACTAATTATAGAGGCATGATCGGTAGTTTGCTTTATTTAACCGCTAGTAGACCGGATATAATGTTTAGTGTATGCTTATGTGCCCGGTTTCAATCATGTCCTAAGGAATCTCACTTGCTTGCGGTCAAACGCATTTTTCGCTACCTAAGTGGTACAATATACTTAGGGCTTTGGTATCCACGTGGAACTTCAATTGATCTTATTAGTTATTCGGATGCCGATTTTGCGGGATGTAGAATTGATCGTAAAAGCACAAGCGGTACTTGTCATTTTCTAGGACACTCACTAGTATCTTGGTCAAGTAAAAAGCAAAATTCCGTTGCATTATCTACGGACGAAGCTGAATATGTGGCAGCCGATAGTAGTTGCGCTCAAACTCTTTATATTAAGCAACAACTACTTGATTTCGGTCTTACTTTCTCTCACGTGCCTATTAAATGCGATAATACGAGTGCGATTTGTATTTCAAAGAATCCTATTCATCACTCACGCACCAAGCATATAGATATTAGGCATCATTTTTTACGTGATCATGTTGCTAAGGGTGACGTTGAATTGATCTTTATCGACACTAAAAATCAATTGGCAGATATTTTTACAAAACCACTTGCGGACGAATCATTTTCTAAAATTCGTCGTGAAATCGGAATGGCCATGGATTTTGATGTTTTATCTTAATTTCTGTCATAATCTTATTTTTAATATTTCTGCTATTTTTATGTATTTATTTCCTGATTTTTATCTATTTTTATCATTTTTTTTTTCTCTTCTAGTCGACTCATCCTGTGTAGTTCAAACCAATCTAGTCGACTACTTTGGTTAGTAGCTACACCATTTCATGGTCTTCACCTTCTAGTCGACTCATTGTCATTCTAGTCGACTCATCTTCCATTCTAGTCGACTCAAACATTGTTGTAGTCGACTACTTTGCCTTCCTAGTCGACTCAAACCTAGCCTAGTCGACTCAAACCTAAATCTAACCGACTCACCTAGACCTAGTCGACTCAACCCACTATAAAACCTAAACCTCATCTCATCTTCTCCATCCGCCTCCTTCAAACCCTCACCCACCTTCAAACCCTCTCCTCTCAATCCCTCTCCTACTACCACTTATACCTTCAAATCTTCACCTATCCCTCATTAATTTCACATTTCCATCATCTTCCACCCATTTCCCTCATCCAAATTTCATCATTCTCACTCTCTCACACATCTATATATATACACCATCATATATCTATATATCCCTATATATTTGTGCATCATCTTCTATAATGCCACCGAAGACTCGAGGTCTATTTCGGAAACGTTCACGCATTGATGGAGGCCAAAGCTCCACCAATCCACGCATTCCTACGGCCGTTGACGAAGAGGAGTCGAATGAATCTCTTCTTCTTGAGGTACTTCTTCTTGATGATGATAATAGAAATAAATTCATCACTGTTTTTGATCACCGTGCTCCTACACCTTGTCGTATTGTCACACAAGATTTATGCACTGAAATTCGGGCTCAAACTTTCGAGTTATTCCGAGCAATTGGTTGCGATTTTTTCGTTTCTCTTGACATTCCAGTATTTCCGCGAATTGTCAAAGCTTTCTACGCTTCTCTTAAAAATCACAAGGAGAAATTACTCTCTCATCTTCATTTTAATTTATGTGGTGAAGACGAGACCGTTGATGACAGTGAAATCAAGCGCATTTTCTTGCTTCCGAATGACGGTATCCTCCACTTCTCCAAGGACTGGTATAAGGCTGATGGGTTCGATTGTATTGAGGTTGTTCGGGCAATATGTGTCGACAAGGAAATTTCGCAAAACGCCGGTATTACCTCTTCTATGCTACTACCCGAGGCTAGATTAATTCATAATGTTATTACTTACTCTATTCTGCCTAAAACTGGTAGTCGTAGCAGTGTTTCTCGTATGGAGGCTTTTTTGGTTTATTGCGTTTTGACAGGAACCCGCGTTGATTTAGCTTATATTTTTCGTTCCGTCATCCTCACATGTCAGCGCAAGCCATCTGGCCCGCTTTTCTTTCCTGCACATATTACATATCTACTGCAGCGGAAAGGTTTTAATTTTCCGAATGAAGTGTCCGAGCATCACCCTATTTTTCTTGACGCCACTCATGTCAAACATATGCATATTTCTTCTGATGCGGAAGGAAATTTCATTTCTGAAATTGCACCTGCTCCTCGTTCGCGTACTGCTCCTAGCGGTTCTGCATCGCGCCAGGAAGCCTCTTCCTTGGTCCCTCCGTTGGACGGTGCTTCGGCTTCTCAAGCTGCTCTTCTCAACCAACTTCTTGGGGTTGTTCAAAGCAATACGGAGCTCCTTAGGCAGCAGGAACAAATGCTTCAGCGCCTTGATACGACCGTGAACCAAAATACGGAAGCCATTCGATTGATCAATGAGCGCCTTGTTCTTCATGATGAGGAAATGTCTACCCGTATTACAAATCTGGCCGGGTCACTTGATGACCTCACTCTTGCACACAGGAACCCTCGCTCACGCACCCCTCGACGCTGACAAAAAGGGGGAGAAATTATGCTATTGTACTGTCATGCATTTCACTATCCGACATTAGCAATTTCTGTTTTTGTGTGGCTTGTTATAGTTATTTGCGAACTTGTTTGTTTTCCTTTCCATGTTTTTCATTAGTATAAGCAGCTTGTATTAAACTGAAACATCTATGATAGGCTGTTTATTTTTGCTATCTCAAATGTGCGCCTATTTTTATATATTGTATCAAAGTGCCTATTAAACTGCAAATTTCATTTACTAAGGGGGAGCATTTGATCAAAATATTATGCACATGTTGAGGGGGAGCATCACTTGATGTTTCGCCAAATGCCAAGAAAACACAAAATGTTTTGTCATCATCAAGGGGGAGATTGTTGGCTTTGAAATTTACTTTCGGCAAACAATTCCAAAATTGATGATAACAAACCATTGAAGAGTGTTTGATACTAATGAATTATCGAGTTTATATTTTCAGCAAAAGACAGGTGAACGACTCAGAAATCAAACTCGAAAAGGAAACTACTCGAAAAACAAGCTCGGAAAGAAAGCTTGATTTAAAGCGAAAAGCTGTGAAAGAAATTGAAGCGAAAAAGGAAAATCAATTAATTCAATGGCAAAAGCGAAAGTCGAAGACTCAAGACTCGGGGTAGATAGGTCGGGGAGCGATCATTGTAACAAGGTAATTTTATGTGTCGATTTTATCGTATAAGCTCAAGTATAAAATGAACCGAACTCAAATGAAATGAAAAACGCTTTACCAAACTTAAACGGAAAGAAAAATATTTTTATTAAATGTTTTTCTTGTTATAGTCGACTAGAATCACCCTGTGTATTTTCTAGTAGTCGACTATTTCAACCAGTAGCTATTGGTTTTTCATCCACCTCAAAAGAGTCGACTGAAACAAGCTTGAGTCGACTAGACTACTCATTGTAGTCGACTAGAACTCATTCTAGTCGACTAGATGGTCCAAAGTAGTCGACTAGAACTCAATCTAGTCGACTAGATGGTCCATTGTAGTCGACTACAATAGAGAAGTAGTCGACTAGAAGTTGCTTAAAATCTGCAGATTTTCAGAAAACAATTCCCATGTTTTGTGGATCGTGTTTAATGGTGTTCAAACGGCTCTTGTCTTTCAAATACTATAATCACTCTTCAAAACCCTAATGCAATGCTATATATAGAATGAGATGTGGATATTGAAGATTAAGAGATTGAAATACAAAAGAGAAAGAAAGCTATCAAAAATTCTGCAGAAATTTTCTCTTCAAAAGCCATTGAAACCAAGCTTTGAAAATCTGATTTTCTCCAAGTTTCTTTGAAAATCAAAACCTCTAGAATCTCTTCTTATTCTCCAAATATCATTCATTGATTATATCCTTTGAGAATACATTTCTAGAGCTATTGTAAAATCACCAAAAACACTTGAGCTTATATTGATTTATCTTCCATAAAAACCTTTGGGTTTTGAGTGTTTTTGTTCTTGAGTGATTTTATTGATTACATACGAATTTGTAATCTTGGACAAGTGAAGTCCACCGATTGTTCAAGAGAGGGTTGTTCTCTTGATTGAGAGACAAGCTCGAGAGGCTTGTGTTGTAAAGGTTTGCCATTCCACCTGTGAAGGAAGGGCCATAGTGAAAGGATCGGGAAAAGTCTCAAGAAGGGGTTCTTGAGCCGAGGAGTAGGAGTTACCGAACCTCGAAAAAATCACGGTGTCAATCTCTCTATCTCTTTATCTTGACTTGAGTATTTTGCATGCTATAATTGCTTGAATATCTTGTATGCTAATTTGTCTTGAAATTAATTATTATAAAAGTTTAAATTGAATCATCCACTTGTTTATTGAGAAAGTGATTTTTGATTATAGTGTGTTCCATTTTTGAAAAGAGTTAGACTTATTTTTGAACACCCTATTCACCCCCCCCCCCCCCCCTCTAGGGTTAATTAGTGACTAACACTCTGGACGACTGCGAGGGGGTTGAAAGAGCTGGATGAGTACCACCCATAAGAAGTGTAGTAAAAAATACCACCCGATTGAAGCCGAAAATGAGTATTGAGGTCGGTGTCACTGAGGTCGATTTCAACACTGCCAATTCTGGCAAAAAGAGAAGATGCAGGGGCTTGCGGCGGAGATGGATTGTGAAGTTTGGTGTAGAAGGCTTGGACGGCTCACGGGTAATGAGGAATATTAAACGAGATAAAGAAATCCCAATCCATATTCTTGAAGGGATTGAAGGTGTTGGTGTCGATTTCATCGCACAACCTCTGGGTAACAATACAACAACGAGCAAGATTTTTGAGGCAAGAACTTGGTCTCGTAGGCATGAACATCGCCGGCATCATCTCCTAGGAGATTAATAAGACTCATTGGCGCGGGGTCGTCATTGGACTCGGTTTCGACATCCTCTAGTATGACAGGGGGCGCGGGAGGAAGAGAACTGCCACCATGACAAGTTCTCTTGCGGGTGGGGTGACCTTGAGCTGGCTTAGGGGCCATAAAAATGGCAAGAAACAATAGGAAAGGAGACATAGTGAAAAAATTTGGGTAGAAGTGTGAAGAGATGGGATATATGGGTATATGTAAATATATATGTATAGGCGAAGATGGGAGAAAGGGAAATACAGAGATTTAGAGAGAGGGGGGATGAATGGGAGTTAAGAGGTGGTGTAAGATGGGGAAATGGTGGTGAGTGATTTGAGAAAAGTGGAGAGAAGACGAAAAGAATGCAGTTAAAAACAGAGTTCGTGGAGAGGCAGTCGACTGGCCAATAGGGGGCAGTCGACTGGCCAATCGGTATAAAAACATCTAAAGTCTTTATTTAATCCAGTCAACTAGCCAGTTTTCTATACGCAGTCGACTGGCACCTGTAAAATTTTGAGAATTCAAAATTCTAAAAAACATTTTTCAAGTCCGGTGCTCGTAACGATTAAACTAACACTTCAATGTCAACGGCCATACCAAATTGCCTACGTATTTTTGAAAAATTTTCCTCCGGTTTTGTGAAAATATCTGCTAATTGATTATTAGTGTCGATAAAAATCAACTCAACATCTCCTTTGACTACATGATCACGTAAGAAATGATGTTTAATCTCGATGTGCTTGGTGTGTGAGTGTTGAATAAGATTCTTAGAAATGAAAATAGCACTAGTATTATCACATTTAATAGGCACTTTATTAAAAATTATACTGAAATCAAGTAATTGTTGCTTAATGTAAAGAGTTTGAGCGCAACTACTATCGGCCGCAACATATTCGGCTTCGGCGGTAGACAAGGCAACAGTGTTTTGCTTTTTTACTTGACCAAGATAAAAGGGAATGTCCTAGAAAGTGACATGTGCCGCTTGTGCTTTTGCGATCAACTTTGCATCCGGCAAAGTCGGCATCCAAATAGCTAATGAGATCAAGTGAAGTACCCCGAGGATACCAAAGTCCTAGATTGATTGTGCCACTTAAATAATGAAAGATACGTTTCACGGCAAGCAAATGAGATTCTTTAGGACAAGATTGAAAATGAGCACATAAGCATACACTAAACATTATATCCGGTCTACTAGCGGTTAAGTAAAGCAAACTACCGATCATGCCTCTATATTTAGTAATGTCAACACATTTACCATTTTCATCTTTGTCAAGCTTAATAGCGGTACTCATAGGAGTTATGACATGTTTGGTAACCTCCATACCAAATCGGTTTAGCAAATCTTTAGTGTACTTGGATTGGCTAACAAATAAGCCATCCGAGTTTTGTTTGATTTACAAATCTAAGAAGAAGTTCAACTCGCCCATCATGCTCATTTCAAATTCATTTTGCATACTTGTCGCAAAATCTTTACAAAGAGAATCATTTGTTGAGCCGAATATAATATCGTCAACATATATTTAGACAATCAACAAATTATTCTTAATGATTTTTGTAAAAAGTGTGTTATCAATTTTACCTCTTGTAAAACCATTTTGAATCAAGAATCCATTAAGCCTTTCATACCAAGCTCTAGGAGCTTGCTTCAAATCGTATAAGGCCTTAGTTAATTTGAAAACATGTTTTGGAAAAAGTTCATTTTCAAAACCGGGTGGTTGCTTTACAAAAACTTTTTCTTCTATGACACCATTTAAGAAAGCACTTTTGACATCCATTTGATAAAGAGTAAAATTTCTAGATGATCCAAATGCAAGAAGCATTCTAATTGCTTCTAATCTATCTACGGGTGCAAAAGTCTCATCGTAGTCAATGCTTTCCTCTTGATTATAACATTGGGCTACTAATCTTGCTTTATTTCAAAAGATTACTCCATTTTCATCCTTTTTATTTCGGAAAACCCCTTTTGTGTCAATTATAGTTTGATTTTCGGGTTTAGGAACTAAATGTTAAACTTGATTGCATTCAAATTGTTTTAGTTCCTCTTGCATGGCAAGGATCCAAGAATCATCACATTGAGCTTCATGGAAGTTCTTGGGCTCAATTTGGGACACAAATGCCATGTGATTGCAAAAGTCTCTAAGTTGAGATCTAGTGCTAACCCCTTTTGATGGATTGTCTATGACTTGATCAAGAGGATGATTGTGTACAATCTTCTATAATTTAATAATTGAGTTTGTGAAGTCATCATTGGATTGATGCTCAAGTTCACCCTTTTCCTTTTGACTACTTGATGAGTTGGAGATATTGAGATCATTAAAACTATTCTTAATCCCTACAACTTCATCATCATCTAGGTCAACTTTAGGTAATGGTAGTGGTGGTGATTCATCAAAGACAACAGGAATTGATTCAACTATGGTTAGAGTTCTTTTGTTATAAACTCGAAAAGCTCTACTTCTTGAAGAATATCTTAAGAAAATTGCTTCATCCGATTTGGAGTCAAATTTTCCTAAGTTATCCTTATCATTTAGCATAAAACATTTACAACCGAACATCTTGAAATACCTAATATTGGGCTTTCGACCATTCCATAACTCATAAGGTGTTTTTCCCAATTTCATTCGAATGATAACTCTATTTATGACATGACAAGTGGTGTTTACCGCTTCCGCCCAAAGGCTCCGGGGAAGGTTGTGTTCATTTAACGTAGTTTTAGCCATTTCTTGCAAAGATCTATTCTTTCTTTCAACTACACCATTTTGTTGAGGGGTTCTAGGGGCCGAGAGATCATGAGATACACTAAGTTCATCACACAATTTCTCTAAATCTTGATTATCGAATTCCCTACCCCTATCACTTCGAATTTTCTTGATTTTCAAATCTTTTTCATTTTGAATAATTATATAAAATTTATCAAGAATGGAGTAAGTTTCATTTTTATGAGCAAGAAAATGAACCCAAGAATATCTAGAGTAGACATAAACTATAACAAGTACATAGAGTTTCCCGGCTCAGCTAGCCGTTCTTTCTGGACCGAAAAGATCCATGTGTAGTAGCTCTAACGGTCTAGAAGCGGTGATGTTTTTCTTTCTCTTGAAAGAAGACTTGACTTGTTTACCTACTTGACATGCATTACATACTTTATTTTTTGAAAATTTAGTCTTCGGGAGGCCTTTGACTAAATTATTTTTAGATAAACGATGAATGAGGTCCATACTAGCATGTCCTTAACGCCTAGGCCATAGCCAATTATTTTCACTAGATGTAACAAAATATTTAACATCTCGTTCATGCAATTCACATAGCAACATAGTATACAAGTTTCCATTTCGTTTAGCATTGAATAATTGTTTTTCATCTTTCTCAACTATGCATGTATTGGACCTAAAAATAACATCATAGCCTTTGTCACATAATTGACTAATACTAAACAAGTTATGCTTCAAACCATCAACCAATAACACATTATCTATATAGAGAGAGGAAGATATACCGATGAAGCCAATTCCAATAATTTTGCCTTTAGAGTAGTTCCCAAAAGTGACATTTGCTTCTTCATAGGATTTAAGAGAATTGAACTTTGATTTGTCCCATGTCATATGCCTTGAGCATCCGCTATCAAGGAACCACTTATCCTTTAAAGCGGACTTCAAACAAACCTACAAAAATAAGTGAAGTTCATTGGTACCCAATTTTTCTTTGGGTCCACTAAGGTTAGAAAGAGATGGAATGGTTCCTTTTGAAACCCAAATCATTTTTGTTATTCTTTTCTCCTTTCTACGCAAGCAAGCATTCATTTTATGTCCCTTTTTCTTGCAATAATAACATATAATATGTTTATGATCATTTGAGGATGCATGAGATGATTGTTTAGTAAATGTATGCCTCAATGATTTCATCTCCTTCAAAAGAATATCATCTTTGTCAAAAGCATTGTACCCTAATCCACTTTTATCAAATGATCTTCTTTGTCTTCCTAACATGATGCTTAGGTTTTCTTTTCCTTTTGTAAATTTTGTCAAAATATTGATTTGATCATCAATAGTCTTTTTCAAAACAACATTCTCCTTCTCTAGTTCAATATTCTTATCATCCGTTACACTTGACACAATTGATTTTGAACAAGTAGAACTACATGAAGACTTTGTTTTCTTTAGCGTCATGTGTTTACTAGCTAATTTTTCAAATTCTTCATGCAACTCTTCAAATGAATTTTGTAGTTCATTATAAGAACTAAGAAGTTTTTCATATGATAATTTAGATTTATCTAAAGTATGGGAGTTTAGATATACTTCATCTTCCTTCGCCATGAAGCAAAGGTTTGCCATTTTCTCACCATTTTCTTCTTCATCCAATCCATATGAGTCATAATCATCCCATGTAGCATTCATAACCATCTTGTTTGGCCTTTTCTCGTTCTCCTTTCTGAGCTTGAAACAATCAGACTTATAGTGTCCCAGCTTCCCACAATTGAAACAAGTTGGAGGTTCTCTCTTGCTAGACTCACCTCTTTGCTCGTTTTTCCTTATGAATCTACCATCATTGGCTTTCTTTCTTTGAAAAAATATCTTGAATTTTTAGGTGATTAATGCGATGTCTTCATCTAGATCTTCTTCAATTTGCTCATTGGCTTCATTTTTGGTAGAGGCTTGCAAAGCTATACCTTTTCTCGGCTTGGTGTATTCCTCTCGAACTTTTATAGTGATTTCCCAAGTGAGAAGGGATCCGAATATCTCGTCAAGGCTCATGGTGTTGAGATCACGAGCTTCTTTGATTGTTGTTACCTTTGCATCCCATTTGACCGGAAGACTTCTAAGAACTTTGCGTGAAGCATCGGATCTAGGAATAATTCTACCAAGATACTTTAGTCCATTCAAAATATTAGTAAAATGAGACATCATTAAATTGACATTTTCATCATCCTTCATGGTAAATAATTCATATTCATGCATGAGTATATCAATTTTAGATTCTCGCACTTGAGTGGTTCCTTCATAAGTTACTTCTAGCTTATCTCATATTTCTTTAGCCGTAGTGAAAGTGGAGACACGATTGAATTCATTTGGGCTTAAAGCACAATTTAGGTTAACATTGACTTTAGCATTAAAGGACGTAAGCCTACGCTCATCATTATCCCATTCATTTAGCAATTTAGGAATTGTTTTACCATCTACAACTTTGGTTATAACAAAAGGTCCATCAACAATAACTTGCCAAATTTGGTAATCAATAGCTTGAAGGAAATCTATCATCCTAGTCTTCCAATACCTATAGTTTGATCCATCAAACCAAGGGGGCCTATTGTTCGATTATCCTTCAACGTGAGTGACTAAGTTAGAGGCCATGATTGTTCACTAAGACGGTTAAGTCTAAAACAAGTAGAGATTAGGCTCTGATACCAATTGTTAGTCACTAATTGACCCTAGAGGGGGGGTGAATAGGGTGTTTGAATAAAATCTTTATTATTTTCAAAAAATAAACCTATCTATATTTAATAATCACTTAGTTCAATAAACAAGCAATAGTTCCAATTTGAAAATTCAAGTTAATTGATCTAACGAATTATTACAAGATTAATATATCACGCAAAATAATGAAATAAATATAGCATGCAAGATATTGAAGTAAGGAAATAGAGATAGAGATAGAGAGATTGACACCGCGATTTTTTTGAGGTTCAGTAACTCTTACTCCTCAGCTCAAGAACCTCTTCTTGAGACTTTTTCCGATCCTTTCATTATGGCTCTTTCTTCACAGGTGGAATAGCAAACCTTTACACATGAGCTAACGAGCTCGTCTCACATTCAAGAGAACAGTCATCTCTTGAACCAATGAGCCTCACTAACCCAAGATCACAAATTTGAGTATGCAATCAATATATCACTCAAGAAATAAAAACACTCAAAACCCTAAGATTTGTATGGAAGATTAATCAATATAAGCTCAAGTGTTTTTAAGTGATATTTCAAGAACTCTAGATGAATATTCTCAAATGAATAATTTCAACAAGTGTGCACAAGAGAGTAGAAACGATACTAGAGTTTAAAGCTTTCAAAAGATTTGAGTTGAAAATCAAGCTTCTTGCTTCTTGCCTTCAATGGCTTTTCAAAGTGTGCTAGAGAGAAAGATGAAGATGAAGAGTTATGAAATTTCTCACACTAGAATTCTTGACCTCCAAAAAATCTCATCTCATTCTTTATATAGTGTACATTAGGGTTTGAGAGAATGAATCTCACACTTGAAGAGTAGGAGAGTGAGTTTGGAAAAGTTGGGAGAATAATACACCAAGTGATAAGCAAAAATATTTTTAAAAATAACTTTTTGTCAAAAGTTGGGTCAGCCGTCGACTACCTTTATAATCCCAGTCGACTGCCTCCAATCTGAATTTTAAAATAATTTTTCCAACGGTCACTGCTAGTCGAATGCCTCAAGAAACCCAGTTAACTGCCTCAAGAGCCAGTCGACTATCTTGAATGGCCAGTCGACTGCCTAACACGATTAAATGTTCTCAAACTCTCTGACTATTCCAGTCGACTCCCCAGTTTTGTACTGGCAGTCGACTGGGTCACTGTCAGTCGACTGCCATGGCTTGGCCAATTGACTGAGTGAAACCTGACAACTTAAAATGTTCGTTTTTGTTTCATTTAGAGTTCGGTTCTTTAATCACTTGAGCTTATAGGACAAATCAACGCATAAAATACCTTGTTACAGTATTCGCACCCCGACCTATCTACCCCAGTCTTGAGTCTTCAATTTTTGCTTTTCGTTGACCATTTTGTCCTTCGTTATTTTTGCTCATTTGAATTCCATTTTTTGCTTTTGTATTAAGCATTTATTTCCGAGCATTCTTTCCAAGTGTTCTTTTCCTGTCTTTTGCTGAAACATATAACTCAATTTTCATTAGTACCAAACACGCATAAATGGTTTGTGATCATCAAAACAAGTATTTCATCCGACCATAAATTTCAAAGCCAACATATATATATATATATATTATTTTATTTATTTTTAAAAAAAATATCAGTTTTGTATTATAAATATTAAATCAGGCTTAACAGCATTACAAATACTCTAGGGCATTCCCTAGATAACACACTCCTATGTGAAAACCAAATAACCACCGTAAGAAACATATTCGTTACTTCAGGAATAGCCCTATATGCAGATTGGCACACCATGCCTTTGTCCATCACCATTATATCATACTTGACTACTAAAAATGTGACTTTTCTGTCACCATATTATGATTGGAGAGGAAAAACACAATAAGTGAACACTAGGTTTCCGGAGTTTACAACAAACTCCAAAATGACTTGTGGCATAATTTGCATTTTTTTTCTCTTTTTTTTTTCCTAAATGGATTTTCATTAAAGAAGATTAAACTGTACAACATATAAGTGAAGGCATTCCCTCACTTTAACGCCGCTATAATGGAGTATCTCCATTTCCAGTAGCTACAAATGAAGAAAAGAAAAATGTATCTCCAATGAAAGCGATTACACATCATGCCACTCATTAATAGATATCCTAGCAACATCAAAAGTATTCCAAACGGCCTGTCTAACCACAAAAGAAGGATCACAGTATATGTATATTCCTTGATGAAGTCTCGGGTTCAGTAGTATTTCAGTACTTGAAATCTAATTCAATTGCATTTAAATTTAGGCCCGGTTCGGCTACACTGTTTTTAGCCTTGAATTTAGGATTGCATTCTAGTTCCAAATATTCTATTGTTCGTTTGCTCAAAAACAATATAGATTTGGAATTGCATTTCAATTCCACAAATTCCAAATCAACAAAATGAATCCTACAGGAAAGGGTGTGATTTCTAATACTGTTGTCACCACTATTGAGCCAATATAATAAAGAGCAAGGAGTTGATGACTTGGCCGGAATTCATTAACCGAAAATTCAAGTGGGCCGAGACTGGGTCGGAAGCTGGGTGACGCCGGACAGAATAGAGATTATTTTGCAGGCTAATGCAATAGGTAATTTGCAAGGAAAAATGGAAGAATTCGACCCAAAATTCAGAGAACACTCTGGAATTCAATAAAATTTTATATAATCAATAATGACAAAAAACAACCCACAAGCTGGGTAAAATAGCTGAAAATCGACCCTTAATAGGATTTTTACCAAAAATAGCAAAACCCTAAAAGTCTTACCAAAACGAAATACGGAAAGAAATCAAAAGATTGCCAAAAATCTGGCCCAAATCGGGTTTAGAATCATTTCCTAATCGACAAATAAAAGATTACCATAAATAGCAAAAATTAACTAAAAATAAAGATTTGAAAAGGAAAACAACAGATTTAGGGCTCGAAACGAGGTGCACCCAGCGTAGCTTGGTGGCCATGACGTGCGCGCCGAAATTAGCTTTCCAAATTGGGGTCACAGGCGCGAATCGGACACATGTAGCTACAGTTATGGCCAAAAAACCGACATGTGCACGGAAACTGCCCCAATTAGGCTAGATCACGATTTCTTGTCATCCTTGCGCTGATCCTCCCGCTCCAGGTAATCCAGCGCCATCAATGAGCAATCTGACAGCTCGACATCGTCTGACTCGGATCCCCCTGCATCACTGGGCTACCAAACTGGGCCAAAAAATGGGCCAAGGGAATGGTCTTCTAAGAGTATTTTCGGCATGCAAAGAGAAGCCCAAAGATTGATAAAAGTTTGATCAAGTTTTCGTGTCAGCCAAGTGTTTTGGATTGCTAGAGACTTTTAAAAGGAATTTGAATTGTAATCTAAATTAGTGTTTTCTTTGATAGGCTTAGAATTAATTTGAGTTATCTCTTAGTTGGTTTTTGCATTTAGTATAAATAAAGAACATGACCTCTATTTTAGAAGTTCTGCACCAAATACACAAATTTATTATTAGCTTCAATAGCATCGTTATTTTACTTTCCTACAATATTTATTATTTCAGTATCTTTACATTATTGTCTTGCAAATTTCATTCAATTTATTCCAATTTTCATAGTATAATTTATTGGTTATCGAAAATTCTCTTGATTGAGGCAGAAGAACATTTACACACGAGTTTTGTTCTTTAGTGTTTTCGCCTGATTCGCAAAATTTATTAAAAGAGAAGATAATTTGTTCGTCTTGAACCGTTTGAGTCACCTCATCGATTCTGGCACGCCCATGATTTACGGAAAATATATTTGGCCTAATTCTTTGGCCGATTTTATTTTTAGTGTGAACAAATACCAAATCCTTTTTAAATCTTCAACTCATTAAATACTCTCTCTCTGACACCTAATTTTTCACAACAAAAAATATACTAGTGATATCTAATACCAAATCTTTTCCAAAATTTCAACCCATTAAATATTCTCTCTCTAACAACTAACTTTTCACAACAAAAACCAAACCACTCTCTCTCTAACATCTAACTTTTCACAATCACAGTCCAATACATATTATATAAATATACACCTATATATATATATATATATTCACACACATACATATACAATATGAATACATTTGCTGCTGGACATCTTACGACTGAGCAATAGTTGAAAAAATGGGAATTGTAGTCATTATGGGGTAGTGATATTCGGTATGCCATACGTGTGTATATACACCTTCATATAGAGTTCACCATATTGAGGGGAAAAATAAAATGGCCAAATTTGAGGGCATGCAGACAAATATATAGCTACAGATATATACACATCCATATATATATATATATATATATATATACACTTTTTTAGGTAATCGGGGTGATTCGGGTCAGCTTGCGCGCATCTCGATTAATCTCCCGGGCCCTGGAGTTAACGGCTAGATAAACCCTCCAGTGGCCCAAACGAAAACGTAGTTGGGAGGATTTGAACCTAGGATATCATGATAAATACACATTTTTAAACACATAAACTCACATATTTACATATTCACATATACATACACATGTATACATATGCATAGTTTCATACCTATATTTAAATACTTCGATCTATTTATATTATCTAATTTAATTAAAGATTTATAATAATTTACATTCAAATTGAGTTGGATTGAAATTCATATTCAAATTGGGTTTGGATTCAAGTTCACATCAAATTGGGTTTGGATTGAAATCCAATTACATTTGAATTCCAAGACTTATCCAAACAATTTATTTGAAATTGCATTGGTAGAATTGCAATTTCATGGAATTATATTGGAATTGCAATTCCAAAATGGTGCAGCTGAACGAGCCCTTCGTATTTCAGTATGTGAAATCTAATCCAATTGCATTTAAACTCTTTTTAAGAGTCCTATAGTATTTAAATATATAATTCAAAAGATTTTGATATTTCATATTTTATTTTTATGTTATATACTATTTTTAAAGTAATTCTACTTTGTTTGTATTACTATACCAATTCTACAGCAATAATTTAATTATAATAAAATTGATTGTAGTTGGACTCTTTCCTTTATAGTATTTTATTTTTTCAACAACTATTACTTGATAAATATCGATTATTATTTTCATGTGTTAATTAACATTAGTAGTATTTATTAGTTAGAATAAACGTTTAGAAAGAATCAAAATTCCACACAATTTTAGAGTTAAGATATTAAGAAGATTTAAAAATATTGAAAAGCTCTTCGACTTTATAGATATAGAATATATGTATATTAATAATGGCAAGAAATAGCATATATATATGCTAATAAATTTATATTAAAAAAATTGAAATGGGTATAAATAATAAAAAATTAGTCCTCTTTTAATAATAGTTACAAAACAAATATTAAATATATTAATAATTTAATCATTACATAATATATATCATTATAACCATTACATAGAAAGAATCAAAAATCACATATACCAACTATAACCATTAAATAACAAATATCACATATACTAATAATTTGTTTTAAAATGAAATAAATATAAATAATAAAAACTAGTACCCTTCTAATAATAGTACAGAACAAGTATCATATATATTAATAATTTAACCATTGCATAATATATATCATTATAACCTTTGCGTGTGTTCATAACCATGACAAATAAAGAGTTATAAGTTGTAAACACACATATAAACGAATATAATAAATATATTAATAATGGTGATAAATTAAATCTAATCTCTATTAACTTCAATGAAAAAACAGTATTGTTTATGTGTGTGTATATATAATAAATAAATCATTAACAGTGAAAATTTAAAGGTTATAAGTTACTAGCATTATTAACTTATTTATTATATATTTATAATTTTTTATTTTAAAACATGTATTGAAATAATAAAAGTTCTACAAAATTATTAGTATAAATAGATTATCGGTATTAAGGAAAACTCTTTTGCTTGAAAGTTTACGAGACCAAGCAAGAGATCAATTACAGTTTGCCTGTGAACTTGATAACACTTGTAAAGATCCTTATGTTTCATTATTTATGAATTATTAGCTATATTATATATTGGTATAGCAAAATAAAAACAAAAACAAAAAAAGATTTATTTTGCAACAATATATTTTGTAGCTAAAACTTCATTTTTTGGGACAAATAATTTTTTTGTTGCGAAATGTAAGCATTTGCAACCGATTTAAGTTTTGTAGCAAAAACCACTTTTTTTGTTGCTAAAAGATAAAATTTTATGTACCAAAATCATTTGTCAGTAAAAATGAATTAATTTACAATAAAATATTTTGTAGCTAAAATTTTAATTTTTGGCACAAATGTTATTATTGTCACTAAATGCAAGCATTTCGCAACCAATTCAAACTTTGTACCAAAAATCAGACTTTATGGCAACAAATCCGAAAATTGTTCCAAAAAACTAAGGGTACGTTTGGAAAGCCTGTTTTTTGTATTTGTTTTCTGTCTTTAAATATAAAAACTGTTTTTATATTTGTCTTTGTTTTTTTCAGCAAAAAACTAAAAACAAAAAAGCGTTTGGATCAAAATTTGTATTGAAAAATAATATGGTATTGGTGGGCGACGGTGGTGGCCAGCGGTGACCGGCGGTGGCGGCGGTGGTGGTGGGTGACTGGCAGCGGGCGGAGGCGGCGATGGTGGTCGGCGGCGACCAGAGGTGGTGGGGGCCAACGGCGGCAACCGGTGGCGGGGGGTGGTGGTGGTTGGTGGCGGCGGCGATGGGGGCGGTGGCGGAGGTGGTATCCTAAACAGTGAAAAAACTCAAAAAACAACTAAAAGTTGTATTTGGTGTTTTCACCACTTTTATCCACTATTCACAGAAAACAGTTTTCTTGGAAAAAAAAAAGTGAACAGTAAACGCGTTTGCCAAACGTGTTTTTATTTTTGAAATGGGTGAACAGTAAAAAAAACAAAATTGTTTTCGCGTTTGCCAAACGGACCCTAAGTATCTATAACAAATTTATTTGTCACTAAAAGCTAATTAATTTGTAACAAATAATTTATTGCTAAAAGTTCACTTTTTGGCACAAATTTATCTTTTATCGCTAGATATAAATATTTTGGAGCGAAATTTATTTTTGTACCCCAAAATAGGGCCTTTAGCAATAAATTACATTTTTGTTGTAAAAAATTAGACATTGGGCAACAAATTCATATGTTTGTTGCGAAAACTAAAAGTTTTTAGAACAAATTGTACTTTTGTTGCAAATTCATCCTTTTGCAACTAATATCATTTTGTTTTTAAAAACATTATCCCTAATACCTACTTTGTTGTTGTGCGGCCAGCTCGAGCTCGATGCTTACGAATTGCAATTATCTCACAAAATATACATATATATACACCCATACAAATAGATAGCAATAGATAGAAAAAATATTGGGTGAAAGACACAAAACCCCCTACACTATCAGGAATGTACAAATAACTCCCCTATATGTTTTAAAACACCCCCATACTTTATAAAACGTGCACTTTGATCCCTCTAAGCCATTTTCCGGTGACGGACTTGTGCTTTTACTATTTTACCCTTATTATTTTATTTTTTAATTAAATATAATGAATGGGGTAAATATGAAATGACGAAAAAGGTCATATATACAAAACGGTATCGTTTTGTGCATATATTGGTTTATACAACGTAATTACAAAATGACTAAAAAGGGCATATACAAAACGGTAGCGTTTTGAAAACCCCCTTCTCTCTTTTTCCAAAACCCTAATTTCAATTTTCATTCCCCTCAAAAACCCTAATTCCGAACCAGTGCCAAACAATCCGGTTGGACCTGGATCTATCGTCACGTTGTGGGGCTACTCAGCCGCAACTCCACCACCACACCGCCGTCGTCTCTATCACCGGTGCACCAAACCTTATGTTGAAACCCTAACCACCAGGTCGTCTCTTCCTCTCTTCCTCGCGATCCTTTTTCCTCATGCGACCAACACTATGCCACCACCATCGCCCTGCTGTCGCCGGTCGTGTCGTACCAGATTGGCGACCTCCAGACCCACTAGGTCGCAAGACCCATCCCCCTCTCTCTCAGCCCGATTTCTCCCTCTCTCTCTTCTCATATCTCTCTCTTTTTCCTCTCTATAACATATCGATGATGAAAATGGTGGTCGGAGAAGCATGGTTGATTGGAGAAGATGAAGATGAGAGGTGGTTCGTGCATCGCGTCATCCTCTTTCTCAAACCCACCGATATCTACATACCATATAGATATATCTACATATTCACATATTTATTTATATATATATTTAAATAAAATAAATATAGATTTAAATGAAGGGCATTTTGGTAACAGTACAAGGGCATTTTGGGTATTTATAAAACTAAACAGCATGTGAAACGCACATGCCTTTTTTTTTGCCGGAAAAGTTCCCTGAACAGTGTCGCAGGGGGTCTTTGTGCACATTTTTGCCAAACTATAGGGACTTAATTACACAAATTGAACTATAGGGGGTTATTTGCACATTCCTGATAGTGTAGGGGGTTTTGTGTCATTCACCCAAAAAATATTAGTTGAAAATATAAATTGATTTAGTAAAAGAGGTTGAGATCAGTGGAGGATCATTTGAGGAGGGAAATCAATTGAATATTAATTTATAAGTAAAGAACATGAGAAAGAATATGAAAATAATTTTTCAAAAAATTAAAGAATCAAAAGAGAAGAGGTAGAGGATGATGAGCTATATGCATGGATTTCCATTATTTTTCACGATTTCTTCTTCTTTTTTTGTACCGATTTGGATTAAGGTGCGCAATTGCTAGAGAAACGTGTTGGTTGAAACCGTGTAAATATCTCTTCTGATTCTGAAGCGATGAATGGGATGAGTCTATTTGTTACTTAGCTTGTTACATACTCTTTAAAACTATAATGGGCTGGAGAATACATTAGTTGAGCTATAGTTTAAACATCAGACTCAATATTTTTATAAACTAATGGGCATGGTCCTCTTTTATGTAGGCTGATCTAATATTTACTAGGGCTGCAAACGAGCCGAGCCGAGCCGAGCTTTGGAATGTTCAAACTCGGTTCATTTACTAAACGAGCCTAGAAAATGTGTTCAAGCTCGGCTCATTTGCTTAACGAACGAGCCCGAGCCGAACGCCAGATTTAACGAGCCGAGCCCGAGCTTGTTCACGAACGACTCGTTTCAGTGCAACATATATTAATCTTCCTAATAGTTGTCTGGATTGAGTTGTTGCATATCTGTTTTAACATATTTTCACTAGTATAATTTTTTATGAATGAATTTTATGTTATGATCGCCTAATTTCTATAATCTTTTCACAATAATCTTCATAATTTGTTCAATTTGAACACTTTCTTTTGTCATATATGATATAATTTTACTATTTAACTTAGACGAGCCTGTTCACGAGCTTGGCGAGCCGAGCTTAGTAATGTTCAAGCTCGGCTCGTTTACTAAACGAGCCTAAAAATTGTGCTCAGGCTCGGTTCATTTACTAAACGAACGAGCACGAGCCGAGCTCTTAACGAGCCGAACCCAAGCCTGCTCACGAACGGCTCGGTTCATTTACAGCCCTAATATTTACATGAATAAAAAGAAACCATTTTACACGTATATTAATTATATATATATGAGCTCAAAATGTCTCTTTAAACAAACTTGTTTATTAATATGTTCATGAACAAACAAGTCAAGCCAAGCAATAGAGTGTTTGAACTTGACTCGTTTACTAATCGAGTTGCAAAAAATATGTTTGAACTTGATTCGTCTAAGAAACAAATGAACACGAACCAAAGTTTTTGGGAGCCGAACTTGAACTACTTGTCGAGGGCTTGCTTTATTTACAGTCCTAATTATCGGAATTGTTCAAATATGAGGGGGTATAATTGGAGGGGTGTAATTGGGATTAGACCAAAATTCAGAGGTGAAAGTGAGATTAACCCAATTTATTTATTTTTTTAAAAAAATTAGGGGATTAATTGATTAACACTATGATCTTACATAGAGCAACATGACAACAAACACCATGAAAAAACCAATTTGAAATTTTGGAAGTTACCTTTTATTGATCTTGATTCTTGTAGGGGTTCGAATGTTAAATCTAATAATAAGAAATAGTTTCTATACTTATTACTGATCTAAGTAGGAAAATTATAACTTTATTGCTTTTGTGATGATGGTTACAAAACTGTGAGAAAGAGAGAAAACAACAGTATGAAAGCCTAATGAGCACTCCTCTCTCTAGAACTTTCTTTCTCTAAGTTATGAAGTCCCTTGAATATGAGGCATCGATCCTCTATTTATAAACACCGTGTCAAGCCAATCCTTCGTGAGATACCCTTGCCATGGCACTCCCTAGTCGCAACCTTGAATAAGGTATGTCGTGACATCCCTTCTCACGAGGCCATTTCGCGAGCACCGGTCGTGGACCCATATGCCATACTTCTCCATTTCATTTTTTGATGTCATAGCCATTTCCTAGGTCATGTACTTTCGTATGCGTACCCCTTTCATTACCTTGAATGCTATTGATCTATCTAAGGCTAAGGTACTTTTCCTTTAGTTAATATCAAGTGTTCCCATAGATTCCCTTCTAGCACTCCCTATGCGAGAAACGTATAGGGTTTTGGATTTTTATGTCAACTATGCCCTTATCAAACTTATGTAATTACCCCTTTGTAATGCTCCTCTCACGTATTACTTTTTTCGAAAACCCCTTGGGCCTGTTCCAATATTATATTGATTTGGACCGCGGCCTTATCCGCGACCCTACCTCCCCTTCGCGACCTTTCCATTACAATTCTAAACCTTCTTCCATCATATGTAATCTGTCTTCCAACTTTTTATGGTATTCTACCCATCATAATTGAAGATGCAGTAGCCACAACTCAACTTTATTTGTACTCTCTATTACTCCCTATAATCAACTGGACATGACTGGAAAAGTTGGTGAATTCGATTCTGAGAGGGACCCCAAATTTAATTAATTAGGACACAAGCCTAGGGCCATACCCTATAAGACTGGGCCTTAGATTTTGTCTCACCAACAGTAGTTGCAGCCTACATTAGAAAGGACCCTAAAGTTGACAATTAATGGGCTTGAGGAGTCAACTAATTTAGCTTATTGGATAGCTTGAATTCTTAAATTGGACAGTCGCAGGTGAATAATAGGCCTAATATTCATTGTTGTATATTCAATTCATTAGTACCAAAAATAAAAATATTAAATCATCTATTTTCTGAAATAATCTCTCCAAAACAAGAGAAATCAAACTATCCATTTAGTCATTTCATTACGTGTTACGTTTAAGGAGGAACAATATATTTCACCTACTTGATAATTTTTATTTAATACTTGAGAGTGAGACACAAATATAATTATGCTTACTGTAGATGCAGGAAATTACACAATTATTCAATACTTTATTCACAACTTCGATCACATATATATACACTTTAAGATGGGCCTTTGCCCATTTAAAATGTCTATCACTGCCTCAATTTCAAGAGAATTTTCCATATCCCTTTCCATTATTACCTCTATCCCTTGATTGAAGGGATTGATTTCTTGTTGCCCACTCATTTCTTAGAAGCTCGACAGGCTTGGCCCATCAGAACTTATGGTGGCTCAACCTATTTAGGCTATATATTTTTGCTATTACACAGGCCCCTAAGGTTATGGGCTTATAAATTTTACCTTTTGGGCCCATGATCGAATATCAATAAATATATACATGCATTTGTTTGGGAAATGGTGATGTGGTTAATCATTCAATGTGGAAGTTGGTAAATAATCATTTGAATTTCAAATTGACGGCTCATGATCCCTTGTTCTTCGTGCTTTTGGGATTGAAAAGACGGCGCATGTCGTTTGGACTTCGTGCGCGACTGTTGATCTGCCCGAGCTCTTCTATAAAAGCATGGCTTTGCCATTTTGCACTCCACATTCTCAAAGATTTTGCAAATACATTTCTCTCTCTACTACTTTATTAAAAATTGCCCTTTGCCTTTTTCTGATCGGACAACATTTGACGAAGTAGCTTCCAGATCACACCAAAGGCTTTCGCACCTACCACTCCCTTTTTGCGTAAGTTCGTTTCCCTTGATTTTCATTTTTCCCTTCACCCCTCAAACACTTATATCCTCTTCTACCTTTTTGTAGTGAACAAATGTCTGGTAGCGATGACATTAGGTTAATATATGAGATCATTTTATCCTCTGGAAATGACCCTGCAACCCTCAGTAGTAGTAGTCCATCCTCTGTCCGATTAGAGACTTTTGTGCCTACGCGTCCCTCATCTAGCCCCAATCTAGCGGATCCTTCAGTGAATAGAGAGTATCCAGTTAAGGAGGACCCTTCTTATGATGAGGGACCCGTGAACCCATCTATTCCAACCCCCTTCATTATCGCCCCTCTTAAGGAAAATTCGAGGACCGTAGTAGATATCAAGCGTCTTAGGGTTGACGCTGATGTACCCAAAGACGTGCATCTAGTCCCATATCCCCGACATCTAGAATTTACCCGGAGTGAAGGGGTGGCACCAGGAAGTATCCTTCTTTTTGTCGTACGCTTGAAAATTCTTAAATTTCTCATTCACCTCTTTTTTCATTATGTCTTGTTCATGTTAGGTTTAAGCCCCCTTCAACTCAACCCTAACAACATTAGGACTCTAGCCATGCTTTTTTTGTACAATAGGAATTTAAACCTCGATCTAGGTCTGGCCGATCTGCTTTTGTGCTACTTCTTCCAGAATGCTAGGGACAATAAAGGCAGATAAAACCTCTTCCCCTTCCAAGGTAAGGGCATCTGCTATGACAAGGAGAAATCCGATAAATGGTGGAAAGAACGGGTGGTTGTAGTTAGTGGTAGGTGGCTCTACCCATTCTCCCTGACCTATCCGATCCCTAGAGTCTTCGGTCCTATTCGTCTCCCCGTCTTCCGTCCCCTCCATAAAGCGATATGCTTTTGTGACCTTTGTGACTTTCACCGGGGAGAGTATGTCTTCAAATTTTTCGGGTTTCATGATAGGGAGCTGACTCCGGGCCCCATTCTGGCAAGATTTAAGCTTCTGAGATAACGGATCTGGGGTAATGTCCGATCAGCCACCGAGACCTTAACCTCAGATAACCTTGAAGCCATTTCTAACTTGGGCATTAGTGTTGATAGGATGGAGATTCCTCTAAAGCCCATGTCCAGATGTACTCAAGTCCCCAACACATTTATGCAACGTCAGGTGTGCAAAAATATGTGGTTAAAAATAACACATTAACGGCTCTAGGTTTTACCCTACGCAAACGCACATATCAATTGTTGAATAGCAAATAGATTGAGTAAGGGATATCGATCCCACAAAGACTGAGATTGTTCACTTTAGCAATTCAAAAACATTGAATTATATTTTTGAAAATTGTTTGTATTGGTGGTTGACAGACCAAATTATCTAATCTTAACTAAATTAACTAAAAAATAAAGTGAATTGGTTATGATTCATATGAGAGAGAAAACTAGAGTTTTCATCACTCCACCACTAACCGCATAATATAGTTTATCAATGTATCAATTGTAAGAAGGCAATTCATAACTGTGAATCAGGTCATACCGTAAATAGCTAAATACGACCCTAAAAAGAAGTACCATCAATTGGATTGCGCCAACCCGTCTCATGACTGACCTAACTAGTACAAGCCAATTATATTACTTTAATCTACTCATAATGTATGAAAATAAACTAAAGCATGTCTATATTAAATCACCAGGGCACGACCTGTGTCAACCTAGGATTTCAAGTTTCATTACCACCATTGTGTAGAAAACCATGATTAAGCATTCGAGTTCCAGCCCATAGTGAATAATCATAATTGTGCAAAACTATATATTCATTCTATCTAAGATAAGAATTTATAACAAACATATAATTTTATATTACAAATCAGTATGGTCTCTTAACTACTACAATCATCACAGTATGGTCAACAATTTCCCCTCTTTACAATTGAAAACAATGAAAGAACTACATTACTTGGATAAAGTTTTACTAGAAAATCCTAGATACCGAGTTAGTTGGCCATAAAAGATGGTGACTGCATCGTTGATATAGAAACGCTCTCCATAGTCTTCTTCTCCAGATCTCTAGGTTTGAATATGGCTATCAACAGCAACAAGTATGAATGAATGAACAACCTCCAAAAACTTACGTCTGAACTCTCCAACCCAACAGAACCACCTAACTCTGATGTATGGTCTTGTATATATAGGCAATGGCATAGATAGGCCATTTTCAGTCTTTTCACACTAAAACTCATGCAAACCCTAAATTCTCATATATATAAGTGTATATACATGTATACAGAGATCTAGAGTCATACACACTTCTTCCAATTAAGCCGAGGGTGAAATAGGAAAAATTCGAGACGGACGTTTTGGTGTATTTACAAAGAAAAGTGATTTTTCACAAAATACCTATGTTTTTGCCTACGTTTCCAGTTTCAAAACGTGGCTGGAAAACACATTTCTACGCTTGGAGGTACGCTTAAGCCTACTATGCTTGAAGCATATGACCCCTACGATACTTTTTGCTGAAGATGACGGTTTCGGAAAATGTTGTTTTTGTCCTTCGGGAGCCATTTTTATCTCGGACTACCCCTTTGACTCTCCTCTTGGATAGAAAGAACATACTATTCAGTTAATTCACCGAAGTTAGCTTCATTTCTTCATTAAGCTCCTAAAACATGTTCTAACACGCAAACGCAATAAAAATACCAAATAATGGAATGAAAGAAGGTAACAATAGTGAGTTAATGGGTCAAAATGACTATTATTTGACACATATCACACCCCTAAACTTACATATTGCTAGTCTCTTAGCAATAAACTCAGTGAACTTTTCTTGTGATGATCTTCTTAATTTAACTACTCTAACTATTCTAACTAATCTAACATAATCCCTTACTTTCGTGAGAGTCAACGATTACACTTAGCACGTGTAACAAGCCTTTTAAACCCCTAGGTTACGCCTAGTGGACGAGTGAAGTCTCGTGAAGGTTTCCATTGATGGTACCTACAAACATCTCAGTTCTCTATAATCACCCAGTCATGAATTTACACACAAGTTCAATCAAATCATGATATAATGCAAAAGACAACATGGATGCAAATACTCTCACTCACTACCAAATAACAATTATATCAAGCTTTATGTCATGAATGGTTCCCACTAAAGTGAATGATTTCGCTACTTTCTACTTAAAATCCAGACAACCTTCCATGATTTTGTGAACACTCAACTATGATATTTCAGTTTCTCTTCTCCTACTTTATTGATCAAACTTTTCCATTTTTAATAAAAACATATCTTTCCATCTTTTCACTTTTCATATCTTTTTGTCTATCTAAGTCTCTAAACTTTCTAGTGGGGATTTTTAGTCCTGACTAACTGGGCCCGAGTTTCTTTCATAGGATTTATGTTCATCAGTTTTCTCCCCTTTAAACGCGAACAGTGATATTGGTGATACCATGGCCCGGTTATTCAGATCAAAAAACTGTTTTTTGCATTTTATTTTCTCAAAATAATTTTTTTTCAATTTACTCCATTTCAACCGTAACATCTCCCCATCTCCCCTTTTATCATGGAAAAATTATTTTTCAATTACATAATAAAAAATCAACCTATTTCTCATAGTAAATGTGTGTTTGTGCTTATAGGTCAAAGTCGTCTTTCTTAATTTTAATTTCACTCATTCACTCACCTATGCAAAACCACATCACTTCACTAACTCAATCTAATCATTACTCTCATGAATAGGAATATCACATTACATACTACTCATGCATCATATTCAAAAACTCAATCAAATTGTAATGCAAACCATTTATGTGTGAAAACAAAGAACTGCTCCAAAATTTTAAATTTTCAATTTTTTTCAAAATCTTTTTATTCCTTGTAATACTATACCCTTACCCCCAAACTTAAATCAGTCCATGTCCCAATGGTCAAAAATAATATAGGAGAACAGATACAGTTATCCTTGAAACTTAATTATGGATTCAAAGCAAAGCGCAAATCCTCTCCCCCAAACTTGAATTGGATTACCTGTAGATATATACAACAAAACACAAATACCCAATCATAGCAAAGGAAAATAAATTTAAAAAATATCCAGAAATTCACACAAAATTTTCAAGGATCAAATATATATATATATTTTTAGAATAATAAAAAAAAAGGTATGATTTGACCTTAAGGGCCTACAATCCTAAAAAAACAAAGACATGGCCTAAAGGGTCTGCCGTCCCTAAAAACAAAATAAAATATAAACAAAAATCCTAACCCTAAATATAAACCCTAATCTTCATCATCTTCTTCATCACTTGACACGACATTTTTTAATGATATCCGGCAGTCTGCAGTCTCTGTCAACTTTTCTAAATCTTTCTCCGGATATATTTTCATAATTATCCATCGCATCTCATCCAACTCCTCCATCCTATCACCTAACTGCTCGGCAATGATCTTTGATAACAGAAATGAGTATGGAAGATAATGTTCAAATCTATCAGCACCCGCCCATTCTCTACTCACAATTTCTCGGACAATCGACATCTCGGCCATAATCAATGTTGGAATACATACTTCATACCCATGAGTTAGGGCATACAAAGTTCTAAGCATAGTGTGATCTCTCGTACTAGTCCGAATAATTGGCCGAAGTTGAGCCGCAACGATGTAATCCAAATAAAGCAAATCCGACTTCAACCACCAATTATCATATGTCTTATCTCTTGGATCTTATACTGCACACAATTCCCGAACCATCTCCTCATCCTTATGTGGCCATACTATGGGATGTTACTTCAATATTCCTTGCAAGTTTACCGAAGTACCGATTGGTATATTCCACGCATCGGCAATACTTCTTATTCCAATCACAATAGGAGCACTCCACTGAGTCACTTTGGCCTTCATAACCTCAATTCCTAATGGTCCCAAAATTGTCATATTTTCATAGAAATTTTAGACCAAGCCCGGATACACCTTTTTGCCTGCCTGTTTTTCTAAACTTTTCAATCATCGTTCTTTAAGGATTTTCCTTCTAACCATAACTAATACTCGGTTCATCCTCTCCGGATAAAATATCTTTTCAAATTGCAACCTACACTGCAAAAATGATTTTGGTGTAGTTCAGCTTCCATTCCGACTCATAGTGCCTTCATTCGTGTTTTTCATATCCACATATGGTTCCGTACCTTCTATGAATTCTTCCAGGTCGGAATAATCTTCATTAGCATTATTTATACTAACCCCCTTGAGATAGACAGAATAGAAGAACAACAGAAGAAAAATATATATTCTAATGTTCACTCCTTGAGAATTGTGTCTACTCTATAGATGCATTTATAGATGGATGTAGTAGAATTAGAAGAGAAAAGATTTAAAACCCTTAGCTGACTAGGAAAGAGGAAGCAAATAACTAATCCAACTCTAACTTGTATTTGCATTCCGTCTCCTTGTCAGATTAGGATTACTCTAAAAAGTCAACAAAAATTCTACAAAAAATCCTAAAAATAACTTAAACAAATCCTAATACAAGTACAAGTACAAGTACAAACCAGGCCAAAATACCCCTTAAACGGGTTAAATTTGCAAATTTTCAAAACTCACCTCGCTATACCGTACGCTTCCAGCGTAGCTACGCTCCAAGCGTATCTTGAAGCGTAGGTTGGCCTGAATTTTTATTTTTTATTATTTTTTTAAATACACTCATCAATCCAACACATACACCCCCAAAGTTAAATGCACAAATGTCCACATAGTGCATTTTAAATTATTGAAAGAATTCAAACTATCAGCACATATAAAATACGCGTAAAAATCCGGGGATATATCCAACTCAATATAATTGATCAACAAAACTTCAATTTTATACACTATGAAAATATCAAAAACATTTAGAAGATAATTGTTTAAGCAGTTACATCAAGCCCTATATGGAACGATCCGCTCGATAATTTATCTCTAATGTATAAAAATAAAAATAAAATAAAAACCTAACTAAAACTAAACTAAGCCTCATCATCCGAGGGTGGTGGCATAGGTGGAATCTGCATACCCATATGCTGACTCATACAGCCAAACCAATGAAATAACCGTCTCTGATCTCTCCATCGGGCATGTCTTTCTGATAGGTGCTCAATATTGGTCATTTTTCGCCCCTATCTTGCGTTTGTTATGTCTTTACATTCTGCTACTTAGTATTTTTATCCCGTTTGTGTGTGTAAGCATGTTTCAAAAGCTTAATGAAGAAATATAGTTAATCTCAATGAATTAAATGAGTTTGTCACTACAAGAAATCTCGCTTTAAGTGACAGTCCAAACTGTTGCTAAAAGTTCAAAACCCGTCTTTAATGCTCATAAAAGATCGTCACTAAAACTTGCATGACAAAAGGTTTTTAGCGACGCTTATTTTATACCGTCGCTAAAAGTGAGGTTATTAGCGACGGTCTAGACTGTTGCAAATAGTACTATTATTAGAGACCGTCGCAAATAATATTATTATTGGCTAGTACTATTATTAGCGACGGTCTAGACCGTTGTCAATACTAATTATTAGCGTCGGTTAGACCGTTGCCAATAGTATAGTATTAGCAACGGTTATATTGTCCCTAATAGGTTTTAATGACAGTCATAATGTCCCTAATACCTAGTTCTTTTTGCCAAAACAATGTTATATTGGTGATGCTTTGAGAATGTTTTTTCCACAGTCATACCGTTCCTAATAAAAAAAAAATTATTTTTTCATTTAATTCATTGGTTTGATCACTTTAATTTTCTAAAAATATAAATTCTCAACGCCGCATAAAAATGCAATAACTTATATATTTATATAAACTTGTCCATCCTAAAACTTGTAAACAAAAATTGAAGCGGAATAATAAAGCTTCAATGTCAAAGTTGCTAAACAGAATACCATCACATGCAACATTATATCGAAAGCATTTGATGGCATACAAGTCATCCTAAAGGACTCCAAAAATAACATTAATTCGGAAGTCATCCAGAAGCATGATCCTTCTCTACATAAAACCTGAAATAAAAAATTAACAATTTAGATACCACCATTTTTTTCACTTTAAGGTCATAATTATAGAGGCAAAAGTCCAAACAACAGTTTCACTAAAACAAAAATAAGAATAATAATGATAAACCAAATCAGCAAAGGAAATAATGGAAAAGGAGGCAAATCAGATTTAGAGATTTAGAAATACTGATACAACTCACATCTACTGTATAACCTACATGGAAATTACCCAAAAATCAACTAAAGGAAATTAACAAAGTGAATGATATATGAAATCAACATTTTTTTTCCTGATTTCAACATGCAAGCATGGAGAAGCATATATATATATATATATATATATATATATACCTTCTGGTGTGGTAATCTCTGAGAATATGTTCTTGCACAGTCAAAATTTACCAAGTCACCATCGGCATCAATCTACAAGAAAAAGACAACTATATAGGTTAAGCAATTGCATTTTTTTCAGACAGTAGTAAACAAGTTGGTATTTTTGGCTACAACTGCTATTTAAAACTTAAGAGATATGTTCCTAAGGCAATAACTGGAAAATAACGTAGATCAAGCTATATCTTCATACTGATCAATTGTTAGAAAAATCAATTTTAGGCAACTTAACACTGAAATCAAATAAATCTAATATATTTGATTTCCAGGAATATCAGTGACTATCCTAAAATTTAACAAAACAAATGGAAAAAAATAAAATAAAATTAGCTATCTACAAAATTTACAAAATCTATATATGCATATAGATAACAGTACTACTACATAAATAAATGAATTACCAGAACATCCTAATTGTCTATGGCAAGGAGCTTTGAGATTAAATCTCTTTGGGAGGCCAAGAAGTTACCAGAACCTTTGTCATGACCTGATTGTAGTTGAATTCCTATTCAGGATTAGTTACATAAATATAGAGATTTCGTTGACTAAATTCTTACACAAAAAAAACATATTTGACAAACATAATATAATTAAAGTAATATACATGCAAAAATAATATAATTACGAAAGAAATTAATTTAGTATTAACATAAGGGAATTTTTTTAACTAAAGTTATAAAAATATATTTGATGAAATATTAAAGGTTACAACTCTTTCTAACATATATGAATCAAAACTTAATAATATTGCTCAATGAAATTCTTTGAACAAAATAGATAATTTATATTTATATTTATATTTAAAAATAATAAAATTTGTATAAAAAATTAAAATCTTTGCACTTTATAATGTATTTTTTTATTAAATATCATACATTGGTGCCTTATCAAAATTAAAAAAAAAATACAAAATTTAATAATATTCATAATTTAATGTCATTTATTATATGATTCAAATCACAAAGATAATTGGTGTCTTATCAAATAAAATTATAAAATTAATAATATCCAAAATTTAATATCACTTATTATATAATTTATAAATGAGGAGTAGAAAATTCATATTACCATAGAATTAAAATTGTGAAAGTGTACAAAACTTAGGGTTTCTTTTCCTTCTTTTCAAATTTTGGTAAATGAAAAGCGCCAAAATTACCGCTTCAAGGCACACTAAATTTTTTATTAGAAAATTAAAAATTACGCTCACAAATAATAAAATAAAATTTAAATAATAGTACAATATTAATTATTTTTTGTGAATATTTTTTAAATATTTTTTAAAAAAAACGTATTTTATAACCTTTTTTATTTATTTAAATGAATTAATTATTAATGACCTGATATTACTCTTGTGATATTACTACAATTATAATTTCAAATTAATATAAATCCCCAATTCAATTGAGTAAAATTGAATTCAATTAAATAAGCTCAAATTCAATTGAGTTCAGTTAAGTAAAGTCACAACTAAATTGAGTGAAATTATGTTCAATTAAGTAAACCTCCAATTCAATTGACTGAAATTGAGTGAAAATAACCAAAACCCCAATTCGATTAAGTGAAATTGAGATCAATTTGGTAAAAACCTCTAATTGAGTGAATTTGAGTTCTATTAATCCTCAATTCAATTGAATAAACTCAAATTCAATTGAGTGAATTTGAGTTCAATTAAGTAAACCGCCAATTCAATTGGGTGAAATTATGTTCAATTAAGTTACCTCTAATTCAATTGCTGAAATTGAATGAAAATAAGTAAACCCCCAATTTGAGTAAGCGAAATTGAGTTTAATTAAGTAAACTCCTAACTCAATTGAGTTCAATTTTTTAAATCCTAAATTAATTATGTGAAATTCAATTCAATTAATTAAGCAAAACTCCCGATTCAATTGAATGTATAAATTTGGCGACGGTTTGAAAGTCCGTGACTAAAAATATGGGTATTAGCGACAGTTTAAAATTTCCGTGACTAATAAAAATGACATTTAGTGACGGTTTTACAGCTTTAGCGACGGTTTGAAAAACCGTGACTAAAAGCATGCGTATTAGCGACAGTTTAAAATTTACGTGACTAAAAAAAATGACCTTTAGTGACGGTTTTTCAACTTTAGCGACGGTTTGAAAAACCGTGACTAAAAGTGTGGGTATTAGCAACAGTTTAAAATTTCTGTGACTAAAAATATGACCTTTAGCGACGGTTTTGTACCTTTAGCGACGGTTTTAAAGTTCGTGGCTAAAAATATGCGTATTAGCGACAGTTTAAAATTTCCGTGACTAAAAATGGACTTTTAGCGACAATTCTTGAGGGTGTCTCTAAAGGACCGTCACTAAAAGTTTGATTTCTTGTAGTACGTGTTCGTTTCTATCTCGAGAAAGGAATAAAGAGGTGTTTTAGAGCAAAGAAGAGCTACCGGAGGACAAAATGCTCATTTCCCGACATCATTATCTCACCGAAGGGTAAAAATATCATTTTCAAACATTATTACTTCACCCAAAAGCATCGGGAGTCAAAGGCGACCAGTCTAGCTCAAATATGAAAAAATGAGTTTTTACAACAAAAGATGCATCATAGCCTACGTTGTCAGAGAGAAAAAGAGGCAGATTAGACCTAAGCTATGCTTTGATTCGTACCCTATGCCCAAGCGTAGGTTGGGAGTGTAGGTCCCACCTTGTGGCCACGTGATCCCTTTACGTGCAGAAGTTGTTTCGAAATTTTCCAATTTTGTCCCTGCTTTGATATTTTAAGTGATCGGTGATTCCAGACCTCTACATATGGGCTTTTACATCATATTTTAAAGACATTATTCATGTATTATGAAATTACAGAAAAGGGAAACCATAAGGGTTTCCCTCACTTGTCTATAAATATAAGAGGGTTAGGTTTGAAGTTCTGGTTCTAATTTTCACGCACGTTCATTCATAGAGTTCTCACGTTCAAAGTTCAGACTTACTTTCATTGAAGAGAACCACCATTGAAGACCTAGAGATTCGAAGAAGAAGGCCATGGAAAGCGTTTCTACACCGACAATGCATATTCTCTCAACCATTATCAACTAATTCGGTATCTAGGGTTTTCTCGCAAAACCCTAGCCAAGTAATGTAGTTCTAATTTTATATTCAATTGTAGAGAGGGGAAACTGTGACTATACTGTGATGATTGTGTTAGATGAGAGACCGTTTTTATTCGTGATACAAGTTTATATATTTGAATTGATTCTTGTCTTAGACTTTTCGAATATATTTATCTTACACAATCACAATTACTCACTATGGGATGGAACTCGGATACTTAATCTGTGATTTTTTACACAATGGTGGTCATAAAACTCGAAACCCTAGGTTGACACAGGTCATATCCTGAAAAACGGATATAGACGTGCTTTAGTTTATTTTCATGCTTTAATTTACTTTTCTACATTTACTTTCTATCAGTAGTTGGCATGCGCTAATCAGTTTAGTCTTGAGATGGGTTGTCACGATCCGGTTGAGAATAATCTTTTTTGGGGTCAAATTGTTGGCACGGTGCGACCTGATTCACAGTCAATGGATCGCCTTCATGCAATTGAAATAGAATTTGGACTATGTTATGCGATTAGTGGTGGAGTGAGCAAACCCTAGTTTTCTCTCTCTCTGAATCACAACCATTATTTATTATTGTTTTCTATTTTATTTTCATTAGTATTAGATAATTCACAAAACCAAACTCTGTTCAAAAAAATATAATTCAGTGTTTTTAGACTATTGAAGTGAACAATCCTCGTCTCTGTGGGATCGATATTTCCCTACTCAAGAAAAACTGTCTACAATTGATCTGTGCGCTTGCAGAAGGGTAAAACCTAAAGTGTCGTTAAGGCATCGTTTTTAACCACATATTTTGCACACACCTGACGCCCATCACTCTCATCTGCCAAAGTCCACTCTATCTCCTACATCCGTGTAATCAGAGCATCAAACTATGCCTGAGATAGAGTTAACAGTACCACCCACAGGTACCTCTGGCAACACAACCTCCTCCTCAGCGGCCGACATCTATGGCATATTCGCATCATCTGCAACCTCAGCCTCCTGAGCCATACCTGCATCAGCCTGACCAATATCAGCAGCCTGCTCCTAAGCCTGTGCACCTGGTAATACGCCGAACACTGGTCAGAGTCGCATAATATCATCTACATGCAACCAGGTCCAGACACCAGTCCACATCCCTCTGGCATATGGGGTACCCTCTCAGAATCTGTTTTACTCACCCGCATCGATCTCGATCCCTGCGTCCAGCATAATCTTCATCACCAAGCACGAGAATCAAATCTGAAACAAACACTGACCAACCTTTGTCTTCTTACGTAGATGAATATAATGTGTATATAAGCCCTCCCAAAAAATACGTGAGATAAAAATCCACCGCCCGAACTCGAATGCGTAGTGGAGGGCCGGAAATGGCGCATAGCACATGGTCACGTGGCTATGCGAAAGAATCTGAGATTGAACTATCACATCCAAGAACTATAGCATAGGATGATAATTCGCCTTCTTCGTGCAGTTTCGATGATCATCGGCTCACTACCCAGCAGTCTGAAATGTAACCAACTCAAAAATAGATGGGAATATCTCAAGCATAGGTTGGAACACAGCAGCTAGCTCGGGTGAACACTCGTCCGGAATACCCCATGCCTCAGCAATAGTCTGTGGAGTAATCTCGATCTCTATACCTCGGACCACTGTCCGTAGTCTCAATCCCTTACTGAAATGGCGCATATGTAGCCAGAACTCCCAAATCATATCCTCACAAATGTGCGGGGTAGTTAAGGCAAGAATAGGCAATAGACGTCGAGCTCTCAATCGGCCGATCATCCAGGCAGGTACTAGCTGTAAATCCTTGAATATCTGTAATAAGTATGTCCGCTCCTGCTGATACCCCTTTCGGATCGCCCGGTCTAGTAAATCTTCTACCGATGTTATCCTCCACAGGTGGCTCCAGTACCCTCTCATCTGCTCGATCATCGCCCTGAATGGCGTCCTCCTCCTGCTCAACACCCTCTGTATCCTCATGCATCTCCTCAGCCTGCTGCTCCGACATAAGTGGCGGTGATGGTGCCCGTGGAGCAACTGGCTCAACCACTAAGCAACCATGTGGTAATTAGATGTCGCGCCTCTGTGTAGAGCTCTCTGGCACCTCTGCCTCAACAGACGAGAAAGATGAGGATGTCGAGTCGACATACAATGGCCTCCTGGCGCGTATGCTACGGAGGCGAATAGGGGACGGTGCAGGAGATGATGATCTAGACATCTGTCGCACCGGTGGATCAGCCGCAACGACGGTCTGAGCCACTCACCTCGCCAATAACTTTGTCGTGCCATGCCTATAATAGGGAATTTTCGAAAAGTAAGCAATAATGAAATAGACAGCGAATCAAACTCAAACTATATCTGAATATATCCAATACGACAATTAAACAAACCTTCATCCCAAAAATTCGATATTTAATCCGATTTCGAAATAAAAAAAACTCAACTTTTTGAAAACGGATCAAAACACGATTTTGATCGGGCTCGTTCATCAATACTAGTTTAGAATAGTTAAATAAGTCATGAGATATCAAAATAATGGAAAAAACTCTCCGAATCGAGATAAACGATGGATTTCCAAAATTTGAGTTTCAAAGACTTTTCGAGTTCTTCACGCAAATCCGGACAAATCACCAACTAATCTAATGATCTGCTGGAAAAGAATGATGAGGAATCGGATGGTTAAATGGTAGGATCAAACCTCTTGAAGAATGGTGAAGAATTGAGGGAGAGAAAGGAGTTTGAATGGAATGAGGGGGAAAACTTGACGACGGGCCTGTTTATAACAGGCATGTAGCTACGCTTCAAGCGTAGCTTGACCTATGCTTGAAGCGTAGGTCCCTGGCCCAAAAAAATAATTTTGCTATTTTCTTCATCGTCTCGTCCCGTATGAAACTCCACACTTCCTAAATGTTTCCTAGGCTTCAATAACACTCCATACTTAAATGATGATAGCCTCGTGACTCGATTTTACGGACTCGATTTTACGGACTCGATCTTAAATACCGAAATAACTAAATTACTGTCTACAGATACAAACTAGGTTTCAAAGTTACTCTTCTTTACCTAGTACCAATTTTTAACGTCATTGGTACGACACTGCTGCTTCTCAATACTCTGGATCAAGCTTATCCAGCTTGAGTGGTGGTTTAGTTAGATTGATCATTTCCACCACACACTCAACTAGTTGAACCTCTATATAATGCTTTAATCTCTGCCCATTCACTACAAAATTATTTCCAATGTTAGGATCATCGAGCTCCACTGCTCCATGGGGGAAAACCTTCGTAATCTTGTATGGCCCATCCCATCTTGATTGGAGCTTGCCAGGAAACAGCTTGAGTCTCAAATTAAATAGCTAGACTTTTTGGCCAGGCTTAAAAACTTATTTTCTAATATGTTTATCATGAAACACTTTTGTTCGAGCCTTTTAAATCCGAGAATTTTCATACGCATTATTTCTCAATTCCTCAAGCTCTTGAAGTTGGAGTTTCCGCTGCGCACCAGCTTTCTTTATATCGAAATTCAATCTTTGAACAACCCAATATGCTCAGTGTTCCTGCTCTACAGGGAGATGACATGTTTTACCATACACAAGACGATATAGTGACATACCAATTGGTGTTTTAAACGTAGTTCTGTACGCCCAAAGTGCATCATTTAGCCTTCGAGGCTAATCCTTCAAATCCGGACGCACAATTGTTTCCAAAATATTTTTAATCTCCTTATTAGAAACCTTCACTTGACCTTGTGATTAGGGGTGATATGGCGTACCAAATCTATAAGTGACACCGTACTTTTCATAAAGTGCGGAGAGAAACTGGTTGTCAAAATGGCTTCCACCATCAGTGATCAGAACTCTTGGTATTCCAAATCGTGATAAAATATTCAATTTTACAAATTCTTCCACCATGTCATAGTCAGCACGTTTGGTGGCTATCACTTCTACCCATTTTGAAACATAATAAACCCCCACAAATATGTACTCCTTCTTATCTGCTTTCGGAAATGGTCCCATAAAATCAATACCCCACACATCAAATAATTATATAATCAGAATCGGGGTTAAAGGCATCATGTCTCATCGAGATATGAATCCAAGCTTTTGACATCGCAAACATGTCTTGCAAAACTCGAAAGCATCTTTGAATATGGAAGGCAAGTAAAATCCACTCTGTAGCACCTTATGGGCTGTCTTCTGAGCTCTGAAATGCCCTCCACACTCCAGCATGTGATAAAATTTCAGTATGCTTTGCACCTCACTCTCGAGGATGCATTTTTTGATAATTTAGTCAGAGTAATACTTGTACAAACGCGGATTATCCCAGATATATAATTTGACTTAGCTGAAGAATCGGTCTTTCTCATTCTTAGACCATCCTTTTGAGATTCGACCTGTGGCTTTATAATTGACAATGTCAGCATACCACGGTATTTGTTCCACCACAGTCACATTGAACAGATGTTCATCCGGGAAAGAATCCTTAAGAGGAGTAATTTCCTTTGTGGATTCGACAATAATCCTTGACAAATGATCCACAACAACATTCTCTGACCCTTTTTATCTTTGATTTCCAGGTCGAATTCTTGTAGCAACAAAATCCACCGAATCAGTTGGGGCTTAGAGTCTTTCTTTATCAACAAATGCCTCAAAGCGGCATGATTCGAGTAAACAACGACCTTGGTACCCAATAGATATGATCAGAATTTATCCAAGGTGAAGACAACTGTCAGCAACTCCTTCTCGGTAGTTGTGTAGCTCAAATGGCAAAGTCCAGTCTGGCAGACGAATAATCGGGGCTGATGATAGTTGAGCACGCAGCTCCTCAACGGTATGAAGGCACTCTTCATCAAAAACAAAAGTAACGTTCTTAGCCAATAAATTGCATAATGGGAGGGCGATTTTGCTGAAATATTTGATAAACCTTCGGTAAAACCCTGCATGGCCCAGAAAAGAGCATATCTGCTTAACAGATATGAGAGGAGGCAGTTTTGAAATTAATTCAACTTTTCCTTTATCTACCTCTATCCTTCGCTTAGATACAATATGACCTAGTACTATCCCCTCTTGAATCATAAAATGACTATTTTCCTAACTTAGGATTAGATTCGTCTCTTTGCACCTCTTAAGTGCTAGTTCTAAATGTTTTAAACAGTCTTCAAAGGTTTCCCCAAAACCGAGAAGTCATCCATGAATACTTCAAAAAAAATTTCTTCCATGTCAGAAAAGATAGACATCATACACCGTTGGAATATTGTTGGCGCATTACACAAACCAAATGACATTCATCTATAAACAAATGTGTCATACGGACAAGTAAAGGTGGTTTTATCATGATCAGCATAATCAGTCGCCACCTGATTGTAGCCGGAATACCCATCCCGAAAGCATTAATAGCTCTGTCCGACTAACCTCTCCAGGATTTTATCAATAAATGATAATGAAAAATGATCCTTCCTGGTGTTCAGGTTGAGCTTTCTGTAATCAATACACACACACTACCATGTGGTCATGCGTTATGGAATAAGCTCACCTTTTGAGTTTGGCATTACTGTGATGCCCGACTTCTTTGGCACCACCTGAGTTGGACTTACCCGTGTGCTATCAAAAATGGGGTAAATGATACCCGCATCTAGCAATTTCACTACTTTTTTCATCACCGCCTCTTTCATGTTTGGATTCAGCCTTCTCTACATTTTCTTTGATAGTTTTGTATCATCCTCAAGATGTATGTGATGCATGCAAATCGAGGGATCTATGCCATTCAAATCAGCAACCCTCCATCCTATTGCCTCTTTGTTCTCACTTAGAATTGCGACTAGACTCGATTCCTATTTTTTTGTCAATTTTGAAGATATAATCACAGGAAGAGTCTCACCGGATTCCAAGAAAACATATTTCAATTTTTCAGGCAATTCCTTGAGTTCCAAGGTAGGAGGAGTAGTTAACGAGGGAATTGGTGGGATATTTGAAACTATCGGGAGCGGTTCAACCGGTTCTCACCATGGTTGAGTATATAAAACAGTCTCCATCATATCCAACTCTTCATTTTGCAGCTTCAAATGTGAATCCCAATCAGCCACTTCCTCATTTGGTCATTCTCTAGTCATAAATGACTCCAACTTGTCCTTCTCCAAGATTTGAATTGCAAAATCTGATATGATATCATCCAGTTCATCACACTCATTAATCTGAAAACATTCCCCAGATTCAAGCAATTAGTGACTTCCTTCGAACACATTCATCCTGACCTTCATATTTCCAAATGTCAGATCCATAGCTCCGGTTCTGCAATTGATGCATGCATTTTCCGTAGCTAAGAACGGTCTTCCCAGTATTACTGGAATGTGCTTCTTCGAGTCAGGGACAGGTTCTGTATCCAGGACTGCAAAATCCACCGAAAAATAAAACTTGCCCACTTGAACAATGACATCTTCAAGCACTCTTCTTGCCTGTTTGACTAACCGATCAGCGAATTGAAGTACGACCTCAGTGGGGCTCAACTTACCCAACCCTAGCTATTGGTAGACTGAATAAGGAAGCAAGTTAATACTCGCACCTAGATCAAGAAAAGCTCTACCAATTTCCTAGTCACCGATGACACATGGAATAGTGGGAGCATCGGGATCTTTCCTCTTAGGTGGAGTATCGCTTAAAAGCAATGATCTCACTTGCTCAGTCAAGAGTATTTTTGTTGGATTTTTTGATTTGCTCTGTCTCTTTTGGGTGCAAAGATACTTGAAAAACTTAATGTAAGGTGGTATTTGGGCAATTACATCTAAGAGAGGTAAATTGATCTTGATTTGTCAAAATGTTTCCAACAGATCATATTCTTTCAACTTTTCGTACTTGGCTGGCTCTCTAAGACATTGAGGAAATGGCACTGCCTCCTTGTAACTTGCCCTATCTGGCTCTTCATGTAATGTTTAATCGACATTGTCTCCTACTGAGGGTTGGTCTTTTTGCACTCTTTCAGCCTTTTTTCTTTTTGTTTCTTTCCTCTACTCTTCTTCAGTTTCCTTCCTTTGTTCTTCTTCTGCCTTCTTTTTTCTTTGCAACCTCTCTCCATGCTCTGCCTTAACTCAACTCTCCACTTCCCTTCCACTTCTTAAAGTCGTGATTACCTGAACCATTTCATTAGGTTCATTGACAAATGACCTGAGCTCCAGTGCTTGTTGTGGCCTTGGGTTAGTGACCGGCTGACTAGGTAATCTCCTTGGCTCTCTCACATTCCTTTCATTAACCATTTGGCTCATCTGCATATATAGTTGTGTCAATGATTAGGTATGAATACCTAGCTTGTTATGAATATCCAGTATAACTTGCTCTAACCTATTAGTCTGAAAACTGTGTGGAGAAGTTTGGCTTCTTGGTGGCTAGGCTTAGTAGTTATATAGCTGCACAGCTTGATTGTTATTGAATGACTAAAGAGCTTGGGAATTATTAGATGTTCTGGGTTGGTAATTGGACTGAGAATTTCTAGCCATAATTATTGGTTGTGAGTCGAATGATTATTGACTCTGTTGCAACCTTGGCTGTTAGTTATATGATTGTTGTCTCTCAGGGAACCTTGGTTGTGGGTTATATGACTACTGTCTGTCAGTGAACCTCGGTTGTGAGTTATATGACTGTTGTCTATCAGTGAATCTTGGTTGTTGATTGGATGATTGCCCTTGTTGGAACTTTGGTGGTGGATTCTTTACATTGGTAGATTTATAAGACAGAAGTGGGTGATTTCTTGCATTAGAGGTGTATGAATTGGTGAAAGGAGCATTATTGGAATAGTTCCACGATGCGTTGGCATCAGCGGCCATTATCTCCTGACAATCATATGGGGAATAATTAGCTTCAACTTTAAACATCTCTCTAGGAGGGGAATGACTTCGCTGCATAAAATTTTCAATTCTTTCTAATTTCTCTCCAAACAATTTCATGGTATCTTTCACATCATCATGCTCCACAACATAAGATTTTTCAGATCTCTTATCATGTTGTCCACCTCTAGACCTCAACTCATATTGATATTGGATTGTATTTTCACTGATATTATCAAATATCTCCAAAATTTCTTTAGCTGGCTTTAAAATAAACTAACCTTGTGTGGCCGCATCTGTCAAAGTCTTATGCGCCTCTCCAAGTTCTATGTAGAAATTTTTAACAATATCTTGATCAGAAAACCTATGGTGAGGACACTTATACATAATTTCACTATACCTTTCCCATGCATCATGAAAATGCTCACCAGGTAACTGCCTAAAGCTTTTGATTACATCTTATGCTTCTGAGGTCTTTCCTGTGGGATAAATTTTTTATGAATTCTCTCTTAAGGGCTTCCCAATCAATTTTAATTTCTTTTTCTAATTTGATGTACCATCTCTTAGCTCTTTCTTTCAATGGCCAAGGGAATAATCTCACTCGTAAGTCATTTTTAGGCAAATTGTCAAACCTAACAGTAAAGACTACCTCCAGGAAATCATTGATGTGTTGGTATGGGTCCTCTATCCTAAGGCCTGAAAACTTTGGAACATATTGATAATGTTTATCTTAATCTCGAAGTGCTTCGCTCCTTCTTCCTCCAAAAAATCAGCATAGGAATCGTACGCATCGGGCGCGTAATATCCTTTTAGTGATGTCTCTGGTTCCCTTTGTTGGTAGGCTCCTCGATCGGCCATTGTTTTCTCTTGTTGATGATGACGCTCTTCAATAGATTGAGGTAAACGACGGAAATTCTTTTCGATCTCAAGATCATACTCAACTAACGCAGTGCTTAAATTAGAACAGGTCGGTCTATCGGTCATACGCTACTCAAACAACTAATTTTTTTTCAAATTTTATTATATTTTTTTTCAAAATTTACTATATTTTTTTTCTCTTTTTTTTTATGAAATAAAATCTAATCTAAATTAACTACTTCTAAATTACAGAAAATAAAGCAAGAATTAATATGCAAAAATCTAAGTAACTAAAACTCACAAAAGTTCCAGATGCAACTTTAGAAGTTCTGCTCTTCCCTTTTACGCTCTTCAGAGTACTTGTCAATCACACAGAGATCTCACTTTAGCTACAGCTACAATAACGCAATGCAAATAAATTATTAAAGCTATTGAATAATGCTTAGTCCCCGGCAATGACGCCAAAAACTTGATGCGACGTCAGGTGTGCAAAAATATGTGGTTAAAAATAACACATTAACGACTCTAGATTTTACCCTACGCAAGCGCACATATCAATTGTAGAATAGAAAATGGCTTGAGTAAGGGATATCGATCCCAAAGAGACTAAGATTGTTCACTTTAATAATTTAAAAATATTGAATTATATTTCTAAAAATTGTTTTCTTTGGGTGGTCAAAGACCAAATTATCTATTTTAACTAATAATTATCTAAAAAGCAAAGTCAATTGATTGTGATTCAAATGAGAGAGAAAACTAGAGTTTTCATCACTCCACCACTAACCGCATAATATAGTTCTTCATTGTATCAATTGTAAGAAGGCGATACATAACTATGAATCAGGTCGTACCGCAAATAGCTAAATAAGACCCCAAAAAAGAGTACTATCAACCGAATTACGATAACCCGTCTCATGACTGACCTAACTAGGACATGCTAATTATATTACTCTAATCTACTCCTGATGCATGAAAATAAACTAAAACATGTCTATATTAAATCTCCAAGGCACGGCCTGTGTCAACCTAGGGTTTCAAGTTTCACTACCACCATTGTGTAGAAAACCATTAAGCACCCGAGTTTCAGCCTATAGTGAATAATCATAATTGTGCAAAACTATATATTCATTCCATCTAAGACAATAATTTAGAATAAACATATACTTTTATATTACAAATCAGTACGATCTCTTAACTACTACAATCATCACAGTATGGTCAATAGTTTCCCCTATTTACAATTGAAAATAATGAAAGAATTATATTACTTGGCTAGGGTTTTGCTAGAAAACTCTAGATACCGAGTTAGTTGGCCATGGAAGATGGTGACTGCATCATTGACGTAGAAACGCTCTCCATAGTCTTCTTCTTCGGATCTCTAGGTTTGAATATGGTTTTCATAGCAGCAAGTATGAATGGATGAACAACCTCCAAAAACTCACGTATGAACTCTCCAACTCAACAGAACCACCTAACTTTGATGTATGGTCTTGTATATATAGGCAATGGCATAGAGAGGTCATTTTCAGTATGTTCACACTAAAACTCATGCAAACCCTAACTTTTCATATATATAAGTGTATATACATGTATATAGAGGTCTAGAGTCATAGGCACGTCTTCCAATTAAGTCGGGGGTGAAACAGGAAAAATCTATGAAAAAACACCAAAAAGTTGTCGCACCTATGCTTTAAGCGTACCTCCAAGCGTAGGTCCAAGCGTAGAAATGTGTTTTCCAACCACTTTTTGAAACTGAAAGCGAAGGCAAAAGCGTAGGTATTTTGTAGAAAATCACTTTTCTCCGTAAATGCACCAAAACGTCCATCTAGAACCCACGATACTTTTTGCTGAAAAAGACAGTTTCTGAAAATGCCATTTTTGCCCTCTGAGCGCTATTTTTGTCTCGAACTGCCCTGTTGACTCTTCTCTTGGATAGAAAGAACATACTATTCAGTTAATTCACCGATGTTAGCTTCATTTTTTCATTAAGCTCTTGAAACATGTCTTAACATGCCAACGCAATAAAAATACCAAATAATGGAATGAAAGAACATAACAATAGTGAGTTAAGGGGTCAAAATGACTAATATTTGACACCTATCACACATATTCTCCAGTTAGTGCCACACCCATATTGGTTGCACCGTTAGCTCCTTTAGTCGATTCTCAGCCTTCAAAGATCAATCATCATTCTTCCCATCCTCCCTCCGTAGGGGGTAATGTGTCATCTGCCCATCCGCGTACTACTACCGATGGTGGAGGGGCCAACAAAAAATCTAGGGTTAATAATGTTCTTGGTGCTTTAGCCAGCAACCCCTCACCTGGCCACGATCCTCCCAGTTTGGACATTCCTTGGGAGCCCAAATTCCTGCTCCCAAATGGATCTCTGATCTGTGTTGATCAACTCACTATCTGTAAGCCTGACGCTCTCCTAGTGACGGCCAAGAATGTGTGGACCCCAGCTGACAGGGTTGCTCAAGCCAAGATTACACGGATCGAGCTTCTTTAGAAGGGCTCGAGAATGGCAATGGAGGTACGTCTTTGTTTCTCATACTTAGCTATTTTTATTTACTCTTGTTACCTTCTGGTACTGACCCTATGATTTTTTTGGCAGCTCCTTTATGTTGTTCAGTCTTATAACTATCTCTTGGAAGCTGATGTTCAAGAGATGGCCAAACTCCAAACCCTTCAGCAACAAGAAAATGATCATCGGATTGCTTTGGTAAAGGAAGTTGATGGTATTCGCCAGAACATATCTGAATAGAAGAATTTGCTTGAGATTGGAGAAGCTGAGAGAAGGGCCCTGACCGCTGAACTCGCGAAACTAAAAGCGGCATATCAAAAGGTTGTTACCGAAAAGGCAGAGCCAGACAACCTTATGGCTTTGGAGCAATCCAAAGTTGAGATGTGTCGTCTTGGTGGTCTATACATGCGTAAGTGCTACGTCGCCATCTGTGATGTCCAGTCCGCTTTTGCTTGGCGATCTAGAAATGAGCTAGAGCACATACCAATGCCAGAGCGGGAGTTCAAAACTGCCGAGGAGATGGACGAACATTTGGGGGTGGCCTTTCCCTATAAGGATCCGCCACCATCAGATAATGAAAAGAGGTTCGCGGCTTTTCTAAAGGGAGAAGACCCTACCCCACCACCTTTTACTGAGCCTTAGTTTTTGTAATTTCTTTTGTACTGCCCCTACTGGGGTTGTTTTTGTACTTTTATTTAAATTAATGAAAAGAAAACCCTTTTTCCTATAAAATGCCTATCTAGTATTAATGAATATCCTCTGGTTATCTTATGAATAATTTAACACTTAGGAAAATTCCCTTTGTTTACTTAAGGCCTTCGGACATCAGGCCCCTGAGCTTTATAAATATCTTCTGATTAGTTCAAGTTTAGATTTGAACTCAATACATAGGAAATTTAATTTTATTGTAAGGCTTCGGGCATCAAGCCCCTGAGCTTAATAAACGTCCTCTGGTTAGTTCAAGTTCAGTTTGAACTCAACACTTAGGAAAATTTTACTTATTATGGGACTTTGGGCATCAGGCCCCTAATCTCGTGACTATCCTATAGTTAGTTCAAATTCATTTTGAACTCAACACTTAATAAAATTTTACTTATTATGAGACTTCGGGCATCAGGCCCCTGAGCTCATGAATATCCTCTGGTTAGTTCAAATTCAGTTTGAACTCAACACTTAGGAAAATTTTACTTACTTGAATTATGTGATCATATCTTATGAACAAAGAGATGGAAAATTTTTATTAAATTTAGAGGAGTATTCAGCAGAGGTGTCAGCTAGTGGGCACAGATGCTTACATTCGACGGCATAGGTGTCTTTTAATGGACACATATGCTTTTTATTTGAAAGAAATAAGGCTTGAATTTAACTAAGGATAATACATTTTCAGGCAGTAGGCATTTTGAGAATTGGGCTCTATACGCCCCGATTCATTCTTTCTCACCCGATAGGCTCCTCGCCCTATAACCTCTATGATCATGTACGATCCTTCCCAGGTCTCTTACAATTTGTCAACACTCCCGATCTTCCTTTTGAGCACCATATCACCAACTTGGAATTCTCTCCTCTTAACCTTTTGGTTGAAATGTACTCTGACCTGCTGCTGGTAGGCAGCTAGACGAATGCCCGCAACTTCTTTTCTTTCTTCCAGTAGATCCAAATCATAGGCTAGGTGTTGGTTGTTCGGGCCTTCTTCCCATGCATGGCTTCTAAGTTTTGGTACTTTAATCTCTGTTAGGATAACCGCTTCGACCCCGTAGTCCATGGTGAACGGGGTCTCCCCTATTGGTTGTCTCGGGGTGGTCCGATAGGACCACAATACTTCTGGTAGTTCCTCCAACCAAGTGCCCTTAGCTTCTTCAAGCTTTTTCCTGAGAGTGTCAAAAATTATCATGTTTGTCCTTTCTGCCTACCCATTGCCTTGTGGATAACCAACGAAAGAGGTGTTCTGATTTATCTCATGCTCTCTAAGGAACGCCCGAATCATTTTGTTATCTAAGTTGGTGTCGTTGTCCATCATTATTGTTTGGGGTAGGCCAAACCTGCATATGATGTGGCTCCAAATGAACTTGATGACGTGGTTGCTCTTGATGGTTGAGTATGATTCAGCTTCCACCCACTTGGTGAAGTAGTCCGTAGCTAATAAGACATGAATGGTGGACCGTATGGCTTGAGAGAGTGGGCCAACAATGTCCATCCCCCATTGGGCGAACGGATGTGGGATGATAGTCGGATTAAGTAACTCTGGAGGTGGATGGATGGCATCTCCATGGAACTGGCATTTCTTACACCTCCGGGCGTATATTTCAGCATCCCTCGATAAGTAGGGCCAAAAATACCCTTGGGTAAGGACTTTGTGATAGAGTGATCTTCCTCCAAAATGATTACCGCAGGAGCCAGCATGTATCTCTTCCATGACCGTAGAAGCTTCAGATGGTGTGAGACATCTCAGATAAGGCCCGAAAAAAGACTTTCGGTATAACTAGCCATTATACAATGCATATATGGCTGTCTTTATTCTGATCTTCCTAGATTCTGGCTTTTATTCGGGCAGGGTGCCCGTTCTCAGGTAGTCAACTATAGGTTCCATCCAGCTAGGATCCCATAGAATGACCATTACTTTCTCGAGAGGATTAAGGCTCGATCTGGTGACAAAGTCAATGGGTGTCATTCAAGTCATACTCTCTCCTGCAGCTGAGGCCTGATTGGCTAGTCAGTCGACGCTTGCATTATCTCCCCTTGGGATTTGCTCGAAGGTCAGTTGTCGGAATCCCTCGGCTTCTTTCATTACCAGTTCCTTATATGCCTCTATTTTTTGCTCTCAGGTTTCATACTCGCCGTTTATCTATCTGACGACGAGCTAAGAGTCACTTCTTACTTCAACTTTCTGAACTTGTAAGCTTCGGGCAAGCCGAATACCACCCAGAAAGGCTTCGTTAACGGCTTTATTATTGAAGGCTGGGACCTCCAAACGGATAGACTGATGGAGTTTAGTACCATCGAGTGTTACGAGTTCGACGCCGATTCATGCTCCACTGATGTTTGATGACCCGTCCAGAAAGATTATCCATAGGTCGGCTTTTTTCTCTTTCGGAGAGTCTGTAGGTTCATCCTCCAATAGAAAATTAGTAACTACTTGGCCCTTATTGGCAGTTCGGGGGACATAAGTTATATCATAGATTTCCAACTCAATTGCCCATTTTGATACTCTTCCTGATAGTTCGGGCTTAGCCATGATGGACCTGATCGAAATAGTAGTTGGCACCACGATCGGGTGTGCTTCAAAGTAGTGTCGAAGACATCGTTTCGCATTAACTAGTGATAGTACCAGGCTTTCATGTTTGGTGTAGCAGGTCTCAGCATCGACAAAGGCTTTACTGGTGTAGAAGACCGGCATCTGATACCCCCTGCCCTCCTTGACCAGAGCGGTGTTGGTGGATGTGGCAGACACGGCCAGATACAAGTGTAAAGGTTCATCTGCTTTGAGGGTTGTTAGTACATGAGGCTTTGTAATGTAACTTTTGAGGCTTCACAGGGCTTCTGACTGCTCCGGTCCCCAGACTTCAAATTTTCCTGCTTTTATAGCTTGAAGAATGGTCGGCACTGATCGGTCAGGTGAGAGATGAAACGACTAAGAGCTGCTACTCTTTCGGTTAATACTTGAATCTTCTTCTGGGACTTGGGATCGTCCATCTTGATGAGAGTCCTGTCCAATCAACTATGTGTCCTAGGAACTGCCCGGAAGACACGCTAAAAGAACATTTGGATGGGTTGAGCTTTATCCTGTACTTTCTGATAGTGTTGAACACTTGCTACAAGTCTGCTAAGTGATATTCCCTTATTTTGATTTTCACCACTGTATCGTCGATGTATGCCTCTATGGTAGCCCCCAGCATGCCCTAGAATACTCTGTTAACCAACCTCTGAAAGGTCGCACATGTATTCTTTAGTCCGAAAGGCATAACTGTATAACAATAGGTACCTAATTCAGTGATGAATGTTGTCTTCTCCTCATCTACTGGGTTCATGCGTATCTGATTATAACCGGAGTATGCATCGAGGAAGCTCAGGCATTCGAACCCTGCAATGGCATCAACCATCTGATCAATCTTTGGCAATGGGAAGCAATCTTTCGGGCATGCTTTATTCAAATCAGTGAAGTTCACGCACACCCTCCATTTTTCATTCTTTTTCTGTACTACCACCACATTGGCCAGCCAAGCGGGGTACAGTACTTTCTTGAGGAATCCGGCTTAGAGGAGCCGATCCACTTCTTCTGCTTTGATCTGGTTTTGGTGGGCCCCCATACATCGCTACTTCTGCCTAATGGGTTTGACACTGGGATCCATGTTGAGGGTGTGTTGGGCTACTACAAGATCAATACCTGGCATGTCCAAGTGGCTCCAGGCGAAAATATCAGCATTGCACCGCAGGAGGGCTTCCAGCTCGACTCTTTCTTGATCGATGAGGCCCGAGCCTATGTAGGTTGTTCTTTTGGGTTGGTTAGGGTTGATTAACACCTTGATCAATGGCTCTACGTCTATGGGGGACCCCGTTCCCCCATCCTTTAATTGTTATTAGTCCTCGGGAGTCGTTTTAGAGGTCTATTTTGGTTCTGGTCTTTTCTTTAGTCCCTTTATTGTGACTGCATAACACTATTTTACTGTTACCTGATCCCCTTGGAAGTCAATCACATCAATGCCATTCGGGTCGACACATCGCATAACCTGATGCAGGGTGGAAAGGACAATGTGCATCCGATTGATTCAGCCCCGACCCATTAGTAAATTGTACAAGGGATTGACGTTTACTATCACGAAGGTTTCCCTGAGTATGCGTCTTGCCACTATGACTGGTAGTTGGACTTCTCCCACTAGTTCTACCCTTCTACCGTCAAAACTTGCTATTGGACTTCTTTAGGGAACTATCACATGAGAGTCAATCTCTAACTTCTCAAAAGCCCACTTGGTGATGATGTTGGCACTGCTTCCTGGATCAATCATCACTCTCTTGATCAGGCAGTTTGATACCATGAGGGAAATCACCAAAGGGTCGTCATGGGGTGACTGTATCCTCTGTAGGTCTTCTGAGGAAAAGGTGATCCGTACATTCTCCTTCGGGCTTCGAAACTCACTGATTTCTTCCACTCGTCATAATTTATGTGCTTGATGCATATGGGATCTACGGGATTCCTCTATTTTTGCCTTGTTGGGTCCTTCAGGCACCATGTGGATAATCCTTACGAGTTGTACCATCGTGCCCTTAGCCAATGTAGGTGCGGATGGATCTGATCGGGCACCCTCTTTAGCAACGTAGTCGGCCAATTCTCCTTTAGCGATCATTGCCTACACCTGTCTTCTGAGACTTCTACATTCATTGGCATGGTATCCATATTCTCTATGGAAAGCACAATGACGGGACATCTCTCTCTGATCCATCGGTTGTCTGATGGGAGGTGGTGTCTAAAAGATCCCCCTACCGTTAGTCTCTTAGTATAATTTTTCCAGAGTAACCTTTAAAAGAGTAATTTTGTCCTCAAACCTTTATTGTTTCTCAGAGGTCTAAGGAGGTGCAGCAGTTGTGTTTGAGCGCTTTCGATCGGGCGCCCGATCCTTGGCTTTCATGTCAGATGCCTTCGGATCCACACTCGCGAAGGCTGCTCTTCTCTGATGTATGGCTAACTCCTCTTTTATACGGAGATGTCCTTGTGCTCTGGAGTTGAGTTCTTCGATGTCCGTTGGTGGCTTTTTGACCAAGGACTGATGGAACTTAGTCCCGGGGATGAGTGTCATCCTGAAGGCCTCAATGGCTAAATGTTGGTCACAATTGTCGTTGGAAGACATCTCAACATTGAACCTTGAAACAAAACTCTTTAAGGACTCACCCTTCTCCTAAATCATAGTGAATAAGCTAGAGATCGTCTTCTTCTGTCTTTTATTGCTGAAATACTAAGCAATGAATAGTTCGCATAGCCTGAGCCAGCTTCCTATCGATTGGGGCAGTTGTTTCCAGAACCAAAGCAGGGCGGCTTCAGTCAGGCTTATTGGGAAGACTTTGCAGAGCAGCACTTCGTTTTCGTTGTAAATGTTCATCTTTGAGTGGACATGGTAGATGTGTTTCGTTAAATCCTTTGTGCCATCGAACAGAGTAAAGTTTGGCAATCTGAACCTCTCCGGGTAAGGCACGCTGGTGATCGTCAGAGTGAACGGCGTCTGTACGGCATCGATGGATGCTTCGGAAGCTAGATCATTTGGGGTTTGAACTTTTAGGTCTTTGAGCACTTCTTTTTGGAATCTGATCATGATTTCTTTTAGTCTTTTCATGGTTAGGGTCTCGTCGGGATTGTGCACCCCTATCACCCGCATGGATGACTCTGCATGATCCTCCTGGTTGTAGTTGGAGTGTGTATGATGGTCGTTCCTCTCGATCTGATGTCCAGCATATTCGTCTTGACGGTTGGATTGGTCGCCATACTGGCCCACCTGAGAGTTCTGCTGACCCTCGGGTGGTATGGTGAGTGGAAGAATAGGCTGCATCTGAGCCAGTTTTTCCACTAGCTCAGCATTCTGCCTCTCCAATTCAGCGGTCCTCTTTTCAAGGGTTCGCCAGATCGGGTCCTCGGTTTGAGAGGTTTGTACTCCTGCTGGTGGCAAGTCAGTTTGCTGTGATCGGGTGAACACCATGGATTATGCTTACCTAATCTTAGCAGAGAGTCGGAAGCTTTGAAAAGGTTTTAAGTATGCTTCCCACAGACGGCGTCAATTGTGTAGATGCACGTAATTACACAATTATTCAATACTTTATTCACAACTTCGATCACATATATATACACTTTAAGATGGGCCTTGACTCATTTGAAATGTCTATCACTGCCCCAATTTCAAGGGGATTTGTCATATCCTCTTCCATTCTTATCTCTATCCCTTAATTGAAGGGATTGATTTCTTATTGCCCACTCATTTCTAAGAAGCCCGACGGGCTTGGCCCATCGGATCTTATGGTGGCCCAACCTATTTAGGTTGTATATTTTTGCTATTACACTTACCCATTTAATTAACAAGGGTAATTTGCACTAACACCCCCTGAGGTTTGCATCTATTCCGTCTAGGTGCTGATTTTCGAAATTTTGACACAAACACCCCCTGAGGTTTAGTTTTGCTTGCCATGACACCCCAAATGACCAAAATACCCTTCAAAAAATTCGAAAATAAATATTTAAATATCAAATGACCTTTATGCCACAACCCCAAATATATAAAATTTCGAAAAACATATATATAAATTCGAAAAAAGGTATAAAATTCGAAAACAAATATTTAAATTTTCAAAAACTATATATAAAATTAGAATAAAATATATAAATTTCGAAAAATATATATAAATTTCAAAAAATATATATAAAATAAAAAATATATATATATATATTTTGAAAAATATTTAAATTCGAATATATATATTTCAAAAAATATATATAAAATTAAAAATATATATATTTTCAAAAACAAAATTCAAAAAATTATATAATTTCGGAAAACATGTAAAAATTTCAAAAAATATATAAATATTTCAAAAATATATATAAAATTTGAAATATATATATATAATTCAAAAATATATAAATAAAATTTTAAAATATATAAATTCGAATATATATATATATATTTCAAATAAAAAATAAAAAATTCAAAATATATATATTCAAAAACAAAATTAAAAAAATTATATAATTTTGAAAAACATATATAAATTTCAAAAAATATATAAAAAATTCAAACAAATATATAAAATATGATATATATATATAAAATTTGAAAAATATATAAATTCGAATATATATATATTTCAAAAAAAAATAAAAAAATTCAAAATATATATATATTCAAAAACAAAATTCAAAAAATTGTATAATTTCGAAAAACATATATAAATTTCAAAAAATATATAAAATTTGAAATATTTATATAATTCGAAAATATTTATATAAAATTTGAAAAATATATAAATTCGAATATATATATATATATTTCAAAAAACAATATTCAAAAAATTATATAATTTCGAAAAACATATATAAATTTCAAAAAATATGTATATTGTTATTTGATATATATATATATATTCAAATTATATATACATATTTTCAAATTATATATATATATTTCAAATTTTATATATTTTTTAAAATTTATATATGTTTTTCGAAATTATATAATTATTTGAATTTGGTTTTTGAAAATATATATGTTTTGAATTGTTTTTTTTAAAAATATATATATATATTCGAGTTTATATATATTTCAAATTATATATATATATTTTCGAATTATATATATATTTCAAATTTTATATATTATTTTGAATTTTATATATATTTTTTGAAATTTATATATGTTTTTCGAAATTATATAATTTTTTGAATTTGTTTTTTGAAAATATACATATTTTGAATTTTTTATTTTATTTTTTGAAATATATATATATTCAAATTTATATATTTTTCAAATTATATATATATATTTTTGAATTATATATATATTTCAAATTTTATATATATTTTTGAACTTTTTATATATATTATGAAATTTATATATGTTTTTCGAAATTATATAATTTTTTGAATTTTGTTTTTGAAAATATATATATTTTGAATTTTATATATATTTTTTGAAATATATATATTCAAATTTAAATATTTTTCAAAATATATATATATTTTTTTGAATTTTATATTTTTTTTATTTTATATATATTTTTTGAAATTTATATATTTTTTTTCGAAATTTATATATTTTATTCTAATTTTATATATTTTTTTCAATATGTAAATATTTGTTTTCGAAATTTTATATATTTGGGGTTGGGGCATAAAGGTCATTTCATATTTAAATATTTATTTTCGAATTTTTTGAAGGGTATTTTGGTCATTTGGGGTGTCATGGCAAGCAAAACCAAACCTCAGGGGATGTATGTGTCAAAATTTTGAAAGTCAGCACCTAGATGAAATAAATGCAAATCTCTCCGAAGGTGTTAGTGCAAATTACCCAATTAACAACTAATAATTATTCGATCTCTCTATTTTGACCAACTACCAGGCGTAAGTATGTAATATATGCTCAAATCCCTCCATTAATTACATGGGGGCAGCATGGGAGAGTTTGGACCTCATCTCATATGCCATAGTGGCCCAATTATTAAGATGGCGGTGCTTATACTTTTTTAAATGTACCTCTTATATATTAACTTAAGAGAGGACTCTTGATTTATTATATAATATGGGTAAATTATTGTGACTTCAATGAGGTTTTGCATAATTATTTTTAAATTTAAATTTGTATAAATTTATTTTGGCATCCTTTGTTGGATTAATGTTAAATTAATTTTTTTTAATATACTAAAATATCCCTAACTAAGTACTTTAAACTTAAGTAATTTTAATTAAAAAAGAACAAAAATATCAAAATCCAAAAGTACACTCAAGTGGCAAAAATATTAAAATAAACTCACCAACTTCTTGAGAAGTGATAAATATATTTTGGGTGGTGTCAAATCAAGAGTATTTTAATATTTTAAATAATATGATAACATTATTAAACATCTAAAGCATAAATTACATAAGTTTAAGCACTTAAATTATGGATATTTCTGTAAATGCACAAAAAAGATAGTTTAGCATTAATGGGGATCTCATAATAAATTTACATAAATTTTAATCTGAAAATAATTATGCAAAATATAAGGGGAGGTCAGAATAATTTATCCTTATAATATTGGACCTCACTATTTTACCATGTCGCACCTATTACAGTGTTCTTATTATGATCCAAACCAAAATATCTTTAGATCATAATATTAGACAAATTAGTGAAAGATAACAGTTCAATTTGGTCAAATGATATATAGTATAAAGGACGGGTAATATCAAACTTTGGCTTTAAAATCATTATAAAATCATCTTTCAATTAATCAAAAAAATAAGTGGGTTAATATTTATGTGTGACGATGGTAAAAAATCAGGAAAAAAAAATGTTGGTTAATGTTTGTGTGTGATGATGGTAAAATTAAAGGCAAGAACTCGAGCATAGTGTAATTAAATAATCTTGTGATAATTGTGTCAATTAATTTTTTTCAAATGCTGTGAGAGGGAACAGGTAAGCATGGTGCTCTAAAAGCTTGCAAATCTACAAAAAAAAAACAAGCAAGAAAAAGGTATATATGTTGTATAATTTGTCGTCCACTTGTTATAATTAACTCGGCCTGGGTTGCTGCAGCTTCAGAAAGTAACTGAAAACATTAAGCTCTGATGGATAAGAGAAAACAGTTTTTGTTTTTTATTGTTCATCCAGTTTAAAAAAAAAAATACATTTGGCAAACGCATTTACTGTTCACTTTTTTTTTTCTCAAGAAAACTGTCTTATGTGAATAGTGTGTAAAAGTGGTGAAAACACCAAATACAACTTTTAGTTATTTTTTTAGTTTTTTCACTGTTTAGGGTACCACCTCCGCCACCGCCCCCATCGCCGCCGCCACCAACCACCACCACCCCCGCCACCGGTCGCCGCCGGGCCCCACCGCCGCCTCCGTCTCCGCCCGCCGCCAGTCACTCACCACCACCGCCCCCCGCCGCCGCCGGTCACTGTCGGCCACCACCGCCGCCCACCAATACCATTTTATTTTTCAATACAAATTTTCATCCAAACGCTTTTTTGTTTTTAGTTTTTTGCTGAGAAAAAAAAAAACAAATACAAAAACAGTTTTTATATTTGAAGACAAAAAACAAATACAAAAAATAGGCTTTCCAAACGCACCCTAAGAGAAAGAAACAATTCATATATTACTCTTTACTTTTTAGGGTAATTTGCAGTAACATCCCCTGAGATTTAGGTCGATTTCATCTAGCCTCCGGTTAATACACAAGTTTACAATGACACCCCCTGAGATTTGAAAAATCTTGCAGTGACACCCCTTTGAACCATGAAAAGTCAGGTTTGTCTTTATTATAAACAGGGTTAATTTAAAAAAAGCCCCATCTACAATTGGATTTAATCAACTAACCCCTCTATTATTGAATTTCAATCACATTGTCCCCCACCCTCAAACAATATATTTATAAAATTATATAAAATTCAAAACAAATATATAACATTCGAAAAAATATATAAAATTCGAAAAAAAATATAAATTTCGAATATATATATAATTCGAAAAAATATATATAAATTCAAAAACATATAAATTTAGAAAACATATATAAAATTCAAAAATATATATATTTTGAAAAACAAAATGTGAATATATATATATATTGGTAAAATATCATACATTTTCTAATAAAGTGAATCAAACTACTTACCACCAACAACAATTAGTGGTATTTTTTTATATATATTTTTCAAAAATATATGTTTTTTCAAATTATATATATATATTTCAAATTTTATATGTTGTTTTTGAAATTTATATGATGTTTTCGAAAGTTATATATATATTTTTCAAAAAATATATATTTCAAAAAACAAAATGTGAAAAAATAAATAAATTTAGAAAAATATATATATTGGTAAAATATCATATTTTTTCTAATAAAGTGAATCAAACTATTTATCACCAACAACAATTAGTGATCTTTTTTTATATATATTTTTCGGATTATATATATATATATTGAAATTTATATATCATTTTCGAAATTTATATGTTGTTTTCGAAAGTTATATGATATTTTCAAATTTTATAAAAAATTGCAGTGACACCCCCTGAGATTTAGGTCAATTTCAAACAAGTATATAAAATTCAAAAAATATATATATAATTCAAAAAATATATATAAATTCAAATATATATATAATTCAAAATATATATATAATTCAAAAATATATATAAATTCAAAAAATATAAATTTAGAAAAAATATATATAAAATTCAAAAATATATATTTAAATTTCAAAAAATATATCCAACAACAATTAGTGGTCTTTCTTTATATATATATTTCCAATATATATATATATATATATTAATTATATAAATTTCAAATTTTATATGATGTTTTCGAAAGTTATATGATATTTTTGAATTATATATATTTTTTCGAATGTTATATATTTGTTTTGAATTTTATATAATTGTTTCAAATTTTATATATTTTTTTTGAATTTTATATTTTTGTTTTTGAATTTTATATATTTTTTGAAATTTAATATATTATTTTCGAATTTATATATATTTTTAAATTTTATATATTTGTTTCGAAATTTATATATATTTTAAAATTTAATATATTATTTTGAAATTTAATATATTATTTTTTCTAATTTGATATATATTTTTTGAATTTTATAAATATATTGTTTGAGGGTGGGGGTAATGTGATTGAAATTCAATAGTATAAGGGTTAGTTATTGAAATTTAATAGTAGAGGGGGTTTATTGAAATTACCCTATTTATAATGAGGTCAAACCGGACTTTTCACGGCTCAAAGGAGTGTTAATGCAAAACTTTTTAAAGCTCAAGGGTGTCATTATAAATTTGTGCATTGATAGGAGGCTAGGTAAAATTAACCTAAACCTAGGGGGTGTCACTACAAATTACCCTACTTTTTAAATGTGAAAAGTTGGTGCATTCCGTATTCTTTGCAAAACAAACCTTCTTTCATACAGTTCTAAGCTACTAAAGTAGGGACACAATTTGCTGCAGTGATGGTGTGATGTGCGGGTTCCACATAAATCTAACTTATCGGATAGTGTAAAAATTTTGATGAGATTTTGAAATTTTTAACAGGTCCGGATGGTATAAAAAAAATAATTAATGAGATTATAGAAATTCTAACAGGGGTAATGTGGGATTTAGATCTATGTGGGACCGCATTTCACACCATCACTCCACCAAATCACTGCAGAGGATTAATTTCCCTAGTGTAGATGTGTGTGTGTGAGAGAGAGAGAGGATGCTGTAACTTTAGATATTGTTCTATAAAAGCTTCACAAAACAACAATAACCAAACAAAAGTGAAAGAATTAATTGCTTAATTAGTACGAATGTCTTTGTTTTTGTAGTAGGTATTTTTCTTTAAGTTTTAAAATGACTTAATCTAGCGCTGCATGTACAGTTTACAACACATTATATTTATGTTTCAATACAGTGAAGTAGATATATACATTACATCTTAATGAATAAATAATTGGACATTATGTCAAAAAATACAGATTCTATATTATTGAAAAACCCTAGAGCGCAACTATATATAAAACCCTCTTTTATTACTCCACTTTTAATACAGGGCATGGTGGGTTTACAACTATAATTACTATGGGACAGAGTTGTCCATTGTAAACTTTTCAACATATTTTTAAAAAATTTGTGCTGTCCTTTTGTCCTTAAATATATTATATAATTTTACGTTTTTATGGGTTCCATTATTATTTAAAGTTAATGAAAAAAAATAATTTAGAAAAATATAATATTATATTGTATTTGGATTCAAAACTGGATAATTATTTTGGGACATATTAATAAAGTTATGAAAGTGAACAACTAATATGTAACAGGGGGAGTACAGTTTTCGGTCTGAAAATAAAAATGAAAAAGATTGTTTAATTTTTTTTATTTATTAAATTTCCTAAAAATTATTTTGAGAGTTTTTGAAAAACGCGTTCTCTAATCTATTTCTTGTTCCATCAACTTTTGAAAAAAGCCAATGTACATTGCTAATTTGCTACGCATGCAAATTTCGTGGGTAAAGTTGAACACCAATCTTTGTAAAACTACAAACTCCACTTTATAACATATGAAAAGTCGTTGAGGAGCCGCCGACACGCGTGGGCGTGGTCTCATCCTTCTAAATATAACTATATATATATATATTATAGTTGGCCAACTAATCTCTAAATTATTTCATCACTATTTTAAATTTGGGTAATTTGCATTGACACCCCCTGAGGTTAGGGTCAATGGCAATTAGATTATGGTCAATATTTGTTTGGCACTCACACCCCCTGAGGTTTCAACTTCGTTGCAATGACACCCCCTGGGCTGGTGAAATGACTAGAATGTCTCTTTAATTGTTTCACTTATTACATTAGGGTAATATATAAAGTGTGAAATTACTCATATGCCCAAACACTTCACCCTTCTGAAATTACTAATTACACTTCCACCCTTTATTACAAAATATATATATATTACGAAAATTACAATTTAATTTTTTTCTTTATAATATAATTTGTATATATAATTACGAAAAATATATATATATAATTTGTAAAAAATATATAAAATTCGAAAAAATATATAAAATTTGAAACAATATATAAAATTAAAAAAAACATATAAAATTAGAAACAAATATATAAAATTCGTAAACAATATATAAAATTTGAAAAACATATAAAATTCAAATATATATATATAAAGTGTGACTGAAGTTTAAGTTGACAAGCCTCAGAGTCATTAGCCAAGGTAACGGATCATCTCCAACTCTCTGCAGAGCTATTTCAATGGCTACGATGGCGACACATGCCCCACGATGGTGACCTAAATCGGAATCGAACCGATACTTTATTAAAATATTTTAATCAAAATTAAATATATTAATATTTGGATCAAAATTAACGGTTCGGTTCCCATACTTTTGGTTCTTTAAAAATGAGGACCGGAACCGAACCGTTAATTTTGATTCAAATATTAATATATTCATGATGCGGTTCGCTTTTGATTCCGACCGAAACTGGAATCAAACCGATACTTTCGGTTTTTTAAAAATGAGAACCGGAACCAAACCGTTAATTTTGATCCAAATATTAATATATTTAATTTTGATTAAAATATTTTAATAAAGTATCGGTTCGATTCCGATTTCGGTCACCATCGTGGGGCATGTGTCGCCATCATGGCCATTGAAATAGATCTGCAGAGAGTTAGAGAGGATCCGTTATCTTGGCTAATGACTCTGAGGCTTGTCCACTTAAACTTCAGTCACATTTTATATATATATATATTTGAATTTTATATATTTTTTAAAATTTTATATGTTTTTCGAATTTTATATATTTGTTTCGAATTTTATATGTTTTTTTAAAAAAATTATATATTGTTTCAAATTTTATATATTTTTTCGAATTTTATATATTTTCGTAATTTTAATTTTTATAATTATATATACAAATTATATTATAAAGAAAAAAAAAGTAAATTGTAATTTTCGTAATATATATATATTTTGTAATAAGGGATGGAAGTGTAATTAGTAATTTCAGAGGGGTGAAGTGTTTGGGCATATGAGTAATTTCACACTTTATGGGCCTGTTTGGTTGAAGGGTTTCTGTTTCTGTTTGTGTGTTTTAGTTTAAAACACATGTTTGGTTGGATTTTTATGTTTGTGTTTTCAAACCACATTAAACAAACACTTGCCTCTTTTAGTACAAAATGAAAAAACCAAAATTTGGTATTTTTTCACTCCACTATTTATAAACATGAATTTGGTCTTACTATTTATTTATTATTTATTATAATATTTATTTATGTATTATTATTTTTCTTTCTTTATTGTTTCTTCATTTTATAATATATTTTATTATTTATATTATTAAATTATTATTTATTAATTTATATATTAATTTATAAATATATTATATTTATTTATTTATTATTATTTCATTATTTAATTCATTTTATTTATAAATTATTTATTCATTTTTAATTATTTAAAAATATTTTTTTATTAATTTAATATTAATTTATTATTATTATACTCATTTTTTATTATTATTATGAAATATTTATTTGTTATTATATTTACTTATTATTTATTATTATATTTATTTATTATTATTATTATTTATTTCATTTTGTTTATTATTTATTATTTTTATTATATTTTTAAATATGTTTTATGTAATTTATTATTTATTTTATTATTTTATTTAGTCCATTTTTTATTATTATATATATTTATTTATTATTGTATTGTATTTATTTTTTATTATTATTTATTTCATTTTGTTTATTATTTATTATTTTTATTATATTTTTAAATATGTTTTATTTAATTTATTATTTATTTATTAATTTATTATTATTATTTATTGTTTAGTCCATTTTTTATTATTATATTTATTTATTATTATTATTATATTTTATTTTATTTATTATTTATATTATTAATTATTGATTTTTAATTTTTTAATTTCAACCCAAAAAACATCCATACCAAACATACTTATGTTTTTGGATGAATAAACAAAAAAACCAAAAACCTGTTTTTTGTTTATTTCAACACAAACACAAACACAGCTCTACCAAACAGGCCCTATATATTACCCTAATGTAATAAGTGAAACAATTAAAGGGGCATTCTAGTCATTTCACCAGCCAGGGGGTGTCATTGCAACGATGTTGAAACCTCAGGGAATGTGAGTGCCAAAAAAACGTTGACCATAATCTAATTGTCATTGATCCTAACATCAGGGGGTGTCAATGCAAATTACCCTTTAAATTTTAGAAAGAGCATGTGACACAAATTTTCCTAACCAATGAATGGTATAAGTTTAATATACAACCACGATTTTCACTACACTTACGTGTATGTATACGGACGCTATATCTTCTTAGAAACAATTAGTCCAAAAGCCTAATCATACTTGCCAAAAGAGGTAGTGCTAATGCATGCATAGATTTTATATATATATATATATATATATATTTATGTAAATACATATAGAAAGAGAGAGATGTGAAATTGGCGAGACAGATGGGGGCAGATTCCAATTTTCAGCAAATTAAACCACATGGGCTGTTGACATGTTGTGGTATATGTTGGTGTAGCTTGGAAGCAAAATCTAATAATAAATTATAAGGTAAATAGCTTAAAACCCCCTCAAGTTTACTTTTTTTTCTACTATACCCCCTCAACTAAATGTAGTCTCCTAAACATTCATTTTGTTACACGATGGGCTTGCCCTCCAAACTTTTTATCCTTTTGCCCTCTAAACTTTTTATATTTCCACCTTGCATATAACCCTCTTATAGGGTAAAGTGCAAAAAATCAATTTGCCCAAATTCTATTATAAAAGACTATCTTACTCTTACTATTATATTTCTTAATTCTTTAAATTACAAAAATATTATTTCTTTTAGTTAGAATATTAATTCTACCATTTACCTTTAATGTATTAGATTAAATATACTCTCATATGCTAAAAAAAATAAAATTATAAGTTCTAATTATTTTATTTGTAAATCAATTATCCTGTTATTAAATTTTAGTTTGATTTAAATCATAAAACTCATTATCCTAATTAATTTTTTTTATGCCAAATGAAACTTTCTTTTCATAAAAATATTCATAAATAAATCACAAATTACTTAATAATAAACATCTGTTAATTTTCTTATGTTATATATATATATATATATCTAGTTTGGTTTAGCATGTACTCTACATGCTAAACCGATCATCAATGCATATGAAATTTGAAAATTTCATAGAACCTACCAAATGTATGAACATGCACTCAAATGCCCTAAAATGCCCTAATTGTATATTTAACTAAAGAATCTATCAAGTTCTCATCCAACACAAGATAATGAACACTCAAATAATAAAAAGCAAATAAAACTCATTCTTGGAAAGAAAACAGACATTAAAAAAATGATAATATTCAAATCTGAAACCCTAGGTACTGAAAATCATATCATATAATTGGATCTAAATCTTGTTTCTCTCACATCCCTTATCTATCATCTTCCAAATTATACAACACTTGATTTTGTGTTTTTTTCCCAAAAAATTATAGAAAATCAACTAAAGGGATACTAGTTAAACATTTAAATCTTTAAAAAATACATTTGCAACCACCATTTTATTGTCTATTTTTGTGTGTACAAAAGGCACTGAAGTCATTTCCTAGAAAAATGCTTGGTGTTTTAGTGATGATCTTTATTTCTCAGAGCTAAATTTGACAAAAAATGAAAAATGAAAAAGAAAAACCTAGGTAGACAATTGCTTTAAACAACTATAAAAGTTAAAAATCAAAGTTAGTACCAAAGAACAAGAGATAATAAGAGACTTACTGATAAGAGTTTTTGAAGTATAAATCTTCTGTATACTTATTTTCTCATGTTATATATATAGGGATGACAATTTGCCCCGCCCCACCATGTTTATAACGGTTTTGGGTGTCCCGTTTATACTATATGGGTAAGGATGGAGTTGGGGGGAAAATCCTCACATAAACGGGACGGGGACGTTTTAGGTGTCCCCGTCCCGTTTAGACATATGAAAATAAAAAATAAGTGTAACCCATTAATCCTAAATTTTATTTTTGTTGTTGTCTAGATTGAAGTGAACATAATATTGGACAAACTTCTTTGTTGTTGTTATTTTTCGTAAAATATATTATAATTTGGATTGTTGGATAATTTGATGTTTATTTAGTTTCTATAATATTGAATTTTGTGTGTTTAAGTATATGATTTTGTGGAATTGTTTAATTTTAAAGTGAAATATTCAAAAAAATTAATTGTTAGTGGGTACCCGCAGGCACTCAACGGTTTTAAAAAATCCAACGGGGACGGGGATGGGAACGGGGTAACCTCTCACCCCGTTTAGCCATTTTGGGCAGGGATGGGATGAAGATTTCTTAACGGTTGTTGGGGCGGGGTAGGGTACATCCGCCCAGAATTGTACTCGTTGTCATCCTATATATATAATATGAGAAAATTAACAAGTGTTTATTATTAAGTAATTTGTGATTTATTTATGAATATATTTTTATGAAAAGAAAGTTTCATTTGGTATAAAAAAAATTAATTAGGATAATGAGTTTTATGATTTAAATCAAACTAAAATTAAATAACAAGTTAATTGATTTACAAATAAAATAATTAGAAATTATAATATATATTTTTAGCATTTGAGAGTATATTTAGTCTAATACATTAAAGGTAAATGGTAGAATTAATATTATAACTAAGAGAAATAATATTTTTGTAATTTAAATAATTAATAAATATAATAGTAAGGGTAGAATAGTCTTTTATAATAAAATTGGAGCAAATTGGTTTTTTGTACTTTACCCTATAAGGTGGAAATATAAAAAGTTTGGAGGGCAAGTCCATGGTACATAAAAATAAAAGTTTAGGGGCTAAATTTAGTTGAGGGGTATAGTAGAAAAATAGAGTAAACTTTAGGGGGTTTTAAGCTATTTACCCCAAATTATAAAGAAAATATTTAAATATCTAAAAAGGCTTGAATGCTTCATTGCAATATCACAAAAAATAAATTAAAAATAATGGAGATGTGGATGGGGAAAAAGTAAGGGGTGGTTGGGGGATGTTTGTCTTCATTCCCAAAAGGTTGATTTGACGTAGGCAAGACCCAAAATTAAAGCTGTGGGGTTTTAATTGAGCACAAAATGCCACCTTCCTTCTTTAATAATCCTAATCTACCTTTCTGTTCTCACCAGACACAACGCAACAAGTGGAGCTTTCCTTAAGACTACGTTTTTAGGATAGGGCTTATCTTTACATTACTTTGGAGAAGCCAATCTCTCAATTATATATGCTAATTATCTCCTAATTATTTAGCAGACAGAAATTTATTTTAAATAATCACCTCATCTATTGTTTTAACAGAAAATTGTTTTTCGGAAGTTCCAAAATTAACCCTAGAATCATCATGGCCTAAGTACTCGGAATCAATACTATTGCTCTCGCTTGCTTCAAACCACCACAACACTCCTATGCATCTTCTTTGATATTGGTTATATTTGGCCTTTGTATAACTACATTTGCTCAAGAAGAATGTCAATTACGGTTTCAAAAAGTTTGTGACTCTTTATAATTTTAAGTTAATGAATAAGGATACTTTAAAAAATATGAAATTATATTTTATTGAAATTTAAAATTGAACAAGTATTTTGGGACAAGTAAAGTTGAGGAACTGAATAATTAATATGGGACTGAAAGAGTATTTAATATAAATAAGCTTATAAAAATTGCATATAGCACTCCCAAATATTTTAAAATTTTTTTAGTAACCCAAAAGTATATATATTATCAATAAATTTATAAAAAATTGCATTGCCCACTATGTACTTTTTCCTAGCTCCACCCCTTGCTCATGGGCATATCCACTTCATGATCTTTACAAAGGTCTCTCTTCTCTATGACCCCTTTCGGCCTTTGATCCAATTCTTATTCCTATATTGTTTCACTTTGCTAGCAAATCCTTCAACTACTACCACCTAGACTCTATGTAAGTGGGGGCCTACTTTAAAAAAAATATTTACAATGGGATAGAAAAGAGATATTATTTACTTTTAGTGGGGACATGAAAAAATATTTCAATGGAGGCATAACCATAAATATAATTTTAAACTAGAAAAGGTATTTAAAAAAAATATTCAGTGACCTCTACATAGGTCTGTGCCTGACCACTACTACAAATAGATATTTGTGATTCATAATTGTACAAATTCATATATACGAATAAGCATTTTAGTGTAGATATATCTATATTTATAAATTATGAATTGGATAAGCATTGTTTTAGTAATTTCAATGCTTGAATGAAAATTGATTTAGTAATTATTCTATTGCAATTAACACCTTTGACGATCAATTGACGAAATGGGGTAATTTGAACAAAATTTATAGTACAGGGAGCAAAACTGATACTATTGCATCTTGAAAGAGATGAATGTTATCTACTAGATTTTACTTCCTGAGAAGATGAATATCTCTCATCTATCTGATTACAAAATTCATTGCATATTGTTATAAAACTACCTTTTTCACGGCAGTTCAATAAACGTGGGTAAAAAGTGTCGGAAAAAATCATATATGTTATACATGCTCTTAAATTGTCTCGAAAAATTCATAGAGTGGATATATATGTCTCTAAGATCTCGTTTCAACACTTTATAAGATAATACGGTTTTGCTCTTGGAGTCCTTCCCTAAAGATCTCATACCAATTGGAGACGCTACCACACTGTAGACCCATTTTTACATCAGGCCCATCGTACAAAGTTCACACTGGATCAACATACTTGTTTTAAAGCCCGAATAGAGAACAAAGCCCAAATAGAAAATAAAGCCCAATGATATAAGCTCATTTCAAGATAAAGCCATTAAGGAAATGACCGTTTCAAATGTATAGAATCAAAACTGACATAAGGTTTTATTATAGCAGTTTTTGATAAACATTAAACTTCAATTTAATGTAGATATTGTCTTTAATATGTATTAAAACCCATTCATGTGGGTAAGACCATATTTCATGTATAAAATAAAGAAAAAAGAAAAGGAAAATGATTCGAAATTGCTCCAATTCTGGCTATTTCTTGAAATATTTGTTATCTTCTTGCCATTTTTTTTTTATATAGCTTCTGTTTAAGTTACAAAGGTTGAGATTCGTTCGGCATTTGCGAACGGGTTTACACTTTTTGGCGCCGTCTGTGGGAACTTCGATTTCTAAACAGAAGTTATTAGATCAATGGTGGGAGAAACCACCACACAGCTAGGTGATACAGCTGCTATCCTTCAGCGTCTGGAGGCTCTTGAGAAAGAAAATCGAGAACTAAAGCAAAAGTTAGATCAATCCGAACACCCAGAATTTCCTATAGCAGGGCGCCGTAATGGCCCTGGTGTTGAAGAGGAAGACAATCATCATGAGGCAAGTTCAGCAGATCGCACAGAAGATCCTACTCATACCCAGCCAATCGCAGATGAGGCGAATGTCAATAATCGTGCAGTTCCGCTCGATATGGTAACCCGACTTCAAAAGATCGTAGATGAACAAGTAAAGGATCTCAGAACACAGTCACCAGCCGATCTAGCCATCGAAATGACAACCAAAATGATTAAATCTCCATTCAGCCCCGAAATACAACAGGCGAGAAGGCCAGATAAGTTCCGGATGCCTAAATTCATTATGTTCGATGGGACACAAGACCCAATTGAGCACCTGTTTCATGTGGAGCAGATGATGACTCTCGATATGGCTGATGATGCACTAATGTGCAAAGCTTTCTCTACAAGCCTAACGGGCCCAACTCTGTTATGGTTTAGGCAATTGCCAGGTAGTTCGATCGATTCTTTCCAAACGCTGATGGAAAATTTCCTGGCCCAGTATTTCGGAAACCGGAAGCAGAAGAGGACCATTTCTAATTTGTTCACGATGAGACAAGCGAAAGGCGAAACGTTGAAGAATTTCCTTTCCAGATTCAATTTGGAAATGGGAATGATACCCAGTTGTGATCAACCAGCAGCAGTGGAAGCTTTCAAGGTAGCTATCGAACAAGGGACCGGCTTTCATAGATCCTTGGTGAAGTCAACACCCCTCCATATGGGTCAATTGAATTCACGGGCACAGGGATATCTGAGATTGGAATAAGATGGACAAGAAAGAGGTCATCATTCGGCATTAGTCAGTGTGGAAAGCAAGTCAAAGGAGAGAATGATAAAAAAGGCAGATAATACGAGCAACCAACGATCGGCTCCGTACAGGCAACAGGAGAGGAGGCCAAGGTATGACATACCTGAAACTCCACTCCGAACAACCTTAGCAAAGTTGTACAACGAGAATAAGACGAAGGGTATTTTTCGCCCACCATTTCCGCTGAAAACGCCACCAGAGCTGCAGGACCGTTCGAGGCACTGTGCGTTCCACAATGACTTTGGCCATTTAACCAATGAGTGCAGACAATTGAGGAGGCAGGTTGAGACCTTGATAGCCAAAGGAGATTTGAAGGAGTACGTGGACAATGGAGTCAAAAATTTTGATCGGCTGAAGCCCAACAAAATTGTGGGTGGGCAGCTGGTAAAAATTATTGACACGATCCATGGGAAACCCGAAGAGGATGAGGAAATTCGTTCGGTTCAGCGTTCACGCATGCGCAATGCCAACAAGATTCGAAGGGTTGGGGAGGTGAATGTCATTCGAAACTACCCAATGCCTACAATATCATTTACCCAAGAGGACTTAAGACGTGTACAACTACCACATGAAGATCCACTGGTAATTTCGATCATAGTTTCAAATTGTTTAGTTAAAAGGGTGCTAGTTGATCCAGGTAGCATCACGAACATCCTGACTAAATCAGCTTTCGAGAAGATCGGCATCAGCACAGAGTTGATCAGACCAACTGCTAGTCCGCTGGCAGGCTTTAATGGAAAGAGGATTTGCCCGATCGGGATCCTGAATTTACCAATGACAGCCGCAAATCGAACTTTGACAGAAAATGTCATGCTAGTAGACGTACAACCTTCCTACAATCTGATCATGGGAAGAGGTTGGATTCACCGAATGCAAGGAGTTCCTTCAACTCTGCATCAGGTGATGCGGTGTGTTGATCCTTCAGGGAAAGGATTTGTTGATATTCAAGGCGATCAAGTGGTGGCGAAATAATGCTATGCCATCGTCACCAAAGGTTTAAAGGGTGAAAGTTCCGAACGAAGTATGTAACAATTACCGAGCCTCCGTGATCAGACTGACGATGATGAGAAGGCCGCAGAGGATACCATCACGGTAGATCTGATCGACGGGAGCAAGGGAAGGACCACCCGAATTGGAAGAGGACTGAATTCTGATGAAAAAAATAACTTGATTTCTATGTTGAGATCAAATATTGATGTTTTCGCTTGGGAGCACAGCGACATGCCTGGGGTCGACCCAGGAACCGTGATGCACAAATTAAATGTTTACTCCGATGCTCAACCCGTACGACAATGACCCAGAAGGATTGGAACCGAACGAGGAAAGTTTGTAGCTGAAGAGGTTAGCCGATTGCTAGATGATGGTTTTATCAGAGAGGTCCATTATCCCGTGTAGCTGTCTAATGTCGTCGTTGTACAAAAGAAGAACGGGAAGTTCCGAATGTGTGTTGACTTCACCAACCTAAATAAAGCTTGTCCGAATGACAGTTTTCCTCTACCAAAGATTGATCGTATGATCGACGCGACTACAGGGTTCGAATGTCTCACCTTCCTGGATGCTTATTCAGGATACAATCAAATCCCATTGAAGACAAAACGACGTTCATCACAGAACGGGGAACCTATTGTTACAAGGTCACGTAGTTCGGTCTAAAAAATGCAGGTGCGACTATCAGCGACTGATTGATAAGATGTTCAAGACCCAGATTGGAGATACAGTGGAGGCATACATTGACGACATGGTTGTTAAAAGCCAGCACAAGGATGATCATTTGAAGCACTTGGAGGATGTGTTCGCATCCCTGCGATCGCATAAAATGAAGCTAAACCCAGAAAAATGCACTTTTGGTGTGTCTTCCGGACAATTCTTGGGACACATAGTTAATAAAGATGGAATCAAAGCAAGTCCGACACAAGTTCAAGCATTGATTCAGATGAAGGCACCTAAGTCCCCAAAAGAAATCCAAGTGCTCACAGGAAGATTAGCAGCTCTGAGTCGGTTCATATTCAAATTGTCAGATAGATGCAAGCCGTTCTTCGACGTCCTGAAGTCTAAGAAAATGATTGCTTGGGGAGAGAAACAACAAGAAGCGTTCGATCAGCTGAAACTCTATATGGCGAAACCACCAATCCTTACGGCACCCAAGGATCATGAGTCCTTAATTTTATACTTGGCAGTTTCTCCGAACGCAGTCAGTTCAGCATTGGTAAGAAATGATGGGAACAGACAATACCCAATTTATTATGCGAGCAAGACATTGCTTGACGCCGAGAGAAAATATTCGAAGACAGAGAAAATCATCTTGGCATTGGTCCAGGCAAAACGAAAGCTTCGACATTACTTCGAGTCCCATCCGATCATAATTCCAACTACATTTCCGATTAAAGCAATTTTGTCAAAGCCCGACTTCTCGGGATGAACGACAAAGTGGTCGATAGAATTGAGCATGTTCGATATTACTTATGAGCCACAAACATCTTTAAAAGGTCAAGCTGTGGCGGATTTCCTCCTTGAATATGAAGCAACCGAAGATGAGGCCTGCGACGTAAATCCAAGGTGGTTGCTTTATGTAGATGGATCAATGAATAGTCTGGGGGTAGGTGCGGGGATCGAACTAATATCCCCAGAAGGCACCAAGTTGCAGCAGTCGATCAGACTATGTTTTGAAAGTTCAAACAATGAGGCTGAATACGAAGCCGTTTTGGCAGGATTAAGGCTAGCGAAGGAGCTCCAGATCAAAGAATTAACCGTGTTCAGCGACTCTCAGTTAGTCGTAAATCAAATCACAGGAAGTTATAATACAAGTGAAGAAAGGATGTTGCGGTATAAAAATGCCGTTCAGGAAGAAATGCGAAACTTTCAAGTAATCATTTTCAAACAAATTCCGAGGGCGGAAAATCATGGGGCTAATTATGTAACAAATCAAGCATCTTCAGCTGGAGACGATATGGTCAAAATAATTCCTGTGGATGAGCTGTTCACCCACTCGATTGGTAAAAAGAAGGAGATATGCGTGATTCCGTACGAGTCAAGTTGGATCGATCTACTTGAATATTTATTGATCAGTGTTTTACCTGAGGATCGACGGGAGGCAAAGAAAGTAAGAGCAACCTCTACCAAGTATTCAATGATCGATGGCTATTTATACCGCCGATCGACTAGTGGGCCCTATCTGCGATGTTTGACACCATTTGAAGCACAAGAGGTACTCAAGCAGTTGCACGATGGGACTTGTGGAAGCCATGTTGGAGGCAGATCATTATCTCATAGAGCAATAACATAAGGTTATTTCTAGGCGTACATGATTCGAGACACGGATGAGTATGCAAGAAGGTGTGACAAATGTCAAAGACACTCTCATATAATCCATCAACCAGCAGAGCTTCTCACAGCAATGGCCTCTCCTGTTCCGTTCGCACGGTGGGGAATGGATGCGGTCTGACCGTTAACAAGGGCAGCTTCAAATCAAAAGCATGTGCTTTTGGCCAAAGATTATTTCACTAAATGGGTGGAAGCGAAGGCTTATGTAAGAATCACTCACACTCAAGTGATTGATTTTATTTTGAATCGTATAATCTACAGGTTTGGAGTACCAAAGTACATAATGATGGACAACGACACAAATCTAGACAATCAGTACGTTCGGGCGTTGCTGGACGAGTACGACATCAATCAGAATTTATCATATGTCAGCTATCCACAAGCAAATGGACAAGCTGAGATAACAAATAGAACGATTTTTGCAGGGATAAAAAGAAAATTAGAGGGGATCGAAGGAAAAGGACGATGTTTAGACGAATTACCAAGAGTCCTTTGGAGCTACCGAACGAATCCTCGCAAGCCGACCGGGATGACTCCATTCTCTATGGCATACGGAGTCGAGGCGGTAATCCCAATTGAGTTGGAGGTCCCCACAACAAGAACTCATCTATTCGACCCTGAACAGAACGAATAAATTCTAAAAATCGAAGGTGATCTCATAGATGAAAAGAGGGAAATGGCCTCAATAAGACTAGCAGAGTATCAACAAAGGTTGATGAGGAGTTATAACAAGAAAGTGAAACCAAGATCATTTCAAGTTGGCGATCAAGTACTAAGGGTGTTGGCTAGCAGATCGAATAAACTGGATCCCACATGGGATGGGCCGTACACAGTAACAGAAGTGATCGGCAAAGGTGCTTACAGATTGGATGATCAAGATGGAAAACAAATCGAACGAGCTTGGAATGCTATACACCTGAAAAGGTATTTTCAATAAATTTTATGTTGATCAGTTTGTATGATAAGATCCATTTCAAATCAATAAAGATATTATTCATATCTTCTCATATTTCTATTCAAACTGTTATAAAAAAAAAAAAGAAAAAAAAAAAGAGAAAGCCCAAGTGAAAAAACTTGGCCAAAATACATAAGCCAGTTAGGCAAAAGACCATTATGAAGATGGCACCAAGTTCCTGTTTCACAAAGACGTATATAGATACGCATAAAAAAGGTTATGTTCAAAAGAACGCATCAACCTGTTCAAAAAATATATAAAGCACAACAGTGCCATCTGTTCAAAAAATATCTATGCACTTTAGTGTCATCCTGTTCAAAAAATATATAAAGCACAACAGTGCCATCTGTTCAGAAAATATCTATGCACCTTAGTGCCATCCTATTCGAAAATATTAAAGCACACCAGTGCTATTTCAAAACTTGTCCAAAACACGCTCACCACGAGAGCATCAAATATATATATAATTTTACAGACCCAAAAAATTGTTCAAAGATATAAACTTCTAGTCAAGAAGGTAGAGGATTGATATCATCAGTAGGTGGCTGCTGGCTCTCTGAAGCAGGAAAGGAAGGCTCAGCTGACACTTCATTGGCAGCTGCATCAGGCTCTGGTCGTTCGGTCAGAATGATCCCATGCAAAATAAATTGAATTAAATTTTTTTCATCTTGGGAGGACTCAGGCTCTTTATATGGGTGAATGACTCCGCAAGCAGCATCATGGGCGGCCGAATTATCATAAGTACGTGTAGATGGATCCAATGACATATGGTCATAACAAAATCTGAACCCATCACAGAACTTTATGTCAAAAATATTCACATATCTCCGGTGCATGTCCAAACCTCCCCTTCGGTAAATCTCTAAACTTGTTTTCAGAACAGCATTAGAAGTTTCAAGATTATGGATCTGCTTCTTCAGTTCAGCATTCTGATCAGATTCCTTTTTATGGAGTTTCTTTAAGCTCTCCACCTCAAGCTCCAAGATTTTGTTCTATTTTTCAGCCAACATGGCGCATTTATCAGCTCGCAGGTATGCATCATCAATGTTCTTTCTCTTATACTCTCCTATCTCAACAGCCTTACAGAGAGCTAGAACATTGAACACAAACTGTAAAGAAAAGAAACGTTAGTAAAAAAAAAAAAAAAAAAAAAAAACTTTGGTACCTCTAGAATAGAAATAGGAGCCCTAGCCAGAAGCTCGTTCTGATCAACATGCTGCTGAAAGAGTTCATCCTTGGGAGACCACATTCCACGAGCTAGAGCCATCAAGGAATCAGGATCGTACATTGCCAGTGTTCAGCGATTCAGAACACTACCATCACTTTTCTCGAACTTGGGGATCCATTCGCCTTCAGGATCGAATGATGGAGGAAAACAGCAGTCTGGAATAGTGTAGCCGCTCACAAATCTGGCTTTCTTAACAAGCTTCTCATGCTTTTCAGAGTCATTTCTTTTTGCATGTTTAGAAGGGGGGCCCAACAACAACTTTTTCGGAGCGTTACCACTATCATCGGTGTTTGTCCTCTTCAGATGCCCCCTCGTCTTCTTCGGATCTTCGGTCAGATCGACCACTCGGCTCTTTCCTTTATCAGATGTCGAGCTGACTGGGGGAGTAGATTTTTGTGCCGCAGCACGCTTGGAGGCTGTGACCGGAATCTCCATGATAGTAGCCTCTGAAGCACGAGCAGCAATTAATTTCAAATTTTGGGAAGTCAAAAGTGACTTGCTGGACGGAAGAGTTGCAAATACTTTCTCGTTCAGATATTCAACACGTTCGACTATATACAAAACACGGGCATACGATCAACAAACAAACAAATACGCAGATCAAAGTAGAACAGGCGAAATTTGTAAAGTACAAAAAATACACTTGCCAGGATTTTTGAATCCACACTTCAGTTTCTTACAAATACCGAAGGTCCTTGGCAGAGGATACGGGCCGGACGCATCCACTCTCCAATTTCCCCCAATTTTCACCATCTTATCTTTCCACTCCTTCTTAGAAGAAGGATTGCCTTCACAAAGTTTCAAGGATGAATGGGGGTGCAGATGGTACCGACCGGGGTTTTTTCTGATCTGATCGACTTTGTAACAGAGCAAAAAATCACCCAAACCTAGGTTCAAACCTCGTTCGTGATTTAGAACGAGCATAACAGATAGAACCCTGAAGAAATTAGGGTTTACTTGCAAAGGGGTAAGTCCTAAAGAAAAAAGAATATAGTGATAGAACGGATGTAAGGGAAATCTAAGAATGACCAAGTGATGTGCAGAGAACAAGACTTCGCCCGGTTCAACTTCTTCATAAGTTTTGAAGTCTAAATCAGAAGAATACTCAGAAATCGAAACATCCTTTGGTATGTCAAACTCAATTCGGCATCTATCGGCTAAAGGCAATTTACGTAATTGTTTTCGGAAAAATTTCTAGGATTTTGGTTCAATCAAATTGGGGGCAATCTCAGAGGAAGAAATAACAGGGGCGTCATCAACAACCACCTCCAGAGAAGGGGTTCGGCTTCTATCACTACTCATTATATTTTTTATTAATGAAAGAAATATGAATAACGAAAGAGAAAAACTAACCTCAAGAAGTTCCTTGCTGGGAATCGTCTTCAAAGGGAATGAGTCTGCTCTTGTAAATGAGAAAGAAATATTGAAGGAAACGAAGTAAATAAGGGAAGTGGCAGTTACACATGGCTCTTCGAATTCCCATCCTATTTCAAAAATGAAATGGGCTTGGGAATTGGGGGCAAAGTGTAGGCCCATTTTTACATCAGGCCCATCGTACAAAGTTCACACTGGATCAGCATACTTGTTTTAAAGCCCGAATAGAGAACAAAACCCAAATAGAAAATAAAACCCAAGGATATAGGCCCATTTCAGGATAAAGCCATTAAGGAAATGACCGTTTCAAATGTATAGAATCAAAACTGACATAAAGTTTTATTATAGCAATTTTTGATAAACATTAAACTTCAATTTAATGTAGATATTGTCTTTAATATGTATTAAAACCCATTCATGTGGGTAAGACCAGATTTCATGTATAAAAGAAAGAAAAAAGAAAAGGAAAAGGATCCGAAATTGCTCCAATTCTGGCTGTTTCTTGAAATATTTGTTATCTTCTTGCCATTCTTTTTTTTATATAGCTTCTGTTTAAGTTACAAATGTTGAGATTCGTTCGGCATTTGCGAACGGGTTTACACACACTCAATTCCGACCGGGCGATGTTATCCGCTTTGAGACCAGTCTGCACGGTTTTACTCTTGAGCTCCTCCCCAAAATGTCTTATATCAATTGATGACAACACTGCACATATAAGTATATCTTCAAACCTATACTCGAACGATGTGAGACATCACAATATGTGTATTTCTATTCCCGCCTTTTGGATTGCAATCGAGGGTGAATTGTGTGGCTTCATCTTTTGCAACAAGAGTATTAAGCAAGGGTACCCAATCTCTCCTTACCTTTTTGTAATTTGTATGGTTTAATTGGATTGTTCAAGCATTATGTTGAAAATGAGCAATTGGGTTATCACTGGAGATGCAAGGAAGTTAAGTTCACTTTTGCAGATGATGTTTTTATTTTTAGTGATGGTACAACGAACTCTACCACTTCATTGTATAAAATTCTTGTTTTATTTGCAGATTTCTTTGATCTTTACCCTACTGCATGCATAAAGAGTAAAGCTTATTTTCAGTGGTGTTTCTGAATAACATTCTCAATATTTTGGCTACTCTGAAGAATCTAAGCCAGTTAAATATCTTGATGTTCCCTTCTATGTTTATTCTTTCAAAAAAATCTTATGAGATATTTATGGAAGGATTCCTCTCTTGAAAATGGCAATTGTAGACTGATATTTGTTCCTCTTTTTATGAAGAATATCTTGATATTAAGGATCTTCAAGTTTAGAATAAAACTACTTTTTCAAGAATATTTGAAACCTTATTTTTGGTATATCTTCTAACTCCCCTCTATGTGGTTCAATTGGATATCCACTTATCTTCGGAAAGAAAAGAAGTTTCTATATACGAATAAGCATTCTTGTAGCGTAGATATATGTATATGGTGTTATAGGAATACAGCAAAAAAAAATAGGAAAATTACGAATAAGTAAGAATAGGGAGTTCAAATTACAAATTGATAAATTTTTACAAACTAATTACATATAAAATAAATTTAAGTAAATTAATTACATAAAGGTAAATAATTAATTTTGAGAGATTCAAAATACCCTCCAAACATTTATCTAAAATACCAAAATACCCACCCCTTCACCACCCTCCTCCACAATGGCCTTCACCATTCCATCTCTTCCTCCTCCATTACCCCACCACCAAACCCAATAACATCACCAATATTGTTGAGTGATTTTGGAGAAAGAGAGAAAATATTACAGTTCCTATCGGATTTTTTTTCTTTTGAGAAGCTACCCGATTGGGTTTTATAAACAACAAATTAATATGTATATTTGTATATGTATATATATGTGTGTGTAATGTGTATGCATATAGAGAAATAGAATTGCAGACCCACCATTGAAGAGTAATTTTAGAGAGAGAGATGGGAAGTTGGCAACCAATACCCTATTGGGTTCATAAGATAGGTGTCTATATATACACGTATCTGTTGATTCAAATGATAATCAAAGCTCTCAATCTCCAAACCCAACTCTTCACGTGAGTTTTTCCTTTTATCATTTTGCTAGCAACTGAATTCGTCGTGTTCATGCGTAGTGCAATTTATTAAGTCCCCGATTTTGATTTTAGGGTAATTTGCACTAACACCCCCTGAGGTTTGCATCAATTCTACTTTTATGCTGATTTTTGAAACGTTTGCACTAACATCCCTTGGGCCAATAAAATGACCAAAATACCTTTGATAAAATTCGAAAATATTAAGAATAATGTGAAATGATCTTTATGCCCCAACCCCAAATATATAAAATTTCGAAAAACATATATATAAATTTAAAAATATATATAAAATTCAAAAAAATGTATAAAATTCGAAAACAAATATTTAAATTTTGAAAAATATATATAAAATTAGAATAAAATATATAAATTTTGAAAAATATATATAAAATTAAAATATATATATAAATTTTGAAAAATATTTAAATTCAAATATATATATTTCAAAAAATATATATATTTTCAAAAACAAAATTCAAAAAATTATATAATTTCGAAAAATATATATAAATTTCAAAAAATATATATAAAATTCAAACAAATATATAAAATTTGAAATATATATATAATTCGAAAATATATATATAAAATTTGAAAAATATATTAATTCGAATATATATATATTTCAAAAAAATAATAATAATTCAAAATATATATTTTCAAAAACAAAATTCAAAAAATAATATAATTTCGAAAAACATATATAAATTTCAAATTTTATATATGTAATTCAAAAAAATATACAAAATTTAAAATATATATATATATAACTCAAAAAAATATATATAAAATTTGAAAAATATATAAATTCGAATATATATATATATATTTCAAAACAAAATTCAAAATATATATATTTTCAAAAATAAAATTCAAAAAATTATATAATTTCGAAAAACATATATAAATTTCAAAAAATATATTTTCAAAAACAAAATTCAAAAACAAATTTATATATATTTTCGAATTATATATATATATTTCAAATTTTATATATTTTTTTGAATTTTATATATATTTTTTGAAATTTATATATGTTTTTTGAAATTATATAATTTTTTGAATTTTGTTTTTGAAATATATTTTTTGAAATTTATATATGTTTTTCGAAATTATATAATTCTTTGAATTTTGTTTTTGAAAGTATATATATTTTGAATTTTTTTTAAAAAAAATATATATATCTTCCAATTTATATATTTTTCAAATTATATATATATATATATTTTCGAATTATATATATTTCAAATTTTATATATATTTTTGAATTATATATATATATTTTGAAATTTATATATGTTTTTCGAAATTATATAATTTTTTGAATTTTGTTTTCTAAAATATATATTTTTTTGAATTTTTTATTTTTTTTATTTGAAATATATATATATATATTCGAATTTATATATATTTCAAATTTTATATATATATTTTCGAATTATATATATATTTCAAATTTTATATATATTTTTGAATTTTATATATATTTTTTGAAATTTATATATGTTTTTCGAAATTATATAATTTTTTGAATTTGTTTTTTGAAAATATATATATTTTGAGTTTTATATATATTTTTTGAAATATATATATTTGAATTTAAATATTTTTCAAAATTTATATATATTTTCGAATTTTATATTTGTTTTTGATTTTATATAGATTTTTTGAAATTTTTATATATTTTTCAAAATTTATATATTTTATTCTAATTTTATATATATTTTTTTAAATTTTAAATATTTGTTTTCGAATTTTATATATTTTTTTGAAATTTTATATATTTGGGGTTGGGGCATAAAGGTCATTTCACATTACACTTACTATTTTCGAATTTTATCAAGGGTATTTTGGTCATTTGATTGGCCCAGAGGGTGTCATTGCAAGCAAAATCAAACATCAGGGTGTTAGTGCAAATTTCCCTTGATTTTATTTTACTTCCTCCATCTTTTGTTGTTAAATCTCTACTGGTGGAGAACCCACATTTGTCACTCACAAGTCGCAATAATTCCAAATGATGCAACATTTGGTATTTCAATATGGTTCTGATATGTCGCAATTTTACAGTTTTCGAAAGCCCTAAAATTTCGTTACCCTATGCTCTAGGGATATGAATCAGTTCCGAAGGGCAAAACCAAACCTAAGGTTGTTAAAGGAAGCTTCGAGTGGAGGAACCAAGAATATGCAAGAAGCCCTAATCGGGCAGTGGAGTGACGGATGGTGGTGGTGGAAGATGGGTATTTTGATAATTTTAAATAGGTATTTAGGGGTATTTTGGATTTCAAAAATAATTATTTACCTATATGTAATTAGATTGCTTAAATTTACTTATATGTAATTAGTTTGTAAAATTTTATCAATTTGTAATTTGAATATAGTATTTTTACTTATATGTAGTTTTTCCAAAAAAATATACATATATTGATGAGTGTTCTTTTCATATTTTTCTAGGATTAAATGCATTAAATTCCCCTAAACTATTTTCTCCCTCTTAACTTACTCCCCTTAACTATTTTTTGACTGTAAACCCCTCAAATTATCATGATTTTTACAATTCACTACTCCCATCATAACACCGTTAGTTAAAATTAGGGTAATTTGCACTCAGATCCCCTGAGATTTTGATCAATTGCACTCGCTCCTTGAGATTTCATTTTTCGTGCAATGACACCCCCTGAAAGAGATAAATAACTGGAATGCCCTTGTATAGTCTCCCTTATTTCATGAGACGAATATCTAGGTAGTGAAATTACCTACATGCCCAAAATGAAAATCCTATAATGTATATATATTTATAACAACTATTCTAAAATGTGAGAGGTTGAGAATATTTCCAAATACTTTCTTCAAAATAAAAATTAATGAATTAATATGTATCAGTTGAAGTGCAACTCTAAAACGTATGTCAAAACGATATTGAGTAAAAGAAAAGGGTTAGAAATATTTCAATACTTTTAAAAAAATAATAATAATTAATTAATATGCATTACTTGAAATGTAACTTTAATGAATATTTCAAAAGATATAGAGTAAAGATATAAGACCTTGGTTATAAATATTTTCAAATTATTTTTAAAAAAATTAATTAATTAATATACATTAATTGAAATGTAATTCTAATGGATATTTCATAAGATATAGAGTAAATATATAAGACAGATATATTTCGGTAAGAAAAAATAATATAACTTAAAATACAGAAATCTGTAAATATTTATCTATTTATCTATATATTACTAATAAAAATACAATGACTGTCTACTATTTCGATTCATTGTCACCTTTTTTATTATAAAAAATTATAATAAGTAAATTTTTTCATTATTTAAAGTGTAAGGGCTTAAATTAACTTTACGAAAAATTAATAAATAATAAATCATTTGTCATATTTTTATAAAAATATAAAAAATTACAATAAGTAAAGTTTGTTATTATTTTATAGTGTAAGGGCTTAAATTAATTTTACACAAAGAATAATAAATCATAAACCATTTGTAACATTTTTATACATTTATCACATCTTACAATACAACAAAAACTATAATTAAAATGTATTACTACTTGTTTAAATTATAGGAGTTGTATATTATTTATTTACAAAATCAATTAAATTATATGAGCTTTCAAATATTTTATACATGTATCACCTTCTAAAATACAAAAAAAAAAAAAATCATAAATAAAGTGTATTATTATTATTTAATATAAAAGGTCACAGTGTTAGTTTTAGGGAAAAATTAAAAAACAATAGCTTTTGGGGACTATATTAAAAAAATGATAATTTTAAAAAAATAATTTAAAGAAAGATGATAATATTTCAAAAATCATTGTATCCAAAGTATTTTAAAAGTTTTCCAAATTAAGCTTAAGACACAAGGGTTGTTTGGTCCATTAATTTAGCCAACATGTCTTTTACACTAAAGCAAGGGCACAAGAGTCATTTAATGGGGTCTTCACCCCTTCAGGGGGTGTCATTGTAAGAAAAATGAAATCTCAGGGGGTGAGTGCAATTGACTGAATTCAGGGAATCTAAGTACAAATTATCCTAATTTTCATTAACGGTTTTATTACAGAATGTGGTTTAATGCAACATTTAAATAGTTTAGAGGGTAAATTATGGTTAAGGGGTAGTTTAGAGGGAGAAAATAGATAAGGGGGGTTTAATGCACCTATTTTTCTATGACTAAGATTTCAATGATTTTTGAAACGTATTAGGTGCGATCTTTTCTTAGGTTTGAACCCATGGAATTTAATTAAATTTGTGAGTGTTTATTACTTTGAATCTTCCTTAAAATTTAGGGTACCCTAACATTAATCCCTTCACAAAAACTCAACACGCCTTTTCGCGTTTAATTTTGATATTAGTAATGAGGCTATAGATGGTCGACAAAGTTGATGTTTAAGAGACCCTAATGTACACTCCAATATTATGTAAAAAGTTGACATTTTCGGAAAAATCAATACTCATGTCCATCAAGCAAATATATAGCTTAGGTACAAGAAAAGAAAGAAAAATTGGAGAAAAGAGTTGGGGTGAAGTTTGACGCATTGCATTGGTGAACCCATTTATATAATTCACAAAACTAGTGATTTTCTCGTTAACCAAACACGTCAACTTTCCAAGGGATTAGTTCATGAACCTTATCCATGATTTTGCAAAAGAGCGACATTAATAAATGAGAAGTGAGAATAGATGCATGGTAAAGAGTCAATGGACCCACCAATGCATTTGTATTTAGGCACGATGGCAACATTTTGGTCCCTTTAGTGGCCGCCACTTTCTTGGTTCACATTCATTTTGAGTGTCCTTTTAAGTTGCCTCATGCCATTAATGGTTCTTTGGACCACTGTTTTTGGCCTAGTGGCCCTTTTAATGAGTCAATCTTGTGAAGTATATACATACATATACATTATACATATATATATATATATAGCATTTAAGAGGTCGGTTGTCTCTTGACTCTCTTGGCCGTGGAATAGGGACACCATTAAGTTTGCCTTTTGGTCCTACTTGGAGGCAAAGCTTCGAATTCAATGTACCCAATTATAGTTCGATTTTGTTAGGATCAATGGCTTTATTATACCAAAAAGTTCATTGTTATCTAGCATTGATCAACGAATTGACCTGGATGAAATTTAAATCAAGAGATGTAGTAGAAGATTGCAGATTGACTTAATATCTGCTTGTAATACTCTTTAGAATTATTTACACTCTAAATGAACCAACACATGACAACGAAAATGGATCAAAAATTGGGCTAGAAATTAGACTGAAACTGGATTGTTTCGGGCTGGAATTTGGGTTTAAATTGGGCTGTTTTTGGACTACGAATTGGGCCAGAAGTTAGCCATAAATGGGTTGCAAAATTGGGCCAAAAGTTAGGTTGCGAAAATGGGTTAGAAGATGAGCCAGATCATGAAGTAACATTGTTGATCAAGACTAAAAGATTACAAAGTTTGTGAAGTATTGAACACTTTTTGGAAAAGAGATGTAGTTGAGTTGACGATAGTGTTTAGATAAGATTAGAATTTAGGTTGTTTTTATCTTTTATTTATTTCTAGTTTATCTTTAGGTTAGTTTTATGTTATAAATAATAGTAGACTTCTGTTTTAGAGGTCCACGACCAATACAAATTGTCCCTGCTACAATGACAGATTTTCATTCAATTTTATTTTAATCGTTTCTTTTACATTCCATGCAACATGCACTTTCAATACCAATTTATTTTCCATGTCCTATTTTAATTCCAAGTCTTTTTCAATTCCCAATATATTTCAATTCCATGCAATTGCACTTTTTAGTTCTTTTCTAGATTTCTTTTGGTTACCCAAAAGTCCTATTTGTTGAGGCAATCAGAACTCATTCGTGTGAGTTGAGTTCTCTCTCGCATAAATCGTCTGATTCTATTCCACATGTTCAAAAGAGATGAAGATTCGTTCCTTTTGAACCGGTTGAACTCCGTCACCGGTTCTGGCACGCCCGCACCCTATAGATATGAAGAATATCATCGGTCATACTATTCGGCCGATGAAGAAGAAGAATATTATCGCCCCTGCTATTCGGGTGATGATTATATTTTTTCAGAACGAACAAGGATATATGTATATATATATGCGTGGACATAGAGGTTGTTTGCAATTTGTTCCAAATCCGATCCCGATGGAATATTAAATGGGTTTATAAATGGGTGGATGTTAGCATCACTCATAGTCACGAAACACCGTCTTTGATACGAAACATCCGACCCGTTTCAATTGGTATCAGAGCCAGAGTCAGACCCAAACACAGTCTTTGATCCGGTGTCACGCCAAGCTACCGCTGGATGCCACCACCCAGGTTGAGTCCAGGTCCAGGTCGGGCAGGCATCCGACCCGTTTGACTATGAGATTGTGAGTGGGAAAAGCCAACTATTTTATTAAATAGTGAGTGTGACAAAAATATATATATATATATATATATATCTTAAAACTCTTTAACATGTCATGACATTATATTATAAACTGATCAAATAAGACATAATGAAATGATAACATATATTAGGACTATTAACATAAAAAAAAAAAAAAAAAACCCTAGTTTTAGATTTTTAACAAATACTCATTTGAAGTGTCATATTGCCTTCTTCACTATGAAAATATTTCATAGACCCTCCTTTTGTCTCCAAACGACAACGGTTTAATGTTGTTTTACTCTGAAACTACGTCGTTTTAGGACGGAAAGGGGGTTAAGTGAAAGAGTTTTATAGTGGAGGGGGCAATATGGCATCTCAGGAGGGTATTTGTTAAAATTCTGAAATCAATAGAGGTTTTATATTAATAGCCCTATATATTAATTATTATTTATTGTATTATGGGTATTTTTTTGCAAATGACAAGACCGGTACACAATACTAGTCGATTCTATACTTATTTTTGAAATCAATATTATCTGAAACTGTTATACGACTAATATGATTATATCACTAATTTGACCGTAACAAAAACTAATAAAGATATTCGCGTTTAAAACTAAAATTATCCGAATTCATTATACCATTACCGCGACCGCAACAAAAACTAATACAACAACTATATATCTATCTTATTAGAGGAAGGGAATGCAAACCTATGCTAATTAACTAGCTACTCCAAGGCTGAGAAATACGTTAGAAAAACCCAACTATTTATTTAAAACGGCAGCCAACATTCAATTATTTTCTACGGAAAAAGTTCTGCTTTGTCAATTGTTCCATTATGGTTTTAGAGCTCTATTTTTAGGATTTTTTTTATCCCATTGTATTCTTTTCAATTAGATGAAATGACTCTTTGACTAGTTTACTAATATAAAATAAAGAGTTTACTTATCAAAGTGGAGCGCGAACGGGAAACTAACCATGATTTTTCGTAATTGAATGCCAAACACTGCTCTTCAAACAAACAATGCTCTCTGAAGTGTAATGACAAACGTACCCTTTACACAAGAAATTACAAAGGTAACATAAAAAGGAATGCCTTATCTTATTAATCATCCACTATGTAACTAAAAAATATTTTTAAGAGAACTAATGTATCTAAATATACGTAAAAAATTGAATAATAAAAAAAGGGTTAGAATCTCCCTCATTCTGCTTCTTTATCCTTTTCCAACCGTTGGACTCACCCGCCAAAACAGTTGGAACTATATTTACATCTCTCTCCAAGAGAAATCACTAAACACCAATAGTATCCGCTCTTGTACTTTTATCAACCATTACTGTGATTTTACTTGGTAGCCAATCTCCATTCCCTTGGCTATCTGAACCGCCATCGAGTTCGAGCCGGACTACCATGGCTTCATCGGACAATGCAAGGCTGGTGGTGGGTAGGCGTGCGTTGAGCTGGCGGAAGCCGGGAAGCAAGACAGTTTCCGCCCACTCCCCTAAGCTAGATTGACCAAACCATAACCCTCCTAAAATCTTCTCAAGAGCCTCCTTTTCCACTTGTATTGAAATCTTATCGTCTACAACAGAGTGAAACTTCTTTGTGATTGTGTTTTCAATCTCGGCTCGAATGGGGGCAATGTAGACAGGTTTGAACAAGATGGCATCGTCCAAGGACTCGACCAGATCATGAGGCAGTGATGTTATGGAAAATCTCTTGTTGTCAAGGCCGTGCTCGCCTTCATGATCAATGGTGAGCTCACTCGAGTTGTGAGAGCCGTCCGTCCTATCGTCTTCGATGTCAGCTACTTGATTAAGGTCAAAAGAGAGACCGCTAGCGCCCATTTCTTTCCGAGGCTTTGTGGATCTGTCTTCACTGTGTAGCCAGTTCGCGGGGCGCTTTGCGCTTTTTTCACCAACCGAGAGCCTTAACTGCCAACTGCCGCTTGCTACAGAGGTTACCTTCTTTTCATCGAGCAAATTTTCGTTTAACGAGCTTTTGAGATCATCTGGCATGCCATTTGCAGTGAGTATGAATATGACATTCCCAATGCTAATCTCACGCCCATGAGAGTCAACCAGCCTACCTCTCTCCATTGCCCGTTTTATGCTCCCGCGAACTAGCATATCCGCTTCATCGATGTCTTCCAGCACAATTACTGAAAATGGATTCCTACGGACGGCCTCTGCAATCCGATCCACTACTGTTTTACCACGGAAATTTATATCTGCTTTCCCATCATCGCGTTGGGAACCAAGACATATTGTTACTGGATTGGCTCCACATACTTGCTCTGAAAGAACTGATGCCATTTTCTTCTTGCCCATTCTGTCGGGGCCTGTAAATAGTATCCAAATGTCACCTTTCGATCCAGCACCCCGCTGTTTTCGATTGCCCAATTTGCACTGGGTCAGAGTGGCGGCCACTGCAGAAGCTGCTTCAGGTTGCCACCACACCCTCTCCATTAGACCCTTGAGGAGCTTCTTAAATGAGTCGGCATCTAATTTAGTAGCAAATTTTTCGTTCTGCAAATGGAAGTTGGCTAGTGGTACGGATGAAATGCAGCCCGGGATCTCTTTAGCACATTCTATATGGGTTTTTTCAGGATAAGTCTCCGTTGTCTTTGTCGGTCCAAGAAAAAGGTCTGTCCTTACTGGGCTTCGAGGAGGACTACCCGCAGAATCCAAATGTTGCGCGGTCACTGGAGTAGGATTTAGTTGTGGAGTTTCCCCAACATTTCTAGTTTGTTGTAATTTGGGTTGGAAAGGCTGGCGCAGGAGCAGATTTGGATTGTACAAACCTGTGGTCGACAGAGCTGCCGGAGCAGATATATCAGAACGGAGACTGCTATGAAAATTAGGGTGAAGATGCAAGCATGTAGCACTCCATTTCTTCTGTATTTCTTGACGTTCTTGATCTTTTGTCTGTAAAGCATTGCAAATAACCAAATAATGAACTTTACTAACTCAAGTACTATCTGGAAATTATGAAGTTCTTAATTCGGTTGACCACAAAAATTATACCTGCAACTGATCCTTTGTATTGACATCGCTATTACAGACTTTAGCATTCCGAAGCCACTGTGGCAGCGGAGGCTGAGGTGCATCTGGTAGAATTTCGGAAGAGGATTTGTCTAACTCCTTTGATTCCAGTTTCGCCAGTTCTTGCTCGTAGTTCTCCTTGCATTGTGGGCAACAGCTCATTCTTCGAGCAGGATCCATGTTCTCAGAGACACGTCGTGGTAGAGTTGTTGTTGCCATTGGGAAGTTTTTAAATGGGCTTAAAGACTCAACCGAGCTACTAAGGATTCCGTTGATTCCCAGCCTAAAAACAAAAAATACAAGAGTGACTAATTGATCGGCACCAGAAGAAGAAAATAAAAACAATGTCCTCAAAGCTAAAGCATAGGCAGGTGACAAGGTTTCCAGTTTTTTTTTACTTTTTTAAACTCCCCTAGGAAATGGAGTTTATCAAAAATAAGCTCCCTCTATGGAAAAGTATAATTGAACAAAACAAAGCGAAACTCCGTATGTGGAAGAAGAAAAAAAGCAGAATGATGAAATATAGAGGCCAATTTGAGAGAAGAATGATGCATGCCTTATGCCAAAGGTAGTGAACTAAAGAAACCCACTGAAAAATGATTGGCTTTCACCAAGTAATGAGAAAATTTGAACCCATCTGTGATTGAATTCACAAAATCCTCTAAATTCAACAAGTTCATGAGAAGCATCAATATAAATTATACACAACTGTTGTCTAAAGCATATTTCCAAAAGACTATATGCAAAACTCAATATAATTAAAATTGCAACTCCAATAATCTTAAGCAGGTTACCAGAGAAAACTTGCACAATATGAAATAGAGACTTTGTGACTTTCAAATTTGCATGTACAACTAGTGCTTCAATGATCAATATGTAAAGTTTGTAATGAATTTCAAAGAAATAAAATGATCCAAACATGGGTAGATCACAAAACATACCTCGGAAACATTGCGGGAAGAGGTGATCTAGAAGCAATTGGCACAGCCTGCAGATCCCAATCCTTTTCCATAGAAGGAAAATAGACCTGGCACCTCAAATAAGTCTCACAAGTAGCAGTTCCAATCAGCCAAAGCCTACCACTAAACCTCCCCAACAGCTTCCCCATCTCCGCCACCGCCACCCGCCCCGTCTCCGACACAACCTGTTGAGGCACTCCACCTGAACCCCAAACCCCAACACTCACATTCTGGTCAACAAGCCATTTCAAATCTCCCAAATCAAGCACAACCCCTCCACAATTCGAACTCCCAATTCGACCTTCAATCACTCTCCCCAGTTCCTTAACTTTTTCGGGCATTTGCATTCTATCAAGAGCAAGCTCCTTCGCTATAGAAATCACCTCGATATTTTTCAATGGTCCTTCATCAAATTCACCCTTCTCAATTCTCCTCAGAAGCTCCCTCAACACCGTCTCAGGCTCCGATTCGCCTACCAAAACCGGGTTTTTACTCTTGCTTCTCAACAATATCTCAATTATTCGTCTGATTTCATCATTTCTATGCTGCCCGGAATGCGCCGGATTGCCGGAATTCCCCTGTTGCAGCCGGGGATTCATATACATATTTGCAGATTGCACCGGAGACGGGGTTGGACGAAACCCCATTCCAATCATCGATGAATTCGCAGAACCCACCTGAGAATTCAAGGATTGCTCGATAGTGGCCTTAACGGCCGGGCTCGAAAAGCTTGCCTCACGCATGACTCTGCTCACACTCGGGTCATCAAGAATCGAGATTATGAGCTGGCTGAGCTCAACCTTCACCGCCAAAAGTGGCTGCTGTTGCTGCTCCGGGCAGCCCCGCCGCTGATGCGCCTGTGCCCGCTTCAGCGCCGCCATTAGAGCATTGGAAATCGGCGGTTCCGCGGCGGCGGAGGCGGTGGTTTGGGCGGTGGGGAGGCGGTCAAGAGCGACGCTGAAGCAGAGCTCCAGAGCTCGGCACTGAAGAGGGTGGGACGAATTGGGGTGGGATCGAATACAGGCTTGCCGGAGGAACCCCGACGGCGACGCCAGAAGCGTCGCCGCCACATGAAGCGGCGTCGTCTGACCGTGATTCCGGCGACCCGCTTCGGCAATCGAAAGGTTCAGTACCGTCGCCGCCTCCGGCGTTAGGGTTTGCTGGATCGTACTCAATCCCGCTCTCATCTTACCGTAACACCGAATCGAACCCACAATTCAAAACCAATCCCACAACCCTTTTTTAGCTCAAATTGATGAACCCCAGAATCAGAATTGAGCTTCCCAGTTCTACTTTCTTCCGATCTCTGAGCTCCGGTCACCGGAAAAATTCAATCCAATCAAAAAAAGTGCACAAACTATCAATTTTGCCCCTAAATTGAAGAACCCACGAATCAAATATGATCTTTAAAATATTTTCTCCTGAAATTAATCAATTTCTAAGCAGCCCTCAAAAGTGTGGGATCTACTCTGTGAGAGATGATAAAAGCTAAGCGACATTCACTTTCTCATTCAACAACCAACAGTAAAGTACCCAGGAACGGATGGAGGAAGTGGTAACAAATGCAAAGGAAAATATAAAAACAAAACCAGCTTTTTCATATATATATATTATACATTCAAATAAAGCCAAGTGTGGCAAACTAGTTTATTAGGTCATTAGAGAGAGAGGGGGAGAGAGGGTAATGTAAAATAGTAAAGTTGGGTTTTTCAGTTGCAAGGATTTCTGAAAAATGCTTTGTGGGCAGAGTGATATACTCACCTTTATGTGTCATCTTTTTATATTTTTTTATTATAAAGTTTTATTTTTTTAATATTCTATTAAAGACCTTTTTAGGGAGATGAGAAGCAGATTCATGAGTAGATTACTTACCCCAACTTTCTCTCTCTAGATGAGTTTAGATTGACTGCCTTTTTAGTTCTTTCTTTGTTTTGTATTTAGTTTATTTATTGAACTTGCCTTTTCTCTTATGTGTGATTGATTGTAAGGATTAGATTTTCCAATCTCGGTTTGAGTACACGCGCGATGATTCTCTGTTTGAGATGAATTGTGAAAGTCACGCTCTTTGATTGCGCGTGTGTTAATTATGCAATGTTTGCTTTTCAACTAATTTTCTGCTTTTTCACACGCAAACCGCTGCGGAGGCATCGCACGAATATTACCTTTTCATACTCTCTCTCTCTACAACTTTATTTCCTTTCTCTCTCTAACTTTATATTTTGGGCACCCTTGTTTGTCTTTACCTGCAATTAAACTTTAAAAATGAAAAGTATGTAGTTTCTTGGTAATGGTAATTAATAAATTTTAAAAACCTAAAAATATAAACATATTGAACTATAAATACAAACATATTGAAGTCATCTATCCCTTGTGTTCAAAATACTCGAAGAAATAAATAGACAAACAAACACGAAAGCACCACGTATATTTATAATGATAGAACCATTCATTTACATTATATTACTCAAGTTAATTTCATTTACAAGTATGTTATAACTTCAATCACATTATCTTACGTTTGAGTATTTTCAATAACATTTCTTATGGTATAAGATTCTCATAATTAAATTTCCTTATCACTTTTGAGACTAAAATACCCTTACCTAAACACTCACTATCCCTATTCTCAAACACCCACTATCCATATTCTTAAAAATATATATAAAATTTGAAATATATATATATAATTCAAAAGTAATATATAAAATTCAAAAAATATATATATAATTCAAAAATAATATATAAAATTTGAAATATATATAATTCGAAATATATAAACAACTCAAAACAAATATATAAAATTCAAAAAACATATAAAAATTCAAAAAATAATATATAAATTCGAATTTTTTTTTTAAATTCGAAAACAATATATAAAATTCAAAAACAATACATAAAATTCAAAAAATATATAAAATTTGAAAATAATATATAAAATTCGAAAAATATATACAACTCAGAAAAAAATATATGAAATTCGAAAAATATATATATAAAATTGTTTAAAATATATAAAATTCGAAAACAATATATAAAATTCGAAAACAATATAACAATTTTATATATATTTTATTTTTCCAAGCCATCATGGGGATCATGGGAAAGCACATGATGGTGTCACTTGAGAAGTTCAATCTAGACCACTTAGATTGCCAATATATCTTATATGTTTGCTTGGTGTTGTACTAAAATAAAGGTTGTCGAGGGACAACTGTATTATTTGCCTTTAAGGAATCGAAGCCTCCATGGTTTATATATGCACCTGACACTATTGGTTAGAACTTAAGTGTTGTAGCCTCACACTTCCTTTCTTTATTGCGTCTTGTATACCCTCACCATTTATTTTTTCGAAAATAATTTTATATATATATATTTTGAATTTTATATATTAATTTTGAATTTTATATATATATTTCGAATTTTATATATTATTTTCGAATTTTATATATTGTTTTTGAATTTTATATATTATTTTTGAATTTTATATTTTTTTCTTGAATTTTATATATTTTTTTCAAATTGTATATATTTTTCAAATTTTATATATTATTTTTGAATATTATATATATGTTGAATTTTATATATATTTTTAGGAATAGGGATAGTGGGTGTTTGGGAATTGGGATGATGAGTGTTTGGGTAAGGGCATTTTAGTCCCAAAAGTGGTCAGGGGTGTAAATGATGAGAATCTCATACCACAAGTAGTGTTATTGAAGATACTCAAATATGAGGGGGTGTGATTGAAGTTAAGACATACCTGATGGGATGTAAATGAAATTAACCCTATTATAAAAAGGCAAATTAAAATTTCTTTTAACTAAGTTTAATCTTTAATAGATTTAGACACTAGATCTTCATCCACTATAAATAAAGTTGTGCAATATTAAAATTTGGAGGGCTAAATTTTTTTATTTTTTATAAAAAGATTTTACCGATTATTTGTAAAAATTATATTTATGATGTTAAATAAATTTATTTTTAATTTTTAATTATTATTTATTTATGAAGAGAACCATAAGAAAATTAATTTCACACGTAATGATTGTGTCACAATTGCAACCACACAGAAGTTTCCTCAAGGATGATTCTCCTTTTGTAGAAAGGATTTATTTTCTTTTTCCATTTGTACAATTTACCAATAATATGAGTTTGCATTATTACAACTTAATCTTTAATTATAAAGAGTGATTAAATAAAAAAAATCAAAATATAATGAAGGGCCCTTTGTATGATTTATTATTATGTAATGGAGATGGAGAGAGTGCAAAAAAGAGAGAAAATAAGAAAGTGACTTTTTGGGATTCTTAACTTTAAAACTTTTGGATGACTACTTTATGTGAAGTCTTGAGAGGGTAAAAAGGAAAAATGAGCATCATCATATTTATTCTCTTTTGGTAACGCACGCTCTCACTTGCCTTTTACGCGTCTTTCTATTTCTACAACCAACATTTCACTTTTTCCTCTCTCTCTTTTCAACAGATTTGTTTCTCTCCTTCTCGGTTCAGTTCAACGTCCACCTCAATCAAGACCCATATTAATTCAAACATGATCTGTACATATTTATTTGTAATTTGAGTATTTAAAGTGTTTTTAATTTGATAATTATTATAGACGTGTTCACTCATTAATGATTAGGACGGAGATTTTTCATCATAAAAAAAAAAAAAAAAACTTATACAAATAAAGATAATGTATAGTTTTTTAATTGAAATTTTTAATTTACTAAAACATGTAATTTTTAACATAATTAATATGAAATTAATGCGAGAAGACTAGAATTTGGTATTGAGTAAAATATAAAAAATAAAGGAATTATTCTATATAAGGGTATATATTAATAATTTATGATAATATTAAAGGGTATATTAGTAAAAAATATTAATATGATCGGGGAGGGGGCCCTCCCCATACCTGTCCCAATAACCAACTGGGTGTTTCCCCACCTCATACTCGCCCCATTTATTTAATCGGATCCCCAAACCGGCTTAAATCGAGCCAGGATGGGGCGGGTCTCCTTCTGAGCGGAATTTTTGTCATCCCTATTAATGATTCATATAGGTAGTCAATATAGTATAGAGTAAATTACACTTTGATTCTCTCAAAATATGATATATTACACATGTACCCTCTATTGTGTGGATAGTTACAGTTCCACCCCCTATAGTTAAATTCAAGTGACTAGAAGTGTGAAATGACTTATCTATCCACAACTATTTTTCATGTCTTTGCATTTAGTTGAAGGTATTTTAATATTTCACCTCTGAAAAAGTGATGGCAAAAGCGTTGACTGAATTTGACCATAACGGAAGCTAAACTGAGGGAGGTATTTGTTACAATTTATAAGCTTGAGGGGGTCTAGCTATAATTATTCAAACAACAAGAGCGTGCGGGTGTAATATCTCATATTTTGCGGGGTGTAATTGTAATTTACCCTATACAATATACATCTTCAACTCAAATATTACTTTTATACATTATAAAAAAAACATGGATTAATATTGATCTAAACTAAAATTATTTTGGAAAAAATGAAAAGTATTACTCTCTCTCTCTCCCATATTAGTATTACACTTTTCAACTTTGAAAAAACATTCTTGAACCGAATTATTAGGCAGAATTAGGACATTGAATGCATATCCACTATTGGATGGATAAATATAGATAGTTTGGGTCCCACAAGACTTTAGCCCATGTTTGACATAACTTTTGTTTTTGACTTTTCGCAGAAGAAAAAGAGAAACATAATAATTTTCGAAGACCCAGAAACTCTTCTAACAATTTTGCCAAACACTGTTCAAAACAATTTTTTCATCTAGAAAGCCAAAAACAATGCTTGAAAAGCCAAGCCAAACGGGGTCTTCATCTAACAGTATTCATTGTACTAATTCGGTTTAGCAATTCGATGCAAGTATCATTGCTTTTTCAACTTTATTTGTCCCAATATACTTGTCTAGTTTCAAATTGCAAGACAATATAATCTTATACTTTCTCAAATTATTCATTTTCATTAACTTCAAAAACTAATGACCCCCTAAAAACTACAACTATATTATATTATCAAAAACTAAAATTGGAGATACAAAATAACCAAAAAATATTGAAAACTCATATTTGGACAACTAATTTAGGACGGAGGGAGTATATGATTGTGAACTACCTTAATAACTGTCTCCAACTTAAGACGGTGTAATATCGTTTGTTTGAGGTTTAGTTCTCACAATTTTGTCCTTCGACTTCTCCGGGGAAAAATCGTATTAATTAGAGACGAGGTATATAAGGAGTTCATCATTACATTGCCTTACCACATATACATCTAAATTTACGAGTAATTAAATAATTCTAACAATTCACTAGACAGACCATCATATACTACATTTGATTTTTTCTTTTAATTGTTATTAGTATTATTATGATACTCATCCCAGGTAAATATGGTAATTTTATTTACACTTTTTTTTTAGCTTGTGTAAATTTAGTTTTTCATCCTTGTGTTTTGATAACATGCAAAATACATAGCAGGCGTCGTTAATTTATGTGGGTCCCTCACCACGAGGCAATGGCAATGTTTTGTGATCGTGTGACCGTTAATAAAAGAAAACATTTTTCATTTTTTTGTTATTTTATCAAACAGTCCTCATCGATTCTTCTACTCCTTAAAATACCACGATATATATATATATGACATAATTGTCCGACAATACGAACATATCGTATCGTACGAGAAGAAAAAAATATGACGCGTCGAGTCGAACGGAAAGCTCCGCTCTCCCTTGATCGAGAAAGAAAGTGAATACTCGAAAAGTAGGACAGAGGGAATTGACTTCAACTTTTTGCATTAATTATGCAGTTGCACTTACTTTTTGTGAAAGTTGTAATGACTATAATACCCCTCTTCGTTCCAAGATTTACCATTCACAATACACCAAATTTTCAAAATTTGACAAACTCTTCATCATCATCCTCATGTTTATGTTATCGATGTCATCATCATTCTCTCATTCCATTTAAATGTGATTGGGTCGAATTTTAAATATTATCATGTATAATTTGCTTAAGCTTCACCTTTTGATTTTAATAATGGAGATGATAAGTTTATATTCCAACACTTAAATCGAATTACAAAGCTTAATCATTCATTTGAAAAGATGCTATCAAGAAAAAAAAAAATCATTTCGATTGTTATATTTCAAAGGTGAAGGGGGCAAACAAGGGGAAATAAGTGTGAATACAATATCCTCTCTTTAGTGCATAGTTCATTTTTTTTTTCTTTTACAAAAATATTTGTCTTTTGGTTAATTCAACTTTTTTAAGGCTTATTAATCTATCATTTTTTAGGTATTACTCCCTCCGTTCCAAAATAAGTGTCCACTTGTAGGCCCATTTTTTCATCAGGCCCATCGAACAAAGACTCACACTGGATCAGGTCATGTTTTAAAGCCCAAATAGAAAATAAAGCCCAAATAGAAAATAAAGCCATTAAGGAAATGATCGTTTCAAACATATAGAATCAAAACTAACATAATGTTTTATTATAGCAGTTTTTGATAAACATTAAACTTCAATTTAATGTAGATATTGTCTTTAATATGTATTAAAACCCATTCATGTGGGTAATACCAGTTTTCATGTATAAAAGAAAGGAAAAAGAAAGAGAAAATGATCCGAAATTGCTCCAATATTTGCTTATTCTTGAATTCTCAATTTTCTTCTTGCCATTTATCTATTTCATTGCTTCTGTTGATTTACAAATGTTGAGATTCGTTCGGCATTATCGAACGGGTTTACACTTTTTGGCGCCGTCTGTGGGAAATCGATATCCAAACAGAAGTTATTAGATCAATGGCGGGAGAAACCACCACACAGCTAGGTGATACAGCTGTTATCCTTCAGCGTCTGGAGGCTCTCGAGAAAGAAAATCGAGAACTAAAGCAAAGGTTAGATCAATCCGAACACCCAGAATTGCCTATAGCAGGGCGCCGTAATGGCCCTGGTGTTGAAGAGGAAGACAATCATCATGAAACAAGTTTAGCAGATCACACAGCATATCCTACTCACACCCAACCAATCGTAGATGAAGCAAATGTCAATAATCGTGCAGTTCCGCTCGATATGGTAACCCGACTTCAAAAGATCGTAGATGAACAAGTAAAGGATCTCAGAACACAGTCACCAGCCGATCTAGCCATCGAAATGACAGCTAGAATGATTAAATCTCCGTTCAGCCCTGAAATACAGCAGGCGAGAATGCCAGATAAATTCCGGATGCCTAAATTCATTATGTTCGATGGGACACATGACCCAATTGAGCACCTGTTTCATGTGGAGTAGATGATGACTCTCGATATGGCTGATGATGCACTAATGTGCAAAGCTTTCTCTACAAGCCTAACGGGCCCCGCTCTATTATGGTTTAGGCAATTGCCAGGTAGTTCGATCGATTCTTTCCAAATGCTGATGGAAAAATTCCTGGCTCAGTATTTCAGAAACCGGAAGCAAAAGAGGACCATTTCTAATTTGTTTACGATGAGACAAGCGAAAGGTGAAACGTTGAAGAATTTCCTTTCCAGATTCAATTTGGAAATGGGAATGATACCCAGTTGTGATCAACCAGCAACAGTGGAAGCTTTCAAGGTAGCTATCGAACAAGGGACCAGCTTCCATAGATCCTTGGTGAAGTCAACACCCCTCAACATGGGTCAGTTGAATTCACGGGCGCAGGGATATTTGAGATTGGAAGAGGATGAACAAGAAAGAGGTCACCGTTCGACATTAGTCAATGTGGAAAACAAATCAAAGGAAATGATAATCAAGAAGGCAGATAATACGAACAACCACCGATCAGCTCCGTACAGGCAACAGAAGAGGAGGCCAAGGTATGACATACCTGAAACTCCACTCCGAACAACCTTAGCAAAGTTGTACAACGAGAATAAGGCGAAGGGTATTTTTCGCCCACCATTTTCGTTGAAAACGCCACCGGAGTTGCAGGACCGTACGAGGCACTGTGCATTCCACAATGACTTTGGCCATTTAACCAATGAGTGCAGACAATTGAGGAGGCAGGTTGAGACCTTGATAGCCAAAGGAGATTTGAAGGAGTACGTGGACAATGGAGTCAAAAATTTTGATCGGCCGAAGCCCAACAAAATTGTGGGTGGGCAGCCGGTAAAAATTATTGACACAATCCATGGGAAACCCGAAGAGGACGAGGAAAGCCGTTCGGTTCAGCGTTCACACATTCGCAATGCCAACAAGATCCGAAGGGTTGGGGAGGTGAATGTCATTCGGAACTACCCAATGCCTACAATATCATTTACACAAGAGGACTTAAGACGTGTACAACTACCACATGAAGATCCACTGGTAATTTCGATCATAGTTTCAAATTGTTTAGTTAAAAGGGTGCTAGTTGATCCAGGTAGCAGCACGAACATCCTGACTAAATTAGCTTTCGAGAAGATCGGCATCAGCACGGAGTTGATCAGAGCAACCGCCAGTCCGCTGGCAGGCTTTGATGGAAATAGGATTTGTCTGATCGGGGTCCTGAATTTACCAGTGACGGCCGTAAAGCGAACTTTGACAGAAAATTTCATGCTAGTAGACGTACAACCTTCCTACAATCTGATCATGGGAAGAGGTTGGATTCACCGAATGCAAAGAGTTCCTTCTACTCTACATCAGGTGATGCGGTGTGTTGACCCTTCAGGGAAAGGGTTTGTTGATATTCAAGGCGATCAAGTGGTGGCGAAAGAATGCTATGCCATCGTCACCAAAGGTTTGAAAGACAAAAGTTCCGAACGAAGCATGTAGCAATTACCGAGCCTCCGTGATCAGACTGACGATGATGAGAAGGCCACAGAGGATACCATCACAATAGATCTGATCGACGGGAGCAAGGGAAGAACCACCCAAATTGGAAGGGGATTGAATCCTGATGAAAGAAACAACTTGATTTCTATGTTGAGATCAAATATTGATGTTTTCGCTTGGGAGCATAGCGACATGCCTGGGGTCCACCCAGGAACCATGATGCACACATTAAATGTCTACTCCGATGCCCAACCCGTACGGCAACGACCCAGAAGGATCGGAACCGAACGAGGAAAGTTTGTAGCTGAAGAGGTTAGCCATTTGCTAGATGCTGGTTTTATCAGAGAAGTTCACTATCCCGTGTGGCTGTCCAATGTTGTCGTTGTAGAAAAGAAGAACGGGAAGTTCCGAATGTGTGTGGACTTCACCAACCTAAATAAAGCTTGTCCGAAGGATAGTTTTCCTCTACCGAAGATTGATCACATGATCAACGCGACTACAGGGTTCGAGTGTTTCACCTACCTGGATGCTTATTCAGGATACAATCAAATCCCAATGAATCTAAAGGATGAAGACAAAATGGCGTTCATCACCGAACGAGGGACCTATTGTTACAAGGTCATGCCGTTCGGTCTAAAAAATGCAGATGTGACTTATCAGCGATTGATTGATAAGATTTTCAAGACCCAGATAGGAGATACGGTGGAGGCATACATTGATGACATGGTGGTTAAAAACCAGCATAAGGATGATCATTTGAAACACTTGGAGGATGTGTTCGCATCCCTGCGGTCACACAAAATGAAGCTAAATCCGGAAAAATGCACTTTCGGTGTATCTTCCGAACAATTCTTGGGTCACATAGTTAATAAAGATGGAATCAAAGCAAGTCCAGCACAAGTTCAAGCATTGATTCAAATGAAGGCACCTGAGTCCCCAAAGGAAATCCAGGTACTCACAGGAAAATTAGCAGCCCTGAGTCGGTTCATATCCAAATTGTCAGATAGATGCAAGCCGTTCTTCGACATCCTGAAGTCTAAGAAAATGATTGCTTGGGGGGAGAAACAACAAGAAACGTTTGATCAGCTGAAACTCTATATGGTAAAACCACCAATCCTAATGGCACCCAAGAATCATGAGCCTTAATTTTATACTTGGCAGTTTCTCCGAACGCAGTCAGTTCAGCGTTGGTAAGAGATGATGGGAACAGACAGTACCCAATTTATTATGCGAGCAAGACATTGCTTGACGCCGAGAGAAGATATTCGAAGATAGAGAAAATCATCTTGGCATTAGTCCAGGCAAAACGAAAGCTTCGACATTACTTCGAGTCCCATCCGATCAAAATTCCAACTACATTTCCGATCAAAGCAATTTTGTCAAAACCTGACTTCTCGGGACGAACGACAAAGTGGTCGATAGAACTGAGCATGTTTGATATTACTTATGAGCCACGAACATCCTTAAAAGGTCAAGCTGTGGCGGATTTCCTCATAGAATATGAAGCAGCCAAAGATGAGGCCTGCGACGTAAATCCAAGGTGGTTGCTTTATGTAGACGGATCAGTAAATAGTCTGGGGGTAGGTGTGGGGATCGAACTAATATCCCCAGAAGGCATCAAATTGCAGGAGTCGATCAAACTGTCCTTTGGTAGTTCAAACAATGAGGCTGAGTACGAAGCCGTTTTGGCAGGGTTAAGGTTAGCAAAGGAGCTCCAGATCAAAGAACTGACTGTGTTCAGCGATTCTCAGTTAGTTGTAAATCAGATCACAGGAAGTTATAATACAAGCGAGGAAAGGATGTTGCAGTATAAAAATGCCGTTCAGGAAGAAATGCGGAACTTTCAGGTAGTCACTTTTAAACAAATTCCAAGGACAAATTCATGGGGCCGATCATGTAGCAAATCAAGCATCCTCAGCAGGAGATGATATGGTTAGAATTATTCTGGTGGATGAATTATTCACTCCTTCGATCGGTAAAAAGAAGGAGGTATGCGTGATCCCGTACGAGCCAAGTTGGATCGATCCAATCCTTGAGTATTTATTGATCGGCGTGCTACCTGAGGATTGACGAGAAGCAGGGAAAATAAGAGCAACCTTTACCAAGTATTCAGTGATCGATGGCTATCTATATTGCCGATCGTCAAGTGGGCCCTATCTGCGATGTTTGACACCATTTGAAGCACAAGAAGTACTCAAGCAGTTGCACGATGGGACTTGTGGAAGCCATATTGGTGGTAAATCATTATCTCATAGAGCAATAACACAAGGATATTTCTGGCCGTATATGATCCGGGACGTAGAGGAATACGCAAGAAGGTGTGACAAATGTCAGAGACATTCGCATATAATTCATCAACCAGCAGAGCTTCTCACAACGATGGCTTCTCCCATTCCGTTCGCACGATGGGGGATAGATGCGGTCGGACCGTTAATAAGCGCGGCTTCGAATCAAAAGCATGTGCTTTTGGCCACAGATTATTTCACTAAATGGGTGGAAGCGAAGGCTTATGTAAGAATCACTCACACTCAAGTGATAGATTTTATTTTGAATCGTATAATCTACAGATTTGGAGTACCAAAGTACATAATGATGGACAACGGCACAAATCTGGACAATCAGTACGTTCGGGCACTGCTGGACTAGTACGAGATCAATCAGAATTTATCATCTGTCAGTTATCCGCAAGTAAATGGACAAGCTGAAATAACAAACAGAACGATTTTCGCTGGGATCAAAAGAAAATTGGAGGGGATCGAAGGAAAATGACGATGGTTAGACAAATTACCGAGGGTCCTCTGGAGCTACCGAACGACTCCTCGCAAGCCAACCGGGATTATTCCATTCGCTATGGCGTACGGAGTCGAGGCGGTAATCCCATTTGAGTTGGAAGTCCCCACAACAAGAACTCATCTATTCGATCCTGAACAGAATGAAGAAATCCTAAAAATCGAAGGTGATCTCATAGATGAAAAAAGGGAAATGGCCTCAATAAGATTGGCAGAATATCAACAAAGGTTGATGAGGAGTTATAACAAGAAAGTGAAACCAAGATCATTTCAAGTTGGCGATCAAGTACTAAGGGTGTTGGCTAGCAGATCAAACAAACTGGATCCCACATGGGATGGGCCATACACAGTAACAGAAGTGATTGGGAAAGGTGCCTACAGATTGGCTGATCAGGATGGAAAACAAATCGAACGAGCTTGGAATGCTATACACCTGAAAAGGTATTTTCAATAAAATTTATGTTGATCATTTTGTATGATAAGATCCATTTCGAATCAATAAAGATATTATTCATATCTTCTCATATTTCTGTTCAAACTATAAAACAAAAAAAGAAAAAAAGAAAAAGAAAAGCCCAAGTGAAAAAACTTGGCCAAAATACATAAGCCAACTAGGCAAAAGACCATTATGAAGATGGCACCAATTTCCTGTTTTCACAAAGACGTATATAGATACGCATAAAAAAAAGAGGTTGTGTTCAAAAGAACGCATCATCCTGTTCAAAAAATATATAAAGCACAACAGTGCCATCTGTTCAGAAAATATCTATGCACCTTAGTGCAATCCTGTTCAAAAAATATAAAGCACAACAGTGCCATCTGATCATAAAATATCTATGCACCTAGGTGCCATCCTGTTTGAAAATATTAAAGCACATCAGTGCTATTTCAAAACTTGTCCAAAAAACGCTCACCACAGGAGCATCACAAATGTATATAATTTTACAGACCCAAAAAAATTGTTCAATGATAGAAACTTCTAGTCAAGAAGGTGGAGGATTAATATCATCAGTAGGAGGCTGCTGGCTCTCTGAAGCAGGAACGGAAGGCTCAACTGACACTTCATTTGCCACAGGCTTTGGTTGTTCGGTCGGAATGATCCCATGTAAAATAAATTGAGCTAAATCTTTTTCATCTTCGGAAGACTCAGGCTCTTCATATGGGTGAACAACTCGGCAAGCAGCATCATGGGTGGACGGATTATCATATGAACAGGCAGATGGATCCAATGACATTTGGTCATAACAAAATCTGAACCCGTCACAGAACTTTATATCAAAAATGCTCACATATCGCCGATGCATGTCCATACCTCCCCTTCGGCAAATCTCTAAACCTGTTTTCAGAACAGCATTAGAAGTTTCGAGATTATGGATCTGCTTCTTCAGTTCAGCATTCTGATCAGATTCCTTTTTATGAAGTTTCTTTAAGCTCTCCACCTCAAGCTCCAAGATTTTATTTTGTTTTTCAGCCAATATGGCGCATTTATCAGTTCGTAGGTATGCATCGTCAATGTTCTTTCTCTTATACTCTCCCATCTCAATAGCCTTACACAGAGCTAGAACATTGAACACAGACTGTAAAGAGAAAAGACGTTAGTAAAAAAAAAAAAAAAAAAAACTTTGGTACCTCTAGAATAGAAATAGGAGCCCTAGCCAGAAGCTCGTTCTGATCAATATGCTGCTGAAAGAGTTCATCCTTGGGAGGCCACATTCCACGAGCTAGAGCCATCAAGGAATCAGGATCGAACATTGCCAACGTTCGGCGATTCAGAACACTACCATCACTTTTCTCGAACTTGGGGATCCATTCGCCTTCAGGATCAAATGATGGAGGAAAGCAACAGTCTGGAATAGTGTAGCCGCTCACAGATCTTGCCTTCTTGACAAGCTTCTCATGCTTTTCAGAGTCATTTCTTTTCGTATGTTCAGAAGGGGGGCCCAACAGCAATTTTTTCGGAGCATTACCACTATCATCAACGTTCGTCCTCTTCAGATGCCCCCTCGTCTTCTTCGGATCTTCGGTCAGATCGACCACTTGGCTTTTTCCTTTATCAGATGTCGAGCTGATTGGGGGAGTAGATTTTTGTGCTGCAGCACGCTTGGAGGCTGTGACCGGAATCTCCATGATAGTAGCCTCTGAAGCACGTGCAGCAATTAATTTCAAAGTTTGGGAAGTCAAAAGTGACTTGTTGGACGGAAGGGTTGCAAACACTTTCTCGTTCAGATATTCAACACGTTCGACTGTATACAAAACATGGGCATACGATCAACAAACAAATACGTAGATAAAAGTAAAGCAGGCGAAATTTGTAAAGTACAAAAAATACACTTGCCGGGATTTTTGAATCCACACTTCAGTTTCTTACAAATACCGAAGGTCCTCGGCAGAGGATACGGGCCGGACGCATCCACTCTCCAATTTCCCCCAATTTTCACCATCTTATCGTTCCACTCCTTCTCAGAAGAAGGATTGCCTTCGCAAAGTTTCAAGGTTGAGTGGGGGTGCAGATGGTACCGACCGGGGTTTTTCCTGATCTGATCAACTTTGTAACAAAGCAAAAGATCACCCAAACCTAGGTTCAAACCTCGTTCATGATTCAGAACGAGCATAACAGATAGAACCTTGAAGAAATTAGGGTTTACTTGCAAGGGGGTCAGTCCTAAAGAAAAAAAGATATAGTGATAGAACGAATGTAGGGGAAATCTAAGAACGGCCAAGTGATGTGCAGAGTACAAGACTTCGCCCGGTTCAACTTCTTCATAAGTTTTGAAGTCTAAATCAGAAGAATACTCAGAAATCGAAACATCCTTTGGTATGTCAAACTCAATTCGGTATCTATCGGCTAAAGGCAATTTACGTAGTTGTTTTCGGGAAAATTTTTAAGATTTTGGTTCAATCAAATTGGGGGCAACCTCAGAGGAAGAAATAACAGGGGCATCATAGACAAACACCTCCAGAGAAGGGGTTCGGCTACTATCACTACTCATGATACTTTTGATTAATGAAATAAATATGAAGGGCGAAAGAGAAAAACTAACCTCTAGAAGTTCCTTGCTGGGAATCGTCTTCAAATGGAATGAATATGCTCTTGTAAATGGGGAAGAAATATTGAAGGAAACGAAGGAAATAAGGAAAGTGGTAGTTACACATGGCTCTTCGAATTCCCACCCTATTTCAAAAATGAAATGGGCTTGGGAATTGGGGGCAAAGTGTAGGACCATTTTTTCATCAGGCCCATCGAACAAAGACGCACATTGGATCAACATACCTGTTTTAAAGCCCGAATAAAAAACAAAGCCCAAATAGAAAATAAAGCCCAAGGATATAAGCCCATTTCAGGATAAAACCATTAAGGAAATGACCGTTTCAAATATATAGAATCAAAACTGACATAAGGTTTTATTATAGCAGTTTTTGATAAACATTAAACTTCAATTTAATGTAGATATTGTCTTTAATATGTGATGTGAAATTTAGAGTAACCCAAAAGATAGATTAACCCAAATCAAATTTTACTCGCAAGTATACGAATCATAGTAGTAAAGAGTATAAGTATTACGAGGTCATTCCCACGAGGATTGATTAAGACAAATTAAATCTAAAAACTACTATCTAACTAATTCAACAAATTATTGATGATTGTGAAAAAAATAATATAAATACAATAATACAAAAGGAATACCAAGGCTTTGATTCCACCACTAATCATCACAAATCCGATTTTCAATTGTAAACTCATTAAATATTCAATTAATTTCCACACATCTAAATAATAATTATTATTACGTTCATAGATGGTCTATCCGGGTTAGGGCATAGGTTCAACTCAATATTTTATTATCTTGGCCAAAAATAATAAATAAATCATTGAAGGAAAATATAAATTACAATTATCTATCCATGGTCAGGCATAAACAACTATAATTTATTGTCTTCTTCTTAAATTGCCAAGTAGATTACATGTTAGTGGTCAGACACAAGTAACCTATATGCTAGGAATGAAATACGTTCAATTTTAGTCTCAGTTAAAGCACATAAAATCGAAAGCATTAACATATATATAATAATAAGAAGAAGAACTTATTAACCAAAATATTCAATAATGTCTACAATTGAAAACTATAATATTGAACATGACTAGGGTTTCCTCTCGGCCTTGGCCGAGCGAATTAACTATACAAGAAAAATTAAACAAGAACGACCAAACTCGAAATCATAAGTGGAAGACATCTTGGATTTCTTCGTTGATCGCACAGGTCTTCCCCTTCTGTTTCTTGGCCGTCCCCCCTTTGTGCATCCACATATGTCCTATTTATAGGGGTCCTCAAAGTTTCATCTAGGAAAGTTAATAAGAGAATACAATATTCCCATATTTCTTTTCCTAATTTGTGATATCTTGTAGCCCACTTTTGACCAATTTGGAGAGTAAATTTGGAATATATTGATGAGATACTCTTTTCTTGTTAATCAAGTCCTCTTCCCACAGCCCTTGATTTCATTCCATTCTGATCGTTCCTTCAAAATCTGTGATTATATTACCAAGCTGATGCTGATTTTCGCACAAAATAGTATGCCAGATTTAAAATGTCTTTTTCGCCCTCTAAACTTCAGAATTAGGGTTTCTATGTGAAATACTAATATTCTTTAAATTGAATCAGCTTTCTAGGAACACTGGGCTCACACAAATCCGAACAACGGGCTGAAATATATGGCCCAAATACTAAGACGTGGTCTAAACAGATTTTGGGCTTGTTTAGATTGATTTAACCCATTTGTACCAGAATTCACCAATAACCTATAAAAATATAAAAACACAAATATTAATTAAAATAATTTAAAATAAATGACTAAAAATATATATTTTTGGAGGTTAATCGTGTATGAATTATGCACTTATCAATATGTATTAAAACCCATTCATGTGGGTAAGACCAGTTTTCATGTATAAAAGAAAGGAAAAAGAAAGGGAAAAGGATCCGAAATTGCTCCAATATTTGCTTATTCTTGAATTCTCAATTTTCTTCTTGCCATTTATCTATTTCATTGCTTCTGTTTGATTTACAAATGTTGAGATTCGTTCTGCATCATCGAACGAGTTTTCACCACTTTTGAAAAGTCCAAATATTTTATTTGATCAATTTATCAATTTAACCTTCAACTATTAAAGTTATAATCACTATGGTAGGACCATGGGTAAAGTTGATATTTCATTCACTAACACTATAACAAAAGTTATCCTCTTAAAAATTTGGATTCCCCAAAATAAACCTATAATTTGAAACGGATGGAGTATAGTTTTATAAACTAAAACAATGAGATTAGTTTGATCGAGCCACATCGTACTTTTTGGAACTTCGGTATAATTCACGTTGAAATAATTTTAAATGTTCTTTTGAAATGAGATAGCAGAATCGTGAATATTTAATTTTAATTAGAATAAATAGAATATTAATTTTTTTTCTAGAATAAGAATATAAATCAGAGATAGAATAAATTTTTATTAAAAATATATCTGTAATAAAAAATAATGAATTTTTAATTAAAATATTTTTGTCTTAATAAAAATTTATTTTTAATAAAAATAATTAATTTTTATTAAAAATATTTTTCTACACAAAAAGAAACTATATTGTGGATTTTCAATTGGTGATGTCCTAAAATTAATATTGTGATACGTAGGTACGATTATTATCCAAAAATGTGAAGTCAGATTATTATGGCAAGATAAAATCAAACGTATTGTTGACCCATCGATCGATCGCCTATTCCCACCGATCGATCACGAGTGTGCCTGGGATAGTTCGCAACTTTGCCACTGATCGATCGAGGCAAATTATGGGTAACAGTAACACGTCTACAAATTGTAATTTGGGTTATTATTGTTTATTACTCCACACTAACTAATCATCTCCACAATTTATATCAATCAAACAATATTATAACAGCATAATTTAAAGCAATATAATAACACACAAATTTTTTACGTGGAAAAACCTTGGAAATGTCCCAAGGAAAAAATCACGGATACCCTCGGTATCGATGCACTATGAATTAAAGAGTTTGTACAAACTATATGAATTTAGGATTTACAATAACACCGATTTGCCGTCGTTCACTCGACGTCTAAAAGTTTTGATTCACTCACACCCCACGAAGCTTCTTGCTCTGATCTCCGTACTCTGACGGCTTCGTTTCTCACGGATCAACGCATACACAGTACAACAGATGGTGTGTAGAATTTTCAGTATTTAGGTCATCCAATTGTGCATAAAGATCATACTTGTTGAAGCACAATTGGAGAACCTCAAAACTAGAGAGAATTTAAAAGATAAATGATCAATCAATATTTTTATCCATGTCTCTCTCTATAAAAAGATCTTTTATGTGAAATAAGATTTCTTGATCTCCAAGCTTTTTATTGTCTTCCAAGTCTTTTCCTTATCCTTCAAGTCTTGACTTTTTTACCATTAAGTCCTCAAACTTTTACCAATGTACCTAATCTACCCAATATGATTATTGACCAGACATACCAAAGTAAAAATGTCCTTACATATCCCATTCGATAAAAATAAGAAAATTATTAATAAAAGTGAAGTGTTGTAGTTTATAAGCAGTAAATAAAATTTAATACTTTTTATATCATTTTAGATTTTAATTGTTAAATATACAAAGTATTGGGTTTGTTGCCCAAATACCGGATCAAGAAGTTTGTGTTACGAGCTGTTCTAATCACGACTGACGAAAACACTAGAACATTTTTGAAGCTTGTAAAAGATCTTTCTCTTCGATAGAGAGGCTACCAGAGTAGCCTATATATTTTCATAATCCAAAATTTTGGGTTGATGGCACCCACCGACATATAAATATAGATAATTAGTGAATAATGGCATAACCATAGAGTCTATGTTCTCTAACATACACAACTATATATATATCATAGTATGCGAAAGAGTTTATGAAATAAGATGTAACCAACCAAGAAATAAGATCCTTTCTTATTTTATCAAGTCATTACACTTTGAATTCACTATTTGAATTCAAATTATTTGGATGTACCAATATATGTGTTGAAATGAAAATATGAGAGCGATAAAAAAGAAACAGAGAATAAAAGACTAATGTAGATTTAGTGTATTATTTCTTTATTATGTATATTTCAATTCAACCACCACCTATATATGTACGGGAGAAAGAGTAGAGAACAAGACAAGATAAAATAGGCAAATAGGGTAAGGTGGCTACAAACCCTAAGTTTAATATAACATATGTATGCCTATTTAAATGGGCTAAAATCTATAATAATATAAAATAAATTTAATCCAACAATCTCTCGCAAACTTAAGATTGAATATTGAGTTTGGAGACAAAATCTTGAAGACGGCTCGAGCCATTAAATATGGTGAAAAGTGCAGACGTGACTGCAAAAAAAATCAATGACGAGGTTGATAAAAGATTCATTAACATGGTAACCAACCGATTGACTTCTTCTGATTAAAACATAATTGTTAATTCGAATTTAAGACATAACAACATAATGACAATTCCGTGGTTATACCAAAACAAGGACCAAATTTTATGTTTCTAAATGACAGCTATATCTAATTTTTCAAAATTAATGAAAGATGTTGTTCTATCTTGTCTTATGTAATTATTTTTCTTTCTCTTGCTTTATTTGCAAAAATGTTAGCGGAAATTAAATGCATTGTTGAGAGCTACTCCTTTCTCAGGGAAACACCAAATGTTTTGTCACCATAAAAAAGGGGGAGATTGTTGGCCCGATGATTTTTTCAAGGTCAATAATGCCTATTTTGATGTTAACAAAACATTTCGTGTGCCGCGTACTAATAATAATGCATTCGGGATTGTAAAGCAAGATATAAACAAAGAAGGGCACAACCGTCTTTTCACTCTAGAAAGCTTGATGATCGATGAATCAAGACTTGGGATAGATAGAATCGTGTGTGAATTGTACTAAAAGGTAATTTATAGTTGATCACATGGTCTAAAGCTCAAGTGTCTAAAACGAACCATTTTAAGCCTTAAAAACATTTTTTTTAAGGACTTGCAGTCGATTGAGGCAAGTCAAAAGTAATTGAGTTTCTGAAAAACCACCCTGCAGCCATCTGATGCAAGTTGAAGGTTGGTTAGTTTTTGAGAAACCCTTGTAGCCAACTGATGAGTCTGGTGCAATCGTGCAGACGACTGATGAATGTCGAAGGTTTTTGAGTTTGTGAGAAACCATTGGGCAACCGACTGATAGTTGAGCTGCAGTCGACTGATGTAAGTCATTAGTCGGCTGATGAGAGTTAGCAGCCGACTGCTTCTGCATTCAAACGGTTAGTAAGGTGCATTTATGATTTCTAACTACCTCCACCTACCACCACTCTCACGGTCATTCTCCCAGCTCAAACCCTAGCTATATATATATGATGTGATGAGTTGTTTGGAATATCAAAGAAACCTTAAGGCAAAAATTCTCTTGCATTCAAAGCTTTGTTTCTCTTCACTTACAACTTTGAGTATCATAAAGGCTTTGGTATTAAAATCTTGAAGCATTAAATTTCAATCATCTCTAAAAGAAGCTTGTCTCTTGATCATATTTATTATCTTGAGGCAAAAATCTAATTTATTGTAGAGAATCTAGATCTTGAGTTTTCAATCTTATCAACACTTGAGCTTAAAACTTTGTGTTCATCTATAAAACCTTAAGGGTTTTGAGTGGTCTCGTTTTATCTTGTTAAAGATTTATGATCTAGAGTGAGTGAAGCTCTAGATCTCCAAGGGAGGTTTGTTCCTTTGGTTGAGAGATAAGCTAGTTAGCTTCTTTGTAAAGGTTTGCTCTCCACCTTAAAGGAGGAGCCTTAGTGAAAAGCTTTGGGAAGTCTCCAGAGGGAGCTGAGGAGTAGGAGCTACCGAACCTTGAAAAAATATATTGGCGTTGATAGTTTAACTCTCCTATCTCTAACTCTTTACATTGTAATTCATTGCTTAAATATTTATCTTGCTTGCCTTGATATGTTTATTGCTTTCATTATTCATTTGACTAGCATAATAGAACTCGTGGTTCTTGTGATTAGCATTCTTTTCGAAAAAGAGTTAGATTAATTTATTAAAAACCCTATTCACCCCCTCTAGGGTACTTTAGTGACCTACAATTGGTATCAGAGCCTAATCTCTATTGATTAAAGGCTTAAACGCTTAGAGAACGATCTAAGGCTTCTAATATAGTCACTCATTTAGAAGGTCAATCAAACAATAGGCCCCTATGGTTTGATGGCTTTATCTATAGCTATTGGAAGACTAGAATGATTGAATTTCTTCAAGCTATTGACTACCAACTTTGGGTAGTCATTAGTGAAGGACCCTTTGTCCGATCTAAAGAGGTTGGTGGACTTAGTATTCCCAAATTACCTAGTTAGTGGGATGTTGAGGACCGTAGGCTCATTTCTTTGAATGCTAAAGCTAAAGTTCAATTAAATTGTGGTATTAGCCCTAATGAGTTTAACCATGTCTCAACTTGCACTACGGCAAAATAAATATGGGATAAACTAGAGATCACATATGAAGGAACCTCCCAAGTTCGGAAATCCAAGATAGACATTATCATGCATGAGTATGAATTATTTAATATGAAAAATGATGAGAGCATCAACTCTATGATGTCTCGATTTACTAACATTTTAAATGGGCTCAAGCATCTTGGTAGGGTCATTCCCAAGTCGGATGTTGCACTGAAAATTCTTAGGAGTCTTCCGGGAAAGTGGGATGTCAAAACTACGACAATCAAGGAAGCTCATGATCTCAACACCATGGACGTTGATGAAATCCTTGGTTCCCTTCTTACTTGGAAAATCACTTTGAAATCTCGAGAAGAAGAATCAAAGTCAAAGAAAAGCGTAGCCTTACAAGCTTCCACCAAGGAAGATGCTAATGAGCAAAATGAGGATGAGCAAGATGAGGATATTGCCTTGATCACTCAAAAGTTTAAACGATTTCTTCAAAAAAGAAAAACCAATGGTGGAAGACCATTTAGAAAAAATGATCAAAGGGGTGACACAAGCAAGAAGGAGCCTCTTACTTGCTTCAATTGTGGGAAGCCGGGTCACTATCGTTCCGATTGCTTCAAGCTCAAAAAGGAGCATGAGGGGAAACAAAAGAAAGTCGCTATGAATGCGACATGGGATGATTATGACTTATGCAACTCGGATGAAGATGAGAAAACCAAGGAAGTTGCTAACCTTTGTCTTATGGCAAAGGATGATGAAATACAATTTGACTCTTTATCATTAGATAGTTCTAAATTATCTTAAAATGATCTATTTTCAATATTTAATGAGTTACAAGATGCTTTTGAAGACTTGCATGACAAATTTGAGAAATTAGCTATTGAACATGTTTCACTTAAAAAATTTAAGTCTTCATGTGAATCATCTAGCTCTAAATCTACCTTATCATCCTTGCATGATGAAAAAGTTATTAAGCTAGAAAAGAAAAATGAATTGTTGAAAAAAATTATTGATGATCAAATCAATATTCTATCTAAGTTCACAAAAGGCAAATAAAACCTAAATATCATTCTAGGGAGACAAAGAAGGACATTTGACAAAAGTAGTATAGGATATGATGCATTTGACAAAGATGCTCTCCTTTTGAAAAACAGAAAATCTCTAAGGCACGCCTTTACTAAACAATCATCTTCTTCAAATCCTCTTAAGCATGTTACTTGATATTTTTGCAAGCAAAAAGGGCATAAAGCCAACACATGTTCTCTTAGGAAGAAGAAAGTAGTAACGAAAAAGGTTTGGGTTCCAAAGGGAATCATTGCACTAAACTCTAACTCTAGTGGACCCAAAATGGTTTGGGTACCAAAAGATGTTACTTAATCATTGTTTGTAGGTGTGCTTGAAATCTTAATCAAATGAGAAGTGGTTCCTTGATAGTGGATGCTCAAGTCACATGACGGGAAACAAAACAAAATTCATTTATCTTAAGGATTATGATGGAGGAAATGTCACTTTTGGAGACAACTCAAAAGGAAAAATCATCGGAATAGGTCTTATTGGTATATCTCATTCTCTCTCAATAGATAATGTAATTTTGGTTGATGTTTTGAAGTATAACTTATTTAGCATTAGTCAATTGTGTGATAAAGGTTATGATGTTATATTTATGTCAAATGCATGCATAGTTGAGAAGGATGTGAATCAATTGTTCAATGCAAAAAGAAATGGGAATTTGTATACTATGTTATTATGTGAATTGCATGAACAAGATGTTAAGTGTTTTGTCTCATCTAGCGAAAATAGTTGGTTGTGGCATAAATGTCTAGGACATGCTAGTATGGACCTTCTTCATAGGTTATCTAAAAATGACTTAGTCAAATGCCTCCCAAAGACTAAGTTTATTAAAGACAAAGTGTGTAGTGCTTGTCAAGTGGGCAAGCAAGTCAAGTTTTCTTTCAAGAGAAAGAAAAACATCACCACCACCCGATCTCTAGAGCTTCTCCACATGGATCTTTTTGGTCCGGAAAGGATGGCTAGCGTTGTCGGAAAACATTATGTAGTCGTTATAGTTGATGATTATTCTCAATATACTTGGGTTCACTTTCTTGCTTATAAAAATGAAAACTCACTCCATTCTTAACAAATTTTATAGACTAATTCAAAATGAAAAGGATTTGAAAATCAAGAAAATTAGAAGGGATAGGGTGTAAATAATTTGATAACCATGACTTAGAGGAATTATATGATGAACTTGGTTTGTCTCATGATCTCTTGGCTTCTAGAACTCCTCAACAAAATGGTGTTGTGGAGAGAAATAATAGATCATTTCAAGAAATGGCTAGGACTATGCTAAATGAGCATAACCTTCGCCGGAGTCTTTGGGCCGAAGCGGTAAATACCGCTTGCCATATGATTAATAGAGTTATTATCCGGATGAAATTGGGAAAAATACCTTACGAGTTATGGAATGGAAGAAAACCCGACATTGGGTATTCCAAGGTGTTTGATTGTATGCCCTTAATGATAAAGACAACTTAGAAAAATTTGATTACAAATCGGATGAAGGAATTTTACTAAGGTATGCCTCTAGAAGCAAAACATTTATAGTCTATAACAAAAGAACTCTAACTATGGTCGAGTCTGTAAGAACACTTTTGACTATTATTTATTTATGGCATGTTCTAGACAATAACCGTATTGAGTGTTAGATAGGTCGTTTTGGTTTTAATGACATCTACAAGCTTCGACAAAGGCGAAATCAAGCATTGAAGTAGTGAAGAATACAAGTGAAGTGCAAAAGTGAGTGTATTGAGTAAAACTATCTTCCGAAGGGCGAAAGTGACATTTTCCAAAGCCGTCACTTCAAGGAAAAAGTATCATGGATTCAAGACTGTCATTTTGACGCAGTTGCAGAGAAAAGTGGTTTTAACAAAAATGCATACGCTTTCAAAAGCAAAAAGTGACTAGAAAGTGAAGTTCTACGCTTGAAGCTATGCTTAAAGCGTAGCTGCGGCAGGAAATTTTATGTTCTATTGCAATGTTGATTATGTCCTTCTATGATACGTTGAAGACTTCTACACCTTGGTATACGTGTAATATACATAAAAGATTAGGGTTTTGCTGAGTTGGATGTGAAATTACGAAAAATGGCAAACTTAGGATTTTCCTCAACTATGGTTTATAAATACCAAGGTCTTCTACAGATGTGAGAGAGTTTTTGAGCCATTGAGAGATCTCTACAAGTTTTCTATAGATTCATATTCTTCTACAGAGATAGAGAGAGAAAATCATTGAGTGATTCTATATCTTCTAGTTATCTTTTGTGTTAGGGTTTATTCAATTGTGCTTCTACATCGACGATCTTATGCACAATTGAATGACCTAGATTCTGAAAAATCTACACACCGCTGATTATAACGTGGTTGCATAGATCTGTTTGGGAAATGGAGCCGTCTGAGTACGGAGATCAGAGCAGGAGGTTTCGTGGTTATTTGATATGTTGAGAAACAGAACCGTCAGAGTACGGAGCGAAGCGAGAGCTTTGTGGAGCGCGAGTGAATCTAGACTTTCAAACGTCGAGTGAAGAACAACAAATTACATCAGTTGTAAGTACTATTTTCATAGAGTCTGTACAAATTCTTTAATTCATAATGCATCGATACCCGAGTGTATCCGTGATTTTTACTTGAAGTCTTTCCAAGGTTTTTCACATAAAAATATCGTGTGTCTCTATTGTTTTATTTTATGCACTTATATTTATCTTTGCATGATTTATCTTGATTGAGAATTGGATTAAAATTGACTTTTTCACAATTATTATTAATTTGTCAATAAATCCATAAAAAGACTATTCACTCCCTCTCTAGGCTATTTTCATTGATCGTCTAGGTAATTTCAGAGTCTATTCACGTTATATTTGATGAGTCACCACTACCATTGACCTCTAGGGTTGAATTAGATGATGATGTAGTTGTTGATATTATGATAACTTGAACAATCTCAATATCTCCAACTCATCAAATGACCAAAAGAAAAAAGTTGAAGTCAAGGATCAATCTAATGATGACTTGACAAACTCATTTCCAAGATCTTGGAGGGTTGTTCATAATCATCTTATTGACCAAGTTATAGGTGATCCTTCTAAAGGGGTTGACACAAGATCTCAACTTAGAGATTTGTGTAATTATATAGCTTTTGTGTCTCAAATTGAGCCCAAAAATATTATTGAAGCTCAATGTGATGATTCATGGATCGTGGCTATGTAAGAGGAACTAAATCAATTTGGACGCAATCAAGTTTGACATTTAATTCCTAAACCCAATAATCAAACAATAATAGGTACAAAATGGGTTTTTCGTAACAAAAAGGTTGAGAATGGTGTTATTATTTCGGAATAAAGCAAGACTAGTGGCCCAATGATATAATCAAGAAGAAGACATTGACTATGAGGAGACTTTTGCACCTGTAGCTAGGTTAGAATCAATTAGAATGCTTATTGCATTTGCATCATTTAGAAATTTCATGATTTATCAAATGAATGTCAAAAGTAATTTTCTAAATGGTGTCAGAAGAAAACATTTTTTGTCAAGCAACCACTCGGTTTTGAAAATAAACAGTTTCCAAATCATGTTTTCAAATTGACTAAGGCCTTGTACGGTTTAAAGTAAGCTCCTAGAGCTTGGTATGAAAGGCTTAGTGGATTTTTGCTTCAAAATGGTTTTTCAAAGGGTAAAGTTGATAATACACTTTTTATGAAAACTATTGAAAGTAATTTATTGCTTGTTCAAATATATATTGATGACATTATATTTGGTTCAACCAATGAATCACTTTGTAAGGATTTTGAAAATAGCATGCAAAAAGAATTTGAAATGAGCATGATGGTTGAGTTGAACTTCTTCCTAGGGTTGCAAATCAAACAAAACTTGGATGGTATTTTTGTTTGTCAATCCAAGTACACAAAAGATTTTCTAAAGCGATTTGGTATGGAAGATGTCAATCATGCCAAAACTCCTATGATTACCACTACTAAGCTAGATAAAGATGAGCATGGTAAATGTGTTGATATTACTAAATATAGAGGCATGATTGGTAGCTTATTGTATTTAACCACTAGTAGACCAGATATCATGTTTAGTGTTTGTCTTTGTGCTCATTTTCAATCTTGTCCTAAGGAATCCCATTTATATGCCATTAAACGTATATTCCGTTATCTTTGTGGCACAATTAACTTAGGACTTTGGTATCCACATGACACCTCACTTAAACTTATTAGTTATTCAGATGCCGAATTTGCCAGATGTAAAGTAGATCGAAAAAGCACAAGTGACACTTGTCACTTCTTAGGACACTCGTTTGTTTCATGGTCTAGTAAAAAGTAAAATTTCGTTGCTTTGTCTACCGCCGAAGTCGAATACATTGTGGTCGATAGTAGTTATGCTAAAACGCTTTATATTAAACAACAATTGCTTGATTACGATCTTTTTTTACAATCATGTGCCTATTAAATGTGATAACACTAGTGCCATCTGCATATCTAAGAACCCTATTCAACATTCACGCACTAAGCACATTGAAATAAGACATCATTTCTTACGTGATCGTGTAGCTAAAGGTGATGTTGATTTAGTGTTCGTAAACACTAACGATCAATTGACCGACATTTTTACTAAACCTCTCTAAGAGGAAACTTTTTCAAAAATCCATAGGAAAATTGGAATGGCTTTAGACTTTGAAGTTCTAGCATGATTTTTCATGTACTATGTGTTCTATGTTCCTCCTATATTATGCATATTTTTCTCTTCTCTCTTCATTTTATTGTAATCTCCTGTTGATAACTTATCTTAAATTGTTTTCTTCATTTTTTTAAAGTCATTTTTGGGAACTTTCGACTTGCATCAGCCGACTGCACAAAACCTATCAGTTGACTAACGGCTGTCGAAAGTTTTACCCGTTTTAGCTGCTTCATCAGTCGACTACTGTTAGCCCATCAGTCGACTGATGAAGAGCGAAACTTTTGTATTTTGTTGCAAGGGGGTTCAGTCAACTAATCGTCCCTCTTCATCCGACTGCTAACTAAACCCAAAACCTTTATTTGTTTTGACTTCTTATAGTCGCCTGATGGCCATTCATCAGTCGACTAATTCTCAAATCTAGCCGAGAATATTCCCTTGTAGCCGACTGCATTTAATATTGTATTCAACTGCTTGTTTGTCTCAAACATTTTGTTTGCTTCATCTTCTTCATTCTTCCCTCTTCTTTCCCACTTATTCTCTAAAATTACCTAGGTGACTAATGAAAAAAACCTATTCACCCCCGTCTAGGCTGTTTTCATTAGTCACATAGGTAATTTCAATTGGTATCAGAGCGTGGTTGCCCCATTTTAGTTTAACTACCTAGGGTTAGATTATGAACTTAGGCGATGGATTTACCTCGTGAAGGTGAGTTCGTATCTAGATCCTGTTTGTTTGATTGCTCAAATTACACCTATTGGAAAGCGATGATGAGAGCGTTTTTGAAATCTCTAGATGAGAGAGCTTGACTTGCCATAGAGGTAGGAAACTCACCTCCCACTGTGAAAGACGATACTACTAATGAACTTAAACTGAAACCGTTAAGTGAGTGGACTCCTGCTGAGACAAACAGTGCTAGTTGGAATTCCAAAGCTTTAAATGCTTTATACAACGCTCTGACTGCGAGTGAGTTTAAGAGAATTGCCACATATAAAATTTCCAAAGAAGCTTGAGATATTCTCCAAGTAACTCATGAAGGGACTTCAAAAGTTAAACAGTCGAAAATCTAAATTCTAAATTCATAATTTGAACAACTTAGGATGGAGGAGGATGGAGTTTTTGGTGACTTTAAGGCAAGATTAACTGACATTGTAACAGGTTGTTAGAATTTAGGAGAGTCCATTCCTGAGATTACCATAGTGAAGAAAATTATTAGGTCTCTACTTGAATGTTTGATAGGTGCTCAATATTGGTCATTTTTCACCCCTGCGTTTGTTATGTCTTTATATTCCATTACTTGGTATTTTTATCTCATTTGTGTGTGTAAGCATGTTTCAGGAGCTTAATGAAGAAATAGAGCTAATCTCGGTGATTTAACTGAGTTCATGATCGTTTCTATCTCAAGAAAAGAATCAAGAGGTGCGTTAGAGCAAATAAGAGCTATCAAAGGGCAAAATAGTCATTTCACGACATCATTATCTCACCGGAAGGGCAAAAATGTCATTTTCAAATATTATCACTTCATTGAAAAACATCAGGAGTCAAAGGCGACCAGTTTAGCTCAAATACAAAAAGACGGGTTTTTACATCCAAAGTGCATAATACCTACGTCACTAAAGAGAAAAATTTGCAAATTGGACCCAACCTACGCTCCTTAGCTACGCTGTGGTTTTGGACCCTACGCTTTAGACCTACTGATAGGTGCTCAATATTGATTATTTTCGCCCCTATCTTGCGTTTGTTATGTCTTTACATTCCGTTACTTGGTATTTTTAACTCGTTTGTGTGTGTAAGTATGTTTCAGGAGCTTAATGAAGAAATGGATCTAATCTCGGTGAATTAATTGAGTTTGTGTTCATTTCTATCTCGAGAAAGGAATCAAGAAGTGTGTCAGAGCAAAGAAGAGTTACCGGAGGGCAAAATGGTCATTTCACGACATCATTATCTCATCGGAAGGGCAAAAATGTCATTTTCAGACATTATTAATTTCCCAAAAAGCATTGAGAGTCAAAGGTGACTAGTCAAAAAGACGGATTTTTACATCAAAAGTGCATAATACCTGATTACCAGAGAAAAAAATGGGCAAATTGGACCTAAGCTACGCTCCTAAGCTACGCTGTGGTTTTGGACCCTACGCTCTAGACCTACACCCAAGCGTAGGTCAGGAGCGTAGGTCCTATATGATGGTCACGTGATCCCTTGACGTGCTAAAGTTGTTTCGGAGTTATTTCAGAATTTTCCAGTTTTGTCCCTATTTCGATATTTCAAGTGATCGGTGATTCCAGACCTATACGTACAAGCTTATACACATATTTCCATCTAATTTTATGAGAATATTAATGTATTATGAAATTACAAAAAGGGCAACCATTAGGGTTTCCCTCACTTGTCTATAAATATGAGAGGATTAAGGTTTGTAAAGGGAGCTTGGAGGATTATTTTTAGTTCTTTTTTGAAGATACATGTTCATTCATTGAGTTTTCTTCAATTGAAGAGAACAACCATTAAAGACCTAGAGATCCAGAAAAGAAGGCCCTGGAGAGCGTTTCTACACCAACAATGCAGACTCCCTCAACCATGATCAACTAATTCCGTATCTAGGATTTTCTCACAAAACCCTAGCCAAGTAATGTAGTTCTGATTTTATTTTCAATTTTAGAGAAGGAAAGCTGTGACTATACTGTGATGATTGTGTTAGATGAGAGATCATTTTTATTCGTGATACACGTTTATATATTTTAATTGATTATTGTCTTAGACTTTTCGAATATATTTATCTTACACAATCACAATTATTCACTATAGGCTGGAACTCAGATGCTTAATCTGTGATTTTCTACATAATGGTAGTCATGAAACTCGAAACCCTAGGTTGACATAGGCCATGTCCTGACAAACTGATATAGACATGCCTTAGTTTATTTTCATGCTTTAATTTACTGCTTTAATTTACTTTTCTGTTAGTAGTCGACATGCACTAATCAGTGTAGTCTTGAGATGGGTTGTCGCAATCCGGTTGAGAGTAATCCTTTTTGGGGTCAAGCTGTTGGCATGGTGCGACGTGATTCACAGTTAATAAATTGCACTCATGTAATTGAAATTAGAATTTGAACTATGTTATGCAGTTAGTGGTGGAGTGAGGAAACCCTAATTTTCTCTCCCTCTGAATCAAAATCCAATTTACTTTGCTCTTTAATTTAATTTAAGTAATATTAGATAATTTACAAAAAATCAACTCTTTTTGGAAAAACTATAATTTAGTGTTTTTAAATTATTAAAGTGAATAATCCTCGTCCATGTGGGATCAATATTGCCCAACTCGAGTAAAACTATACACAATTGATCTGTGGGCTTGCAGAAAGGCAAAACCTAAAGTGTCGTTAAGGTGCTACTTTTAGCCACATATTTTGCACACACCTAACACCCATTAAGTTTTTGGCACCGTTGTCGGGAACGCGACATTATTTAATAGCTTTAGTAGTTTATTTGTATTGAATTATTGTAGATTAAAGCTAAATTTTAAATTTTTATGTGATTTTCAAGTACAATTGAAGAGCGTGAAAGGAAAAGACAAAGCTGCTGAAGTTGTGTCTTGACCTTTTGTGAGCTTCAATTTTGCTTCGTTTTTACATGTAATTTTCAGCTTTGCTTTTTGTTCATAGTTTAGATTAGTTTAGAAGTATTTTAGTTAATTTTCTTTAATCATTAGAAAAAAATAAAAATTAAGGAAATTTCAAAAAAAATAAAATAATAAATTTTTTTTAGTATATGTTTGATAGACCGACGCGTTCAAATTGAAATTCTGCGTTAGTAGTATACGACCCGGAGATCGAAAGAACTCTAAGGTGTTTACGAAAATTTATTGAAGAACGTCGTCAGACAAAAGAGGCCGAGATGGGTGACGAGAGAGTCAATCCACGGAGAGGACCAGACACCTTATTGAAGGGATTCTACGCACCGGACGCGTATGAATCGTATGCTGAATTTCCAGAAGTGGAAGGTGCGAAGCATTTCGAGATCAAGACGAGTGTGATCAACATGCTCCCAAACTTCTCTGGTCTCAGGATAGAAGATCCGTACTAGAATGTCAATCAATTCTTAGAGGTTGCATCAACCGTTAGGTATGATGGTTTAACTTAAAATGATCTAGGAGTGCGTCTATTCCCATGGTCTTTAAAAGACAAAACAAAAGGATGGTACATTAAATTGACTCAAGCAACTAAACTTAATTGGGAAACACTTAAGCAAGAATTCTTAGAGAAACATTTTCCCATAGGAAAGACTTCAGAAGCCCAAGATGCGATTGAGCGATTTAGGCAATTCCTAGGAGAGCAATTTCATGATGCGTGAGAGAGGTATAATGAGATTTTGTATAAATTTCCCCACCATAGGTTTTCTGATCAAGATGTTGCCAGAAAGTTTTACATGGGTCTAGGTGAAAAGCACAAAAATATGATAGATGCCTCTACACAAGGTCAGTTTACCTTGAAACCAGTAAGAGATGTTTGATAACATCAGTGAAAATACCCTTCAGTATGAATCTGATCTGAGGTCTAAAGGTGAAATGGATAGGCGATCAGAAAAAACATTTGAGGTCAATCATGATACGAAAAATCCAGTGGCACTGATAGATGAGAGGTTAGAGCGATTTGAAAAACTTCTTAGCCAATGAAGTCATTCCCCTAAAAGAGAAGTTTTTGAGGTTTAACCAAATTATTCTCAAAATGAGTGTGAGGACGTAATAGCTGCTGATGTCAATGCAACATGGAATTACTCCAATAATGCCCCATTCTCCAACTCATATTCTCCAAATAATAGAAATAATCTATTCTTGACCTATAAGTCCACAAATGTAGAGAATCCTCCAGAAAAAGTTCAACAAGGATAGTGGTCCAATTCTCAATCCAATTTTCAACCAAGGCAGCAATTTACCTCGTAGCCAAGGTTCCAACAGAGTCAACAATCATTTGAATCTCAGCCAAGAATAATGACTCAAAATTCTCAATCAAATTACCAACCCAGACAACCATCTAATAATTCTTTGGCTCTTCAGCCATTCAATAACAACCAGGTTATCCAACCATTCCAATATCAACTCCAGCCTCAAAGAAACCAAGCTCCACCACCCAGTTTTCAAAATAATAGGATAGTGCAGACCTTCGTGGACCTCCAAAATCAGATGGGGGTACATACTCAAGCACTGGCCCAAATCACCATGCAGTTAAGACAAATGGAAAATCAGAGGAATACTAGAGAGCGAGGTCAGTTGCCCAGTCAGCTTATCGCTAACCTAAAGATCTAGCAATTGCAAGAGCTTGGATCGTTACCAATACTAATCACGAGTCTGTTCAAGCAATCACGACTCTGAGAAGTGGAAGGGTAGTGGAAAGCAAAGTAGAGGAAGAACACGAGGATAAAATGCGTAGAAGAAAAGAAGCTGAGCAAGCTCAAAGAAAGGAAGTGGAAGAAAAAAAGTAGAAAGAGGTTGAGAACGGAGAGGCTGAAGTTCAGAAAGATAAATTTCTAGTAAATAAAAGTGTGGATGAGACATTGCTTGAAGAGCCAAATAGGGTGAACTACGAGGATGCACCGCTATTTCCTCAACATCTTAGAGAACCGGCTAAGTATGGGAAGATGAAAGAATCTGATATGTTGGATACATTCTGACAAGTCAAGATTAATCTGCCGCTCTTAGACGTAATTGCCCCAATCCCACCTTATGCTAAATTTTTCAAGGACATCTGTACACAGAAGAGGAAAAGCAAAACAAAGAATCCAAAGAAAATACTTTTGATTGAGCAAGTGAGTTCATTGCTATTAAGCAATACTTCACCAAAGAGGAAAGATCCCGATGCTCCCATAATTTCTTGTGTTATTGGTGACCAATAAATTGGTAGAGCCCTTCTTGATGTAGGTGAGAGTATTAACTTGCTTCCTTATTCAGTTTATAAACAGCTAGGGTTGGGAGAGCTCAGTCCCTTAGAGGTTGTAATGTAGTTTGCCGATCGATCTGTTAAACATGCGAAAGGTATTTTGGAAGACGTCATAGTTCAAGTGGGAAAGTTTTACTTTCCATTTGATTTTGTAATCCTGGAAATAGAACCTGTCCCAAAATCAAATAAACACATCCCGGTGATATTAGGCAAACCATTTCTGGCCACGGCAAATGCGTGCATAAATTGCCGAACCGGAGCCATGGATTTGACTTTTGGGAACATGAAAGTCACGATGAATGTGTTTGAGGGAAGCCATCAATTACCTGAGTCAATGGATTGTTTCTAGATAGATGAGTGCAATGAGCTAGATGATATTATATGTGATTTTGCGACTCAAATTCTGGAGAAAGACGAGATTGAAGAATTTCTAGCAAATGAAGTGTTGAATGAAGAAATCGACGATTAGGATGCATATGTGGAAGGGTAGAACAAGGAATTGGATAAAATTAAGACTGCGTTATACGCACAACCTTGGAAGCAAGAGCTAATGGAACCACTCCCAATAGTTTCAAGTATTCCCCCAGTTCCATCACTTACAACTCCGCCTGTTTTAGAACTTAAGAAGTTGCCAGAAAAGTTTAAGTATGTTTTCTTGGGACCCGATGAAACTCTTCCTGTAATTATTTAATCAAAGTAGACAACAGAACATGAATCGAGTCTGATTAAGGTCTTGACCAACAATAAAGAAGCAATTGGGTAGAGTGTGGCTGATTTAAAAGGGATTGATCCATCAATTTGCATGCATCGGATTTATTTGGAAGATAAGGCAAAACCGTCGAGGGAGATGCGACGAAGATCGAATCTGAACATGATGGAGGTAGTAAGATATGAAGTAGTGAAGTTGCTGGATACGAGAATCATTTACCCGATCTCTAATAGTAAGTGGGTAAGCCCAACTCAAGTGGTCCCGAAGAAGTCGGGAATCACAATGGTGCCCAATCAAAAGGGTGAGCTAATTCCTCAAAGCACGACCACGGAGTGGCGTGTGTGTATCGACTACAGAAAGCTCAACTCTAATACCAGGAAGGATCATTTTCCATTACCATTCATCGATCAAATCCTGGAAAGACTAGCCGGACAAAGCTATTATTGTTTTTGGATGGTTATTCCGGCTATAATCAAGTGGCAATTGATCCTGCGGATCAGGAGAAAACCACTTTCACTTGTCCATATGGCACATTCGCGTACAGACGGATGCCTTTTGGGTTATGTAATGCGCCATCAACATTCCAGAAGTGTATGATGTCTATCTTCTCTGATATGGTAGAAACGTTTCTGGAAGTGTTCATGGATGACTTTTCAGTCTTTGGGGCATCCTTTGAAGACTGTTTAAGGCATTTAATATCAGTACTTAAAAGGTGTAAAAAGACCAACTTAATTCTTAGTTGGGAGAAGAGCCATTTTATGGTTTAAGAGGGAATAGTACTTGACCACATTATATCTAAGCAAGGGATTTAGGTTGATAAAGAAAAAGTCGAGTTGATTTCAAAATTACCTCCTCCCACATCTGTGAAGCAAATACGCTCTTTTTTTAGGCCATGCTGGGTTTTATAGAATGTTTATCAAAGATTTTAGTAAATTGCCTGGCCATTATTTAAATTACTAGCTAAAGATGTAGTCGTTGTCTTTGACAAATAATGTCTTCATGCCTTTAAGGAATTGCGTACTAAACTCTCATCTGCCCCAATTATTTGTCCACCAGACTGGTCTTTACTGTTCGAGCTGATGTGTGACACTTCAGATTATGCAATCGAAGTTGTGCTAGGGCAGAGAAAGAACAAGTTGCCATATGTGATTTACTATGCCAGTAGAACTCTGAACGAAGCTCAGATGAATTACACAACTACCGAGAAGGAGTTGCTAGCAGTGGTGTTTGCCTTGGACAAATTCAGGTCGTATTTGTTAGGAACCAAGGTGGTTGTATACTTAGATCAAGCCGCACTAAGGCATTTAATAACCAAGAAAGACTCCAAGCCCAGTCTGATTCGATGGATTCTGTTGTTACAAGAATTCAATTTGGAGATCAAAGATAAGATTGGTACGGAGAATGTTGTAGCTGATCACTTGTCAAGAATTGTCGTTGAGTCCACAAAAGAAGACACTCCTCTTAAGGATGAGTTCCCGGATGAACATTTGTTCAATATGCCTGTTATGGAACAAATACTGTGGTATGCAGATATTGTCAACTATAAAGCCACAGGTAGAATTCCTAACGGATGGTCTAAGCATGAGAAGGATCGTTTCTTTAGCTAAATAAAATTTTATATCTGGGATAATCCGCGACTGTACAAATATTGCCCGGATCAGATAATTCGTAAATGTGTTCCAGAAAGTGAAGTCCAAGGCATACTGACATTCTATTATACGCTAGAATGTGGAGGGCATTTTGGTGCTCAGAAAATAGCTCACAAATTTCTTTAGAGCGGTTTTTATTGGCCCACCATATTCAAGGATGCGTTAGAGTTTTGAAAATCTTGTCAAAGATGTCAAAAGTTGGGATCCATATCTCAACGGGACATGATGCCACTAAATCCTATTTTGGTAGTTGAGTTGTTTGACGTCTGGGGCATTGACTTTATGAGACTGTTTCCAAAAGCCGGCGATAAGCAGTACATATTAGTGGGAGTTGATTACGTTTCTAAATGGGTAGAGGTTGTTGCCATGTCGTATGCGAATCATATTGTGGTTGAGGAATTTGTTAAATCCAATATCTTTTCTAGATTTGGTATGCCACGAGTGTTGATCAGCGATGGTGGTAGCCACTTCGACAACCAGTTTCTTCTGGACTTGTGCAAGAATATGGTGTCACTCATAGAATTGGAATGCCATATCACCCATAGACGAGTGGTCAAGTAGAGGTTTCAAACAGGGAGATCAAGAACATTATTGAAAAGACAGTGGATCCTGATTTGGAGAATTGGTCGAGAAGGTTAAACGATGCATTGTGGGCATCCAGGACCGCTCACAAGACACCGATTGGTATGTCACCATACAGATTGGTCTATGGTAAGGCGTGTCATCTCCCTGTGGAACTCGAGCACAAAACATATTGGGCGATCAGAAGATTGAATTTTGATATCAAAAGATTGGGTGCTCAGAGGAAACTCCAACTCGCAGAGCTTAAGGAGTTAAGGAACAACGCATATGAGAGAATATATAAATCCTGAACCAAAGAATTCCATGATAGACATATCAGAAAGAAAAGCTTTGAGGTCGGCCATAAAGTATGGTTGTTCAATTCAAGACTCAAATTGTTTCCCAATAAGCTCCAATCAATATGGGACGGGCCGTACAGAATTACTAAGGGTTACCCCCATGGAGCAGTGGAACTTGATGATCCTGACAACAGAAATCAATTTATGGTGAATGGTCAGCGTTTAAAGCATTATATAGAAGTTGTGACGACAGAGAGTGTCGTTGAAACAATTGATTTAACAGAACCGGCACCAGAGCCTGATGATTTTAATCTTGAATATCGAGAGGCTGCAATGTCGAGCCAACGATGTTAAACATTGGTACTAAGTGATAAAGATTAGCTTTTGATCTTAGTTTGTAGTTGTAAAATAATAGTTTAATTCAGTTTTTTTGAAATTTTTAAGATAGAGTCTGAAATAGTTATCATCAGTTAGAGGGGTATTTTCGTCCATGAAGCGCCGAATTTTGACAAATTGAGGTCACTCATGTCAATAGGTGTGTATAGGGGAGGTTTGAGTGTTATAGAATAGAGAATGAACAACAAAGTGGCCAAAGCCAAAAATCCAACATTGGCACCTACGCCCAAGCGTAGGTCACGGGGACTGTATAAAACAGTCTCGTGACTTTTCATTTTCAAATTTCGCTTTTCTCCCTCTCCTCTTCACCGAATCGACTCCCGTTTGTTCCTAATGCCAAATATTGATATTTCCTATCATTCCCAAGCGGTGGATCATCAAATTAGTGAGTGGTGTGTACGGATTTGAATGAAGAACTTGAAAAGTCTTCGAAATCCAATTTTGGGGAATTTTCCGTTTCTCACAATTTGGTAAGTTTTGATCCATTCTTTTGGTTTTGATTACTTAATATAACTATTCTAAACTAGTATTGACAAACGAGACTGATCGAAATCGTGTTTTAATCCGTTTTCAAAAAGTTGGGTTTTCGGCTTCAGATATGGGTTGAATATCGACTTTTTGAGATGAGGTCTTGTTTAATCGTCATATTAGAGTACTTTAGATATAGTTTTGTGTTTGATTCGGTGTCCGGATAGTTTTTCGCTCATTTTTCGTAAAAATCCGAATTATGTAGGAATGACTTGTGTAAAAGGAGTGAGGAAGGTAGATGAGAGAACATCTACGTCGGGGATGGCAGTACAGAGAGATAGATCATAGTCACCGCCCCTGGAGAGTACGTGGCCTATACTCCGTAGTACCTGGGCGCCAAGACCGGTGTATGTTGCACCGGATTTTTCAGATGAGGAATTTGAGAGGCCAATTGCACCGATAAAGGGCATTGAGTTAGATTTGAGATTTGGCCAGATGACAGTTCCACTTGCTGCATCGAGGGCACCATCATGACCCCAGACACAGGCTCTAGTCCCTGAGCCATCACCACTACCACATGAGTTAGAGTCATCCGACGAGCAGACTTCTGCGAGTAGTGATAGTGAGGATGGGGAGGCAAAGTTGGAGGATGCTGAGCACGGTAAGGTGCTGTATCCCGAGCCAACAGTTGATGGTGATGAGGTTGATCTCATTTCTTATAGATGGAAGCATTCTACAGTTACTAAGGAGATGTTGATGACTCAGGCGTTGAAGAAGGGGTTCCGACAGGAGCGCTCTTTTGCAATTATCCCACTTGAGCGGATAGAGCCAGCTCCACATTGGACTATAGGCATACTGAGGGAGCACATATTATTGCCGATCCTAGCCCCATTTACACCACATATTTGCACTGACATGATTAACGAGTTCTGGCTTCATATGAGGCATTACAGCAGAAGGACTCGACTAGTGACAATGGTGCAAGGGCGGGAGTTTACGATTTCTCCCAAGAGTATTGTTGCTGTGTGGGGTATTCCACACGAGTGCCCTACAGAGTTAGGAGAATGGTTTCCATCTATGCCAAACCCACTTCTGCCACTTTATGATATGGTGCGACTGCAGACTGAGGGACAGTGGGCCGACAATAGGCGTAATGGGACTATAAAGTCCAACTATCATTCAATGCTATGGCTTTGGGATGTGATACTCCAGTCCAATGTATTACCACACAGCCATCAGACCATGTGCTACCCGCCATTTCTGGCATTGCACTATGCTTTCGAGTTTGGTCACTGGTACTCTATTCCACTCGCTCTTTAGCAGACTTTATTCCGGCATTATATTCACTTGCGTCGGGAGCACAAGGTTGGGACTACCAAGTTTCAGATGATTCTTCCCTGCCTTGTGATGAAGTTGATATTTGATCAAGGATTACAGATGGATGCAGATGATATGTTTGCCCCGTTAGTTGCGTATGGCAATGGAGTGTGGAACAAGGGGTGGCTCAAGAAGGGTCCAGAGACATTTGTTCACCGGCGTAGGTTCGGAGGAGTTTTACTATCGGGAGCACAGGAGGATGATGTAGATATGCCGCAAGATAAAGATGAGGTACCTGAGGTGGAGGTGCCATAAGCTGAGGAGGCTGTTATTGGCGATAATGTGCCACAGGCCCCAACTGGGGGTTATGTTATGATGACTCAGACTCAGTATGACCAGTTGATTGGCCGTATTGAGGAATTAGAGCGATCATTCGCAGAGGAGAGACAGGTCCGACGGCGTGAGCATCGTGAGTTGATGGATATTTTGATGAGACATATGGGAGTGATCGTTCCATCACCACAACCACCTCTGGATGATGCTTAGTAGTTGTAGTTTAGTTTTGATTATTTTATTTTATTTTTTAAAATTTTTTTTTTTAGGATTTTCTTGTTTTAGTTTTTCACAGTAGAGATTAATCGTAGAGCGAATAGTCATGTTCGATCTTTTGTGACCGCTTTAACGATCATCTTTAACTGTTTGTGATATTTTTATTTTTATATAAAATGATAGTTTTGACCGCTTATACTGATATGCGTGCCTTACTATGTTTATTACATTGAGTATGTGTGATTTTATTTTCGCACTATGAGGACATGTGTGCGTTTAGGTTTGGGGGTATGTTAGTTATTAGGAAGCGTGTCATGACTTGATTAATATATATATATATTGCCTTACCCTACGCCCAGGCGTAGGGTAGTTCGTGGTTGGGCCAAATGTTTTGAAAAAATAGACCCTTTTTAGGTTGTTTTGGCCTGATTTGCACTTCGACTTGTATTTAGATTTGTTTAAGTTATTTTTAAGAATTTGTGAAGAATTTTTGTAGAATTTTTAGAGTAATCCTAATATGACAAGGAAACTATAAATAGAAGTTATATTAGTTATTGCTTCTCCTTTCGTAGTCAATTAGGGGATTTGAATCCTTTTCCTTTTCTAATTATACTCCATTCATCTATAAATACATCCATAGGGTAGACACATTTCATAATTCACAATTCTCAAGGAGTGAGCCTTAGATTAAATATTCTTCTTCTATTCTTCTTTTATTCTTTTCTATTTTGAGGATGGTTAGTATGGATAATGATAATGAAGATTACTCTGACCCAGAAGAGTTCATAGAGGAGATGGAACCATATGTAGTTATGAAGAGCACGAATAACGGAGCTACGAGTCGGAAGGGAAGCTGAACTACACCAAAATCATTTTTGCAGTGTCGGTTGCAATTTGAGGTGATATTTCGTTTGGAGAGGATTAATCGAGTTTTAGTTGCACCCGGATGAAAAATCCTTAGGGAACGAGGATTAAAGAGTCTAGAAAAACTAGCGGGTGAAAAGGTGTATCTGGGCTTGGTCCGAAAATTCTATGAAAATATGATAGTTTTGGGACCACCTGGATTTGAGGTGATAAGGGCTAAAGTGACTCAATGGAGTGCTCATGTTGTGATTAGAAGAAGAAGTATTACCGATGCATGGAATGTACCAATCGGTACTCCGGCAAACTTACATGGAATTTTGAAGGAGTATCTGGTAGTATGGCCACATAAGGATGAAGATATGGTGAAGGAATTGTGCGCGGTTTCAGATCCGGGGGATAAAATGTGTGAAAATTGGTGGTTGAAGTCGGATCTACTATATTTGGATTGTGTTGTTACGACTCAACTTCGGCTTAATAATCGAACAACTGCAAGAGATCACACTATGCTTCGAACTTTGTATGCCCTAACTCATGGGTATGAAGTGTGTGTTCCACCCGTGATTATGGCTGAGATGTCATATGCTCGAGCAATTGTGAGTCGAGAATGGGCGGGGGCTGATAAATGTGACTATTATCTTCCATACCCATTTTTACTATAAAAAATCATTGCTAAGCAGTTGGGTGATAGAATGAAGGAATTAGAGGAGATGCGGTGGACATTCATGAAAATATATCCGGAGGAAGATTTAGAGAAGTTGAAAGAGACTGCAGATTGCCGGATATGGTTGAAGAGTGTCGTGTCAAGTGATGAAGAAGAAGTGGCGGATTAGGAATTAGGGTTAGGATTTTTAGGTTATTCTATTTGTAGAGACGGTAGACCCTTAAAGCCACGTCTTTATTTTTTTTATTGTTATTTTTATTATATTAGGATTGTAGGCCTTTAAGGCCAAATTAGTTTTTATTTTATTTTATTATTGTCATTACTAATAAAAAATATATATATAAAAAAAGTCTTTGTTCCTTAACAACATGTGTCGATGTCTGGATGTTTATGCTGCAATTTATTTTCCAATGCTATGATTGGGTGTGTGTCCTTTGTTAATGATATCTCCAGGTGATCCAATTCAAGTTTGGGGGAAAGAATTTGTGATTTGCTTTGGAATTCAGAATTGAGCTTCAAGGGTAACTGTATATGTTCTCTTATTTTATTTTTGACCATGGGGACATGGTCTAATTTAAGTTTGGCGGTAAGGGTATAGTATTGCAAGGAATAAAGATTTTTGAGAAAAACAAATTGAAACAATTCTTTGATTTTATGCATGAGTGTTTCGCATTATGAGTTGATTGAGTTTATGTTTATAATGTATATGTAGTATGTGATGTGATGTTCCCGCTCATGAGAATAATGATTAAATCAAGTTAGTAAAGTGATGTGGTTTATATGGGTGAGTGAATGAATGAAATTGAAATTAAGAAAGACGACTTTGACCTATAAACACAAGTACACATTCACTATGAGAAATAGGTTGATTTTTTATATTGAAATTGAAAAATAATTTTGCTACAATTAAAGGAGAGAAGGGGAGTTGTTTTGGTTGAAAAAGAGAAAATTGAAAAAAAAGAATGCAAAAAGCAGTTCTTTGATCTGAGTAACCAGGCTTTTGTATCACCAATATCACTGTTCCCGTTTAAAGGGGGAGAAGACTAATGAGCATAAATCCCATGGAAGAAGCTCGAAACCAGTTGGTTGGGACTGAAAAGCCTCACTGGAAAGTCCGGAGCTTAGAAAGACAAAAAGGGATGAAAAGTGAAAAGTTGAAAAGTTACGTTTTAATGAAAAATGGAAAATTTTGATCAATGAAGTAGGAGAAAAAAAACTGAAATATTATAGTTGAATGTTCATAAAATCACAAAAGGTTGTCTGAATTTTAAGTAGAAAGTAGCAAAATCATTCACTTAAGTGGAGGCCATTTATAACACGAAACTTGATATAATTGTTGTTTGGTAGTATGTGGGAATATTTGCATTCATATTATCTTGTGTGTTGTATCATAGCTTATTTGATTTATATGTGTGAATTCATGAATGCATAATTACAAAAGAATTGAAATGTTTGTAGGTACCATCACTGGAAATTTTCACGAGACTTCACTCGTCCACTAGGGGTAACCTAGGGGTTTAAAAGGATTGTTACACGTGCTAAGTGTAATCGTCGACCCTCACGAAAGCAAGGGATTAGGTTAAATATAATGAGAATCATCACAATCAGTTTTCTCTGAGTTTATTGCTAAGAGACTAGTAATATGTAAGTTTGGGGGTGTGATAGGTGCTCAATATTAGTCATTTTTTGCCCCTATCTTACGTTTATTATGTCTTTATATTCCATTACTTGGTATTTTTATCTCATTTGTGTGTGTAAGCATGTTTCAGGAGCTTAATAAAGAAACAGAGCTAATCTCGGTGAATTAACTGAGTTCGTGATTGTTTCTATCTCGAGAAAGGAATCAAGAGGTGCGCCAGAGCAAAGAAGAGCTATCAGAGGGCAAAATGGTCATGTCACGACATCATTATTTCACCGGAAGGGCAAAAATGTCATTTTCAGACATTATTACTTCACCGAAAAGCATCGGGATTCAGAGGCGACCAATTTAGCTCAAATACAAAAAGACCGGTTTTTACATCAAAAATGCATAATACCTACGTCACCAGAGAGAAAAATGAGCAAATTGGACCCAACCTACGCTGTGGTTTTGGAACCTATGCCCTAGACCTACGCCCAAGCGTAGGTCAGGAGCGTAGCTCTACACTCTAGACCTATGCCCAAGCGTAGGTCCCATATGATGGTCACGTGATCCCTCGACGTGCTAAAGTTGTTTCAGAGTTGTTTCGGAATTTTCTAGTTTTGTCCCTACTTCGATATTTCAAGTGATCGGTGATTCCAGACCTATACGTACAAGCTTATACACATATTTACATATGATTTTATGAGAATATACATATATTATGAAATTAAAGAAAAGGGCAACCATTAGGGTTTCCCTTACTTGTCTATAAATATGAGAGGATTTGGGTTTAGAAATGAGGCTTTTTGAGGATTATTTTTTATTCTGTTTTAGAGATACACGTTCATTCATAGAGTTCTCTTCCATTGAAGAGAACCACCATTAAAGACCTAGAGAACCAGAGAAGAAGGCCATGAAGAGCGTTTCTACACCAACAATGCAACTCCCTCATCCATGATCAACTAATTCGGTATCTAGCATTTTTTCGCAAAACCCTAGCCAAGTAATGTAGTTCTAAATTTATTTTCAATTGTAGAAAGGGGAAGCTGTGACTATACTGTGATGATTGTGTTAGATGAGAGACAATTTTTATTCGTGATACAATTTTATATATTTGAATTGATTTTTGTCTTAGACTTTTCGAATATATTTATCTTACACAATCACAATTATTCACTATGGGTTGTAACTCGGATGCTTAATCTGTAATTTTCTACATAATGCTGGTCATAAAACTAGAAACCCTAGGTTGACACAGGCCATGTCCTGACAAACTGATATTGACAAGCCTTAGTTTATTTTCATGCTTTAATTTACTACTTTAATTTACTTTTCTGTTAGTAGTCGGCATGCACTAATCAGTTTAGTCTTGAGATGGGTTGTCGCGATCCGGTTGAGAGTAATCCTTTTTGGGGTCAAGCTGCTGGCGCGGTGCAACCTCATTCACAGTTAATGGATCGCCTTCATGCAATTGAAATTATAATTTGAACTATGTTATGCGGTTAGTGGTGGAGTGAGGAAACCCTAGTTTTCTTTTCCTCTGAATCACAAACCAATTTACTTCGCTATTTAGTTTAATTTAAGTAATATTAGATAATTTACAAAAATCAACTCTTTTTGGAAAAACTATAATTCAGTGTTTTTAAATTATTAAAGTGAACAATCCTCATCTCTGTGGGATCAATATTCCTATACTCAAGCAAAAATATACACAATTAATCTGTGGGTTTACAAAAGGGTAAAACCTAAAATGTTGTTAATGTGTTGTTTTTAACCACATATTTTGCACACACCTGACGCCCATCACCTACGCCCAAGCGTAGGTCAGGAGCGTAGGTCCCATATGATGGTCACATGATCCCTCGACGTGTTGAAGTAGTTTCGGAGTTTTTTCAGAATTTTCCAGTTTTGTCCCTACTTCAATATTTCAAGTGATCGGTGATTCCAGACTTATATGTACAAGCTTATACATATATTTACATATGATTTTATGAGAATATTAATGTATTATGAAATTACAAAAAAGGGCAACCATTAGGGTTTCCCTCACTTGTCTATAAATATGAGAGGATTAGGGTTTAGAAAGAAGGATTTTTGAGGATTGTTTTTAATTATGTTTTGGAGATACACATTCATTCATAAAGTTCTCTTCCATTGAAGAGAACCACCATTAAAGTCCTAGAGATCCGGAGAAGAAGGTCATGGAGAGCGTTTCTACACTAACAATGCAGACTCCCTCAGTCATGATCAACTAATTCGGTATCTAGGGGTTCTCGCAAAACCCTAGCTAGGAAATGTAATTCTGATTTTGTTTTCAATTGTAGAAAGGGGAAGCTGTGACTATACTGTGATGATTATGTTAGATGAGAGACGATTTTTATTCATGATACAAGTTTATATATTTGAATTGATTATTGTCTTAGACTTTTCGAATATATTTATCTTACACAATCATAATTATTCACTATAGGCTGGAACTCGGATGCTTAATCTGTGATTTTCTATATAATGGTAGTCATGAAACTCAAAACCCTAGGTTGACACAGGCCATGCCCTGACAAACTGATATAGACATGCCTTAGTTTATTTTAATGCTTTAATTTACTTTTCTGTTAGTAGTCGGCATGCACTAATCAGTGTAGTCTTGAGATGGGTTATCGTAATCCGGTTGAGAGTAATCTTTTTTGGGGTCAAGCTGTTGGCACGGTGCGACCTGATTCATAATTAATGAATTACCCTCATGTAATTGAAATTAGAATTTGAACTATGTTATGCAGTTAGTGGTGGAGTGTAGAAACCCTAGTTTTCTCTCCCTCTGAATCATAATCCAATTTACTTTGCTATTTAGTTTAATTTAAGTAATATTAGATAATTTACAAAAATCAACTCTTTTTGGAAAAACTATAATTCAGTGTTTTTAAATTATTAAAGTGAATAATCCTCGTCTATGTGGGATCAATATTCCCCAACTCGTGTAAAACTATACACAATTGATCTGTGCACTTGCAGAAGGGTAAAAACTAAAGTGTCGATAAGGTGTTGTTTTTAACCACATATTTTGCCACACCTGACGCCCAACATGTTTTTGGCGCCGTTGTCGGGGACTTAGCATTGTTCAATAGCTTTAGTAGTTTATTTGCATTGGGTTATTGTATTGTATATAAAGTTAAAATTTGTGTGTTTTTGAGATGTACTCTGAGAAGCATTAGGGGATTTGGCGGAGCAGTGAAAGTTGCGTCGTTGAACCTCTTGTGAGTTTTAGTTTATCTTAATTTTGCACATAATTTTTAGTTTTATTTTTGTTAATAGTTAGAAGATTTTAGAAGTAGTTAGTTTTATTGTCTTTAAAAAAATAAATAAAAATAATCTGCAGTTTTCTGTTAGAAAGTCCGATTTTTGCAAATGAGGTGAGGTTTTTGAGTGGAAAAGGGTCATTGAACAGAACTCACTCATCTCAGTGAGCCCTGTGGATTTAAGCCAAAAAACATCGTTTATAATCTGAAAACTACGATTTTATGATTATCAGAAAAAAAATTGGATTTCGAGAATATGGGAGACCAAATAGTGAATCAACAGAAGGCACCAGCCATATCGTTGAAAGGATATTACGCACCGAATGCGTATGATTCCTATGCAGATTTATCAGAAGAAGAAGACGCGAAACATTTCAACATCAAGTCAAGCATGATCAATATGCTTCCAAAAATTTTTGGCCTTAGGATAGAGGACCCATACCAGTACATAAATGATTTCTTAGAAGTTGTGTCAACTGTTAGGTATGATAATCTGTCTAAGAATGATTTGCGAGTGCGTATATTTCCTTAGTCGTTGAGAGACAAAGCTAAAAGATGGTATATCAAATTGACCAGAGCGACTAAAAGTGATTAGGAAGCCCTTCAGAGAGAATTTATAGAAAAGCACTATCTCATAGGAAAGACCTTAGAAGCACAAGATGCAATAAAACGTTTTAGAGAATTGCCTGGTGAGCAGTTTCATGATGCTTGGGAGAGATATAGTTAAATCTTGTATAAGTGTCCCCACCATAGCCTCACTGAACAGGATGTGGTTAAGAATTTTTACATGGGACTTGGAGAGGCACATAAGACTTTGATAGATGCATCAACACAAGGACAATTTATCCTGAAACTAGTAAAATAAATTTTAGACTTATTTGACAATATCAGTGAGAATGAAATCCAATATGAATCTGATTCGAGGTCTCGAGATGGTCAGGATAGGCGATCTGAAAAAGTTTTTGCGGTTAGTCATTATGATGTGAGAGATTCAATGGCCTTGATGGGAGAAAAATTAGAGAGATTTGAAAAGCTTCTTACCCAAAGCAATCATTCCCCTAAAAGAGAAGTGGCCGAGGTAGAAGTCAATTATTCCCATAATGAGTGTCAAAATGGTGAATTCGTTGCTGCCAATGCTAATGTAGCATGGAACTACCCAAACAATGCTCCTTTCACTAATTCATACACATCAAATGTCCAAAATTATCCCTCTGTCATCTGAATTGTCGAATGTGGAATCAAGGTTCGCTCTGGAACAACAATCATATAATCCACAGCTAAGGATCCAACAAAGTCAATAATCATACCAATCTCCACCAACAATCATGGCTCAAAATTCTCATTCAAACTACCAACCCAGACAGCCATTCAATAATTCTCAGGCTTTCCAGCTATTAAATAATAATCAAGATGTCCAGTCATATCACTATCAGACCCATCCTCAAGGAAACCAAAACCAAAGATTCAATCCAAATCGAGCTTACCTTCCATATCCTCAAAACCAGCTCCAACATCAAAATCCACCTCAAAATCCGCCACCAGGATAACCTGGTTTTGAAAAGGTGATGAGTGCCCTGAGGGAGTTAAAAATTTAATCTAATAATTCTCAGGCGACCATCCAAATAATGAATTCTCATTCCTAAGTCCTTGCTCAAATTAGAGCCCAAATGGTACAACTAGCGAATGATATAGATGGGATAAAAAGAATGTTGCTAGTCAACCGGTGGTGAACCCAAAACCGCAACAAGTACTGGAGCCTGGATCCTTTGTTGAGACTCGTCATGAGATAGTCCAAGCAGTCACAATTTTGAGAAATGGAAGAGAAGTGGATAGTAAGGATGAGGACCAGCATGAGGAAGGGCTGAAAAAGCATAAGGTTGAAGAAGTTCAAAAAAAGGCAGAAGAAGAAGCTCAGAAGAAAGAGGCTGAGAAAGCTCAGAAAGATCAACCTCAAGTGAAGGTCGATGAAGAATCAGAAAGGGCACCATATGTGGAAGTAGCACCTTACCCTCAACGTCTCTAAGAGTCAATTTCATATAAAGAGCATAAGGAGAAGGAAAGGTCGGAGGTGAATTTTGAAAATGGAGAGGACCAACAACGATCTAGTTGGAAAAGTATTGCTGCGTTGGAAGCTGTGTTGTATTCACCGTCAGAAAGAGCATCAAGAGAGTCGCTTGGACCTCAACTTAATCCTCCATAGAAGTTGGTGCCTGAAAGTAAACTTCCTAAGATGGTGATGCATGTGGAGGATGATGAATTAAAAGATAAAACAAGTGTGAAGAATGCTAGAGATGATCAATGGTCACGAACTTTTAGATAACCTACTAAGGATGACCCCACTCTTAAGGACACCTTTCTAGATAAACCAGTGTTAGGTATACACATGGTAGAAGAGCTATATGTCTTGGAAGATTCGCGATTGAGAGACAAGTTTGAGGGGATACGGAGTTGTGCGTATAAGGATGCTCGAAGTTACATAGCTCGAACAAGATTACATCATGCTAAGCATGTTCGTCTTAAGTTCCTTAAGCTTGGCCGGAAACAACAATGTAATCAAAAGCTGAAAGTGTTTCTAGGTAAACTCCGACAAAGATGGGAAAGACTGTTTTCTAAAGTGTTAAAGGAGGATTTGATGGAAGCACTGACCATACAAGGGCTGGAGTTAGAACAAGAAAAATAGGGTATTTTACATGGTGATTATTGACATGTACTCGATGTCATGAGTAGTACTAATTTTCTATGGGTGAGAGCGTTTAGAGAGTCACCTCCTACATTTTGTCCTTTAATTAAGGGAAGTATGGCAGAGAGGAAAGGTGTTGGATAACCCTTTGTGAAACGTCGTGCCATAGACGTTAAACATTGATCCTAGGCTGTCTCGCCTCGGTTTGTATAATAATAGGTAAGTTATTTCTGTAATTTCAATTCTTAGAGATTGTAGGACCTTAAGGCCAAATCATTTTTATATTTCATTTAAAATAAATTTTTTTAATAAAATCCAAAAAGAGAATTTTCAAAAATTCCTTGAAAAATTGTGTGTCAATTTTTGGTAATTTTTACAATTTCTTTACCCTTGCTATGATATTTGGGTATGTGCTTGTTGTATATTTACAGGTGATCCGAATCAAGTTTGGGGGAGGAGGTTGAACATTTCGAAGAATCCAGGACTGCGCTTCAAGGGTAACTGTATCTTGTCTCATACTTTATTTTTTACCATAGGGACATGGTCTCATTTAAGTTTGGGGGGTAAGGGTACAGTTGTAAGGAAGGAAATTTTTTGAAAATTCTTTAAAAAAAAAACAATTTTGAAAAATTATTTGTTTCTACGCATGATTGTTTCGCATTATGAGTTGATTGAGTTTATGTTTATAATGTATAAGTATTATGTGATGTGATATTCCCGCTTATAAAAGTAATGATTAGATCGAGTTAGTGAAGTGATATGGTTTACATGGGTGAGTAATTAGTGAAATTGAAATTAAGAATGATGACTTTGACCTATAAACACAAGCACACATTCACTATGAGAAATAGGTTGATTTTTGACTATGTAGTTGAAAAATAATTTTGCCACAATAAAAGGGGAGAAGGGGAGTTGTTATGGTTGAAATGGAGAAAAATGAAAAAAAAAATTTGTTGAGAAAATAAAATGCAAAAAACTGTTCTTTGATCTAAGTAACCGGGCCTTGGTGTCACCAATATCACTGTTCACGTTTAAAGGGGAGAAGACTGATGAACATAAATCCCAGGGAAGAAGCTCGGGCCCAGTTGGTTGTGACTAAAAATCCTCGCTGGAAAGTCCGGAGACTTAGAAAGACAAAAAGGGATGAAAAGTGGAAAGATGGAAATAGTACATTTTTACTAAAAGTGGCAAAGTTTGATAAATGAAGTAAGAGAAAAGAAACTGAAATATTGTAGTTGAATGTTCACAAAATCACAGAAGGTTCTCTGGATTTTAAGTAGAAAGTAGCAAAATCATTCACTTAAATGGGGACCATTCATAACACGAAGCTTGATATAATTGTTGTTTGGTAGTGAGTGGGAATATTTGCATTCATATTATCTTGTGTGTTGTATCATAGCTTATTTGACTTGTGTGTGTGAACTCATGAATGCGTAATTACAACATAATTGAGATGTTTGTAGATACCATCACTGGAAACCTTCACGAGGCTTAACTCGTCCACTAGGGGTTTAAAAGGCTTGTTACACGTGCTAAGTGTAATCGTCGACCCTCACGAAAACAAGGGATTATGTTAAAATTGATTAAGTTAGATAAAATGAGAAGCATCACAGTCAATTTTCTATGAGTTTATTGCTAAGGGACTAGCAATATGTAAGTTTTGGGGTGTGATAGGTGCTCAATATTGGTCATTTTGCGCCTCTATCTTGCGTTTGTTATGTCTTTACATTCCATTACTTGGTATTTTTATCTCGTTTGTGTGTGTAAGCATGTTTCAGGAACTTAATGAAAAAACATAGCTAATCTCGATGAATTAACTGAGTTCGTGATCATTTCTATCACGAGAAAGGAATCAAGAGGTGCGCTAGAGCAAACAAGAGCTACCAGAGGGTAAAATGGTCATTTCACGACATAATTATCTCACCGAAAGGGAAAAAATGTCAATTTCAGACATTATTACTTCACCGAAATGCATCGGGAGTCAAAGGTGACCAGTTTACCTCAAATACAAAAAGACGGGTTCTTACATCAAAAGTGCATAATACCTACGTCACTAGAGAGAAAAATGGGCAAATTAGACCCAACCTACGCTCCAAAGCAACATTGTGGTTTTGGACCATACGCTCTAGATCTACGCCCAAGCGTAGGTCAAGAGCGTAGGTCCCATATGATGGTCACGTGATCCCTCAACGTGCTAAAGTTGTTTCAGAGTTGTTTCAGAATTTTCCAATTTCGTCCCTACTTCGATATTTCAAGTGATCGGTGATTCCAGACCTATACGTACAAGCTTATACACATATTTACATATGATTTTATGAGAATATTAATGTATTATGAAATTACAGAAAATGACAATCATTAGGGTTTCCCTCACTTATCTATAAATATGAGAGGATTAGGGTTTAGAAATGAGGCTTTTTGAGGATTATTTTTAATTCTGTTTTGGAGATACACGTTCATTCATAGAGTTTTATCCCATTGAAGAGAACTACCATTAAAGACCTAGAGATCCGGAGAAGAAGGCCATGGAGAGCGTTTCTACACCAACAATGCAGACTCCCTTAGCCATGATCAACTAATTCGGTATCTAGGGTTTTTTAGCAAAACCCTAGCCAAGTAATGTAGTTCTGATTTTGTTTTCAATTGTAGGGAGGGGAAACTGTGACTATACTGTGATGATTGTGTTAGATAAGCGACCCTTTTTATTCGTGATACAAGTTTATATATTTGAATTGATTCTTGTCTTAGACTTTTCGAATATATTTATCTTACACAATCACAATTATTCACTATGGGCATGAACTAGGATGCTTAATCTATGATTTTCTACACAATGGTGGTCATAAAACTAGAAACCCTAGGTTGACACATGCCATGCCCTGACAAACTGATATAGACACGCCTTAGTTTATTTTCATGCTTTAATTTACTACGTTAATTTACTTTTCTGTTAGTAGTCGGCATGCACTAATCAGTTTAGTCTTGAGATGGGTTGTCGCGATCCGGTTGAGAGTAATCCTTTTTGGGGTCAAGCTACTGGCACGGTGTGACTTGATTCACAGTTAATGGATCGCCCTCATGCAATTGAAATTAGAATTTGAACTACGTTATGCGGTTAGTGGTGGAGTGAGGAAACCCTAGTTTTCTCTCCCTCTGAATCACAAACCAAATTACTTTGTTATTTAGTTTAATTTAAGTAATATTAGATAATTTACAAAAATCAACTCTTTTTGGAGAAATTGTTATTCAATGTTTTTAAATTATTAAAGTGAACAATCCTCGTCTATGTGGGATCGATATTCCCCTACTCATGCAAAACTATACACAATTGATTTGTGCGCTTGCAGAAGGGTAAAACGTAAAGTGTCGTTAAGGTATTGTTTTTAATCACATATTTTGCACACCTGATGCCCACCAACGTTTTCGATCTAAGGTTAGTGTCATATCTGAAATCATGAGTTTCAATGAGATTAAACTTGAAGAATTGGCAAGGAATCTAAAATCATATGAGATAGAGATATGTGTTCAATCCTCTAAGAAGTCTAGCGGCATAAAAGTAAAAAGCATAGCTTTTAAAGGGAGGATCCTAGTGAGTCTGATGAGGAGAGTGAGAATAGAGCAAGACAAATTGACATGATCATAAAGCAGTTTCTTATGTTTTTAAAATCTTCTTATGGTCAAGAATTGATTAAAGGACAAAAAAATTAGAGATAAGCCATATGATTCTAAAAATAGAAAAGTCCAAAATTGGAATGACAAGATAGACCCTAATAAGAAGAAACTCAATGTTTTGAGTGTCAAGGGTTTGGTCACATAGCTGCGGAGTGCGCTAATAAGGTGAAAAGGACAAAAGATCTAGTTGTCACCTGGGATGATGGATTATATGATGGAACAACTAGTGACTTTGCTGAGTCTGACATGGCTGATGGATATAAGGAGTTTACTACGTTGGCAACATAAAGCAAGGAGATTGAAGAAGTTGTTACAAGATGGACAATGTATGGGATGAAAATTTTGAGCATAATGAAAATCGTGGGGACTCGTATGAAGATGCATACAACAAACTTTATGAAAAATCCACACATCTTAGCAAAATCTTCTCAAAATATATAGTTCAATTTAAAAGTGTTGACAAAGAGAAACAGTCCCTAAAAGATGAGTTAGTTAATAGTTCTCATACCTTAAATCTCATGCAGACCAAAAAATCTCAATTGTCTGAGAAATTGGTTGAGGTTGAACAAGAAAAGAATCAGACCAAAAAATCTCAATTGTCTGAGAAATTGGATGATCTTAGTAAAGAATTAAGCACTCTAAGATTAGAATTAAATGAGAAATCTACAAGGATGGAGGGTTTGGAAAAGGAATTTAAGGATGCTAAATCAACTATATATAAATGATCTAGTGGAACTCTTAAGCTTGATCATATGTTGAGTATGGGAAAATCTGCAGGAAATACAAAGGGGTTGGGATTCAAATGAACAATGAGTAAGTCTAACATATTTTCCAAAATGAATTTTGTTAGGGCTGTCCAAGTAGTATATAGTTTTTCTCAAGGTAAGTTTGATAAGAATTTTAATACTCAATCTTATGTCGAAAAACCTGTTGAGAATACTCCTGTTACCTCTAGATTCCTTAAAGGTTCGAACAATAGTTTTCAAAGGTTTATCCCAGTTTATCATCACTGTGAAGTGAAAGGTCACATTCGACCTGCGTGTTCAAAGTTAAGAGGAGAAACTTTGAAATCAGAGTGGAAACATAGAACTCAAAAAAGACCCAATGTTGAAGATCAAATTCGGGTGTTGAGTGAAGAGGTGAAGAGTCTGTCTAGGATAGCAAATAGAACTCCGAACATTAGACAGGTGTGGGTTAGGAAAGGTGAGCTATATTGTTTGGTTGCTCAAACTGCATGTAAAACGCGTGACTCTAATTCTGATAAAGGTCTTGAGTATATATCCACAAATTCTCAGTTGACAGACATCTCTACAAAACCATTAGATTTTCAAAAATATGTGAGTCTTAGAAAATCTAGTGGCATGTTGTCATTAGAATAGATGTCTTCATATGTATCATTCTAGGAATATCTTGCATTATCTTTTATCCTAGAATGATACATTCTCATGCATTTTTATTTTATTTTATTTTATTATTATGCATGCATCATTTTTTTCTATTAGTAGGATTATTCATGCATGCATCATTATGACAAAAATGATAAAAATTATAATTTGAAAATTCTTAGCATGTTGAGATTGGCTAAGGGTACAAAGAGTTGTAATATTTTACTCTATTTTCATATTTACTTATCTTCTTATGCTTATGGGAATTGGAGTTGTTAGTCTGACCTGAGGATATGAGTTATTCACTTGAAATGTTAAAATATTATTTTTAGAACTCATTAACTTTGGGTGTTTGTTTTACTTCGAAGATAAGTGTAATACTTGCTGAAACTTTTAGTTTTTCTCATCTAATCCGAAGTGATATGTTGGTTCATGAGCTATGCTAGATTGATCGATATTTTTGAATACATTTTGCACGCTCATGAATATTGGGGTAATGTTGAAAGAAGAAAGAAAATGAAATAATGAAGTATATAAATGTCTCTTTAAAAGCCCTTAGAGCAATGATCTGTCTGCTGAGTAACCGGGTCTCAATACCTCAGGAAGTATTAAGTATTCACGTAAAAAGAAGGATGTGATTATCTCAAAATTTTCAATTTGAGTAACCAATCATCTTGCCCCAGTAAGCATTGCGTGTTCGCGTAAAAAGGGGAGAAAAATTTTAAAATATATATAAAGAGCTGCAAAAGAAAAACTTTGAGACAAAAATAAAAATAATTGTATTTCCTTTGAAAAAGAAATAAGGTCAGAGTTAAAGATTTGACTTCTAACTTAGGTTTTAGTCTGAAGTATCATCACGGTGAGTGAGGAGATTATTAGAATTAGTACGTATTGTTTTCATCTTAGTTGTTTGCTTGCACCTGAATATTTTTTATATATGCAAATGATATGTAAAACTTGTCTTGTGACTTCTTATAATTACAAGGTACGTGTGCTAATTTTCTTAACTATCGTGTGTATAATAGCTAAGTCAAATATGCGAATATGATGTGTTAATGATTAGTTCATTATCTCTACTGCTCTGCTCACATGTTTCTAAGAAAAAAATTATTTTTTTGGATTGAGCATTTTGCATTCATGCATTTAGTATTAGGGTCATGCATCGTAGAGATATTTGTTACTCGAGAATCTAGATATAATCTTATAGTATACTTTATCTTAATATTTAGTGTTTGGCTTAGATTATCTAGACTTGCCTCTGTTATCTTTTCCCTATGTTTACATGAGATTTTTCCTTTATGTTAATCATATGTTTTGATTGTTAAATTTTTGCTTGTCATTTCAGTGATAAAAAGGGGGAGAAGTATTAAGTAATGGGGATAGATTGTTTGGTTAAGGAGAAGTATTAAGTAAAGGGGAGCGATTGTTTGGTTAAGGGGGAGATAGAGTTTTTAATTGAAGGGGAATATATTCTCAGGGGGAGAATGAGTATTTTTGTCTATGATGATCATTATGTTTGCATTGTTGATATGTTATTCTAATGATTATTATATTGGTTTATATTTGTTTTCCACACTTGTTTTTCATGGTATTGTTCAGTGTTGTGGTTGCAGGGTTGGAAGATCGTCATGAACGCAAACTGATATTCTATATCTATGTTTGTGGGTGTGTGTTCATAGGTATAGATATTTTGTTATTGTTCGTGAGGATATCTTTGTAAAACATGGTTTTGTCTAAAAAATGTCAAGGGGGAGATTGTAAAAACACTTGTGAGTATTGTTTATTTTTGGCATATTCTCGACAATAACCATGTTGAGTGGATTGTGAAGTCGGTTAGGTTTAGGAAATTAAAGTGGTCAAGTAAAGGCATCAACAAGCTTCGTCAAATTCAAATCAAGCTTAAAGTAGTAAAGAGGAAGCAAGTTTGAGCGAAAAATGCATTCCGGAGGGCATAAACGATATTCTTCGGAGTCAAAATTTTGAGAAACATATCAACGGAGTCGAGGGGGTTCAAATGACACTATTCCCAAGAAAAGTTGGTTCCATTTTGGTATGGTGCGTAAGTCATCTGTAGGGCCATTTTGGCCGTGCGTAAGTGATGTGTCAAAATAGCACTTTCTAGCCACTTTTAGCTGCTGGAAGCGCCCTTAGAACCAAATTTTCTTGGGAATAGTGTCATTTGAACCCCCTCAACTCCGTTGATATGTTTCTAGAAGTTTTGACTTCGAAAAATGTCATTTATGCCCTCCGGAATGCATTTTTCGCTCAAACTTGCTTCCTTTTTACTACTTTAAGCTTGATTTGAATTTGACGAAACTTGTTGATGTCTTTGCTTAACCACTTTAATTTCCTAAACCTACCCGACTTCACAATCCACTCAACATGGTTATTGTCAAGAATATGCCAAAAATAAATAATACTCACAAGTGTTCTTCCATTCTCTCATTCACGCCCATATTCATTCCCCCCTTAATCACCATTAACTCCCATTCATCTCATATTCCCTTTTTATCTCTCTATATATTTCCTCTTCTCTACTTTACACATTGTTTTATCTCTAACTAAACCTTCAAAACCTTACCTCTCACCATGATCTTCTTCCTCCTCTTGCTGGCCTCTCTCATGACCCCTCCATGATCCTCCGCCTCTGGCTCTCAGCGCAAACAAGCCCAACCGTTCGTTCCTCATTCTCCTCTACCGGTGGTCGAAGAAGCCACTGAGGAAGAAGCTACGCCTATCCCGAGGGATCTTTCATAAATTCTTCTGGATGAAGGTCAGTGATCCTTCTACGAGGCTAACTTTGTGAATCGCACTGTGGCAACAACTCGAATCGTGAGATGCACCACTTACGAATTGCTCTGGCTTCGTGTCTTCCACCTCTTTCAGCAAATAAGATGGGGATTTTTTGTCTCTCTCGAGATCTTGTACTACCCTCACCTTGTGAAGGCTTTCTACACCACTCTCTATCAACGCGACACCACTAATTCTCATGAAGCGCGTTTTGCTGGTGATAAGTGTCAAATATTAGACATTTTGACTCTTGAACTCACTATTGTTATGTTCTTTCATTCTATTATTTGGTATTTTTATTGGGTTTATATGTTAAGACATGTTTCAGGAGCTTAATGAAGAAATAAAGCTAACTTCGGTGAATTAACTGAAGAATATGTTCTTTCTATCCAAGAGGCAGTCCAAGACAAAAATGGCTCCCGGAGGACAAATACGGTATTTCCAGAAGCTTTCATCTTTAGCAAAAAGTATCATGGGTTCAAGACGATCGTTTTGGTGCATTCACAGAGAAAAGTGATTTTCTACAAAATACCTACGCTTTTGCCTACATTTTCAGTTTCAAAAAGTGACTGGAAATCACATTTCTACGCTTGGAGGTACGCTTGGGACCTAAGCTTGAAGCGTAGGACATCTACGCTTGAAGCGTAAGTGCGGCGACTTTTGGTGATTTTTCATGGATTTTTCCTGCTTCATCCCCGGCTTAATTAGATGACGTGTTTGCGACTCCAGACCTCTATATTCATGTATATACACTTATATATATGAGAAGTTAGGGTTTACATGAGTTTCAGAGTGAAAAGACTGAAAGGGTTTCTCTATACCATTGCCTATATATACACGATCATATATTAAAGAGGGGAATTCTAATTTTGGAGATTCATAAGGTTGGTTTTGGTGAGACGTTCATTCAAAGAGGTTCATTCATTCAAACTTGTTGTTATTGATAGCCATATTCAAACCTAAAGATCCGGATAAGAAGACTATGGAGAGTGTTTCTACATCAACGATGCAGTCACTGTCTTCCATGGCTAACTAACTCGGTATCTAGGATTTTCTAGCAAAATCATAGCCAAGTAATGTAGTTTTATCATTGTTTTTAATTGTAAGGAGGGGAAACTGTTGACCATACTGTGATGATTGTAGTAGTTAAAAGACCGTATTGATTTGCAATATAAAATTCTAAGTTTGTTCTAAATTCTTGTCTTAGATGGAATTAATATATTATTTTGCACAACTATGATTATTCAATATGAGCAGGAACTCGGATATTTAATTATGGTTTTCTGCACAATGGTGGTAATGAAACTTGAAACCCTAGGTTGACACATGTCGTGCCTTGGTGATTTAATTATAGACATGTTTTAGTTTATTTTCATGCATTAGGAGTAGATTAGATTATCATAATTGGCATGTACTAGTTAGGTCAGTTATGAGACGGGTTGTCGCGATCCGGTTGATGGTACTCCTTTTTGGGATCGTATTTAGCTATTTGTGGTACAACCTGATTCACAGTTATGGATCGCCCTCATACAATTGATATAGTGAGGAACTATATTATGCAGTTAGTGGTGGAGTGATGAAAACCCTAGTTTTCTCTCTCATCTGAATCACAACCAAGTTAATTTGCTTTCTAGATAATATTAGTTAAAATAGATAATTTGGTCTTTGACCACCCAAACAAATAATTTTCAAAAAATATAATTCAGTGTTTTTAAATTATTAAAGTGAACAATCTTAGTCTCTATAGGATTGATATCCCTTACTCAAGCCATTTGTTATTCTATAATTGATACGTGCGCTTGCGTAGGGTAAAACCTAGAGTCGTTAAGGTGTTATTTTTAACCACATATTTTTATACACCTGACGTCCCATCAGTTGGCTGTCGTATTTCCTTATGTGAAACCTAGTTCAATCAATTGTTTCATTTTCCCTCCGATGGCCTTGATTACTATGGTAGCATTGTACGGTATCCCGACCTTGATTTTCAATCCAAGGATGCCATTAATGTCATCTGTTCCAACCCCGATCCTATTTTGCCTACCATTTGCTTTTTGACGAACATGCTCACTCCCGAGGCTCGGATTGTGCACAATGTTGTCATGTACACCATTTTTCCCAAATCCGGAGTTCGTTCATTTGTATCCTTCATGGAGGATTTTATCGCTGAGGGTGGCTTTTTTTTCCTCTCATACTTCTCTTCTTCCTCCTCCGTAGCCATTTGATGTCGCTGGCCCATCTGGCTCTGCACCCCCAACACCGGGTTTTCCTATAAATTCACTTGACTTGGATATTCCATTTGATCATCCTGATTTTGGTTATCGTGCTCAGGATGACCTTCTCCATACTATTCTTGATCAGGTCAACCTTTCTCATGACACTGGTCTGCATACCAAGAGGATGGTTGCTCGGATCTCTGAAGACTTGGTTGTTATTCGAATCAAGTCCGGACTCCCTCATTTTGATGCTGACAAAGGGGGAGAGAATGATATAGGAGAGGGTGGTGTTTGAGTTGAGTGTGCAGCTCTATGTTTTTGCTTTAGTCCCCTGTGGTCCTTTTATATTATTATGTTTTTGTCGTATTGCCATATCTTTCTATTAGTTTATGTTTTTTTGTTTTTATGTTTCAAAATGACAGTTGTATCTAATTTTTCAAAATTAATGAAAGATGTTGTTCTATCTTGTCTTATGTAATTATTTTTCTTTCTCTTACTTTATTTGCAAAAATGTTAGTGGAAATTTAATTCATTTGTTGAGGGGGAGCATCACTTGGTGCTACTTCTTTCTCGTGGAAACACCAAATGTTTTGTCACCATCAAAAAGGGGGAGATTGTTGGCCCAAGGATTTTTCCAAGGTCAATAATGCCTATTTTGATATTAATAAAACATTTCGTGTGTCAGGTACTAACAACAAAATCAAGTTCAGTGTTTCAGTTAAACAAGAAATGCATTCAGGATTGTAAAGCAAGATACAAGCAAAAAAGGTAAAACCATCTTTTCACTCCGAAAAGCTTGATGATCGATGAATCAAGACTTGGGGTAGATAGGATGGTGTGTGAATTGTACTAAAAGGTAATTTATAGTTGCTCACACGGTGTAAAGCTCAAGTGTCTAAAACCGAACCATTTTAAGCATTAAAAACATTTTTTTTAAGGACTTGTTGCCGATTGAGGTAGGTCGAAAGTAATTGAGTTTCTGAAAAACCACCTTGTAGCCGACTGATGCAAGTCGAAGGTTGGTGAGTTTTTGAGAAACCCTCTTACAGCCGACTGATGAGTCTGGTGCAACCATGTAGACGACTGATGAATGTCAAAGGTTTTTGAGTTTGTGAGAAACCATTGGGCAACCGACTGATAGTTGAGTTGTAGCCGACTAATTTAAGTCATCAGTCAACTGATGAGAATTAGAAATCGACTGTTTCTACATTCAAACGGCTAGTAAGGTGCATTTATGATTTCCAACTACCTCCACTTACCACCACTCTCACTCTCATTATCCCAACTCAAACTCTAGCTATATATATATATATATATGATGTGATGAGTTGTTTAGAATATCAAAGAAACTCTAAGGCAAAAATTCTCTTGCATTAAAAGCTCTGTTTCTCTTTACCTACAACTTTGAGTATCATAAAGGCTTTGGTATTAAAAGTTTGAAGCATTAAATTCCAATTATCTCTAAGAGAAGTTTGTCTCTTGATCACATTTATTCTCTTGAGCCAAAATTCTCATTTATTGTAGAGAATCTAGATCTTGAGTTGTCAATCTTATCACCAAACACTTGAGCTTAAAACTTTTTGTTCATCTATAAAATCTTAAGGATTTTGAGTGTATTTTAGTGATCTCTTTTTATCTTGTGAAAGATTTATGATCTAGAGTGAGTGAAGCTCTAGATCTCCAAGGGAGATTTGTTCTTTTGGTTGAGAGAAAAGCTAGTTAGTTTCTTTGTAAAGGGTTTCTCTACACCTTAAAGGAGGAGTCTTAGTGAAAGGCTTTAGGAAGTCTCCAGAGGGAGTCGAGGAATAAGAGCTACCGAACCTCAAAAAAATATTTTGGCGTTGATAGTTTAACTCTCCTATCTCTAACTCTTTACATTGTTATTCATTACTTAAATATTTATCTTGCTTGCCTCAATATTGTTTATTGATTTCATTATTCATTTGACTAGTATAATAGAATTCGTGGTTCTTGTGATTAGCATTCTTTTCGAAAAAAAATTAGATTAATGTATTAAACACCCCCCCCCCCCCCCCCCCAAGGTACTTTAGTGACTTATAGGTTGGGATACAGCTAACCCATATTCCTTTCGTCATAATATATATGCTTCATACACTCTCACCAAACACCCCCCCCCCCCCCCCCAAGGTACTTTAGTGACTTATAGGTTGGGATACAGCTAACCCATATTCCTTTCGTCATAATATATATGCTTCATACACTCTCACCAAACTACCCATATCGGGTAGTTATCACTAGTTATGCCGACAAAGCTTACTATTTACTTCTTGAAAAGAAGTTTTGAGGTTTTCTAAAAAAATTACTTAGGACTTGTATGGTTTTTGTCTTTGTTTAATGCTTTTCCTTTTTTTTTTTGCTATTGTAGTTGTTTTCCAAACAAAAATATGTTTGACTCTCATGTTTTGTTTTGAATAGTAAAAATTGTTTGTGTTTTCTTGACCCATTTTTGCAAAAAAATAAAAAATATATGTATATATCTATACCACCACCACCGCTGCCATCACCTCCACCGCCGCCACCTCCGACCACCACCGTCGCCGCCTCCGATCACCACCATCACCACCACTTCCCTTTACCCCAAAATACCACATATACATATGTATAAATTTACAACAAAAATATCAATACCAAACATACTTCTGTTTTAAACTCCGGCACTTCATAAACACAAACATGCATTTGTATTTTTCTAAACTCCACAACAACAAATAGAACAAAAATCAATCTGGACCTTAGTCTCCAACTAAGAATATTTGTCCTCCCACATTGCATTGCGGTGATTTAACTGAATTTAAGCCTCATTTGAATCGATAGAATCGAAAAGGAATAAGAAGAGAAAAGAAGGTAACAAATTTCATGTTTGTTTTTTGAATGAGGGGAAAGAACGGATTGCTTATTTGCAATACTTTCAAATATAAAATATTTGAAAAATGAAAATTGAAAATACATTTTTGTTCATTTAAATATTAGGATATGATAGTAACTAAAATTAGTTATAATAGTTTCATTTATTTTCTTTCTTGTACCGTTTTTAAACAAGAATATTATCATTTTATTTTTTATTTATTTATAATGTATCCAAATCTGTATTTAAGTCATTGTTATCTTCTCTTTTTTTAGTTTAGTTTTCTCATGACTAATATTATCATTAATTTTCTTTTCTCACTAGTTTAATAATTAGGTTTGCAAATTCAAGATATTTCCCCACCCGAACAGTGATGCAGGGGGATCCGAGTCAGACGATGCCGAGCTGTCAGATTGCTCATTGATGGCGCTGGATTACCTGGAGCGGGAGGATCAGCGCAAAAATAGCAAGAAATCGTGATCTAGCCTAATTGGGGCAGTTTCCGTGTACGCGTCGGTTTTTTGGCCATAACTGGAGCTACAAGTGTCGAATTCGCGCCCGTGACCCCAATTCGGAAAGCTAATCTCGGCGCGGATGTCGTGGCCACCAAGCCACGCTTGGTGCACATCGTTTCGAGCCCCAAATCCGTTGTTTTCCTTTTCAATTCTTTATTTTGTAGTTAATTTTTGTTGTTTATGGTAATTTTTTATTTGTCAATTAGGAGATGATTCTGAACCCGATTTGGGCCAGATTTTTGGCAATCTTTTTATTTTTTTCCATATTTTGTTTTGGTAGGACTTTTAGGGTTTTGCTATTTTTGGCAAAAATCCCATTAGGGGTCGATTTTCAGCTATTTAAACCCGGCTTGTGGGTTGTTTTTTATCAGTTTTGAATATTAAGAATTTTATTAAATTTCAGAGTGTTCTCTAAATTTTGGGTCAATAATTTCTCCCTTTTCTTTCTTGCAAATTACCCGTTGCACTAGCCTGCAGAATAATCTCTATTTTGTCCGGCGTCAAACAGTGATATAAATTTTAATAAATAGACTGTGCATGGAATATCAGTCACCATTCACGAAAACATATAGTTCATGTGTTTTTAAATTGATTACTTCTTATTAATTAACTCCCAGTTTGAATCGGTTTTTCAAAGGTTATTTTTTATTTTCTGAAAGAAAAAATTATTTTGAACGGTATTTGACAAAAAAATTAAAAAAAAAATTTAATTTTGAGAGAGCATTTAGAAAATGTTCAGAGACACCAACCTCTCAAAACAACTTCTATTTATTTATATTTTTAGAAAAAAATACCAGAAACATAATCTCTGCCAAAGAGACCTAATTTCAAGAAACTAGAATCTTGTTACTCAAATCTTCAAACGGCATAAATGGAGTTTACCTTGACCCGTACATACAAGCTCAAAGTCATCAATCTCTTTTTGACTTTGAACGAAGTTTCAAATGGCCATAGAGACACGTTGCAAATATTACGTGCAAAAGCCAGGAACTGAGAACGCATTTTTTCAGTTATGGACCACCCAAGTCAAATTTATTATGATAATTGCATGGTCCACCTTTATTATATAGAAAATATAGTTAAGTTGTTAACCTTTTTTTTTTCTTGTTCTAAATTCGGTTTGGATCACACTACTGACTACACAAGTAAAATCATATTCACTTATTCAGTAATTTAAAGATCTATTATCAGAAAATTCCTTATAATTTTTAAATTATTCCAAAAAAATCTTGTACTTTCAAAAACCCCTTATAATTTTCAATTTAATCAAATATCCCCAGCCCTTTATAAGAATATAAAAATATCCTCCAAAACTCTAATTCATTCTATTATTTCAATTTAAATTCCAATTTCAATCACATTAGATTCTAATTCCTTCCATTTATTACAAACCCATTTTCTCTCACATGTTTACTCCAAAACTCTAAATCATTCCATTTATCACAAACTCGCTTTCAATTTAAATCCCAATTTTAACCCAATTCAACTCTAATTCCTTTCATTTATCACAAATCCATTTTCAATTTAAATCCCAATTTTAATTTATAATTATATATATCTCTATATATCACTGTACGTATATATAATTATATAAGTATAAATAAGTACGTATATATGATTATATATATATAGTGATATATATAGAGAGATATAATTATAAATTGAAATTGGGTTGAAATTGAGATTTAAATTAAAATTGAATTTGTGCTAAATGGAAGGAATTAGAGTTTTGGAGTAAATGGGTGAGAGAAAATGGTTTTGTGATAAATGGAAAGAATTAGAGTTTAATTGGGTTAAAATTGGGATTTAAATTGAAAGTGGGTTTGTAATAAATGTAAGGAATCAGAGTTGAATTGAGTTAAAATTGAGATTTATATTGAAAGTGGATTTGTGATAAATGAAATGAATTAGAGTTTTGGAGTAAATGGGAGAGAAAAAATGGGTTTGTGATAAATGAATGAAATTAAAGTTTAATTGGATTGAAATTGAGATTTAAATTGAAATAATAGAATAAATTAGAGTTTTGAAAGGTATTTTTGTAATTTTATAGAAGATATGGGATATTTGATTAATTTAAAAATTATAATGGATTTTTATGATAATAGCCCTAATTTAAAAGCCTTTGGCTGGCATTGTTTAGTATGGTGGTGGGCTTTTAAATCATTATTTTATATAGGCAATTATCATAAAATCACAAATTTAAAAAAAAAAAATCAAATAACCTCCTGCAATTTCAAAAATTCCCCTATAATTTTCAATTTATCAAATATTCTTTTATTCATCACTTTAAGCCGTTAACAAAAATGATAATTTATTAAAAGACGCTTAGTTAAAACGACACCGACAATTATCATAAAATCCCCTATGATTTCAAAATTGTTCAAATACCCCTTTGTGGTTTCAAAAGTCCCCTTATAGTTTTCAACTTTATCAAATTCCCCCGTCCATCAATTTGAGTCGAACTATGTTAACAGAAGTGACAATTTATGAAAAAGCCCTTAGTTAAAACGAGACCGTTTGGAACTAAGTGCTTTAGTGTATAATTTTAACTATACCTTTATTGAAATGACAATGTTCCTTATAACTGTATAAAAAGTGGTGTAATTTTTGGTATTCTTGTGATGTTAACAATCGGTTCGGTTTGTTAAACCGAAACCGAACCGTTGTTATCGGTTCCTTAAAAATAAGAATTAGAACCGAACCATTAATGCATGGAACCGAACCGAACCAAATCATATTTTTCGGTTCGGTTTCGATTCCTACTATCGCCTTTCAAAAAATAAAAAAATGCCAAATATCAAAACATAATTTAGTTGTAATTTAATTTAAATTAGAGTCTCAACTATTAAAAAGTCAAAATCAAACGTATAATTAGTGGAATGGAAGTAACTATTTAAATTACATCCCATAAAACTATAACCTTATAACTATTAACTTTTAAATTATGTATAAATAAAATATAATACTAATAAAAAATATAAAAAAATAATAATAATTAAAAAAATCGGTTTTGTTTCAGTCCGGTTCTACATGGTTAAGAACCAGAACCGAACCTGAAAATTCAATTCTTTCATTTTTAGAACCGGAACTAAACCGAAATACCTTGGAACGAACCAAGCCATCGGTTTCAGTTCGGTTCAGTCCGGTTCTTTAGATTCTTTGTGCAGCTCTAGACAAAGTTAGGCTCAAATTGACGAACATGGGGGTATTTGATAAAATTAAAAACTATAGAGGGGTTTTTGAATCCACATGAGGTTATTTGAACAATTTTAAAATTATAGGGTTTTTTTGTTATAAATTACAGGGGGTTATTTGTACAATGTTGTAACTATGGGGCGAGTTTTATGATAATTGAACATTTTCAGAATAACAAAAGTCTCAAACCACAAAAGGTCAATTTGAGGATAAAAAAACTCACAAGCTACACAAGTGACAAACACGTGACCAAAATTAGACAAAGTTAGGCTCAAATTGACGAATATGGGGTATTTGATAAAATTGGAAACTAGTGGGGATGAAACCACATGAGATTATATGAATATTTTTGAAACCATAGAGGGATTTTATGATGATTACCTTTTATATATAATGTAATTACTTTTCAGTCATACGCGTAAATAGCCAAAGAGAGAAAAATATTTGAGACTTTGAGTCTCGGAGTAAATACTCATTAAATTTTTGGTCAGTAATACTCTACCTATCCCATATTAATAATTTATTTTTTCAACTTTAACTGGTCCAAAATATTTTTAATATAATAATTTTTCACTTTTTGCACATACCCTTCCTTCACTAACGTTAAATAAATACATACCGAACCCATTAATTTTTGTCTTTTCTTAATTGCACAAGAGTAAGAATATAAAGTTATTTAATATAATATACTCCTAATAAATATACTCTCTAAAAAAATCAAAAAATCCAACTAAAATTATTGTTTTGAGATGGAAGGGGTAGAAAATAACTATTGAGTGTTTTAGGTGAAATACTACAAATTATGATAATAAGTTGATTATTCGTGCATGTAAATCAAGTATGGTAGTGAAATTACCTAGGCGAGTAAGGAAAATATTTTTTATGGATTTATTGACAAATTAAAAATAATTGCGGAAAAGTCAATTTTAATCAAATTCTCTAACAAGATAAATCTAAGTGTAGAAAATAAAACGATAAAGACACACGATATTTTTACGTGAAAAACGCTCCAAATATAAATTGAAACGGATCAGAACTCGAATTTGTAAAATTTTCACACAACTTTACGCATGGCCCCTACGCTTAAGCGTAGTTTAGTCGCAGGCCAAAATCCACAAGCGTAACTTAAGCATAGTTTTGAGTGTTTCTAGCCACTTTTAGCTACTGTAAGCGTATCTCAAGAGTAACAAACTTCATGGAAATTACTTTTCCCAACTTTTATTTCATTTGAACCCCCTCGACTCCATTGGTATGTTTGCCAAAGTTTCGGCTCTGAAAAATATCGTTAATGTCCTCCGGAATTCATTTTTCGCTCAAACTTGTTTTATCTTCACTACTTTAAGCTTGATTTGAATTTAACGAAGTTTGTTGATATTAGGGTTTTTACACCCGCCCAAGAACGAAAAATTAGGGTTTGCTAACCCTATTAGCCAAACCACAAACAATTGCAAATTAGAAATCACACACAACACACACCAACACATAAACGACACAAAGATATATAGTGGTTCGATCAAAATAAGCCTACATCCATTGATAGCACCGTTTCACTATAATCAATGAGAAGATTACAAGGGGATGATTCGCAGAACATGCACACGCACAGACACACTGTATACTCACGCCTGTATTGATCACCCTCATCGGTGTTTCACTCACACCAAGAAATACTACTATGTATCTCTTATTCCCTCTCTATCTTTGTATCTCACAAAACTCACTTTTTATGCTTTATCACACCACGATCTTTTATTTGTGTCCCACACCACCACCACAATACAATAGGAATGACTCGTGTATATATAGGAGAGGTAAACTTAATGGACAAGTCAATAGGAATCACATCCCAATCAGAATTGGAGTCATAAAGTCTTCAATTAATTAATTCTCGCATCTGGGTCACCGAGTACTCGGTGAAACTCCCACCAAGTACTCAGTGGGTACGCAAGTCCGCGTAAACGCTCGTAACTGCGCAAAACCCTCTGCCACTTTTTACCACTTCGTGTAAGTGCGCCCGAGTTCTCACCTTACCGAGTACTCGGTGGTTCTTCAATCAACAACCTGCTTCAAACTTCAAATTTTCTCCAAATTCACCTCAAAGAAAGGAGTCATTAACTAACAATCTCCCACTTGACGACTTTCCATCCATCAATCAACTCAATCAATGATCAATGTTTCTAACGATGGTCTTATCTATGTCTTCGAGCTTGAAGACCCACTGAAGTTGCGTACAATTCCAGTTCCTCTGTTTTCACCATTTTGGTCAACATGACCATGCTAATAGCTCCCATTGCATGAGCAATATCTAACATTCTACAGAACTTGCGACCTCTATTGCGTCTGGCCACTCTGTCTTGCAACCACTGTCGCTTCTAACTTCGCCTTGCAAATTTTGTCACATCTGTCTTCTTTCTCCCTTTCACTAAAAGACTTTCCTGTTGCTGTATATAAAACTCCTCATTTAGGTCACCTTGGAGGAAATCAAACTTGCCATCTAACTGCTCTAGATGCAAACCCTCTACTTCTTTAATGCTTGAATGAATGGTATTTAGTTTCACAACCGAAGAATAGGGAGTTTTATTCCCTACCGGCAACTCAGTTAGCCTCCATGTCTTGATGGATATGAGGGACTTCATCTCATCTTCCATCACAAGCTCTCACTAACTCGTATATGCTACACTGCATGCATCATCATCACATCCTGGTTCATCTCCATCTGTGAGCAATAAATAATTCAAGTATCTCCGTTTTGGCACATGCTGCCGTGAAGTCCTCCTAAACACAGAATTAGGAGTCGAAGTCTGCGATGTATCATCCTGTTGAGTATTGATGTCTGCAATATGTTCTTCTGACTGAAGACTCTCACTATCTAGAACATCTTCTATCTTAACATACACAGGATCACTCTGTGTTTTACCGCTCCATACCTTTTCTGGTATTCTTTGTTCCAATGGTACTGATGGACCACGATTCATAAGATACGTTGTTGTACTGACTGCTTCTGCCCAAAATTGTTCTGGCAATCCTACCTGAATGCGCATGCTTCTGACTATCTCAGTCACTTTCCGGTTCATGCATTCTGCTGTAGTGCACTTAGAATAGTCTTCTCTAATCTGATATTGTTCTCATAGTAAAAGTTCTTGAACCCGGAGTCTTCGTTTTCTCCACCAAAGTCAGATCTCAGTTTCTTTACCTTCAACCCTATCTCGTTCTCTACCATGGCTTTCCATTTCTTGAACACATCGTACACCTCAGATTTATGCTTCAAGAAGTAAACCCATATCTTCTTGGAATGGTCATCAATGAAAGTCACGAAGTAAAACTTTCCGCCAAGAGATGAGATAGTTGCTGGCCCCCAAATACCCATGTGAACTAGCTCAATCTTCTCCACTGTGAGACTTCTGTTGTTGCTCTTGAAACTAACTATCTTCTGCTTACACTCACAGAAGTCGATGTCACTCGATTTCACTAGTAGTTTTCCCTCCGAGAACATAACTGCGAGCTTTTTTTCACTCATGTGACCAGGCCTCTGGTGCCACAAGTTGTGATCCTCATTGCCTTTTACAATTGCAATCACTGTGCTAAAATTGGTGGTAGTGTATAGCGTACCTTCTTTTTTTCTTCGTCCTATAGTCATAGCCCCTTTATAAACTTTCCACTTATCTTCACTGAAAGTGGTCACATAACCTTCACTTGCCAACTGACCTACTGAGATAAGGTTTTTATTTAAGTCTGGAATGTGTCTCACATCCCTTAGCTTCTATATTGATCCACTGAGTTTGATATGTACTTCACCTTTGCCTACGACACTGCAGGGCTTATCGTCACCTAGATGAACCTCGCCAAGGTTACGAGGTGCATAGCTCTCAAAAAGCTCTTGACTTGAGGTAGCATGAAATGATAATCCAGAATCCAAGACCCAAAACTCTATCTTGTTCTCCAAAGAGCATATCAACGCATCATCTTCTGAAACAAGATTCACTTAGTCTTGTCATCTGCTACACTCTGCGGGGATATGCACTGGTCTCTGTAATGACCAACCTTGATATAATTCCAACACTCAATGGAATTTTGAGACCCCTATCTCAACTTGGAACGGCCACGTCTCTGACTTCCGTCCTTCCTTTGTTCGAACATCTTCCTCTGGTGTCGACATTCAATGTTGAGCCATTGTTAGAAGACCCTGACTCACTCTATCTTCTGATCTCTTCTGTAAGTATCATACTCAATACGGAATCATACTGTAACGGTTCCACCCCTGAACATTTACTGATTGCAGCCTTTGTAGCGCTCCAACTATCTGGAAATTGGCTTATAAGAAAAGCCGTTTTCATTTTGCTAATGATTGGTATATCAACTGATTCCAACTGCTCAATAATTTCATTAAGGGCACTAAGGTGTTCATTAACCTTCCCATTCTCGGACATCTTCAGATTTGCCAATCTAGTGATGAGATGTACCATGTTTGCACTAGACAACTGTTCGTACATGCTCAAAAGAGCATCCATGAGAGACTTTGTAGTCTTCTCATTCTTGATGTTGAAGGCGATGGAATTTGACAACGTCAGTCTGATCGTACCGAGAACCTTTCGATCTAGGATTGACCAATCCTCTTCTTTCATCGATTCTGGTTTCTTCCCTTCTAATGGTAAGAACAAATTCTTCTGGTATAACACATCCTCAATTTGCATCTTCCAATAGGAAAAGTTTGCACCATCAAACTTCTTGATCATCGCTGTCTTTTCTTCAGCCATGGCTCCCATTGAGCCTATTCGAGGTGTTCGGAGTCAAATTACGCAAAACCTATCACACGGTTGCACCGGAGCGGTCCAAAATCTTAAGAACGCCTTTTGCTGATGACGTGGCAGTCCATGATGACATGACGCTAACATCACTACTGATGTGGCCGAGTACTCAGTAGTTCTTTATCGAGTACTCGGTGAAGACTTCACTCTTCTTCCTCGGGGAGCGCATGACCAGAATGGTTTTCTCGGCAGACACTTGCGACGGCACATGGCGGCACGTGGAACCTCCAATGGTGACGCGTTTCACAGTGGTATGGTTGGTTTCTGATTTCGAACAACTCTGATCTTCGAATCTGGACCAGAACGTAAGGGCTTATTCTCTGCTTCAACCTGAAGCTCTGATATCACTTGTTAGGGTTTTTACACCTGCCCATGAATGAAAAACTAGGGTTTGCTAACCCTAATATTCAAACCACAAACAATTGGGAATCAGAAATCACACACAACACACACCAACACACAAACGACACAAAGATATATAGTGGTTCGGCCAAAACAAGCTTACGTCCACTGAGAGCACCGTTTCACTATAATCAATGAGATGATTACAAGGGGATGATTCGCAGAACATACACACGCACATACACACTGTATACTCACGCATGTATCGCTCACCCTCACCGGTGTTTCACTCACACCAAGAAATACCACTCTGTATCTCTTCTTCTCTCTCTATCTTTGTATCTCACAAAACTCACTTTTTGTGCTTTATCACACCACGATCTTTTATTTGTGTCACACACCACCACCACAATATAATAGGAATAACCCGTGTATATATAGGAGAGGTAAACTTGATGGACAAGTCAATAGGAATCACATTTCAATCAGAATTGGAGTCATAAAGTCTTCCCTTAATTAATTCTCGCATCTGGGTCACCCATCGAGTACTCGGTGGGTATGCAAGTCCGCGTAAACGCGCGCAAGTGCGCAAAACCTTCTGCTACTTTTTCACCACTTAACGCAAGTGCGCCCGAGTTCGCACCTTACCGAGTACTCGACGGTTCTTCAATCAACAACCTGCTTCAGACTTCAAATTCTCTCCAAATTCTCTTCTCAACCTCAAAGAAATGAGTCATTAACTAACAGTTGATGCCTTTGCTTGACCACTTTAATTTTTTCAAACCTACCCGACTTCACAAGTCACTCAACATGATTATTGTCGAGAAATGAACAATTCTACAAATGTTCTTACAGGTAAAATTAATTGAATAAAACAGTATATGCCATGAGAAACTTAGACATCTAGTGCATGAAGTGATATCATATTTATTTTTTTTGTGCTGCAACTTGCAAGCTAGAGCATATATACTTATATATCTAGTTCCATCTTATATTATTAGATACATGTATGAAAAATGGAGCAGATCGATTAGTGATAAGAGTGTGATCGATCAATGGAAATGATTAAATTCGTCCATATACATCATGTCTGAACAGTAATTAAGATATGGTCATGCATGAATGTCAAATTTTAATTTCGCCACTGCAACTTGCGAACTAGAGTAGACATACGGAGTATATTAATTTTACATATATGTGTATATATATCCATATTTATATATAAAGATGTCTTGAAAAAGCTACTTGCTTTTGTCTCAAATATGCCCGCTTCTGAAGCATGATACAATAATGATACCTTCCACTTCAAAAAGGCCCAAGTTACCTCTCAAAATCTCCTTCCCACTTTTCACTTGAACCTTGCTTTCCACTTGTTTGAATATTTATATATACATGTGTATATATATATATATATATCCATCAAGAGATTATTTAGACACTACCAACAGTATATATATTGCTTGGCATTTGGTTCCTTGAAATGTTTCCCTACCACATGGTATGCCTTTTTCCACCCCACCAATAATAGAAGAACCGTGATTCAAAGGACCCCTTTTTTCGTCTAAGTAAAGATTGCTTTTATCAACAAATGTCCCCAATTGCAACCATTTCACACTCTCTTGTTATTGCTAAACTACATCAATTTGACCTATCACAGCACCTATAGGCCCCAATGTTGCTACAAATTTCAAATTGCCATTGATGGTACCATGATCAATAAAAGTTCCTCTAGATTGGGGTAATTGATGGAATATTATCAACCAATTGGGACCCATCACTCTTTTCACGTTCAAGCCAAGCTAATCTCACTTTTATTATTATTATTATTATTATTATTATTATATATATGGACATATAAATAGACACACTATATATGTATGTATATATATGGTAATGATGTCATGAAGGTCAAGCTTTAAGCAAACACATAACAACAAATCACTCATAGCTGGGGAGAGAATATTTGAGATCGAGCTAGCTAGCAACCCCTTTAAAGGAGTTTTGGTAGCTTCTGGCACTCAAAAGCAAGTAGACTTTGAGAAACCTCCTTAACCTTTTATATAGTTTAGAATATAGGAAAGTGGACAAGCTTTCTAATGAATTAGGAAGAGAACCACCAATCAAGCAAAAGATGACATTTGCTTCCTTCTTTTTTCAATAGAAGAAGAATTGTGTCATCATTGTTAAAAAGAAGCTCCATTTTGGAAAAAGTTTGATTATCATGTGTTAAAATAGAGAAAACGAAAAAGTAAATTTAAATTGGATCTACGATTGTGCAGCCACGGGCCGAGCCACGAAAAGGATTTAGGGGGATATGCAATATCTATAGAATATTTATATATCTTTGTGGGTTATTAAAGAGATTTTTTAAAAAAATTGAAGAGTCATATGCAATTTTGTATAAATTTACATATAAAATATATATATATATATATATATATATTTGGGATAGCAAAAGAAGTTTTTAAAATTTTGGAGGGCCATATATAATTTCTTATACCTTTATTTGTAAGATATACTCTCTGTGTTTCAAATTATAAGTCTTTTTTGGTGACTTTTATTATAGTGTGAGTGAATGAAATATTAAATTTATCAATGGTATCACCATAATGATGTGATGGTTTATAGTGTATATATTTTATAACCTTGATATTTGAAGGTTAAATTGGTAAATTGACAAATAAAGTGCTTTAAATTTTTAAAAATGGACATTTATTTTGGGATAATAAAAAAAACAAAAATAAATACTTATTTTGAAACGGAAGTAGTACATGTTTCTAGGGTACTAAAAAAAATTAAAAAATTTGGGAGTCGCCATGGCCCCCTAGGCATGGCTTTCGCTCTGCCCAGTGCAGCACCAAATGATTTGCAATTAACGAGGCGTAACTTTCGGAATAATACATGTAGTAGAGCAAAGATCTAATGACCATCGGTATTAGGTCTTTATTCTTAAATGAAAAAGTTAGGGTTCGAGAATAAATGTTTAACTTTAAAAGAAAAATAAATTTATACATATGATAAGTTCTGAATTTGAAACATTAAAACAGTTCTCGTTGTAAAATTTTGTACATCTAATTCATTGACAACCGAATCTCGTATGTTTACACTATTAACCATGATTAATTTGTATCAGGTAGGCAAAATTCATCAATGATGATGGATGGGCACAAGGGCACCATTAGAAATATTTTTTCTTCTTTATTAAAAGACAAAAGAGAGATGCCAAATCTCCACCTAAAAGCTTTGTTTGAAGGAACATGGCATCTACTTCCTTTTAACTTTTTGAGTTTTTATCTGGGAATTCTTAGGGTTTGTTTGGATAGGTGGTTTTGAGTCTGATTTTAGTTTTGATCTTTAATTTTAAGACCAAACCATGTTTGGTTGGTGGGTTTTGGATTTGGTTTTGGGCTTTTTAAAACCAACCACTAAAACCATGGTTTTAGCCTACCAATTTTGACTTTTTTCTCTCTCTATATATATATATATATATATGGCCGAAAATATGAATTATTTTGAAAAAAATAATATATAATATTTGGAAAAAAATTATTTTTCCCCATTTTATATCCTTTTTTTTCTAAATTTTTAAAAAATTTCAGTATATAATAAAATTATTCATAATTTTATATATTTTTTGAATTATATATATTTTTTCGAATTTAAGATATATTATTTGAATTTTATAAATAATTTTCTCATTTTAAAATATTTTTTTCGATTATATATATATTTTTTGGAATAAAAAAAATAAAAATATCAAATGTTTTCGGGAATTTTAAATATTTTTTAATTATATATATTTTTTCATTTTAATATTTTTTTCCAATTTTATATATATATTTTTCATATTTATATATTTTTAATACATATTAGTATATATATATAATTATACCAAGACCAAGACCAAGACCAAGACCAACTCTTTACCAAATATTATATATAGGTTTTAGATTTACCTAAAACCATCCAAGACCACCAAAACCAAAATCACAAGACCAAAACCAAAACCAAGTTTCCAAACGGACCCTTAAGAAATACTAACTATATATATATATATGTCACCCAAAAGTCTTAGATAATTGAGATGCTTCTTTTTCTCCACTAATTGTGTGGAAATTTAGTTTAGTTTAACACGAACATATCTACCTTTACACATAAGCATCCAAGTTGATATACAAAAGTAAGAAAGGAATTTGAAGATACGCTAATGATTTCGGATACACAGAAGGAGGACATATCACATATGCCTCAGTTAGATCCTAAAACCTTAATATATAAAGTGCAAGATAGGGTTCAATTATGCAATAAAATTAGGTTCTAAAATAAGTTTTCAATGACTAAAAGTTTTTAAAAAGTGTGTAACTTACATATTTTATATCATTCAACACGTCTATTCATGTGTGGTTTTCTGTTGATCCAACATGTGAAACATTTGAACACGAGACATTTGGCTCAGAAACCATGTTTTATATCATGTTAACTACCAAATGCGAAAGGTTGTAACTTAAATATTTTATATCCTTCAACATGCCCCCTCACGTGTGTCCTTCTTCTGATCCAACACGTGAAACAACAATTTTCAACAAATGATGGCGGTGAGGTTTGAACATGAGACATTTGGCTCTGATACCATCTTAACTACCAACTGTTCTACAAATAAGCTTTTAGAGAAGGTGTAACTTAAATATTTTAAAGGGTTAATTTCACAAAACCCCCTATACTATCCAATTTAATCAATTAACACACGCTATGTTCATTTTGCCACCTATATTATTCAATTTCATCACTATACCCCCTCCACTCACATTTTGAGTCATAATACTTAAACTACCTTCAATAGTATATGGGGGTTTAGTGAATCAAGCTTTTAAAAAAATTATTTTTCGAAAATCAATTATATTTTTCCGTAAAATCTATAAATTTCAAAAAAAAAAATATATATATATATATATATATATTTTGGAAAAAAATATTTTTCGAGAAATATATATATATTGGAAAATGATATATATTTCGGAATATATATATAATTCGTCAAAAATATATTTTTTCCGAATTGTTTTCTAAAAATGTGAATTTTTTCCGAAAAATAATTTTTTTGGGAAAAATATATATTATGTTCTAAAATATGATTTTTTCTGAAAAGCTAATTTTTTTGAGAAAAATATATATTATTTTCCAAAAAATGATTTTTTTCAGAAAACTTTTTTTTGCGAAATATATATTTTGTAAAATAATGTATATTTTTCACAAAAAAAATATTTTTCAAAAAAAAATCATATTTTTTTAAAACAATTCGGAAAAATATATATTTTTGACGAATTATATATATAGATATATTCCGAAATATATATCATTTTCCAATAGATATATATTTCCCGAAATATATATATTTTTTCCAAAATATATATTGTTTTCGAAAAATATTTTTTTCCTGAAATATATATATTTTTTAAAATTTATAGTTTTTACGAAAAATATAATTGATTTTTGAAAAATAATTTTTTTAAAGGCTTGAATTCACTAAACCCCCCTATACTATTGAGGGTAGTTTAGATATTATGACTCAAAATGTAAGGGGAGGGGGCATAATGATGAAATTGAATAGTATAGGGGGGAAAGTGAATACAGTGTAGGTTAGTTGATTAAAATTGAATAGTATAGGGGGATTTTGTGAAATTAATCTTATTTTATATCCTTTAACATATTACCCATCCCCGAGGGGCTACGTACAAATATATTCCATGCACCCCTTATATATGGCGATGTTGTAAACCACTACTAAATTACAATACACTTCATATATTATAAAAAGAGAGAAGAAAAAAGAAACCGATAAACTAATTCAGAATTTCGTTAGTGCTCTCTAGTGGCGGAAGAAGAGGGGGTATCTAGGGCTGCAAATGAACCGAGCCGTTCGTGAGCAGGTTTAAGTTCGGCTCGTTAAGAGCTCGACTCGTGCTCGTTCGTTTAGTAAACGAACCGAGCCTGAGCACAATTTTTAGGCTCGTCTAGTAAATGAGCCGAGCTTGAACATTATTAAGCTCGGTTCGCCAAACTCGTGAACAGGCTCGTCTAAGTTAAATAGTAAAATTATATCATATTTGACAAAAGAAAGTGTTCAAATTGAACAAATCATGAAGATTATTGTGAAAAGATTATAGAAATTAGGCGGTCATAACATAAAATTCATTCATAAAAAAATATACTAGTGAAAATATGTTAAAACAGACATGCAACAACTCAATCTAGATAACTATTAGGAAGATTAATATATGTTGCACTGAAACGAGTCGTTCGTGAACAAGCTCGGGCTCGGCTCGTTAAATCTGGCATTCGGCTCGGGCTCGTTCGTTAAGCAAATGAGCCGAGCTTAAACACATTTTCTAGGCTCGTTTAGTAAATGAACCGAGCTTGAACATTCCAAAGCTCGGCTCGGCTCGGTTTGTTTGCAGCCCTAGGGGTATCCCCACAAATATATATATATTATATATTTTTTAATTGTTATATAATTTGAAAAAAAAAAAATTGAATAGTATGTATAATTAATGACTACTATGTTATTTAAATTAGTTACGTGACTCGTATTTTTTTAAATACTATTTAAATTTATTAAGTTTTTTGCTCCAACAATTTGCAAAACAAGAAAAAAAAATGTAATGTTCAATTTTTTTAATGTGATTGAATGATTTATGAGTAATTGTTACAGTATTACTTAGATTTTGTACACTACAAAACTCATAATTTAATCTTTTACAAAAATAAAATATCGGCAACTACGAAAAAAATATTATAAAAAATAAAACTTGTCAGCACAATGTTAGAACAAGATGGTAAATAAATTTGTTATAATTAAATTTTAGGGTTATTATCATAAAATCCCCTGAGGTTTGCAAATTTAATCAAATAAGCCCCCTAGGTTCAAAAAATTCCCTCAATTTTTTAATTCGTATCAATTATCACCATCACCTTCACATTTCAGTCAAAATAATTAAGATTAATTTTATTTACACCCCATAAAGTTTATTTTATCTTCAATCAAACATCTTCAAGTTTGAAAAACTACATTCAAACCCCTTAAGTTTGAAAAAACTATATATTTTGAATATATATATATTTCGGAAAAATATATATTTCAAAAAAAATAAATATATTTCGGGAAAAATTAATATATTTCAAATATATATATATTGGGGAAATATATATATTTCAGAAAAAATATACATTTTGGGAATATATATATATATATATATATATATCAGAAAAAATATATATATTTCCAACTCTAGCCTTTACTTTTTAGAATTGATTTAATAACTCGGTGGAAGAACATCCTATCATGAGAGGAGAAATGTTTGTAAACAATAATAAAATATATATTTAAAATAAAATATATATATATATATAAAAATTAAATTAATTGACCCTAATCTTATTGAAGAACAAATTTAAATTTTTTGTAAGAAGTTTAAAACAATATATTTCGCAAAATGATAATTTAAATCAACATAATAGAAAGCTTTCATTTATTTTTTTCTTGAATTTAACATGCTGGTGAATGCATAAGAATAATAAAATTTCTAATAAAACTTTAATAAATTTTATTTGTGTTTTCTCTTTTCATTTAGAGAAATAGTTGAACACTTTGATTATAATTTTATCATTATAAGAATTATTATTATTTCTTATATTTAACATATTGATGAATTGATTAAAATATGAAAAAACTAATATCTTTTGTTGTATTTAACATGATAATGAGTGCTTAAGAATATATATTTTTTCAAAATATATATATTTTTCCAGAAATATATATAAATATATATATTTTTCCCAAAATGCATATATTTTAAACTTAAGGGATCTATATGTAGTTTTCAAACTTGAAGAGGTTTAATTGAAGATAAAGAAAATTTTATGTGGTGTAAATAAATTAATCCTAACTATATTGACTGAAATGTGAAGGTGAGAGGGTAATTGATACGAACTGGAAAATTAAGGGGGTTCTTTGAATCTGGAGGAATTATTTGATTAAATTTTCAAATCTCAGGGGGTTTTATGATAATAACCCTAAATTTTATAGTATTGAAATAAAGACAGCTCTGTAAAATGAAACTTGTCAAAACTCAATGTTAGAACAAGATGGTATTATAATGAATGCCCTTATATAATATAGCATCTTTTAGTTGAGCTTAGCCCTCTTCCTATCCTAAACCCCGTCGACAGATAATTGAAGGTAATTCATCTAAACTTTAGGCTAATATCTTCCAGATACTAATGGTAGGGAACGAGCTTCTAATCTTTGATTTTTCTAATCACCAGTTGTCTAAAGCATGATAAGTGATGAATCTCCATATAGCACTTGTAAGAACATTTATTGAGTATTGTTTATTTATGACATGTTCTAGATAATAACCATGTTGAATGTTAGATATGTCGGTTTGGTCTTAATGACATCCACAAGCTTCGACAAATGTGAAATCAAGTATTGAAGTAGTAAAGAATATAAGTGAAATGCAAAAGTGAGCGTATTATGGAAAATGTCTCCCGGAGGGCGAAAATGATATTTTTCGAAGTCGTCACTTTAGGCAAAAAGTATCGTGGAGTCGAGATGGTCATTTTGGCGCAGTTGCGGAGAAAAGTGATTTTCACCAAAATCCCTACGCTTTCAGACTCAAAAAGTGGCCAGAAACTGTAAAATTACGCTTCATCCTACGCTTGGAGAAAACCAAGCTACGCTTGTTACCTACGCTTGGAGCGTAGCTACGACAGAGTTTTGAAAAGTGTAGGTGTAGCATTATGACTGCGTGGCCGGCTGTTACGTATCCTATTATTACTTGGGCTACACTACTATATATCCTAAAACGTGTATAAATGATATATACACAAATGTTGACTAGATTCATTCCCAATTATAAAAGGATTAAATAAGGGAGGAATCCTAGTTCAAAAAGAAAATAGTGATTTCCACAAGATTTTTAGTCAATTTCGGGAGCTAATATCTCGGTTAAAAAGGTCCGAATTGAGTGATTCTTGAGCCTAACATCAAAGCTTGAAGTCATATTTCCAAAAAGCTATTAAAAATATCCATCCAATGTGTGTATCTCCAGATATGATCAAATGAGTGAGAGGTGTCCTGCAGGAAAAAACTGGAAATTTCATAAACGAGCTGAAATCCTATTTTGACTTGGATTGATACGTGTTGACTCGGATGACCTTGAGTTAGCCCTAAACACCTATAAGCACATGTATATCACATATTATACATGATGTTGAAGGGTTTGGCTCAGTTGAGTGTGAAATTACCAAAGAGGGTGAACTTAAAATTTCTCCTCTACATTGCCTATAAATATCAAGGTCTACAATAGAGGAGGCCACGGTTTTTGAGAGATCTCTGCAGTATTCTATCATTCATATTCTTCTACAGATATATACTAATAGGTGCTTTAAAGTATCTGTCACGCCCCAAATTCCTAGGACTCCGAAACCCGAGCCTAAGAGCTAAGGGTGTGAATGCGGAAGTAAAAAGAAATGAGAATCAACGACATTCAGTCAACAAACACCCACAAAAATGGTGAAAATGCTCTAATACAATGTTGTCGCGCCCCTAAAACTCCCGAATCTCTAATCTAGAGAATCAGCGAATCTCCAAAGGGTGACATAAGTCAAGCGACCACTAGAGTCAACAATAACAAAGGAAATACATGGAATAGCAATGAAAACTATACTCCATGCCAAACCGAATACTAGGAACTCACTAGTATCCTCAAATACCAACATACACACTCCTAAATTCCTAAGACTCCCGAACTGGGACATCCAAGGAATCCAGGATGTGATCCTTAACACGAATGGCCAACTAAGATATCATTAACCATGAAAACGTATGAATTAATGATAGGAATGGTATATTCCATACCCAAATGAATGACAAAACTAAGCAGCGGAATCTAACGAAAATCCGGCAGAGTTCCGTTTGTAAATGGAACATTCGGACAACCAACCACAACACAAAGACCTGCCAATAACAGTTGATAATAATAATGGCTTCCAAGCCCCACATTCATCAATCCTACTAGGGCCGAGGTAGTGGAAAGAAACCAAGACCTCTCGAAACCCTCTAAAATCAACAGAGCCACAATTGCTCAAATAAGAATACAGAACGCACATAGCAGTGGCGAATAAATACAACGACATCCTGAAATAATAAATACAGAAAATAAAAGATACATCAACAGGGATATGCCAACAGGCTGGCTCCCAAAAGAAATATATAACAATCTCATAACCAATGGGTAAGGAAATTGACATAAGACAACTACCGTCCCCAAAACTAGTCGTGCTGCATCCGTAACCGCATCACCCAACGCAACTCCAAAACCTGTAACAAGAAACTAAAGAAAATTCCCGTTGCACTGCATCCTGCTCATAGCCGTATATTTCCTGCAACCTGGCGTGGAATACCAGGGGGTAAATGAAATTCCCATGTGAGCAAATAAGCTCAATGGGAAAAGATACTCTAACTACCACATCTTCTGGCAGTTTAGGTAATGCTAACTATCTATCAAGATATATATAACCCAACTAATCTCATCCACGCAAAACCCAAGGCACACGCTCATATACTACCGTACGTAAGTATATAACGGGGATATATATATATACACACATATATATAAGTATAAATACACAACATGAGCCTATAAGATACGACTAAGACTCGTACGTACCCACACCGGTAGTCTACACTACTCTCACCAACATACATTAAGTACCCGACACTCAGGTCAAATCTAACCAAGTCATAAAGTGCTCACAACACAAATCAGAAAATCCAACAGAGGGAAAACACACTCACCTCTAATATCCACAAGGATAAAATCCATCACTAGTACCAAGGAATACTCATAACTCACTCCCCGAGAACACAGGAGGAAAAACACTCACGTCCTTGCGTACTAACTCAATCATCATCTATATATATATATATATGTACAAACCTCATCCCGTACATAAGGAAAATCTACCTCTCGAATGCTAGATTACCTCAATCATATCACCATACCATAAATCGTATCGACCTCATAATACTATCATCGATAGGGTCAATCACATCACTAACACTCTCACTGTAGGTGAGGAAAATCACTTAATCAAATCACTAAGAGTACACGAACTCAACTCACCAGAACGACCAGCTCAGGGTCACCAAAGCAAAGCGAAGGAAAAGACTTTTCAATGCTAAACCAACGGATAACCGAGACAACAATATCAAGGCTAAAACACCACAAGTGTTTAGTGAGAACACCCGGACAAAAGAAACCAATCCCCTCAGTATCCATGCTCCTAACACGTGTGACAACTCAAATCACCTAAGTGGTGACATCAACAACAAAGAAAGTGAAAGGCAACACTATATGTGTGCACTGAATAACATTAAGTCTCATACAGAGACCTAGAAATGATAGGAAGCAAAGGTGAAACAATGGAACACCTTTCAAAACTCTACAGGATGAGATATCGAGAAAGAAGTCTCGAAATCTCAGAATCCCAAGAAAAGTAATAAAATAGTTTTCCTTTTAAGAAACCACAAAGTAAAAATGACCGTCTTGACCCCAGTCTCCGTCAATTGCCATCACCGGCTTTTAGAGTTAAAAATCTTCCCAAAGAGTTAAAACTTTTCATTTCTACGGGGATAGGCGAAAATAGGTTTTTCCTTTTAAATACAAAGAGTTTATTTTAAAACTTAGAAAGCACCATTTTCGAAATAGTCAAATAAGAGTGAATACAATTCTACAGATTCCTATAATGCCCAAAAGGACAGTAAAGGAAGAACAACACGTTGGACTCACGGAAGACAACCATCCGTTTCCAACTCCATAAAATCAAATGATAACACGAGGAAGAGGCTCGGCACCACGCCGTAACCGAAGACTCAAGGAATGACATATAAGTCAACACTCACTTACCTCTTCCAATTCATTATAACCTCAATTGATACTAGAATCAATCCCTAACCACAAATCTCCAAAGAGGTCACACAACTAATCACAGTCACAAAATTGTTAACCCCGCCTTCTCTAAGGCATCAACTCAAACTCAATTATACAGTCCATCACTTATACTTAACCTCCCCTAAGGGCACATAAGTATATAATCACGAGTATAAGAATATATATTTCTTTATACTTTATTAATTACCGCATGTAATTATATTCCTTCACATTAATCACTTTCAACTGAGCATTTATAAAATATGAATTTAATTTGCAATAATTCATAAATAACATGCTCCAACATCATATATACATATCACGTATACATGTAAAATAAAATCACATAAATGTCATGCAAATACAATGTGATTCATACACCTCATGGCAGAAACCTCATGAAACACAATGCACAACCCAGTTGCGACTTCATTTGCACAACCTCGTTGCGACTTCGAATACGAAATACGAAATGGATGCACAGCCCAGTTGAGACTTATAAGCCAAAGACGGATGCACAACCCAGTTGCGACTTCACATGCACAACCCAGTTGCGACTTCATATGCACAACCCAGTTGCAACTTCCAATATGAAATCCGAAATGGATGCACAACCCAATTGCGACTTATAAGCCAAAGACGGATGCACAACCCAGTTGTGACTTCATTACCCGCACATAATTCACACGACGCCCAATCACAAGTTAACGGATACAATCCGACACAAAACCGTCCCTACAGGATACATACTCTTGTACTCAACATAGATATTTATGCATCATATTAAAGCAAATACCCACATGGTAATATCAACATAAATCTCAAAATCTCTTTACATGCTTTAAAATACCATAAAGCATTTAAATCATATGAAAACAATTTCATATACAATTCATATTCCCAAAATTATATTTTCTTTAATTCCTTAGAAAATATTTTCAATTTCCCTTATCATGCCTTTAAAATAATTTGAATCAATCAATTCACGTATCGTAGGGCAAACCTAGCATAACATCTAAGTATTCGCGCCCCTTACGTCCACACATCCACTAGTCCATTTAATTATCGAGGGAAATTCTAAGCCGTCTATTCTTATTCAATTTAAATAATAATTTAATTAATCTAGTACGAATTAATTTAATTAATTTTCTTAAATTAATCCCTAAGTCCCATTTGATTCTAAGCAATTTATAGATATTTAAACTAACAATTTAACATATCTATATTAAATTAAATAAGGGTTTGTACCCCTAAACCACTTCAATAATACGGAGTGAGAAATATAATTTCTCACCTGAAATACGCTTACAGAACAGTCATTTCGGGCCCACCGTGAACAGTACCGACGCCCGAATATGACTCCCGCCGACCAAAGTCGTCCGAAAAATATTTCGAATATATCAAAATGTCCGTCTCGATAACCTATACGATATATTCGAAGCCCGTTAACAATAGGTCAATTAATTTGGGTAAATCTAAAATACCCCAAACAAAAACTATAACATATAAATGCGATTTCCGGGCAAATCGTTCAACGTAAAATCATGAAATTAAAGTATGATGAATAAATACTACATAGATACGGAGCTACTCACCAAAAATCGGCCCAAAACAATCACCGGAAGGTCGCCAAAAAAATAGTCGAAGCTCCGGTCGGACTCCCCTATCGCGCGGACAGCACCACCCCTGCGTGAACCAGCTGCTGCGACCCACCTCCAGCCGCGTCGTCCACCGTCGCGCCACCAGCGCCGCCGAGCCCTGCCATAGCCGTCGTTCCTCAGTCGTCGTCGCAGCTCCGGACCGCCGCCTGCAGACGCCGCCAGTCACACAGCTTCCCTTCCCATGGCCTACTCTCTCTCTCTCTCGATCGGTCGATCGCCAATGATGAAGAGGAGTTCAGTCGTGGAGAAGAGGGGATGAAGAGGTGGTCGGGCGTGGAGGAAGAAACAGTGTCTCTCTCTGAATCTCTATACACAAATATACATATGCGTATACATATATATATTCAAATTTGCATAACTAACCCTCAAGTTATCCTTAATTACAAAATGACCCCAACATAATATATATATATATATATATATATATAATTACAATTAAATATATATATATATATATACAATAAACCCCAATAATTATCGGAAACGTCCAAACATAATCTCGTAAGCCCGAAATAATAATGGGACGTCCAATTAATTATACCGGGTTAGAAACCCAAACGTCGGAACACTAAATGCCCGATCCAATTAAAACGCGTCGTCAATCAATCGAAACACTAATCATTAAACGTCGAATAAACTAACGTTGAAACGAGACTGTGTAATTGACAACAAGAATTCGCGTAGTCGTCAAAGAGAAACCGTAAAGTCATCCAGTCGACTTTAAAAGTAAACGCGAAAACTTTACACGCGAAATACCAAGAATAATATGAACGTCATGAACATGTGATGTCATAACCGAAATTAAATAAAATATAATTTCAGGAAAAAGGAAAATAACACGGGGTGTTACAGTATCCATTTTAAGCCTTTATATTACTGTTGTTATGTCTTTACAATCCATTATTTGGTATTTTTATGTCGTTTGTGTGTTTAAACGTGTTTTAGGAGCTTAATGAAGATTACAAGCTAACTTTGGTGAATTAAATAGAGAAGTGCTTGTGTATATCCAAAAGAGAGAGCAAAAGAGGTGTTTTCAAGAGAAAATTGTCTCCCGGAGGGTGAAAACGCTATTTTTTGGAGCCGCAACTTCAAGAATCATACCGAGGGAGTCAAGGGGGTTCAAACGGAGCAATTATCAAGAAAAATGGTTTCCTTGGGTTTTACTACTCTTGACCTACACTTTCAGTTGCAAAAAGTGAGTTTCTACGCTTGTCCCTACACTTGAAGCGTAGGTGCGGAATGCTATAGTGTTTTCAATACAAAATTTCATTCAATTTCGAAAGCTCATATCTTAGTAAAAAAAGGTCCAAATTGGATTATTCTTGAGTCTATCATCAAGATCTTGAAGTCAGCTTTCCAACTATATATTACACGACTCCATCCAATGTGTGTAGCTCCGTATATGATCGAAAGAGTGAGAGGTGTCCTACAGAAAAAGCTGAAAATTTCATATTCGAGTTGAAATCCTATTTTGACTCGGATTAATCCGTTTTGACCCGGATGACTTTAAGTTCGACCCCAACGCCTCTATACATGTAATATACACATATTATACATCATATATTAGTGTTTTGTTTGGTTGGATGTGAAATTACCAAAAAGGGTAATCCTATTATCCAAGTTAGGGTTTCCCTTAGCTTTGCCTATAAATACCAAGTTTTGCTACAGAATTTTGGAACTCCTCTTCACCCAATTTTGGGACTTCTCTAAACATAAGTTTTCAGAATTTTTTCTGGAGATTCATCTATCATTCCAAGGAGGAGTCATTCAAGACCTAGAGATCCGGAGAAGACGATCATGGAGGACAATTCTACATCAACGATGAAGTCTCCTTCTACCATGAGCAACTAATTCGGTATCCAAGATTTTCTAGCAAACCCTAGCCAAGTAACGTAGTTTTTATCTTTCTTTTCAATTATAATGAGGGGAAGTTGTGACCATACTGTGATAGTTGTAGTAGATGAGAGACCGGTTTTATTCTTGAAACAAGTTTACATGTTTATTATGATTCTTGTCTTAGACTTAATAAATATGTTTATCTTACACAATCATAATTATTCACTATGGGCTGGAACTCAGATACTTAATTTGTGATTTTCTACACAATGGTGGTAATGAAACTTGAAACCCTAGGTTGACACAAGCCATGCCTTGGCAAATTGAAATAGACATGCTTTAGTTTATTTTCATGCACTAGGAGTAGATTAGAGTAATTTAATTGGCATGCATTAATCAGTTTAGTTTTGAGATGGGTTGTCGCAATCCGGTTGATGGTAATTCTTTTTGGGGTCGTATTTAGCTATTTGCGATACGACTTGATTCACAGTCTATGGATCGCCCTTTTACAATTTTTACATTCATAGAATTATGTTATGAGGTTAGTGGTAGAGCGATGAAAATCCTAGTTTTATCTCTCTCTTGAATCACAAACCAATTTACTTTGCTTTCTAGAATAATTTAGTTAATTTAGATAATTTGGTCTCCGACCACCAAAACAAACAGCTTTTCAAAAATATAACTCATTGTTTTTAAATTATTAAAGTGAACAATCTTAGTCTATGTGGGATCGATATCCCTTACTCAAGTTGTTGTTATTCTACAAGTGATACGTACACTTGCGTAGGGTAGAACCTAGCGTCGTTAAGGTGTTGTTTTTAATCACACAGTTTGTACAGACCTAACGCGCATCATATACACGGAGAGAGAAAAGATTGAGTGATCATATATATTCGAGTTCTCTCTTGTTATTTAGATTTTCCAATTGTGTTTCTACACCGAAGATCTTATGCCCAATTGAATGATCTAGTTGCTGAAAAATCATCACACCGTCTATTCCAACGAGGTTGCGTTGATCCGTTGAAGAACGGAGCCATCTGAGTGCGGAAATCGGAGCGAGAAGCTTCGTGGTTATTTGATCTATCGAGAAGTAGAGTCGTCAGAGTACGGAGCGGAGCGAGAGCTTCGTGAAGCACAAGTGAATTTAGACTTTTAGACGTCGGATGAAGAACAACAGATTACATTGGTTATAAGTATTGTTTTCATAGAGTCTGTACAAATTCTTTGATTCATAGTGCATCGATACCCGAGTGTATCTGTGATTTTTACTTTGAGTCTTTCCAAGGTTTTTCACGTAAAAATATCGTGTATCTCTATTGCTTTATATTATGCACTTAGATTAATCTTTACATGATTTATCTTGTTAGAGAATTGGATTAAAATTGACTTTTCCGCAATTAATTTTAATTTGTCAATAAATTCTCAAAAAGCCTATTCACCCCCCCCCCCCCCCTCCTCTAAGCTATTTTCATTGATCGTCTAGGTAATTTCAGCACTAACTAAGCTTGTAATTATTATAACTCCTAAAAAATGAGTTCATCCTTACTAGTCCCCTATCTAATTGATATCTTATTACCTCGATCTTAGATCTTATCGATGGATGAATTCGTAAGGGTAATTTGCATTGACACTCCCTGAGGTATTGATCAATTACAGGTAAATGTTGGTCAACACACTATTTTACAGAGACACCCCCTAAGATTTGTAAAGTGTTGCAATGACACCCCTTGGAGGTATAAAATGACTTTAGTGTCCTTGATTATATTAATTTTCATGTGAAATCTCTAAGTTACCCCATGCCTAAACCCTACACTTTACCTATTACACCAACCACCATTAATCATCACACTCTTGTTATTAAAAAATCTACAATAAATAAATAAGATATACAACATATATAATTTTATTTTAAATATAAAAATTCAAAAATATTTTGATAAATAAATTTAAAGGTAAATTCTACCACTAAAAAAATTTCATCAATAATAATACTACAAAAATTCTATTATTTAATTACTGCTCTTAATTTTTAATATATTGCTATATAAATCACATTGTAGGTATTACATATCTAAGAAATTCTACAATTATATTATCAAATTTCATAATGGAATGTGATTTTCTTTGGTATTGCATATCTAAATAAGATATTCCATTACAGGTATTACATATCTAAGAAATTCTACCATTATATTATCAAATTTTATTACAATAATTGATTGACAATAGTATAAAAATATATAATTTTTTTTTCTATTCGTACATAAAAATTTATATATATTTTATTAGATGTGTATTACCTATAATGGTTATTAGATATAATCCTTTAATATTTTTTGAGAAATATTTATATACTAATATATTAAAAATTATGAGCAATAACTAAATAATGGGATGTTCTTAGTATTATTATTGATGAAATTTTTTTAGTGGTAGAATTTATCTTTAAATATAGTTCTCAAAATATTTTTGATGTTTTTGAATTTTTATATTTAAAATAAAATTATATATAGTGTATATCTTATTTTATTTATTGTAGATTTTTTAATAATAAGAGTGTGATGATAAGGGTGGTTGGTGTAGTGGGTAAGTGTATGGTTTAGGCATGTGGGTAATTTAGAGATTTTATATAAAAATTAATATAATCAAGGGCACTAAAGTCATTTTATGCCTCCAAGGGGTGTCTGTGTAAAATAGTGCATTGACCAACATCTATTTGCAGTTGAGCAATACCTCAGGGGGTGTCTCAATTCGTAAATACAAATCCTTTCAATTCTGAATCTTCATGCTCGTCTTGCCTACAAAATTTTGGAGTCCCAAGTCCTGGATCCACCAAGAAAATGTCTTCCCTTAAGCATAAAACGTTCGATCCGCCTTACAACCTTGCTTCCCATTGTAATTGTCATTATAGCACGTGTGTGGCCCAGTACATATGGCGGAAAATAATTCCACATATCGAAGTCGTTATCGAAAAAGAAATGATCACTTTGCTGAGAAACGAAGCTTCGTCTTTCTTTTTCTTCAAACCCCAATTGAAATTACTTCACTAACTTGAACATCAACCTGAATTTTTACTTCCGATTGTAATTGCCACTCTTTTTCTTTTTCTTCAAACCTAAACTAATTCAGAATTTCATTAGTGCTCTCCAGCGGGCGGAAGAAGAGGGGGCAATCCCTCAAATTTATGTTTTTATTTTATTTTATAATTATTATATAAGTTAAAAAATAAAAAAGAATTGAATAGTATGTATAATTAATGAGTCTCCTATGTTATTTAAATTAGTTATGTGACTCAAATATTTTTAAATACTATTTAAATTTAATTTTTTTTTGTGCTCCAACAACTTGCAAAACAAGAAAAAAAAATGTAATGTTCAATTTTTGTAATGTGATTGAATGGTTTATGAGTAATTGTTATTAGTTAGATTTTTTACACAAAAAAAACTCATAGTTTACTGTTTTAAATAAATAAAATATCGGCAACCACAGATTTTATTTTTTAAAAAAATTGAAACTTGTCAAAACACAATTTTGGAACAAGATGGTGAATGAATTTCTATAGATTAATTGTATAGTATTGAAAAAAAGACTGCTCTAATAAATAATTTGTATTCCCTAAAATTTAGAGTTAGGTAATAGATTTTGTGTTTTAGTCTTTTCTTTTTTGGTAATTATTAGATAAGCCAATCAGTTTTAATATTTATACATAAATACGCCAAAATTTAACTATTATAATTAGGTACTACCTGAACTAATGAAAAATCATCACTTATTACTCTGAGATGCTTAATGAAGGAGATGCCTGTCCAAATTTAAAGATATTTCTGAACATGAATGCAAATTTTTTTTTTTTGGTAATCGAGGTATCCGGGCCAACTTACGACACATAGACTAAGCCTTGTTGTTACGCCCTCTTAAGAGGGGGGACTCTCTTTTTATTATATTAAATAAGCATAGTCATTTTAATGATTCTTGTAGATAAACTAGCTCACTTTAACATTAAAAGAATCAGGAATTTATTATTTAATAAATGACGAAGTATGAAGGAGCATATGGATCACCCCTTTTTCAGGGAGAGTTACTCTACGACTCGTTAGTTGTCCTTTCACTCTTGAACATCTTTGTCTCTATTCTATTTATGGAAATTCAATAAGAATAAGAAAAAATTTCAGTGATCCAAACGAATTGTAGCTTGCGAAAATCGAATATGGGACGTAATGAATACAAGTATTCCCTGTAATATATACCATTAAACCTAATTGTGCATTCATTTCCTTGAACTCAAATATAGTCTATTTGGTTATTAACTATTATAAATAGTATCTTCAATATTGAGAAGAAGATAATATCTCTGTACATATATTACAGTCAACTTTGTTGAAGTTGTATTCCAAAAATATACAATTATTTGGATTTGGAGTTTGGAATTTCCTTTATGATTTTGACTAAGGATATTATGAATATAAACATCCAGAGACTTTATCTAATTTTTGAGAGAGCAAAGGACAAGAAATGGGAACTGTGGTGGTGCTTATCTAATACTCATGCCATTATCATCAGGCCCCAGTATACATATATATGAGGACCTACTAATTAATTCGCATTGGATTCAACTTGAATACGCCACTAATGCCAATTGGACGATCACCTCCTCCTTATTTTCAAATTTTAATAGTACTAACCCTACGTAAAAAATTAAAATTATTAATAATATCATATAAGAACTTGTTAGCAAAAAATAAAATAATCTATTTTTTCACTTGTGTTAATTCCAATATCAAATATTAATTCTCAAGTTTATCTTTTTTTCTAATTATGCGCTCTTGTTTATATTAAAATATAAAATAATATTTGTCTCCTATTCTATAAGGAGGAACTTCCTCATATCTCATGACGTGATTCAATAAAATATGAACACATATCTCATATTTAAAAATGCATCAGATCTGTTTTTAAAAATTAATTAGATTATTATTGTTTCCTTTTCAAATTGGGTTATACTATAATCTCCATTTTGTTTCTCTAACTTCTCGTCTCTAGGAGTAATCTTATGAACAAGTGTGTGAATTTCTATCAAAGTTACAACAATGACCATTAAATAAATAATATTAAAATGAATTTTTGTCTTCATGTACATTCATATATGGAGTTATAGTGTATATATCTTGGATACATGGAATGATAATATAATCCTTCTAGCATATGAAACACGAACATTTTATCTAGGGTCATCGTATCCGTGTTGGACACGCAGACACATAAAAAATACCTGTCTAACACGTCAAATGACGTGTCCTGAATTTTTTAAGATTGGGCACATGGAGGACACACACATGTCTACGTGTCGGACACGCGGTGGGTTAGTTAATTCCATGAAAGATAGAGAACTAATGGAACCGCTAATTTGATGGATCACTTATAGAACTTGAACACCCCTAATCCAATCTTTAGCTTTGAAGATACTTGAACATTTTTGTTCCTCCTCATTTTGTGAAAAAAATTGGAGTACCTATTCATTTATCCACTATAATAAAGAGAAACAAGTACCACCACAAAGAGCTGAAGATTTACTATTTGTGCATTCCAATTTTTGTCTTCGATCAAGAATTTTTTTATAATATAACGATAGAGAGACTAAGATGTCAGATGTTGGGAGATATGCATTTGATTTCTTGAATGTTAATAGAATGAAGAATTTTGAACATATCATATTCTTTATTTAACCTATTTGTTTATAGGTTTATTGGTTCTCATTATTTAAGTAATAAATGAAGTATTTGTGCAATATAATATATATATATATATATATAATTATATATTTTTATAGAAGGCATGTTGTGTCTTATTTTTGTTTAGAATTTACCGTATCGCCGTGTCTATCTTGTATCCGTGTCAGTATTTCATAGCTTCTAGCATATGCCATTTTGTTAACATCGTATATTTCAGTCCCAAACTCTAGATTTTGACAAGGGGGAGAACCGCAAACGTCCGCCTCGCAGTCTCCGACTTGATTTTTGGGACTGTTTTTATTACTTTTTTCTCTATCCAATCTGTTAGATTTATGTGTCAAAGTAAAAAAAAAATCTATTGGGCATTTCTTTGAAGATGAAGTAGTGGTACCTATTAATATGGATATGAAGAAAACAAAGCTAATGTGAATAAAGGTGGGTAGTTACTGAGATGGTGACTGTGGCATACTGGTAGGGGCAGCTTTAGGATTTAATTAGAGATTTGTTTTTCATTTATAAGTCTATTTTATATAATTATTTTTCAAATGAATCCTTACTTTCCATATATTATTGAACCATGGGTAGGAGAAAGTTTCTTCTTAGTAGACGAGTATAGTCCTAAAATATATTTGTTGAAAGAGGAAATAAAAAATGTATGTGAAAATGGGCCAACTAGCCCAGGAAGCAACTAAGCCCAAAACTCAAATAAAAAAATGAGAAAGCCTAAACCATGTTTGGATAGGTGGTTTTGGATTGGTTTTGATTTTGGTTTTGATCTTTGATTTCAAGACCAAATCATGTTTGGTTGGTGGGTTTTGGACTTGATTTTGGGCTTTTTAAAACCAACTAGTAAAATCATGGTTTTTGGCCTACCAATTTTGACTTTTTTTCTCTCTCTTTCTCTCTCTCTCTCTCTCTCTCTCTATATATATATATATATATGGCCGAAAATATGAATTATTTTGAAAAACATAATATATAATATTTTGAATAAAATAATTTTTTCGGAAAAAAAATTATTTTTCGGAATAAAATTATTTTTCCCCATTTTATATCTTTTTTTTTCTAAATTTTAATTTTTTTTATTATATATATATTTTTTGGAATAAAAATGTCAAATGTTTTCGGGAATTTTAAATATTTTTTAATTATATATATATTCATTTTAATATTTTTTTCCAATTATATATATATATTTTTCATATTTATATATTTTTAATACATATTAGTATATATAATTATACCAAGACTAAGACCAATATCAATTCCTTACCAAATATTATATATAAATTTTAGATTTATATAAAACCATCAAAAATCACCAAAATCAAAATCACAATACCAAGATCAAAATTAAATTCCCAAACAGGCTCTAAAGTTCCAACCCAACAAGTCAAAGTAATAAAATGGGTCGGAGAAGTGTCAGACATCAAAAGAGGAAGAGAGATAATATCAGGGAGCTGGAGTAGATATGGGCCATGAATAGATAGTTTTGTACAAGTCCAAGCTTGCCCTCCCAAAGGACTCATATTAAATCATTTTCCACATGGCCTTAGTTGGTTTTATCTGCATTTATATTAGGGATCACAACTTGTGCGGTCCGCCCCTGCAACCGTTTAAAAAACTTCTATCTCATTTACGCCCAAAAATGGTTAAATGGGATGGGCCCGTTCTTATTCTCGTCAATTTTTTTAAAAATTTATGGGTGCCCGCAGGAACTCGTTAACTGTTAAAATTTTTAAATATGACACTTTAAAATTAAATGACTTTACAAAATTATATACTTAAAATACGAAATTCAACATTATAAAAACTAAATAATCCACCAAATTATCCAACAATCCAAATTACAATACATTCCACTGAAAATAACAACAAAAAGGAAAATTATTCAATATTATATTCACTTCAATCTAGACAACAACAAAAATAGAATTTATGATTAGTGGGTTATACTTATTTTTTATTTAATATATATATATATATATATTATAATGTGTCTAAACAGGCCGGGCCGGGGACACCTAAAACTGTCCCCGCCCCATATATGCGTGGCTATTTTCCCCAACATCATCCCCACCCATATAGTATAAACGAGATACCTAAAACTACTATAAACGAGGAGGGAATGGGCGGGTACCGAGCGGGGTGGGACAAATTGTCATCCCTAATATATATTAGAAGTTTTGTCGTCATGTTCATATGGTACCTAAGCTAAGTAATTCCATGATACCAATGGGAATCCAGGTCTTTGGTTTACTAGGATTATAGATCAAAAACTTCTATGCGAATCACGATAGAGGAAAGGAAGTTTTCCAATCATTGACTCAGATTCATTTTAGAATCTTACTCAGCGGAATACGGAGGTACTTATGGGAGAATAGACGAATATGATCTATCACAATAAAGTGATAGAAGCAACTGCCCATATATATAAATATATCAATCTATTTTTGTATACTCATATATACTACTTTAAAAGTTCAAGGGCATTGGAAAATTTTCATACATTTATTATCATTATTTAAATACAAAAAAAAATATAATCTAAATATTTTATTTTATCTTTTATATTACATATGTGTACTGTTAATTTACTTAAAATTTATGCTTTTAAATATTTTTTTTATATCAATAAACAGCGACAAGTCTTTTGTGGAATTAGTGGGGGCGGCTTTTGAATGTTTCTATACATTTAGCATTATTTTTTAAATACAAAAAATACAATCTAAATATTTTGTTTTATTTTTATGTTTTATAGTTGCATACTTGCTATATATATATATGTATATATATATATATGTATATATATATATATGTATGTAAATGTTAAATTTAAATTAATTATTATATAAATGGTCTTGTCTTACATTTTTTAGACCAGTTTGTTTGGTGGTCTGGTGTTGGAATTTTTGATCTTGTCTTGCATTTTTGAAACCAGACCATGTTTTGTAAGGTTGGTCTCAAAAATGCAAGACAATACCTCTAAGACCAAAACCCTCCAAAACTCCATTTTCCAGAACCAACAAAATATTAATTTTTGTTGGTCTTAACTTTGCTTACACCACCACTGGCCCACACCACCACCATCCACCACAGATATATATAGATATAAATGGCAGATCCGAATTTGCTCCACAATGTTGACACCCACAACCCAGATCTAGATCCCTCTGAGTCCAGAGTTTGGTGAAGGAACCAAAGTCCAAAAACCCACATTGGCTCCATGTGTTCTTCGTCTGCTAGAAAGAGAATGAGTGTAGAGAGAGAAATATATCAGTATATATATATATGTATATAAGACTATGGATTGTTAGTATATCAGTATATATCTTGTCTTATATACACATATATATCAGGAAATATATCAGTATATATCATTGTCTTCAAAATCCTTGTCTTCAATTTATATATATATATATATGAGTGTGTATATATATATATTCAATAAAATTTGAAACCAGACCAAACCGTTTATTAAACAGAGTTTCAAATCAATGACCTGACCAGACCAGGTCAGACCGCTTTCCAAATAGGCCCAAGTTTGTTTGGGCTTATCTTCCTTTTTTGGATTTCGAAATTTAAACTCTAATCTATCTTCATTTGGTAATTGAAAAAACAAATTATTTGTGCTAACCTGGGCTTAAAAAATACTTGTCAAGTCTTTGTTGGACTTTAATTGGCACAAATGTTATATGATGACTAGTACAGTAATTTGATAGAGTCAAGACTCAAAACCTTATTATTTTAGTGCATTAGATATCTTTTTCTTGCACAAATTTAATTTAATATTTTATTAAGAGTATAAAACACTTTATTTTTGTATACTTTTTTTCTATAATCATTTTGACTTTCAAATCATATTTTTAAAACTTTTGTATAAGAATTGAATTAATTCATTAATCAATTTTATACTTTTATTCATTGTATTCTAGTCATCACAACTTCAACTTAAAAAAAGAATTATTTAGTTTTTTTAAAAAAAAACATTTATGTGTAAAATTTAATAATTACTTTATTTTTTCTTGATTATGATTTTCCCTTAATGCACGTGCTTTTTAAATGCTAGCGGAGTATAATATTGTATGTGTAAGAAAATTGTATGGACACGGATCGTCTCCATTCGTTCTTTCACTACCAGTCACAAGTCGCCTATGTGGCGGCTTACGTGGCAAAAAAAATGGGCCCCAGTAGTTTGACCCAAAAAAAAAAAAACATGTATATATACACAACAGTGATATACAGTGTTCTCCCTTTTCATTTACACTGTGCATATATTCCCCCCAAAAGCTCCCGCCAAAAGAAATCTTAATGAAAATGAAGTCAATGGATAGATTGGTAAATATACAATAAGTCAAACTTAATAATCAGTATAATTCAATTTTTTGTTTAGGAGTTTCATTATTGAACACGCAAAGAGAGCCCAAACCCTTGAAAAAACCCCAAATCGCACCTCAATCTCCCACACCTTTCTCTCAAGTATGAAGCATATATAGATTATCTATTCATGGTTTGGTTATGTATTTTAGTATAGTCAGTTGTTTCACCTTTGCCTCATATAATTAATTTATAAACTTCATGGTTAGAGGAACAAAAATTATATAAAATAAATATAAGATTAAAAAAAACATATAAAATTAAAAATATATATATTAAATTTCAAAAAATATTATAAAATTCGAAAATAATTACTAAATTCAAAAAAAACATATAAAATTCATAAAAATTATAAAAAATTTGAAAAAACAAATAAAAATAAATATAAATTTCGGAAATATATATATATATTTCAAAAATATCATATTAAAATGAAAAATATAGTATACTAGGCAAATAATTGTTTTGTATTCCGTAGTTCAAAATGGGAAAAAAACAAGTTGGTACTAGGCAAATAGTTGTGCAAATAGAAGTATAAAAAACACAAGTAACCAAAGTACAATACACCAAAACAACATTTAGGCAGAAACATATATTTTTTTTCAAATATATATCTTTTTCAAATTTATATATATATTTTTGAAATTTATATATGTTTTTCAAAATTTATATATGTTTTTCGAAATTTATATATATTTTTAAAATTTATATTTTTTCCCGAATTTTATATATATTTTCCAAAATTTATATTTATTTTCGAAATTTATATTTTTCTTTCAAAATTTACCTATAAGTTTCCTTCATTTACGTTCTCCAAGTCTTTCTAATTTGATATATTCCTAATAGTTCTGATATAGTTATAAAAATTTATTATTCATTAATCTTATGATTTTAGATCCATACTTTGTTAGTCAAACATTAGCATAAATTGTTAGTTTGTAATTGAGGTTTTCGTCCCTATATTATGTTTGTTAATTTTCAAACATGTGTGACTTTATTTAGTATTATTGTGGTGCTATATATCTTAGTCAACTCTGCTTGAGTTTTCTATTTCACCATATATCTTAATCTATGCAATTTATTTTTATCTATTTATATGCATCATACAAAGTTCCCACTCTGTTATACACCATTGACATTAATATGAGGTGTGTGAAATTTCATCAATAGGGATAAATGTTCTTAACCTTTGGTAGTTTTAGAAAAGGAGACTTACACCTGCAAGTTTACTTCCAATTGTAGCATCAGTAAAATGTAAATGTAGCAACTCTACTGCCAATTGTAACATCAGTAAAACGACAAGCAGAAAACAAAGTTAAACAGTTGACTGTTATGTACGTAGCATAATAAATGCCAAATGCAGCAGGTCTACATCCAAATGTAGCACCTATACCCCCTATCCAAATATACTTTTGAATCTTAGTTTTAACCTCTGAAATACCATTATTACCTTTTTTACAAGATTAGAAAGACACTTTTGTCCGTTTAATGCATTTTCAAATCTTAAAAACATTTAACTTTTGAAACAAATATATAAAAATATATAACTTTCTAAACAAACATATAAAATTCTAAAACATATATATTAAATTTCGAAAAAAATTCAAATTTCAAAAATAAATATAAAATTCGAAAAAAAATATATAAAATTCGTCAATAAATATATAAAATTAAAAAAATATATAAAATTCATAAAAAAAACTATATAAAATTAAAAAATAATATATAAAAATTGAATATATATATATATATATATATATAGAAAAAAATATAAATTCAAAATATCTATATAAAGTTTCAAAAAAAACATATAAAATCCGAAAATATATATTAAATTTTGAAAAAACTTATAAAATTCGAAAATAAATATAAGATTAAAAAAAACATATAAAATTGAAAAAATATATATATTAAATTTCAAAAACAATTATAAAATTCGAAAATTATAAGTATTATATACGTAAATTTATAAGTAATATTATAAGGAGTAACAAAGTGTATGGTTACTTAATAAAACAGTCCATAAATATTTGAATCAATATAGAATAAAAATTAGATTACATATAATAGGTCTTGGTATTGTGACGGGTGTAATATTACTGTTACGCCGGATGCAACAAAAACATTGTCCTGGGTCTAGTAATTTGTGGGTATACTAATTTCCAAAAATAATAAATAATAAAATGTTAATTATTTTGTAAAATAAATTTATGTGTGTATAGTTATGCATACCACCCGTAATATAGTCGTAATCGTAAAACAAGTACGTTATATATTATACAATCCGTGCATTCTATAAAGTGTAAGGGAACACAAACGTTGAATATAAACACGCAACTAAGTTGTGTTAAAAATTATAAGTATTATATACGTAAATTTATAAGTAATATTATAACGAGTAACATAGTGTATGGTTACTTAATAAGATAGTCCATAAAGATTTGAATCAATATAGAATAAAAATCAGATTACGTATAATAGGTCTTGGGATTGTGACGAGTTTAATATTACTGTTATGTCGGATGCAACAAAAATATTGTGATGGGTCTAGTAATTTGTGGGTATACTAATTTCAAAAAATAATAAATAATAAAATGTTAATTATTTTGTAAAATAAATTTATGTGTGTATAGTTATGCGTATCACCCGTAATGTAGTCGTAATCGCAAAACAAGTACGTTATATATTATACAATTCGTCCATGCTATAAAATGTAAGTGCACACAAACGTCGAATATAAACACGCAACTAAGTTGTGTGAAAAATTATAAGTATTATATACGTAAATTTATAAGTAATATTATAACGAGTAACATAATGTATGGTTACTTAGTAATACAGTTCATAAAGATTTGAATCAATATAAAATAAAAATCAGATAACATATAATAGGTCTTGGGGTTGTGAAGGCTGTTGTCACGTCCCAAATTTCCTAGGACTGAGAAACCCGAGCCTAAGAGCTAAGGGAGTAATTACGGAAGTAAAAAGAAATGAGAACCAATGACATTCAGTCATCAAAAACCGACAAAAGGGTTAAAAATACTTTGATACCATGTTGTCACGCCCCTAAAATCCCCGAAACTCTAATCTAGAGAATCAACGAACTTCCAAAGGGTGACGTAAGTTAAGCAACCACTAGAGTCAATAATAACAAAGAACTATATGGAATAACAATGAAGAATATACTCCATGCCAAATCGAATACTAGAAACTCAATAGTATCCTCTAATACCAACTGACACGCCCCTAAATTCCTAGAACTCCATAACCGGGACATCCAAGGAATCCAAAATGTGATCCTTAATATGAGTGACCAACTAAGATATCATTAACCATGAAAACGTATGGATTAATGATAGAAGTGATATATTTCATACCCAAATGAATGATTAAACAAAGTAGCGGAATCTAACGAAAATCCGGCATAATTCCGTTTGTAAATGGAACATCCGGACACACAACCACAACAGAATAACCTGCCAATAATAGTTCGATAATAACAATGGCTCACAAGCCCAACATTCATCAATCCTACTAGGGCCGAGGTAATGGAAAGAAACCAAAACCCTTATACAACCCTCTATAATCAACAGAGCCACAAATGCTCGAATAAGAATACAGAAATGCACATGACAGTGCCGAATAGATACAATAACATCCTGAAAGAATAAATACAGGAAATAAAAGATACATCAATAGGGATATGCCAATAGATTGGCTCCCAAGAGAAATATATGACAATCCCATAAAACATGGGTAAGAAAGCTGACAGAAGATAACTATCGTCCCCAAACCAACCATGCTGCAACCGTAACCGCATCACCCTGCGTAAATCCAAAACCTGTTACAAGAAAAACAAAAGAGAACTATCGCTGCACCGCATGCTGTCATACCCGAGACTTAGAATGAACCGAAGAAAAGGTGAAATAATAAACCACCTTTCAAAACTCTACAGGACGAGATCTTAAGAAAGAAGTTTCGAAATCTCAGAATCTCAAGATAAGTTATAAAATAGTTTTCCTTTAAGAAACCACACAGTAAAAATGACCGTCTTGCCCCCGGTCTCCGTCAATCGCCATTACCGGCTTTTAAAAGTTAAAAACCCTTTTAAAGAAGATCCTAAGATCATTTTATAAAGTACTAAAACTTTTCAGTTGCTACAGGGGTAGGCGAAAACGGGTTTTTTTCCTTTTAGATACAAAGAGTTTAGAAAACACCGGTTTCGAAAAAAAGCCAAATAAGAATGAACACAACTACATGGATTCCTATAATGTCCCGAAAGGACAATGAATGAAGAACAATACGTGGGACTCACGGAACACAACTATCCGTTTCCAACTCAACATAATCAAATGACACCACGAGAAAGAGGTTCGACACCACGCCGTAACCGACAACTCAAGAAGTGATATATAAGTCAAGGACATATGCCAGTATACAGAGTAGAGTAAAAGAAATGCTTAGGGGAAATGAACTAAGCACTAGAACCAAGACTGTCAAGTTACAGTACCTCAAGTACCTAATAAGATCACCTCAATTATAACCTCTTCTAACCCAAGCCAAATCTCAAGACACAGTTGATAACCCATTCCTCAAAAGTGGAAGGAACCTAAAGGCTTATACAACCACATCCACTAAGATCGCAATATCATCAACCGTCTTCTCTAAACCTCAAGTCTTAATTAATACTAGAATCAATCCATTACATCAAATTTCCAAAGATGTCACACACATAACCACAATCACAAGACAATTAACCACCTTCTCTAAGGCCTCAACCTTAAAATCAACTCTACAGTCTACCAGTAACCTCAACCAACCACAGAAGTCACTACGCTAATATACTTAACCTCCCCCAATGGTACAAAGTATATAACCACAAGTATAAAAATATACGTTTCATTTATACTTTAATAATTTCCGCATTTAAAGTCATGTTCCATATTAATCACTTTCAACTGAGCATTTTATAAATTATGAATTTATTTTACAATATTCATAAATAACATGCTCCAACATCATATATATACATATCAATAAAATCACATAATGATATGCAATGCAATGTCACTCACAAACCGCCTGTGATACGCACACAAAAACACACCCTTCCCAAGGGTGACTGGATCATTCTCCACAATTCCCCCGATGATACAAGCTCACTAAGGAATGTAGACTTATGGTTTCGTTCTTCCCAAGTGCTTTTGACACTTCACACTTTTAACCAAGGAAGACGTCCACCACGGCCCAGCCGTGAACATAGGGCATTGGACGATGAGTCATCCCCCTATCGTCTGCATTTCACGGAAGATTAGTTCTGTAGGAGCAAGAAGCACCCCCCTGGCCAGTTGTCACGACGATCCAAACACAAATGTCTACTCGTGCACCACGCACAAAGGAAGTAGACCCCACCAATTGAATTTTCTCTGCAAAAGGTGAAACCATGCACTACATGCACCAACACCCATGTAATCGCAATACATTGTGTACGCAATAAAAATCACGCCTCAACATAAATATGTAATGCATCATATTTATGAAAATACCAACATGAATCTCATAATCTCTTTTTAATATGCTTTTAAAATACAATAAAGACTTTTAAATCATGAGAAAACAAGTTCATGTTTTAAACGACATATTTTCTTTAATTCTTTAAGAAAATATTTCAATTCCTCTTAACATGCCTTTAATATAATTAAAGCAATTAAACCACGTATCGTAAGGGGAACCTAGCATAACGTCTAAGTTTATGTTTAACTTTTACAAAAGTTTACTAACCCATTTTTTTAATTCGCAAGGGTTTTACTAGGCCACCTATTATCTCTCTATTCAAATAGGAATTTATTTAATTTAGCGGGAAAATAAATAGATTAATTTTTCAAATTAATTTCTACGTCCTGTCTCGATTCTAACCCAAATATAGATATTTAAATTCACAATTTAATATATCTATATTAAAATAAGTAAGGGTTTGCACACCCAAACCACGTCAACGATATGAAAGTGAGAAATCAAATTTCCCACCTAAATATACGCTTACAAAACAGCCCGAAACTGCCCACTATGAACAGTACCGGCGCCCGTATATGGAGCTCGCCGACCAAAGTCGTCCGAAAAATATTTTGAATATATCGAAACGTCCGCCTCGACAACCTATACGATATATATGAAGCCCATTAGCAATAGGTTAATCAATTTGGGTAAATCTAAAATAATCCAAACGTAAATCATAACTTATAAACGTGATTTCCCGACAAACCACTCAACAAAAAATTACGAAATTAAAGTATGATCAACACAACGTAGAGACAAAGATACTCACCAAAAATAGGCCCAAACCGACAAAGGGAAGTCGACCGAAACGCCGACCGAAGCTCCGGCCAGAACTGGCGCTACTGCGCCTCACTTTTGCGCGAAACTCCTCGCCTCCAGTCCTGGCGACCCACGTTGCACCGTCGCCACCAGCAACCGTCGCCGCTCGCGCCGCCTCCTCTCGTCGCTGCTCTAGCTCGGCAACCATCGTAGTTGCTTCTCTCTCTCTCGCCGATGACAATAGAGACGGAAGTCGCAACCGTCGTGTTGGGGAGAGGAGAAGGAGAAGTTCGGTCATGGAGAAGAGAAGATGAAAAGGTGGTCTGCAGATTTGTGCGTATATACATATACATATATATGCCATATTGCACAACTAACCCTCCATCTATCCATAATTACGAAATAACCCAACTCTTTATTAAAATGTCCAAACGATCCCTAAATAAAATCTCGGAAACTCCACGGGACTCCAAATAGATAATACACTCCGAAATAAATACACCGGGATAGGAACTCAAACGTCGGAACACTAAACAAGTCTGATCAATTAAAACGTGTCGTCGCCCAGTCGAAGTACTAAACATTAAATGTCGAAACAATACCGCGTAGTCGGTAACAAGAACTCGCGTAGTCGTTAAAGAGAAACCGTAATGTCGTCCAGTCGACTTTAAAACTAAACGCAAAAAATTTACACGCGAAATATCAACGATAGCATGAACGTCATGAACAAGTGACGTCATAACTGAAATTAAAATTTAAATAATTTCAGGAAAAAAGGAAAATAACACGGGGTGTTACAGCTGTAATATTACTCTTATGCCGGATAAAACAAAAATATTGTGATGGGTCTAGTAATTTGTGGGTATACTAATTTCCAAAAATAATAAATAATAAACTGTTAATTATTTTGTAAAATAAATTTATGTGTATAGTTATGCATACCACTCGTAATATAGTCGTAATCGCAAAACAAGTACGTTATATATTATACAATTCGTGCATGCTATAAAGTGTAAGTGCACACAAACGTTAAATATAAACACGCAACTAAGTTGTGTTAAAAATTATAAGTATTATATACATAAATTTAGAAATAATATTATAACCAGTAACATAGTGTATGGTTACTTAGTAAGACAGTCCATAAATATTTGAATTAATATAGAATAAAAATCAGATTACATATAATAGGTATTGGGATTGTGACGGGTGTAATATTACCGTTATGCCAGATGCAACAAAAACATTGTGATGGGTCTAGTAATTTGTGGTTATACTAATTTCAAAAAATAAATAAAAATAAAATGTTAATTATTTTGTAAAATAAATTTATGTGTGTATAATTATGCATATCACCGTAATATTGTCGTAATTTTAAAACAAGTACGTTATATATTATACAATCTGTGCATTCTATAAAGTGTAAGTGCACACAAACGTTTGTAAAGGGGGATTCACGAATCCAAAAGGTACAACAAGGGAAAGTTGGAAAAGGCCAACAGGGGAGTTGCGTATTATATTCCGCGACTCCAGGGTATCTCTGAATGAGATCAAACATGCGATAAACACTCTACGAAGAGGTGATCGTTGAAGATTGACAAAGGGGTCATAGTCAAAAGTCAATCTTCGTGACCCTATGAGCTTATCGCGTAGGGAGTGTTATTTTGACTGGCCGAGGAAAATGCTTTAGGATGGTGAATAGTGGGTCGCGACCTTATTCATCAAAATCACTCAAAGTAAAGTACCTAGAATGCGTCAAGTAACGCTCAGGGTCATGTAAAAGGAAAATATGCATAAAATGACATGACTCAGGAAAACTATAACAAACAAATGGAGGAATTCGTGGATCAGTAACATACTTGATCGCGGATTGGTATTGTCACGGATTGAACATCGCGACTTTGATAAGCTTAACCGCGAATCTGCCTCGCGGATAGACATGGTGACGTGGAGATAATTTATGCTTGAATCCGCACCTATAAATAGAGGGTCAATGATTCAGTTTAGGGAACTTTTGGAGATCAAGGGAGAGAAATTTTTAGAGAGAGAAAGTATTTCGCAATCACTTGTAACTGCTATTTTCTCTTCCATTTCTCTTTCATTTCTCTGTAAATCAATCAAAAGCAATAAAAACATCAGCACTATTATTTGACTAACGAACTTGTGTGGAAACTATCTTCATATCATTTAAATAATCTGAACCCCTAATACGTTGAATATACATACGCAACTAAGTTGTGTTAAAAATTATAAGTATTATATACGTAAATTTATAAGTAATATTATAACGAGTAACATAGTGTATGGTTACTTAATAAGACAGTACATAAAGATTTGAATTAATATAGAATAAAAATCAGATTACATATAATGGGTCTTGGGATTGTGACGGGTGTAATATTACTCTTATGCCGGATGCAACAAAAACATTGTGATAGGTCTAGTAATTTATGGTTATACTAATTTTAAAAAATAAAAAATAATAACCTGTTAATTATTTTGGAATATAAATTTATGTGTGTATAGTTATGCATACCTCTCGTAATATAGTTGTAATTTTAAAACAAGTACGTTATATATTATACAATTCGTGCATTCTATAAAGTGTAAGTGCACACAAATGTTGAATATAAACACGCAACTAAGTTGTGTTAAAAATTATAATTATTATATACGTAAATTTATAAGTATTATTATAATGAATAACATAGTATATGGTTATTTAGTAAGACAGTCCATAAAGATTTGAATCAATATAGAATAAAAATTATATTACATATAATAGGTCTTGGGATTGTGACGGGTGTAATATTAACGTTATGCCGGATGCAACAAAAACATTGTGATGGGTCTACTAATTTGTGGGTATACTAATTTCAAAAAATAATAAATAATAAACTGTTAATTATTTTGGATAATAAATTTATGTGTGTATAGTTATGCATACCACCCGTAATATAATCGTAATCGCAAAACAAGTACATTATATATTATAAAATTCGGGCATGCGATAAAGTGTAAGTGCACACAAACGTTGAATATAAACACGCAACTAAGTTGTGTTAAAAATTATAAGTTTTATAACGAGTAACATAGTGTTTGGTTACTCAGTAAGACAGTCCATAAAGATTTGAATCAATATAGAATAAAAATCAGATTACATATAATAGGTCTTGGGATAGTGACGAGTGTAAGATTACTGTTATTCAGGATACAACAAAAACGTTGTGATGGATCTAGTAATTTGTGGGTATAGTAATTTCCAAAAATAATAAATAATAAACTGTTAATTATTTTGTAAAATAAATTTATGTGTGTATAGTTATGCATACCACCCGTAATATAGTCGTAATTTTAAAACAAGTACGTTATATATTATACAATCCGTGCATTCTATAAAATGTAAGTGCAGACAAACATTGAATATAAACACACAACTAAGTTGTGTTAAAAATTATAAGTATTATATACGTAAAATTATAAGTAATATTATAACGAGTAACATAGTGTATGGTTACTTAGTAAGACAGTCCATAAAGATTTGAATCAATATAGAATAAAAATCAGATTACATATAATAGGTCTTGGGATTGTGACTGATGTAAGATTACTGTTATGTCGGATACAACAAAAACATTGTGATGAATCTAGTAATTTATCGGTATACTAATTTCCAAAAATAATAAATAATAAACTGTTAATTATTTTGTAAAATAAATTTATGTGTGTATAGTTATGCATACCACCCGTAATATAGTCGTAATTTTAAAACAAGTACGTTATATATTATATAATCTGTGCATTCTATAAAGTGTAAGTGCACACAAACGTTGAATATAAACACGCAACTAAGTTGTGTTAAAAATTATAAGTATTATATACGTAAAATTATAACGAGTAACATAGTGTATGGTTACTTAGTAAGACAGTCCATAAAGATTTGAATCAATATAGAATAAAAATCAGATTACATATAATATGTCTTAGGATTGTGACGGATGTAAGATTATTGTTATGTCGGATACAATAAAAACATTGTGATGAATCTAGTAATTTATCTGTATACTTATTTCCAAAAATAATAAATAATAAGCTGTTACTTATTTTGTAAAATAAATTTATGTGTGCATAGTTATGCATACCACCCCTAATATAGTCGTAATTGTAAAACAAGTACGTTATATATTATACAATCCGGACATTCTATAAAGTGTAAGTGCACACAAACGTTAATTATAAACACGCAACTAAGTTGTGTTAAAAATTATAAGTATTATATACATAAATTTATAAGTAATATTATAACGAGTAACATAGTGTATGGTTACTTAGTAAGACAGTCCATAAAGATTTGAATCAATATAGAATAAAAATCAGATTACATATAATAGGTCTTGGGATTGTGATGGGTGTAAGATAAATGTTATGCCGGATTCAACAAAAAGTATTGTGATGGGTCTAGTAATTTGTGGGTATAATATATTCCAAAAAAATAAATAATAAACTATTAATTATCTTATAAAATAAATTTATGTGTGTATAGTTATCCATACCACCCGTAATATAGTTGTAATTTTAAAACAAGTACGTTATATATTATACAATTCGTGCATTCTATAAAGTGTAAGTGCACACAAACATTGAATATAAATACGCAACTAAGTTGTGTTGAAAATTATATGTATTATATACGTAAATTTATAAGTAATATTATTACGAGTAAAATTATAAGTATTATTTCATACTTGTTAAAATGATTGTTTTTTAATTATAATGGTTTCCATTAATATCTTAAACATTGCGAGTTCAATTAGGTTTTAATTCAGGGCGTTTTAAAACATAACGATGCTGCATTTGCTTAAAGAAATGTTGCATTTGGCTGTAGCAATTTTGGACTTGGTAAATGCAATGTTGCAGGGGTTGAATCCCTAAAATGCAATGTTGCAGGTTTTTGTTTTTAATTTCGTAATTATTTTGGAATTTTATAATTATTTTTGAAATTTAATATATATATTTTTTGAATTTTATACGTTTTTTTAATCTTATATTTATTTTTTAAATTTTATAAATATTTTCAAAATTTAATATATTTTTGCTTCGGATTTTATATGTTTTTTTTCAAACTTTATTTAGATATTTTGAATTTATATATTTTTCGAATTATATATATATTTTCAATTTTTATATATTATTTTTGAATTTTATATATTTTTTTACGAATTTTATATATATTTTTAATTTTATATATTTATTGACGAATTTTATATTTTGTTTTTGAATTTTATATTTATTTTTGAATTTTGAAGTTTTTTCAAAATTTAATATATATGTTTTAGAATTTTATATGTGTTTATAGAAATTTATATATTTTTATATATTTGTTTCAAAAGTTAAATGTTTTTAAGATTTGAAAATGCATTAAACGGACAAAAGTGTCTTTCTAATATTGTAAAAGAGGTAATAATGACATTTCAGAGGTTAAAATTAAGATTCAAAAGTATATTTGGATAGGGGGTATATGTGCTACATTTGGATGTAGATCTGCTGCATTTGGCATTTATTATGCTACGTACATAACAGTCAACTGTTTAACTTTGTTTTCTGCTTTTCGTTTTACTAATGCTACAATTGGCAGTAGAGTTGCTACATTTACGTTTTACTGATGTTACAATTGGAAGTAAACTTGTAGGTGTAAGTCTCCTTCTCTAAAACTACCAAAGGTTAAGAACATTTATCCCTATTGATGAAATTTCACAAACCTCATATTAATGTCAATGGTGTATAACAGAGTGGGAACTTTGTATGATGCATATAAATAGATAAAACAAATTTGCATAGATTAAGACATATGGTGAAATAGAAAACTAAAGCAAAGTTGACTAAAATATATAGCACCACAATAATACTAATAAAGTCACACATGTTTGAAAATCAACAATCATAATATAGGGACGAAAACCTAAATTACAAACTAACAATTTATGCTACTATTTGACTGACAAAGTATGGATCTAAAATCACAAGATTAATGAATAATAAATTTTTATAACTATATCAGAACTATTAGGAATATATCAAATTAGAAAGACTTGGAGAAATCAAATGAAGGAAACTTATAGGTAAATTTTGAAAGAAAAATATAAATTTCGAAAACAAATATAAATTTTGGAAAATATATATAAAATTCGGGAAAAAATAAAAATTTCAAAACAAAATAAAAATTTTGAAAAACATATATAAATTTCAAAAAAATATATATAAATTCGAAAAAGATATATATTTGAAAAAAAAAAAAAATTCTGCCTAAATGTTGTTTTGGTGTATTGTACTTTAGTTACTTGTGTTTTTTATACTTCTATTTGCACAACTATTTGCCTAGCACCAACTTCTTTTTTTCCCATTTTGAACTACGGAATACAAAACAATTACCCGTCGTCCCTAAAACAGTGACACCTAGAGCTCTGATACCATGCTATCACGCCCGAAATTCCTAGGATTCAGAAACCCGAGCCTAAGAGCTAAGGGAATGAGTACGGAAGTAAAAAGAAATGAGAACCAATGACTGAAGGTCATCAAACACCCACAAAAGGGTAAAAATGCTATGACACCATGTTGTCACGCCTCTAAAATTACCGAAACTCTAATCTAGAGAATCAGTGAATCTCTAAAGGGTGACGTAAGTCAAACAACCACTAGAATCATCAATAACAAGGGAAATACATGGAATAACAATGAAAACTATACTTCATGCCAAATAGAATACTGGAAACTTAATAGTATGCTCATATACCAACTGACACGCTCCTAAATTCCTAAGACTCCTGAACCGGAACATCCAAGGAATCTAGGATATGATCCTTAATATGAGTGACCAACTAAGATATCATTAACCATGAAAACGTATGGATTAATGATAGAAGTGATATATTTCATACCCAAATGAATGATTAAACAAAGTAGTGGAATCTAACGAAAATCCGACATAATTCCGTTTGTAAATGGAACATTCGGACACACAACCACAACAGATTAACCTGCCAATAACAGTTCGATAATAACAATGGCTCACAGGCCCAACATTCATCAATCATACTAGGGCCGAGGTAGTGGAAATAAACCAAAACCCCTCCAAAACTCTCTATAATCAACAAAGCCACAAATGCTGGAATAAGAATACAGAAATGCACCTAGTTGTGCAGAATATATACAATAACATCCTGAAATAATAAAGACAGAAAAATAAATGATACACCAATAGGGATATGCCAACAGACTGACTCCCAAAAGAAATACATGACAATCCCATACAAATGGGTAGAGAAACCAATAGCAGAAGACTATCGTCCCCAAACTAGTCGTGCTGCAACCGTAACCGCATCACCTAACCCAACTCCAAAACCTGTAACAAGAAACACAAGAAAACTGCCGTTGCACCGCATCCTGCCCATAGCCGTAACATTTCCTGCAACCTGACGTGGAATACCAGGGGGCAAATGAAATTCCCCTGTGAGCAAATAAGCTCAGTGGAAAAGATACTCTAACTACCACATCCTCTGGCTGTTTAGGTAATGCTAAACTATCTAGCAAGATATATATATAGCCCAACAAATCCCATCCACGCAAACCCAAGACACGCGCTCATAAGCTACCGTAAATGAGTATACATATATATGTATCGGGAATATATATATATATATAAATATATATATAAATACACAACAAGATTCTACAAGGTACGACTAAGACTCGTACTCTAAGAACCCATACCGGTAGTCTACACTACTCTCACCAATGTACACTAGGTACACGACATCCAAGTCAAATCTAACAAATCATCAAATGCTCACCACGCTAACCACAAAATCCAATAGAGGGAACACACTCACCTCTAATATCCACATGAAATAAATCCACCACTAGTACCAAGGAATACTCATAATTCACTCCCCGAGAACATAGGAGGAAAAATACTCACATCCTTGCGTACTAGCATAATCATCATCTATATATATTTATGTACAATATATATATATATATATAAGAAACATTATCCCATTCCTAGAGAAAATCTATACCTCAAGGATGAAATCACTTCATCATATCACCATACCATAAATCACATCGACCTCATAATACTATCATCAATAGGGTCAATCACATCACTAACACTCTCACTGTAGGCGAGGAAAAACACTCAATCCATCACTAAGAGTACACGAACCCAACTCACAAGAACGACCACCTAAGGGTCACCAAAACAAAACAAAGAAAAAGAATTCCCAATGCTAACCAATAGATAACCAAGACAACAACGTCAAGGTTAAGACACCATAAGCGTTTAATGAAAACACCCGAACAAGGAAACCAAAAACGAATGGCCGAGAATGAAAGTTATAAAAATATGAATCCCAAGGATTTAATAGTTTTTAAGAAAAATGTTTTTAAAACTCGAACCAACCCATTCGGCATCCATGCCCCTGACGTAAGAAAAACTCAAATCACCTAGGTGGTGACACCAACAACCAATAAGAGGGGAAATGCAACACTATATGTGTGCACTGAACAACAACAAGCCTCATAACCGAGACTTAGAAATGATCGGAAGCAAAGGTGAATCGGAAGAAACCTTTCAAAACTCTACAAGTCGAGGTTTCTGAGAAAGAAGTCTCGTAACCTCATAATCTCGAGAAAAGTAATAAAATAGTTTTTCTTTTAAGAAACCACACTGTAAAAATGACCGTCTTGCCCCCAGTTTCCGTCAGTTGCCATCACCGGCTTTTAGAAATTAAAAATCCTTTTAAAGAAGATCCTAAGATCATTTTATAAAGTGTCAAAACTTTTCATTTCTACTGGGGTAGGCAAAAACGGGTTTTTCCTTTTAAATTCAAAGAGTTTAGAAAACACCGTTCCCGAAAGACAACCGAATAAGAGTGAACACAACTCTACAGATTCCTATAATGTCCAAGAGGACAGTAAATGAAGAACAATACGTTGGACTCACAGAAGACAACCATCCGTTTCCAACTCCACAAAATCAAATGACAACAGATGGAAGAGGTTCGGCACCACGCCATAACCGACAACTCAAGAAGTGATATATAAGTCAAGGACATGTGCTATTATACAGAGTACAGTGAAGGAAATGCTTAGGGGAAAATGAACTAAGCACTAGAACCAAGACTGTCAAGCTACTTAATAAAGTCACTCACCATAACCTCTTTTCTCCCAATCAAAATCTCAGTTACGATTGATAACCTATTCCTCAAAAGTGGAAGGCACCTAAAGGTCCATACAACAACATCCACTAAGTTTACAATCTTGTCACCCACATTCTCTAAGGCCTCAACCTCAATTGATACTGAAATTAATCCCTAACCTCCAATTTCTAAAGAGATCACACAACTAACAACAATCACAAAACTATTACCCACCTTTTCTACGACATCAACTCAAAATCAAGCCTACGATCCACCATTAGCCTCAACTAGCCACATTGATCACTATGCCAATACACTTAACCTCCCCCAAGGTTACTAAGGCATACAACCACAAGTATAAAGATATACGTTTCATTTATACTTTAACAATTACCGTCTTTAATTCATGTTTTACATTATTCATTTCTAGTTGAGCATTTATAAACTGTGAATTTATTTTACAATATTCATAAATAACATGCTCCAACATCATATATACATATCAATGAATCACATAATGATATGTAATGCAAGGTACTCACAGACCGCCTGTGGTACACACACACAAAACACACCTTTCCCAAGGGTACAGATCATTCTCCACCATTCCCCTGAGGATACAAGCTCACTAGGGAATGTGGACTTATCGTACCGTTCTTCCCAAGTGCTTTACACTTTTAACCAAGGAAGACGTCACCACGACCTAGTCGAGCACATAGGCTTTGGACGATGAGTCCTCCCCCTATCACATCTGTGTTTCTTGGCTTTTTAGTTCCGTGGGAGTAAGAAGCACCCCCTGGCCAGTTGTTACCACGATCCAAACACAAACGTCTACTCGCACGCAAACGGAAGTAGACTACACCAATTGAATTTTCTCTGCAAAAGGTGAAAACCATGCACTACATGCACCAACACATATGTGTTCACACGACATGGTGTACAACAAAAATCATATCTCAACATAAATATGTAATGCATCATATTTATGAAAATATCCACATGAATCTCATAATCTATTTACATGCTTTAAAATACAATAAAGACATTTAAATCGTGAGAAAATAGATTCATTTACAATTCATGCTTAAACAACATATTTTATTTAATTCCTTAGAAAATATTTTCAATTTCCCTTAACATGCCTTTAAACAATTTAAAATAAATAATTCACGTAAATTAAGGGGAACTTAGCATAACGTCTAAGTTTCCACGTCTCTCATGTTCACATACCCCTAATGCAGGCAAACGAGAATTCATATCAATTCCTAAGTCCACGTCTAACTTTTACAAGATTCCACTAACTAATTAAATTCTCAAGGGGATTGCTAAGCCGCCTATTCCTATTCAATTCAAATAGGAATTTATTAAATTTCGTAGGAATATAATTTAATTACTTTCCTAAATTTATTCCTAAGTCATACTCCGATTCTAACCCAAATATAGATATTTAAAATTCACGATTTAATATATCTATATTAAAATAAATAAGGGTTTGCACACCCCAAACTACGTCAACGATACAAAGTGGGAAATAAACTTTCCCACCTAAATACGCTTACAGAACAGTCCGAAACAACACAGTGTAGGCGCCAGAATACGGAGCCCGCCGACCAAAGTCGTCCAAAAAATATTTCGAATATATCAAAATGTCCGTCTCGACAACCTATACGATATATATGAAGCCCATTAGTAATAGGTTAATCAATTTGGATAAATCTAAAATAACCCAAACGAAAATCATAATCTATAGACGCAATTTCCGGGCAAACCGTTCAACGTAAAATTACGAAATTAAAGTATGATGAACACGAGGTTGAGACGAAGCTACTCACCAAAAATAGGCCCAAACTGACCACCGAAACTCGACCGAAAAAATGGCCAAAGCTCGGCCAGACTCGCCCCTGTCCGCGCGTCATCTCTGCTGTAGCTGCCGATCCCTTACGCCACCACCTGCTACCCTCGCCGACACCCACCAGCCACCATCGACCGCCCAGTCGCTGCCGACCGCTGCTCCAGACTAGCGCCTCTGCGTGCGGCTCATCACCAGCCCAACCTCTCTCTCTCTCTCGTGCCGGCGACAATGGAGGAGAAGCCCAGCCTTGCTGCGTGAAGGAAGAAGAAGAAAGGAAATGGTAGCAGGTCATTTTGTGCAGAGAATGAAGATAAAATTTGTGGTTGCGTGTATATATATATATATGCAAAATCGCACAACTAACCCTTCATTTATCCATAATTACAAAATAACCCCCAAAACTATATATATATAATTACAATTAAATATATATATACAGTAAATCCCAATAAATACCGGGAACACCCAAACGTAAACTCGCAACCCGAAATAACAACGGGATGCCCAATAAACAATCCCAATTAAATATACTGAGGTAGGAACCCAAACGTCGGAACACCAAACAAGCCCGATCAATTAAAACGTGTCGTAGTCCAGTCGAAGTACTAAACATTAAATGTCGAAACGATACTGCGTAGTCGTCAAAGAGAAACTGTAAAGTCATCTAGTCGATTTTAAAAGTAAACGCGAAAAATTTACACGCGAAATACGAAGAATAAACAATGCGTTAAGAACAAGTGACGTCATTACTGAAATCAAATTAGAATTAATTTCAGGAAAAGGAAAATAACACAGGGTGTTACAACCTTTCCACCTTAGGAGATTTCGTCCTCGAAATCAGGGAGTACCTTAGTCCGTAAGTCACATCGGTTAGCTAGGCCGAATGATCTACTCACATTCCTCGGTAACCAACACCTTTGAATTTATATATTTTTCGAATTATATATATATTTTCAATTTTTATATATTATTTTTGAATTTTATATATTTTTTACGAATTTTATATATATTTTTTAATTTTATATTTATTTTCAAATTTTATATATTTATTTACGAATTTTATTTATTTTTTTCGAATTTTATATTTATTTTCGAATTTTTAAATTTTTTCGAAATTTAATATATATATTTTAGAATTTTATATGTTTGTTTAGAAATTTTTATATATTTATATATATTTTTTCAAAATTTAAATGTTTTTGAGATTTGAAAATACATTAAACGGACAAAAAAGTCTTTCTAATCTTGTAAAAGAGGTAATAATGACATTTCAGATGTTAAAACTAAGATTCATAAGTATATTTGGATAGGGGTGTATGTGCGATATTTGGATGTAGAGATGTTGCATTTGGCATATATTATATTTTGCTACGTATATTACAGTTAATTATTTTTATTTTGTTTGTTACAATTGATATTACTGATGGTATAATTGAAAATATAATTGTTGCATTTAAGTTTCTGTAATATATGTGTGAACTCGTTAATGCATCTGATCTGTTTGTCTTTTGGTTTAATGGCGTTAAGTTGTGTGTAATATTTTTATTATGTGTATGTTTGTATTAACCCGTAGATCTATCAAATCTGATTTTATCCTTTGATTTAAATAGCATGATTGTATATGGAATGATATATATGAACCTGTGACATTTGATTTGCAGCCACAGATGTGAGTGCTTTGTCATGTATTTATGAACCTTGAGATGGATCTAATCTAATTTCTATGGATCTAATCTGCTTTTTCATATTTGAATGAGTTAACTATATATATATATATATATATATATATGTTTGCACGCATCTGATTTGCAAGTGAAGATTGTGACTATAAATCCGTTAGTCATTATATCATTTAGGTACAAATCAGAAATGTAAGTTATAAGAGTTTGGTTTAATTTGAATGGTATATGGAAGCACACATGTATATGGAAGCGCATGATTCAAAGTATTTATACATATGTTGGTATCTATGGATCCGCACCCCACATTCGTATTCGATTTGCTTTAGTTATTTGATTTGAATGTCATTACTGGATATGCTATTGTATACGTAATGTAAGTTATATGATATGCAGGGTTTCAGGTGTGCCATTCTATCTGGAACATTGCTCTTACCAATTGCAACATTGCTACAGTCAAATGTAAAATTTATTTAATTAAATGCAGTATCATTATGTTTTTAAATGCCCTGAATTAAAACCTAATTAGGATATTCATGAAAATTATTATAATTAAAAAAACTCTTTTAACAAGTATGAAATACTAAAATAAAATATAAAAACTTAAATTCAACAACTGTACTTCTAATTGTACCATTAGTAATACCAATTGCAACAAATAAAATAAAAACAGTTGACTGTAATATATGTAGCAAATTATAATATATGCCAAATGCAACATCTTTATATCCAAATGTAACACCTATACCCCTATTCAAATATATTTATGAATCTTAGTTTTAACCTCTGAAATGCCATTATTACCTCTTTTACAAGATTAGAAACACATTTTTGTTCGTTTAATGTATTTTCAAATCTTAAAAATATTTAAAATTTGAAACAAATATATAAAAATATATATTAAATTTCAAAAAGATTTCAAAATTTGAAAATAAATATAAAATTCAAAAAATATATATATAATTCGTAAATAAATATATAAAATTAAAAAAAAACATATAAAATTCGTAAAAAATATATAAAATTCAAAAATAATATATAAAAATTGAAAATATATATATAGTTTGAAAAAAATATAAATTCAAAATATCGATATAAAGTTTGAAAAAAACATATAAAATTCGAAACAAATATATTAAATTTTGATTTTTTTTTAAATTCGAAAATAAATATAAAATTAAAAAAAACATATAAAATTAAAAATATATATATATTAAATTTCAAAAATAATTATGAAATTAAAAAAAAAACATATAAAATTCGTAAAAACATATAAAAATATATATAAATTTTGAAAAAATATATAAATTTTGAAAAATATATATATATATTGAAAATATCATATTAAAATTAAAAATATAGTATACTAAGCAAATAATTGTTTTGTATTCCGTAATTCAAAATGGGAAAAAAACAAGTTGGTACTAGACAAATAGTTGTGCAAATAAAAGTATAAAAAACACAAGTAACCAAAGTATAATACACCAAAACAACATTTAGGCAGACACATATATATTTTTTCAAATATATATCTTTTTCGAATTTATATATATTTTTTCAAAATTTATATATGTTTTTCGAAATTTATATATATTTTTTAAATTTATATTTTTTCCCCAATTATATATATATATTCCAAAATTTATATTTGTTATTGAAATTTATATTTTTCTTTCAAAATTTACCTATAAGTTTCCTTCATTTGATTTCTCCAAGTCTTTCTAATTTGATATATTCCTAATAGTTCTGATATAGTTATAAAAATTTATTATTCATTAATATTGTGATTTTAGATCCATACTTTAATTGAACCTAGGAATTAGAAACAATCGAAAACCTTAAATATGGAGAAATAAAAATAATTACAATTCTTAACTTAGTATTTATGAGTTGAATTATGAAGAATCCCAAGGTACATATGTTTTCATTTCAGGCTTTTGAGCCATATAAACACCAAACCAAATGTTAAGATGATTTCTTTACGGAACAAATAGCACCACAAACAGAAAAAAAAATATAAGTAAAAAGCCAACTACACTAATTTACTTCAACTCTTTGTGTGGATTCTATAATTCAACTATATGGATGACTGAAAATAAAATTATGTGGATTCTATAATTGAGGTATTGTAAATGGGGCATCTTTAATTAAAATAAATTTGGCATCGTTACTTGAAACCCAGGACTGAGTTTAGATTTACAGCTATTGAATGAAAATCCATCAATTATAGGAATGATGCATAAACAATGAAAACCCCTAATGAGTAAAATCAAAACCTATGTGTAATCTAACATCACCCACTTCTCTACTTGTACCAAAATTGAATATATCTCATACAACAACCAAAACCCATCTTCTATAAAAATTAAAATAAAAAAAACAGAGCAAGAAAATATAAAATTGCGAGCCTTACATATGAAATCTTGTATTTGTAGTATTATTTTTCTTATATATGTCACAATGTCATATATGTCCACTATGGAACATGGATAAGTTTTAAGCAGGCCCATTATTCGGAAAAGAAAAACAAATTATTAAATAGGAGAGTGGAGAAGAACATACACGAACACAAGCCATAAAACCAAGAGATTGACTCGTTCTTGTAGAAGTATTCAACGATGTGGGGGTTGTTGTATTGATTGACGACCATCTCGTGGTTGAATCGCTGAAAAACTGTAGGGCCGAGTTCTTCCTCACAGCTGGGTTCTTCCTCAGAAAGTAAATTTGGGGCTTTTGCTCTTTTCTTTCTTTAGAACCCTAAAGAAATTGAAGGGAAGAAGATATAGATCCCTTTCTGGAATATAATTCTTCACAGCCTGGTTCTTCCTCACAAAGTAAATTTTGGGCTTTTGCTCATTCGTTACTTTAGAACCCTAAAGAAATTGAAGAGAAGAAGATATAGATAAAAGAAATATAATCAAAAAGTCGATTAAGTCCCCAAATACTGTTCCAAATTTTAGACCTCAAACAGTTCCAAAGATTTCAAATTGCTTCAAAATTTTCAAATTTTGCAACTGTAACATATTTGGAGTTACTGTTTGTGTGTGTAAATTGGTCTGTATAACTGTGTGAAAGTCAAACAGCTGGGGACCACTTATCTTGCCACATAAGCACCACATAGGCGCCACCTCAACGACTTGTGACTGGTAGTGAGAGAATGAATGGAGACGATCCTAATCCAAATTGTATTCCCAACAATACTAAAAAAGAACTTGCCCTTTTTTGGGTACATCTTTTTATATTTATACATGTATGGTGGGCCTTTTGCCCATTTATAAAAAAAACTGTACATGGGTCAGCTAATGTGTTTCTTACCCTAAAATTAATGCCACTTTTCATCTTTGTCCTTGCCTTTTCTTAGTGAGCAAGTTAAGTCCTTATGCCGAAGACATCTAGTGCTTGTTTGGCAACCGGTATGGTGTTGGTTTTTGGTTTTGGTTTGGTTGGAGTTGGGTTGGGTTAGGTTTGGTGTGGTTTTATTCTGAACTAAAATCATGTTTGGTGCAGATGGTTTTGGTGTGAGAAAAAGTGAAACTGAAAAACCAAACCATGTTCGCTAGAGTTGGTATGAGCTGAAATTCTGAAACAAATCATATTTGGCAACTTGGAATAGTTTGACATTTTATTTATTTAAAATAACATTTTGTAAATATATATGTTTTAAAAAATAAAATATATAAATATTTAATTTTTTCGAAATATTTAATTTTTCAAAAATATTTTATTTTTTCGAAATATTTATAAATAAAATATTTTATATAAGATATTTCAAAAAAATAAATATTTTGAAAAAATAAAAGATTTAGTAAAAATAAATATAATTTGTATATTTTTTTAAAAATAATAAATATATTTTTATTATATTTTATTTTTTCTAGAAATATTTGTTTTCCCGAAATATTTTATTTTTTTATGAAATATATTATTTCGTTTGATTTTTTTGAAATATTTTAATTTTTCATAAATATTTTATTTTTTGAATATATATATATATATATATATATATATATATATATAATATTATAAATGAATTGGTTTGGGTTAAATAATAGTTTTGGTATGAGAAAACCAACCCAACTCCAACCAAACCATCTATTGAGATTGTGTGAAAAATGATGAATTTGGGTCCAATGGAGTGAAACACTATTGCTCCAACACCTGCTTGCCAAACATGGAGTGGAACATAATTTTCAAACCAAACCCAAAAAAAGGGCACCACTCCCTCTACCAAACAAGCACTTAATGTATGATTAATAGCTTTTCGTGCTTGCCTTGGGAGGACGAGTTTATTTCCAAAATCCCTCATTGGTGAGTTAACTGAAGGGTGATGGTACGATGTTCTCTGGGCCATCTCCAAGTATTGGGCCCGTGATATTAGGCTTTATAGTGAATTTATTTTGGCCCGTAGACTTGCCCCTTAAAATGTTACCAATTTTTGTTCACCCTGTTGGTCAATCTAGCGAGGTGTATAAGTTCAGGCACCAGTGACTATCGCCAGGGTTGGTGTTGGTCACGTGGTGTCAGGCGACTTTCCTCTAGATAGGATTGGATCTCCGCTCCAAGAGGTTAATGTTCATGGGGAAATTGCCCTAGACTAAGGGATCCTTCCACCAGAACAGGAAGTTGCCCATGACCAGCCTCAGGCCATTCCCGAAGGCCAGGCTTCATATCCTAGAACTTTTGTAGATATCAAGTCTTTGAGGGCCAAGTACGTCATCACTGAATAAGTTATTTAGGAGGAGTACCCTTTCAATTACGACTTCAAAAAGGGAGAAGGAGTTAAGGATGGTGAATGTTAGGTGCCAAATATTAGGTATTCAAGACTCCTAACTGAGCATTGTTAGTATAATTATTTCATTATCTTGGTATTTTTATCCGGTTTGTCTTGTTAAGCATGTTTCAGGCTCGATATAGAAAAAGTGAGTTAATTTTGGAGAATTAACTAGAATACCAACTCAAGACCATTCAAAAGGCGCGACCGACAAAGAATGAAGCAAATATAATCCATAAAATGAATGAAAGCAACCGAAAAAAAAAGAGAAGTGTTCAGGATTTTATGAGAAAGTGGAACTAATAACTGAGAATTCCGAAAGACCAAAAGAGAGGAACAACTTCAAACAACCATAACATGATCAAAACAACTCCCAAATGAGTGATTTAAAAGCCTAAACTCAAGTACTTGAAGTCAGCTTTCCAACGAGATAAAGAACGTCGAAAATAGACTCCTGTAGCAAAGTTATAGCCGAAACAGTTCAGGTGCACATGGCATTGGCGATTGATCGGGAATAGTGGCGATTAATCGATTATTACCTCCGATTGATCGAAAATTACCCCCGATCAATCAACCGATGGCGGCCCAGACTCCCCACGTGCCTATACAAATGATATATTTTGACCCTTTCTTCACTCTACAACATGAGAGAAGGGTACAATTGGTATAATAGGCCAAATATTGAGTGGTCCTCACACAAAGTCAACTTGGAACCTAAGAAAGTCCATGCAATAATTACACCAATTTTTATTTATAAATATGGGGTCTCACATATAGAGGAGGCTATCTTTTAATTATCTTTCAGTTGTCTGTTCATTCTACAACTTTTCTCTCTCAATGAGACTTTCTCTCTCTATCATTCAAAACCTAGAAGAACGATGTAAACCAATCATGGAGGTGACTTCTACATCTATGATGCAGTCTTCTCCTACCATGAGCGACTACATCGGTATCTAGGGGTTCCAACGAAACCCTAGCTAAGTAATGTAGACTCTTAATTATTTTGATTGCAAAGAGGGGAAGCTAAAGAATACTCAAACACTTATGTGATGATTGTGTAGTTAGTGACCGAATTTAATTAATTAAATAAGATTTTTCATTAATTCTCTTCTTGTCTTATATTGAATTGATATTTTATCTTAATCAACCATGTTTTCTTACTAAGAGCTTGAACTCTGAAGTTTAAATAATGGTTTCTACACAATGGTTCTTCATGGGTATGATAAAGTCTTGATTTACACAATCTATGCTTAGAAAAGATGATATAAACATGCTTTTAATTTATGTATTTAATTTCTTGCATGATAGGAGTAGTTTTAGAGTAGATACATGCACTAATCATACTTGATTCGAAGATGGGTTGTAATGAATTTGACCGATTGAATCTCTTTGGCGATTAGGCAACTGCTTGTAGCATTACTAATTTGATTCACATGTGATGTATCTCCCTCTTGAAATTGCATGATTAAAGTGTATATTATGAGGCTAGTGGTGGAGTTGATGAACCCAAGAGTTCTTTATCTTGAATTTATCCCAAAAATAATAATTTAATTCTTGCTTATTTTACTTTAATATTCTTAGTTGTTAATCAAAATCCAATCAAACCAACTTTTTCTAAACAATTTAATTTTACTATTTTGCTGAAATCTAGAATACGGCTTTAGTCTCTTGGGTTCAATATTCCTTTCTCAAGCCAATACTATACTATAATACGATTCGTGTACTTGCGAAAGGTAAAACTAGATCGTGATAATTACATAACACGATTTAGACCGATTAGTGAACTTTTCATCTCTAACTTTTTTCTGAGGATATTTCGCTTCCCTCTTCATCCATTCTCCCATCTAGTTATTTACACCCTTGGCCTTGCCCCTTTCTAGGTTAATCCCAAATTATATAGGGTTTTAGCAGCCCTCTTAACCTTAAATAGAACTATAAAGTTGGATTTGGGTTTGGTTGACATTTGTTTACTCCAGCAGAGTTGTGAAGCTCAAGAATAAACTCAAAAATGAGCTTGCCCATTAGAACTTAATGCCTATAATCACGAAAAATACTATTTATAAGGGTTTGGAGTTTTCGAAGAAGCATTGAAAAGAAATGTTGGTACTGGTTAAAGACCCTTGGTTCGAGGCTGAGGCTTCATATTATTTCATTACCAAAGCTTTTAGGCATATCAAGCTTTCTAGTTTTTCCACCAAGTATAACCCAACTTGTATGCGTGATGAATACGACCCGCTCATAGGCAAAAACATTATACCTTTTTAAACTTATATCTATACCTTATTCGCCGTGAACTCATTTTAAGTCGTATTCAGTTTCTGGCAGACAAAGTTTGGTCTTCCCCTATTCCTAGTTCATCATACTAACTACTGGTCGTTTGCAAGCCCTTACCCTTCCTAAAGTGTCCACTATGGCTATAAGTCTTTCCTAAAAAGTAGTGCTCCGGTTGAAGCTCAACTGCCCCCACCTCCAACACCTGCCTAAGTGGCTAGTTCAGATTTGACTGTGATTGTTAGTTCCCATAGAGCTTCTCCACCGAACACTCCGGAAGGTGAGCGCCCTAGCAAGAGGCAAAATGCGCCTTTAGTGGCGGATGCTTCGGGAGGTGACTAGCAACCCAAAGAAAAACATCTGTCTGAAGGAGTTCCAGAATGGTCTCCCAAGTTGTTCCTTCCTTCTGGGGTGGTCATCTCTGGGGACCGAGCCCTTATCAAGAGGAAGGCCTGCCTTCAGGCGGTTGCTTTACAGGTTTGGACTCCAAGTGACCTAGCGGTCACAGACGAGATGAATCGTGGGCAGTTAGTGAAAAAGACTTCGGTTATGATAATGGAGGTAACCCTTCTAACTCATTGAATTTCACTGATTCTTTTCCCCTTATACCTTTTCTAATGCCTTGAGTTTTATCCTTAATTTTTCATAGGCTCTGTACGGGACCTCATCTCTTTACAGGATTGTTGAACGTGATGGTGAGCGGGTCTCCCAGCTTTAGCAAAGATATCTTCACCTAGAATTAAGTGGAGGAGGGGTTCTAGAAGGAGCTTGAGGTTGCAAAACAAGCAGCTTCAGAAACTGAGAAGCTTCAGAAAGAGCTTGAGGCATCTAAGAAAACAAATGTTATGGTGATTGTTGAAAGGGACACTTCACTGGAAATTTTAAGTCTATCAATCCCACAATTGACTTGTGCAAAAGGGCTTCTGTTCAGTGATTCTGTTGTTATTCTAAGATTTCGAATCTTTGACAATCATAGGTTATACCAAGACTCTTTGTGGTGACTTCACCATTATCTATCCCTACATGGACCCCGAGCCTACTCTGGATGAGGTGTAGATGACTATTGCTTTAAAGCTTACGAAGCTTCTTGGAGTGACTGAAATAAATATGGAGGACTCGGCGTTGATGACCCCACCATTGGGGCTGATGTGGATGGGGATGCTAACCCTAAAACCATTTTTCTTCCTTTGTTTTTTTGCTTTAACTGTCCTAATTGGGATTTTAATTGTAGTTTCTGAATTTCTAAAAATGGAATAGATCTTTTTATGCATATTCAGTTCGTCTTTTGTTTGAACAAGTTTCATTTTCGGGTGACTGCTGCAGATACTTTGTCTATAATTTTTTTGTTTTATTTTCTAAGCTGGGTGGTCAGATTTTACCTGGTGCCCCTTTCTTTTGTGGATATTTCCTCAAGCCTTGGGCCTCTTATATCTCGATGTACTTAACATATCTAGTCGTTAGGTATTTTCCTTTTACCTCTATGGATTACATCTTTTAGGCTTATTACCTCTACAGATCTTGGGTGATCGGCTTGTACCAGTTGCCTTTCATTATTTTCTTTGATGGGCTTTCATACTTAGATAATGGTTGTTTGTTGATGGGTGGATCTTCCGATTTTGAGTGATTATAGAATATCAATAGAACTTAACATGCTTACATTATCTTATCTTTGAAAGTGCTTACGACGCTTCATGCAACGTTTTCAACATTTCGGCTTCATGCTTTGTCGGACTGACGAGCTTTCATCTGGATTATGTTTTTTATGGTCCTTTCCTGGTCACTCAACACTCATAGCTAAATTATTTTATTTCTTATTGTCGTTCTCTTTTTGACTTGTTTCCTTTCCCTTACCCTGGGTCACCCATACCAATCACTCTGTCTGACATCCCCCAGTCTGTCTTCCCTTTGTATTTTGTGGAACCTTCGGGAACCATCCAAGATTCCCTTCTTGTGTCTCTAATAACCATAACATAACATTTTTTGGCTGTTGTTTGATTTCCTCTGATATAAATTGTGCCTCTATCTGAAGGATCAACACATCTTAAAACCTGAAATTATGTTGAAAGCACTACTTTCATTTAATGAATCCATCCCCGACCCATTATAAAATTATAACTAGGTCGGGCGTTGACTAGAACAAAGCTTTCCACTAGTGTCCAGGTCGTTGACACCGGTAGCTCTATGACTGATAGGTGTCAAATATTAGTCATTTTGACCCCTTAACTCATTATTGTTACATTCTTTCATTCAATTATTTGGTATTTTTAAGTTGTTTGCGTGTTAAAACATGTTTCAGGAGCTTAATGAAGAAATAAAGCTAACTTCAGTGAATTAATTGAAGAGTGTGTTCTTTCTATCCAAGAGGAGAGTCAAAGAGGCAGTCCGAGACAAAAATGGCTCCCAGAGGGCAAAAATGACATTTTCAGAAGCCGTCATCTCCAACAAAAAGTATCGTGGGTTCGAGATAGATGTTTTGACACATTCACGGAGAAAATTGGTTTTCCATAAAAACCCTACGCTCTTGCCTACACTTCCAGTACCAAAAGGTGGCTAGAATTGGAAAATCTATGCTTGGACCTACGTTTGGAGGGTACGCTTGGACCTACACTTGAACCGTAGCCCCCAACCGTAAGTGCGATAACAATGAGGATTTCTGCGTGATTTTTCTTGTTTGACCCCGGGCTTAATTGGAAGATGTGCTTGCGACTCCAGACCTCTGTATACATGTATATACACTTATATTTAGTGTTTTGATGAGTTTTGAGAGTAAAAAGATTGAAAAAGGCCTCTATATGCCATTGCCTATATATACAAGACAATACATCAGATGTGATATATTTTGGAGGTTCTGATATATAGAGGTTAGTTGGTTCTGTGAGACATTCATTTAGACTTGCTGCTATTGAGAGCTATATTTAAACCTAAAGATCCGAAGAAGAGGACTATGGAGAACGTTTCTACATCAACGATGCAGTCACCTTCTACCATAGCCAACTAACTCGGTATCTAGGGTTTTCTAGCAAAACCCTAGCCAAGTAATGTAGTTATTTTATTGTTTTTAACTGTAACGAGGGGAAACTGTGACCATACTATGATGATTGTAGTAGTTAAGAGACCGTACTGATTTGCAATATAAAATTATATGTTTGTTTTAAATTTGTCTTAGATGGAATAAATATATTATTTTGCACAATTATGATTATTCAATATGGGCTGGAACTTGGATGCTTAATAATGGTTTTCTACACAATGGTGGTAATAAAACTTGAGACCCTAGGTTGACACAGGTAGTGCCTTGGCAATTTAATATAGACATGCTTTAGTTTATTTTCATGCATTAAGAGTATATTAGAGTAATATAATTGACATGTACTAGTTAGGCCAGTCATGAGACAGGTTGTCGCGATTCGGTTGATGGTATTCCTTTTTGGGGTCGTATTTAGCTATCTGCGATATAGTTGAAATGGTGATGAACTATATTATGCGGTTAGTGGTGGAGTGATGAAAACCTTAGTTTTCTCTCTCATCTGAATCACAACCAATTTACTTGCTTTTTAGATAATTTATAGTTAAAATAGATAATTTGGTCTTTTGACCACCCAAACAAACAAGCTTTCAAAAAATATAATTCGGTGTTTTTTAAATTATTGAAGTGAACAATCTCAGTCTTTGTGGAATCGATATCCCCTACTCAAGCCGTTTTGCTATTCTACAATTGATACGTGCACTTGTGCAGGGTAAATCCTAGCGTCGTTAATGTGTCATTTTTAATTACATATTTTTACACACCTGACGTCACATCAAGTTTTTGACGTCGTTGTCGGGGACTAAGCATTGTTCAATAGCTTTAGTAATTTATTTGCATTGCATTATTGTAGCTGTAGCTAAAGTGAGATTTTTGTGTGATTGATAGATACTCTGAAGAGCGTAAAAGGGAAAAGTGGAACTTCTAAATCTGCGTCTGGAACTTTTGTGAGTTTTAGTTATCTAGATTTTTTCATATTAATTCTTCCTTTAAATTATGTAATTTAGAAATAGTTAATTTAGATTAGATTTTATTTCAGAAAATTTCAAAAAGAAAAAAAAAATAATAAATAGTTTTTAGTCTAGCGTGTGACCGATAGATCGAATTGTTCTAATCCAAGTACTGCGTTTTTCATTTATGATCCTGAGATCGAAAGGACTCTCCAACATCTATGTCGATCTATTGAAGATCATCATCGTCAGCAAGAAGAAGCAATGGGTGAACCCAGACTTAACCCGCCGAGGGCACCTGAGACATCATTAAAGGGATATTACGCGCCCAATGCGTATGACTCCTATGTAGATTTTCCGGAGGAAGATGCAGTAAAGCACTTCAAGATCAAGACAAACATCATCAATGTACTTCCAAAATTTGCAAGCCTCAGAATAGAGGACCCATACCAACACATTAACAATTTCTTAGAGGTCGCATCCACTATTAGGTATGACAATCTGTCCAAAAATGACTTGTGAGTGAGATTATTCCCTTGGTCATTAAAAGAGAGAGTTAAAAGATGGTACATCAAAGTAGCCAAAGAAATCAAAATTGATTGGGAAGCCCTTAAGAAAGAATTCATTAAAAAACATTATCCAATAGGAATAACCTCAAAAGCACAAGATGCAATCAAAAGCTTTAGGCAAGTGCCTGGCGAACATTTTCATGATGCTTGGGAAAGATATAATGAAATTTTATATAAATGCCCCCATCATAGGTTTTTCGACCAAGATATTACTAAAAATTTCTACATGGGACTTAGTGAGACTCATAAGACCTTAGTAGACGCGGCCACGCAGGGTCATTTAACTTTAAAGCCAGCTAAAGAACTTTTGGATATATTTGATAATATCAGTGATAATACAATCCAATATCAATCTGAGCTGAGGTCTAGAGGTGAACAATAGGATAGGAGATCTGGAAAATCTTATGTTGTGGATCATGATGATGTGAGAGATACTATGACATTGTCTGGAGAGAGATTGGAGATAATCGATAAATACCTTTAGCGAAATCATTCCCCTCCTAGAGAGACATTTGAAGTCGAAGTTGAGTATTCCCAAATTGAGTGTCTGGAGATAATGGCCGTTGATGCCAACGCATCGTGGAACTATTCCAATAATGCCCTTTTCACCAATTCATACACCTCCAATGCCAGAAATTACCCACTCCTATCTTACAAATCTACCAATGTGGAAAATCTACCACTAAAATTCCAACAAGGGCAATCATACAATCAACATCCAAGGTTCACAAAAAGACAACAGTTATACAACCAACAACCGAGGTATACTAAAAGATAACAATCATATAGCCAACAACTGAGGTATACTGAAAGACAACAATCATATGGCTCCCAACCAACAATCATGGCTATAAATTCTCATTCCAATTACCAACCAAGGACATCTAATAATTCCCAAACCCTCCAACCATTCAATCACAACCAAGCTTTACAGCCTTCCAATCATTCACAAGCTCTACAACCATTCAATAATTCCCAAGAGCTTCAGCCACTCAATAACAATTAGGCTGTCCAACCCTATAACTATTAAGCCCAACCACCTAGAAACTAAACTCCTCCACCAGGTTTCCAGACTAGTCGGCTAGAGCAGGTCATAATGGACATTCATAACAAGCTAGTTATTCATACTCAATCTTTAGCACAACTGCACATGTAGGTTGGCCAAATGTCTAATGAGAGGAATGTGATAGAGCCAGAAAAACTGCCAAGTCAGCCAATAGTCAACCCTAAGCCACAACAAGCATTAGAGCTTGGATCTTTTGCTAATAATCCTCATGAGCCGGTTCAAGCAATCATAACTCTGAGAAGTGGTAAGGAAGTGGAGAATTGAGTTGAGGTAAAGTATGAGGAAAGGTTGCAAAGAAGAAGAGAGGCATAACAAGAGAACAGGAAGCTGAAGAAGAATAGAGGAAGAAGGCTGCAAGGAAAAAGGCTGAAAGAGAGCAAAAAGACTAACCATTGGTGGAGAAAAATGTCGATGAGACATTACTTGATAAGCCAGAAAGAGCGTATTATAAGGAGGCAACGCCATTTCCTCAGCGTCTTAGAGAGTCAGCAAAGTACGGAAAGATGAAAGAATATGATATATTAGATACATTCTGATAAATCAAGATCAATTTACCTCTCTTAGATGTAATCGCCCAAATACCGCCTTATGCTAAGTTTTTCAAGGATCTTTACACCCAGAAGCGGAAAAGCAGAGGAAAGAATCCAACGAAAATACTTTTGACTGAGCAAGTGAGTTCATTGCTTTTAAGTGATACTTCACCTAAGAGGAAAGATCCCGGTGCTCCCACTATTCTATGTGTCATTGGTGATTAGGAAATTGGCAGAGCTCTTCTTAATATAGGTGCGAGTATTAACTTGCTTCCTTATTCAGTCTACCAACAGCTAGGGTTGGGTGAGATTAGTCCCACATCGATTGTACTGCAATTCGCTGATCGATCAGTCAAACAGACAAGAGGAGTGCTCGAAGATGTCATTGTGTAAGTGGGCAAGTTTTATTTTCTGATTGACTTTGTAGTCCTGGATATAGAACCTGTCCTTGACTAAAAGAAGCACATTCCGGTGATATTGGGAAGAACATTCTTAGCTATGGCAAATGTATGCATCAATTGCAGAACCGGAGCCATGGATCTGACATTTGGCAATATGAAGGTCAGGATGAATGTGTTCGAAGGAAGTCACCACCTGCCTGAATCTAAGGAATATTTTCAGATTTAAGAGTGCGCTGAACTGAATGATATTATATCAGATTTTATAACTCAAATTTTGGAGGGAGACGAGCTGGAGTCATTTATGACAGGAGAAAGGCTAAATGAGGAAATTGCTGATTGGGAGACATATTGGAAGTTGCAGAATAAAGAGCTGGATGCAATGGAGACTGCATTATACACTCAACCATGGCGGGAGCCGGTTGAACCACTTCCAATAGTTTCAAATACTCCACCTACTCCATATTTAACTACTCCTACTGCCTTGGAATTCAATGAATTGCCTGAAAAGTGGAAGTATGTTTTCTTGGGACCCGACGAGCCTCTTCCTGTAATTAGATCTTCAAAATTGATAGAAAAACAGGAATTGAGTCTGGTCAAGGTTCTGAGTGAGAACAAAGAGGCAATAGGATGGAGTGTTGCTTATTTGAAAGGCATAGACCCCTTGATTTGCAAGCATCACATACACCTTGAGGAGGATGCAAAGCCATCAAGAGAGATACAACGGAGGCTGAATCCCAATATGAAAAAGGTGGTGATGAAAGAAGTGGTAAAATTGCTAGATACGGGTATCATTTATCCCATCTCTGACAGCACATGGGTAAGTCTAACTCAGGTAGTGTCGAAGAAGTTGGGCATCACGGTGGTACCAAACTCAATAGGTGAGCTAATTCCACAACGCACAACCACATGATGGCAGGTGGGCGTTAGGTGTGTGCAAAATATGTGGTTAAAAATGAAACATGAACGACACTTTAGGTTTTACCCTTCTGCAAGTGCACAAATTAGTTGTGGACAATTTTGCTTGAGTAGGGGAATATCGATCCCACAAAGATGAGGATTATTCACTTCAATAGTCTAAAAACACTGAATTATACTTTTCCGAAAAGAGTTTAGTTTTGTGAATTATCTAATACTAATGACAATAAAACATAAAACAATAATGAATAATGGTTGTGATTTAGAGAGAGAGAAAACTAGGGTTTCCTCACTCCACCACTAACTACATAATATAGTCCAAATTCTATTTCAATTGCATGAGGGCAATCCATTGACTGTGAATCAGGTCACACCGCGCCAGCAGTTTGACCCAAAAAGGATTACTCTCAACCAGATCGCGACAACCCATCTCAAGACTAAACTGATTAGTGCATCCCAACTACTAACAAAAAGTAAATGCAGAAAAATAAATTAAAGCATGAAAATAAACTAAAGCATGTCTATATCAGTTTTTCAGGGCATGACCTGTGTTAACCTAGGGTTTAGAGTTTTATGACTACCATTGTGTAGAAAATCACATCTTAAGCATTCGGCTTCCATCCCATAGTGAATAATTATGATTGTGTAAAATAAATATATTCAAAAATTCTAAGATAAGAATCAATTCAAATATATAAACTTGTATCACGAATACAAATAGTATCTCATCTAACACAATCATCACAGTATAGTCATAGCTTCCCCTCTCTACAATTGAAAAAAAAATCATAACTACATTACTTGGCTAGGGTTTTATAAGAAAATCCTAGATACCGAATTAGTTAATCATGGCGGAGAGAGACTTCATTGTCGGTGTATAAACGCTCTCCATAATCTTCTTCTCCGGATTTCTAGGTTTTCAATGGTGGTTCTCTTCTATGGAAGCTAGTCTGAACTTTGAACATGAGAACTCTATGAATGAACGTGTGAAAATCAGAACCAGAACTAGAACTCTAAACCTAACCCTCTCATATTTATAGACAAGTGAGGGAAACCCTAATGGTTACCCTTTTCTTTAATTTCATAATACATGAATAATGTCTCTAAAATCTTTTATAAATATGTGTATAAGCTTGTATATAGAGGTCTGGAACCACCAATCGCTTAAAATATCGATGTAGGGACAAAATTGGAAAACTTTGAAACAACTTCGAAACAACTTCTGCATGTAAAGGGATCACGTGGCTAGAATGTGGGAACTATGCTCCTGATATACGCTTGGGCGTAGGTCTAGGGCATAGGGTCCCACTTTGGCTCACAAACCAAAGTGTAGCTCAGGTCCAGTCTGCCTCTTTTTGCCTCTGACGACGTAGGGTGTGATGCATCTTTTGCTGTAAAAACTCATTTTTTCATATTCGAGCTAGACTGGTCGCCTTTGACTCCTGATACTTTTGGTTGAAGTAATAATGTCTGGAAATGACATTTTTTCCCTTCGGTGAGATAATGATGTTGGGAAATGATAATTTTGCCCTCCGGTAGCTCTTCTTTGTTCTGACACATCTCTTGATTCCTTTTTCAAGATAGAAACGAACATGAACTTAGTTAATTCACCGAGATTAGATCTATTTCTTCATTAAGCTCCTGAAACATGTTTACACACATAAACGGGATAAAAATACCATGTAACGGAATGTAAAGACATAACAAACGTAAGATAGGGGCAAAAAGTGACCAATATTGAGCACCTATCACACCCCCAAACTTCCATATTGTTAGTCCCTTAGCAGTAAACTCAGAGAGAACTGACTGTGATGATTCTTATTCTATTAAACCTATTTACTCTAACCTAATCCCTTGTTTTCGTGAGGGTCAACGATTACACTTAGCATGTGTAACAAGCCTTTTATACCCCTAGGTTACCCTTAGTGGACGAGTAAAGTCTCGTGAAGGTTTCAAGTGATGATACCTACAAACATCTCAATTTTTTTGTAATTACACATTCATGAGTTCACACACACAAGTCAAATAAGATACAATACAACATACAAGATAATATGAATTCAAATACTTCCACTTACTATTGAACAATAACTATCTCGAGTTTCGTGTCATGAATGGTCTCCACTTGAAGTAAATAACTTCGTTACTCACTACTCCCAATCCATACAACCTTTCGTGTCTTTGTGAATATTCAACTATAATATTTCAATCTCTCTAAACTTTTTCCTTTAAGAAATAAAATCAACTTGCATACTTTCCACATTATCCCTTTTTATTGTTTTTCTAAGCTCTGGACTTTCCAGTGAGGATTCTGACCAACTGGGCCCGAGCTTCTTCCATGGGATTTATGCTCATTAGTTTTCTTACCTTTTTTTGCGAACAGTGATATTGATCATACCAAAGCCCGGTTACTCAGTTCAAAAAATTAATTTTTGCATCTAATTCTAAAAATAAATTTTCAATAACATCCTTCCAAATCAACACAACACCCCTTCTCCCCTTGTATTTCGGAAAAATTATTAATTAAAGATCAATTTTTTTTTTCATAGTGAATGTATACTTGTGCTTATAGGTCAAAGTCATCTTTCTTGGTTTCAATTTCACTAATGACTCACCCATGTAAACCACATCACTTTACTAACTCGATCTAATTATTACTCTCATGAGCGGGAACATCACATCACATACGACTTATACATTATAAACATAAACTCAATCAACTCATCATGAGAAACACTCATGCGTAGAAACAAAGAACTTTTTCAAAATTATCAATTTTTCAATTTTTTTTCCTTCCTTACAACTATACCTCACCCCCAAACTTAAATGAGTCCATGTTCTGATGGCTAAAAATAAAGAATGAGACAATATACAGTTACCCTTGAAGCGAGTTCTGGATTTTTTGAAATGCTCAACCTCCTCCCCCAAACTTGATTCGGATCACCTATATATATGCAACAAACACATACCCAAATATCATAGCAAGGGAAAATAAATTGCAAAAATTACCCAAAATTGACACAATTTTTCAAGGAATTTTTGAAAATTCTCTTTTTGGATTTTATTGATTTTTTAAAAATGAAATAAAAAGTGATTTGGCCTTAATGGCCTGTAATCTCTAAGAATTGAAATTGCATAAATTAACTTACCTAATGTTATATAAACCGAGGCTATACAACATATGACCAATGTTTAACGTCTTTGGCACGACGTTCCAAAAAAGGCTATCCAACACCTTTCCTCTCTGTCGTACTTCCCTTAATCAAAGAACAAAATGTAAGAGGTGACTCTCTAAGCGCTCTTACCCATGGACAATTAGTACTACTTATGACATCGAATACAGAAAAGTAATCACCATATAAAGTACCTCATTTGTCTTGTTCTAACTTCAGCCCATATATGGTCAGTATGTCCATCAAATCCTCTTCCAACACCTTAGACAATAGTTCTTCTACTAACTCATCATTCTCGAGTAAACTGACAGATGCCATAAATTTTGGTCTTGGATCAATCTCCACACAAATCTTCAGCCGCTGACCACGTCTCTTTAATCGAACATCCTCATGTGCGCAATTTCGTATCCCCTCATACTCAGTCCCTAATCGCGGATCTTCCCAGGAATACAACTTATCTACCATGTTTATGCTCAACACTCGCTTATCTGAAAGGGATCCTTAAGAGGGGTGTCATCCTTGATAGGCTCTATGACAATTTGTGGCAAATGATCAGCTCTAGCATTTTTCACACATGTTTTATCTTTTAATTCATCATCCTCCACACGCAACACCATCTCAAGAAGCTTACTTTCAGGCACCAACTTTTATGGAGGAATAAGTTAAGGTTCAAGCGACTCTGTTGATGCTCTTTTTGATGGTGAATACAACGCAGTTTCTAATGCAACAATATCTTTCCAACTAGATTACTATTGGTCCTCTCCATTTTCAAAATTCACCTCCGATCTTTTCATCACAATCTCTAAATCATCTCTTACACTACTCTGAGGTACAACTTCTTCAACCATCCCCTCTATGTTAAAACACTCAGCTAGTTCAGGTAGTTGATGGTTGATATCAAAGACATTCATCCTCATGTTTAAATTCCCAAAAGATATGTCAATAACCCCTGTTCTGCAATCAACGCATGCATTCGCCGTAGCCAAAAATGGTCTTCCTAAGATAACATGGATATGTCTCCTCGATCTATGGTCAGGTTCCATCTTTAATACTACAAAGTCTACAGGATAGTAGAACTTACCCACTTGCACTATGACATCCTCCAAAATTCCTCTCGGTTGTTTAGTTGATTTGTTTACCAATTGAAGCACCACAGATGTAGTACTAAGATCTCCCAACCCTAGTTACTGATAGACCGAGTAAGGTAATAAATTAACACTCGCACCCATATCAAAAAGAGCTCTACCAATCTTCTGGTCACCAATGACACAAGAAATAATGGGAGCACCGGGATCTTTCCTCTTAGGTGGAGTATCACTCAGTAAGATCAAACTCACTTGTTCAGTCAACAAAATCTTTTTCGGGACCTTAGTTCTGGTTTTATGCTTTTGAGTACAGAGATCTTTCAAAAATTTGGCATATGGTGGAATTTGGTCAACAATGTCTAGAAAAGGTTTATTGATCTCGACTTGCCGACATGGATCCAACATGTCCTTTTCCATATGCTCTTTATACAAAATTAACTCTCGAAGACGTTGAGGGTAAGGTGCTACTTCCTTATATTCTGCCCTATCTAGCTCTTCCTCCTCTTGAGGTAGATCTCTTTGAACCTCTTCAGTCGTATTTCGTTTGTTCACTCTCTCCTCAAACTGCCTCGCAGCTTTACTATCCACTTCTCTTCCACTGTAACTGCTTGAACTGTCTCATGACGAGTCTCAACAAAGGATCCATGCTTCAATGCTTATTGCTGCTTCGGGTTATCCATCGGTTGATTATGCAACATTCTTTTGATCCCATCCAAAACATTCGCTAGTTGTACCATTTGGGCTCCCATTTGAGTAATGGATTGAGAATGATTGTTAGATTGATTTTTAACCTCTCTCAGAGCACTCATCACCTCTTCTTCAAAGCCAGGTGGTCTTTGTGGTGAATTTTGAGTTGAATTTTTATGTTAGAGATGGTTTTGAGGATATGGAGGGTAAGCTTGATTTGGGTTGAATTCTTGGGTTGGTTTCCTTGAGGATAGGTCTGGTAGTTATATGGCTAGACAACTTGATTATTATTGAAGGACTGGAGAGCCTGAGAATTATTGAATGGTTGTCTGGGTTGGTAATTTGATTGATAATTTTGAGCTATGATTGTTGGTGGAGATTGGTATGATTGTTGACTCTGTTGGACCCTTGGCTGTGGATTATATTATTATTGTTCTAGAGGGAACCTTGATTCCAAATTCAACGTTTAAGATGGCAGATAGGGATAATTTTGGACGTTTAATGTGTATAAATTGGTGAAATAAGCATTATTTGGGTAGTTCCATACTACATTAGCATTGGTAGCAACGAATTCACCATTTTGACACTCATTGTGAGAATAATTTGGTTCAACCTCATACATTTCTCTTTTAGGAGAATAACTTCTTTGGGTAAGAAGTTTTTCAAATCGCTCTAACCTCTCCTCTATCAATGCCACTGGATTTTTCATATCATGATTAACCTCAAATGTTTTTTCTGATCTTCTATCTAGTTCACCTTTAGACCTTAACTCAAATTCACATTGAATTGCATTCTCACTAATACTATCAAACAAGTCTAAGAGTTATTTTGCCGGCTTCAAGATAAATTGCCCTTGTGTTGCCGCATCTATCAAATTCCTATGTTTATCTCCAAGTCCCATGTAACAATTCTTAGCCACATCCTGTTTAGTGAACCTATGGTGGGGACACTTATACAAGATTTCACTATATCTCTCCCAAGCATCATGAAACTGCTCACCAGACAATTCTCTAAAACTTTTTATTGCATCTTGTGCTTCTAAGGTCTTTCCTATGGGATAATATTTTCTATAAATTCTCTCTAAAGGGCTTCCCAATCAATTTTAATCGCCTTAGCTAATTTGATGTACCATCTTTTAGCTTTGTCACTCAACGACCAAGGAAATAAACGCACTCGTAAATCATTTTCAGTCAAACCTTCAAACCTCACTGTAGATGTAACCTCTAAGAAATCATTTATATGCTGTATGGGTCCTCTATCCTAAGGCAAGAAAAATTTGGAAGCATATTGATAACGCTTGACTTAATCTCGAAGTGCATCGCGCTTTCTTCTGTTCGACAACGACGCTCTTCAATATCTCGACATAAATGACTTAGAGTTCTTTCGATCTCAGGGTCGTAAACAACTAACGTTGTACTTGGATTAGAACGGGTCAATCTATTGGTCATACACAGCTCACAAAAAGTTATTATTATTTTTTTGATAATCACAAAATCGCAGTTTTGAGGTCCTAAATGACGTATTTTAGCCAAAACTCGACTGAGCTCACTATAATAGTGAGTCTTGGTCAATGACACTTTTCCACTCAAAAACCTCATCCTGGTTGCGAAAATCGGAATTTTGTTTTCTTCAGAAAATAAAATTAACTACTTCTAAACTCTTCTAACTATTAACAAAAATAAAACTAAAAATTAAGATAAACTAAAACTCACAAGAGGGCCAAGGACTCAATTTTCACTGCTAATCCAAATCCCCTTATGCTTCTCAGAATATCTCCCAAAAACACACGAATTCCAACTTTAGATACAATCTACAATAACACAATGCAAATAAACTACTAAAGCTATTGAACAATGCCAAGTCCCTGGCAGCGGTGCCAAAAACTTGGTGCGCGTCAAGTGTGTACAAAATATGTGGTTAAAAATGACACCTTAACGACACTTTAGGTTTTACTCTTCTGCAAGCGCACAGATCAATTGTAGACAGTTTTGCTTGAGTATGGGAATATCGATCCCACAGAGACGAGGATTGTTCACTTCAATAGTCTAAAAACACTGAATTATACTTTTCCAAAAAGAGTTTGGTTTTGTGAATTATATAATACTAATGACAATAAAACAGAAAACAATAATGAATAATGGTTGTGATTTAGAGAGAGAAAACTAGGATTTCCTCACTCCACCACTAACCGCATAACATAGTCCAAATTCTATTTCAATTGCATGAGGGCGATCCATTGACTGTGAATCAGGTCACACCGCGCTAGTAGTTTGACCCCAAAAAGGATTGCTCTCAACTGGATTGCTACAACCCATCTCAAGACTAAACTGATTAGTGCATGCCAACTACTAACAGAAAGTAAATGCAGAAAAGTAACTTAAAGCATGAAAATAAACTAAAACATGTCTATATCAGTTTGTCAGGGCATGACCTGTGTCAACCTAGGGTTTCGAGTTTTATGACTACCATTGTGTAGAAGATCACAGATTAAGCATCCGAGTTCCAGCCCATAGTGAATAATTGTGATTGTGTAAGATAAATATATTTGAAAAGTCTAAGACAAGAATCAATTCAAATATATAAACTTGTATCATGAATAAAAATAGTCTCTCATCTAACACAATCATCACACTATATTCACAGTTTCCCCTTTCTACAATTGAGTATAAAATTAGAACTATATTACTTGGCTAGGGTTTTACGAGAAAATCCTACATACCGAATTAGTTGATCATAGCGGAGAGAGACTGCATTGTCGGTGTAGAAACGCTCTCCATAATCTTCTTCTCCGGATCTCAAGGTCTTCAATGGTGGTTCTCTTCTATGGAAGCTAGTCTAAACTTTGAACGTGAGAACTCTATGAATGAATGTGTGAAAATCAAAACCAGAACTAGAACTCTAAACTTAACCCTCTCATATTTATAGACAAATGAGGAAAACCCTAATGGTTGCCCTTTTCCGTAATTTCATAATACATGAATAATGTCTCTAAAATATTTTGTAAATATGTGTATAATCTTGTATGTAGAGGTCTGGAATCACCGATCACTTAAAATATCGATGTAGGGACAAAACTGGAAAATTCCGAAACAACTTCTGCACGTAAAGGGATAACGTGGCTAGAAGGTGGGACCTACACCCCTGACATATTCTTGGGCGTAGGTCTAGGGCATAGGGTCCCCCTTTAGCTCACAAACCAAAGTGTAGCTCAGGTCCAGTCTGCCTCTTTTTGCCTCTGACGAAGTAGGGTATGATGCATCTTTTGCTGTAAAAACTTGTTTTTTCATATTCGAGCTAGACTTGTCGCCTTTGACTCTCGATGCTTTTGGTTGAAGTAATAATGTTTGGAAATGAGATTGTTTCCCTTCGGTGAGATAATGAAGTTGGGAAATGACCATTTTGCCCTTCGGTAGCTCTTTTTGCTCCAACGCATCTCTTGATTCCTTTCTCGAGATAGAAACGAACACGAACTCAGTTAATTCACGAAGATGAGATATATTTTTTCATTAAGGTCCTGAAACATGCTTACACACACAAACGGGATAATAATACCAAATAACAGAATGTAATAACATAACAAATGCAAGATAGGGGCGAAAAATGACCAATATTGAACACCTATCAATGACGTGTGTGTATTGATTACAGAAAGCTCAATCTGAGCACCGGGAATGATCATTTCCCATTACCATTTATTGATTAAATCCTGGAAATATTAGCCGGGCAGAGCTATTACTGCTTTCTGGATGGGTATTCCGGCTACAATCAGCTGGCGATTGATCCTGTTAATCAGGAGAAAACCACTTTTACTTGTCCGTATGACACGTTTGATTATAGATGGATGCCGTTTAGTTTATGTAATGCGCCAACAACATTCCAGTGGTCTATGATGTTTAGGGGCGTCAGGTGTGTGTAAAATATGTTGTTAAAAATGACACCTTAACAACACTTTAGGTTTTACCCTTCTGCAAACGCACAGATCAATTGTAGAATAACAACGGCTTGAGTAAGAAATATCGATCCCATAGAGACTAAGATTGTTCACTCTAATAGTTCAAAAGCACTGAATTATATTTCTGAAAATTATTTGTATTGGTGGTCAAACACCGAATTATCTAATATTAACTAAATTAATCAAAAAAGTAAAGTAGATTGGTTTGTGATTCAAGTGAGATAAAAACTAGGGTTTTCATCACTCCACCACTAATCGCATAACATAGTTCAAATTCTAATTTCAATTGCATAAGGGCGATCCATTGACTGTGAATCAGGTCGCACCGCGCTAACAACTTGACCCCAAAAAGGATTACTCTCAACCGGATCGCGACAACCCATCTTAAGACTAAATTAATTAGTGCATGCCAACTACTAACAAAAAAGTAAATTAAAGCATGAAAAATAAACTAAGGCATGTCTATATCAGTTTATCAGGGCATGGCCTGTGTCAACCTAGGGTTTCGAGTTTTATGACCACCATTGTGTAGAAAATCACAGATTAAACATCCGAGTTCTAGCCCATAGTGAATAATTATGATTGTGTAAGATAAATATATTCAAAAATTCTAAGATAAGAATCAATTCAAATATATAAACTTGTATCACGAATAAAAATGGTATCTCATCTAACACAATCATCACAGTATAATCACAACTTCCTCTCTCTACAGTTGAAAACAAAATCATAACTACATTACTTGACTAGGGTTTTGCGAAAAAACCCTAGATACCGAATTAGTTGATTATGGTTGAGGGAGTCTACATTGTTGGTGTAGAAACGCTCTCCATGGCCTTCTTCTCTGGATCTCTAGGTCTTTAATGGTGGTTCTCTTTAATGGAAGAGAACTCTATTAATGAACGTGTATCTCCAAAACAGAATTAAAAACAATCCTCCAAGCTCTCCTTCTAAACCTTAATCCTCTCATATATATAGACAAGTGAGGGAAACCCTAATGGTTGTCATTTTATGTAATTTCATAATATATTAATATTCTCATAAAATTAGATGTAAATATGTGTATAAGCTTGTACGTATAGGTCTGGAATCACCAATCACTTGAAATATCGAAGTAGGGACAAAAATGGAAAATTCTGAAACAACTTCAGCACGTCGAGGGATCATGTGACCATCATATGGGACCTACGCTCTTGACTTACGCTTGGGCATAGATCTATAGCGTAGGGTCCAAAACCACTGCGTAGCTTAGGAGTGTAGGTTAGGTCCAATTTGCCAATGTTTCTCTTTGGTGACATAGGTATTATGCACTTTTGATGTAAAAACCCGTCTTTTTATATTTGAACTAAACTGGTCGCCTTTAACTCTCGATGCTTTTGGGTGAAGTATTAATGTCTGAAAATGACATTTTTGCTCTTCTGGTGAGATATTGATGTCGTTAAATTACCATTTTGCCCTCTGGTAGCTCTTCTTTGCTCTGACGCACGTCTTGATTCCTTTCTCGAGATAGAAACAAACACGAACTCAGTTAATTCACCAAGATTAGCTCTATTTCTTCATTAAGCTCTTGAAACATGCTTACACGCACAAACGAGATAAAAATACAAAGTAATGGAATATAAAGACATAACAAACGCAACATAGGGGCAAAAAATGACCAATATTAAGCATCTATCATACCCCTAAACTTACATATTGCTAGTCCTTTAGCAATAACCTCGGAGAAAACTGATTGTGATTATTCTTATTCTATCTATCCTAATCTATTTTAACCTAATCCCTTGCTTTCATGAGGGTCGACGATTACACTTAACACGTGTAACAAGCCTTTTAAACCCCTAGGTTACCCCTAGTGGACGAATGAAGTCTCGTGAAGGTTTCTAGTGATGGTACCTACAGACATCTCAATTCTTTTGTAATTACACATTCATGAGTTCACACACATAAGTCAAATAAGCTATGATACAACACACAAAATAATATGAATGCAAATACTCCCACTCACATCCGAATAATAACTATCTCGAGCTTCGTGTCATAAATGGTCCCCACTTAAGTGAATGATTTTGCTACTTACTGCTTAAAATCCAGACAACCTTCCATGATTTTGTGAACATTCAACTACAAAATTTTAGTTTCTTTTCTCCTACTTCATTGATCAAACTTTGCCATTTTTAGTAAAAACATACTCTTTCCATCTTTCCAATTTTCATCCCTTTTTGTCTTTCTAAGTCTCCGGACTTTCCAGCAAGGATTTTTAGTCCCGACCAACTGGGTCCGAGCTTCTTCCATGAGATTTATGCTCATCAGTCTTCTCCCCTTAAAACGCAAACAGTGATATTGGTGATACCAAAGCCCGGTTACTCAGATGAAAGAACTATTTTTTGCATTTTATTTTTTCAATTTTCTCCATTTCAACCATAATAACTCCCCTTCTCCCCTTTTATTGCAACAAAATTATTTTTCAACTACAGAGTAAAAAACCAACCTATTTCTCTTAGTGAATGTGTGCTTGTGTTTATAGGTCAAAGTCGTTCTTCTTAATTTCAATTTCACTAATCTCTCACCCATGTAAACCACATCACTTAACTAACTTGATCTAATCATTATTCTCATGAGCGGGAATATCACATCACATACTACTTTTACATTATAAACATAAACTCAATCAACTCAAAATGCGAAACACTCATGCATGAAAACAAAGAACTCCTCAAAAGTTTTCAATTTTTTTTAAAATTTTTCAAAACATTTCTTTTCTTGTAACTATGTACCCTCATCCCCAAACTTAAATGTGACCATGTCCTCATGGTCAAAAATAAAGAATGAGAATAAATACTGTTACCCTTGAAGCGCAGTCCTGGATTCTTCGAAATGTTCAACCTCCTCCCCCAAACTTGATTCAGATCACTTGTAATTATGCATCAAACACATACCCAAATATCATAGCAAGGGAAAAGAAATTGTAGAAAGTACTAGAAATTGACACACAATTTTTCAAGGAATTTTTGAAAATTCTCTTTTTGGATTTTATTGATTTTTTTAAAATGAAATAAAAAAGGATTTGGCCTTAAGGGCCTATAATCTCTAAAAATTGAAATTGCAGAAATTAACTTACCTACTGTTATACAAACCGAGGCTAGATAGCCTAGGACCAATATTTAAAGTCTTTGGCACGACGTTTAACCAAGGATTATCCAACACCTTTCCTCTTTGTCATACTTCCCTTAATTAAAGGGAAAAATATAGGAGGTGAATCTCTAAGCGCTCTCACCTATAGATAATTAGTACTACTCATGACATCGAATACAGAACAGTAATCACCATATAAAGTACCTAATTTGTCCTGTTCTAACTGCAGCCCCTGTATGGTCAGTGTGTCTATCAAATCCTCCTCCAACACCTTAGACAATAATTCTTCCACCATCTTATCACTCTCTAGTAAACTGACAGACGCCATAAATTTCGGTCCTAGATCAATCTCCTCATAAAATCTCAATCTCTGCCCCCCGAACCTTTTATCGAATACTACTTCTCCGCAGGGGTAAACCGATCTAACCCTGTATGGTCATTCCCATCTTTCTCGGAGTTTACCTAGAAACACTTTCAACTTTGGATTACATTGTCGTTTTCGGCCAAGCTTAAAGAACTTAAGACGAACATGCCTAGCATGATGTACTCTTGTTCGAGCTATATAACTCCGAGCATCCTTATACGCACAACTCCGTATCCCCTCACACTTGTCTCTTAATTGTGGATATTCTAAGGCATATAGCTCTTCTACCATGTGTATACCTAACAGTAGTTCATCTAGAAAGGTGAACTTAAGAGGGGGGTCATCCTTAGTAGGTTCTCTAAACGTTTGTGACCATTGATCATCTCTAACATTCTTCACAGCTATTTTATCTTTTAATTCATCATCCTCCACATGCAACACCATCTCATGAAGCTTACTTTCAGGCACCAACTTCTGTGGAGGAATAAGTTGAGGTCCAAACGACTCTCTTGATACTCTCTCTAACAGTGAATACAATACAGCTTCCAACGCAACAATATCCTTCCAACTAGATCATTGTTGGTCCTCTCCATTTTCAATATTCACCTTCGACCTTTTCATCACAATCTCTAAATCATCTCTTACATTACTCTGAGGTACAACTTCTTCAACCATCCCTTCTATGTTAAAACACTCAGCTGGTTCAGGTAGTTGATGGTTGGTATCAAAGACATTCATCCTCATGTTTAAATTCCCAAAAGATATGTCCATAACCCCTATTCTGCAATCAACACATGCATTCGCCGTAGCCAAAAATGGTCTTCCTAAGATAACAGGGATATGTCTCCTCAATCTATGGTCAGGTTCCATGTCTAATACTACAAAGTCTATAGGATAATAGAACTTACCCACTTGCACTATGACACCTTCCATAATTCCTCTCGGTTGTTTAGTTGATCTGTCTGCCAATTGAAGCACCACCGAGGTAGTATTGAGATCTTCCAACCCTAGCTGCTGATAGACCGAGTAAGGTAATAAATTAATACTCGCACCCAGATCAAGAAGAGCTCTATCAATCTTCTAGTCACCAATGACACAAGTAATAATGGAAGTACCGAGATCTTTCCTCTTAGGTGGAATATCACTCAGTAAGATCGAACTCACTTGTTCAGTCAATAAAATCTTTTTCGGGACCTTAGTTCTGTTTTTACGCTTTTGAGTACAGAGATCTTTCAAAAATTTGGCATAGGGTGGAATTTGGTCAACAATGTCTAGAAAAGGTTTATTGATCTCGACTTGCCGACATGGATCCAACATGTCCTTCTCCTTATGCTCTTTATACGAAATCAACTCTTGAAGACGTTGAGGGTAAGGTGCTACTTCCTTATATAGTGCCCTTTCTGGTTCTTCATCTTCCTTCACCTGAGGTTGATTTTTCTAAGCTTTCTCAACCTCTTTCTTCTTAGCTTCTTCTTCTGCCTTTCTTTGAACTTCTTTAACCTTTTGCTTCTTCAGCCCCTCCTCATGCTGCTCCTCAGCCTTACTATCCACTTCTCTTCCATTTATTAAAATTATGAATGCTTGGACTGTCTCATAACGAGTCTCAATAAAGGATCCAGGCTGCAGTACTTGTTGCGGTTTTAGGTTCACCACCGGTTAACTAGGCAATATTCTTTTTATCCCATCCATATCATTCGCTAGTTGTACAATTTGGGCTCCAATTTGAGCAAGGACTTGAGAATGAGAATTCACTGTTTGGATGGTCGCCTAAGAATTATTAGATTAAATTTTTAACTCCCTCAGGGCACTCATCACCTCTTCAAAACCAGGTTGTCCTGGTGGGTGGAGTTTGATGTTGGAGCTGGTTTTGAGGATATGGAGGGTAAACTTGATTTGGATTGAATCTTTGGTTTTGGTTTCCTTGAGGATGGGTCTGGTAGTTATATGGCTGGACAAATTGATTATTATTGAACGACGGGAGAGCCTGAGAATTATTGAATAGTTGTCTGGGTTGGTAGTTTAAATGAGAATTTTGAGCCATGATTGTTGGTGGAGATTGGTATGATTGTTGACTTTGTTGGACCCTTGGATGTGGATTATATGATTGTTGTTCCAGAGGGAACCTTGATTCCATATTCGACAATTCAGTTGACAGAGAGAGGGATAATTTTGGACATTTGATGTGTATGAATTGGTGAAAGGAACATTGTTTGGGTAGTTCCATGCTACATTAGCATTGGGAGCAACGAATTCACCATTTTGACACTCATTATGGGAACAATTGACTTCTACCTCTGCCACTTCTTTTCTAGGGGAATGATTGTTTTGGGTAAGAAGCTTTTCAAATCTCTCTAATTTATCTCTCATCAATGCCATTGAATCTCTCACAACATCATGATTAACCTCAAAAACTTTTTCAAATCGCCTATCCTGACCATCTCTAGACCTCAAATCAGATTCATATTGGATTTCATTATCACTGATATTGTCAAACAAGTCTAAAAGTTCTTTTCCTAGCTTCTGGATAAATGACCTTGTGTTGACGCATCTATCAAAGTCTTATGTACCTCTCCTGGTCCCATGTAAAAATTCCTAACCACATCCTATTCAGTGAGCCTATGGTGGGGACACTAGCTTATACAAGATTTTCACTATATCTCTCTCAAGCATCATGAAACTGCTCACCAAGCAATTCTCTAAAACTTCTGATTGCATCTTGTGCCTCTAAGGTCTTTCCTATGGGATAATGCTTCTCTATGAATTCAGATTTAAGGATTTCCCAATCACTTTTAGTCGCCCTGGTCAATTTGATATACCATCTTTTAGCTTTGTCTCTCAACGACCAAGGAAATATACGCACTCGCAAATCATTCTTAGATAGATTATTATACCTAACAGTTGACGCAACTTCTAAGAAATCATTTATGTGCTGGTATGGGTCCTCTATCTTAAGGCCATAAAATTTTGGAAGCATATTGATCATGCTTGACTTGATCTCGAAATGTTTCGCGCCTTATTTTTCTGGGAAATTTGCATTGGAATCATATACATCCGGTGCGTAATATCCTTTCAATGATATGGTTGGTGCCTTCTGTTGATTCACTCTTTGGTCACCCATCTTCTCGAAATCCACAAATATTTTTTTGATAATCACAAAATCGCAATTTTGAGGTACTAAACGACGTTTTTCGGCTTAAATCCACAGGGCTCAAAAATGTGAGTTATGTTCAATGACCCTTTTCCACTAAAAAATCTCACCTCATTTGCAAAAATCAGACATTCTGACAGCTAAACATTTTGTGCAAAATTAAGATAAACTAAAACTCACAAGAGGTCCAATGACTTAACTTTCACTGCACCGCCAAATCCCCTTATGCTTCTCAGAGTACCTCGCAAAAACACACAAATTTCAACTTTAGATACAATACAATAACGCAATGCAAATAAACTACTAAAGCTATTGAACAATGTCAAGTCCCCGTCAACAGCGCCAAAAACTTGATGGGCGTCAGGTGTGTGCAAAATATGTGGTTAAAAATGACACCTTAACGACACTTTAGGTTTTACCCTTCTGCAAGCGCACAAATCAATTGTAGAATTGCAACGACTTGAGTAAGGGATATCAATCCCACAAAGACTAAGATTGTTCACTCTAATAGTTCAAAAACACTGAATTATATTTCTGAAAATTGTTTGTTTTGGTGGTCAAAGACCGAATTATCTAATATTAACTAAATTAATAAAAAAGCAGAGTAAATTGGTTTGTGATTCAAGAGAGAGAAAAACTAGGGTTTTCGTCACTCCACCACTAACCACATAACATAGTTCAAATTCTAATTTCAATTGCATGAGGGCGATCCATTGATTGTGAATCAGGTCACACCACGCCAACAACTTGACCCCAAAAATGATTACTCTCAACCGGATCGCGACAACCCATCTCAAGACTAAACTGATTAGTGCATGCCGACTACCAACATAAAAGTAAATTAAAGCAGTAAATTAAAGCATGAAAATGAACTAAGGCATGTCTATATCAGTTTGTCAGGGCATGACTTGTGTCAACCTAGGGTTTCGAGTTTTATGACCACCATTGTGTAGAAAATCACAGATTAAGCATCCGAGTTCCAGCCCATAGTGAATAATTGTGATTGTGGAAGATAAATATATTCAAAAATTCTAAGATAAGAATCAATTCAAATATATAAACTTGTATCACGAATACAAATAGTATCTCATCTAACACAATCATCACAGTATAGTCATAGCTTCCCCTCTCTACAATTGAAAACAAAATCATAACTACATTACTTGGCTAGGGTTTTGCGAAAAAACCCTAGATATCTAATTAGTTGATCATGGTTGAGGGAGTCTGCATTGTTGGTGTAGAAACGCTCTTCATGGCCTTCTTCTCCGGATCTCTAGGTCTTTGATGGTGGTTCTCTTTAATGGAAGAGTACTCTATGAATGAACGTGTATCTCCAAAACATAATTAAAAACAATCCTCCAAGCTCTCCTTCTAATCATTAATCCTCTCATATATATAGACAAGTAAGGGAAACCCTAATGGTTGCCATTTTCTGTAATTTCATAATACATTAATATTCTCATAAAATCATGTGTAAATATGTGTATAAGCTTGTACGTATAGGTCTGGAATCACCAATCACTTGAAATATCGAAGTAGGGACAAAACTGGAAAATTCCGAAACAACTTCAGCGAGTCGAGGGATCACGTGACCATCATATGGGACCTACGCTCCTGACTTACGCTTAGGTGTAGGTCTAGAGCATAGGGCTATGCTCCTGACCTACGCTTGGGTGTAGGTCTAGAGCGTAGGGTCCAAAACCAGAGCGTAGATTGGTCTAATTTGCCCATTTTTCTTTCTAGTGACGTAGGTATTATGCACATTTGATGTAAAAACCCATCCTTTTGTATTTGAGTTAAACTGGTCGCTTTTGACTCTCGATGCCTTTCGGTGAAGTAATAATGTCTGAAAATGATATTTTTGCCCTTCCGGTGAGATAATGATGTCGTTAAATAACCATTTTGCCATCCGGTAGCTCTTCTTTGCTCTAACACACCTCTTGATTCTTTTCTCGAGATAGAAACGAACGCGAACTCAATTAATTCACCGAGATTAACTCTATTTCTTTATTAAGCTCCTGAAACATGCTTACACACACAAACGAGATAAAAATACTAAGTAATGGAATATAAAGACATAACAAACGCAAGATATGGGCGAAAAATGACCAATATTGAGCATCTATCATATGTCTATATTTTTTGGCATAGTAAAGAAATTTCTTGGAGTGTTCATGGATGATTTTTCAGTTTTTAGGGAAACCTTTGAAGACTATTTAAGGCATTTAGAACTGGTACTTAAGATATGCAAGGAGACGAATCTGATCCTCAGTTGGGAAAAGAGCCTTTTGATGGTTCAAGAGGGGATAGTATTGGGTCATATTGTATCAAAGCAAGGGATAGAGGTCGATAAAGCAAAAGTTAAATTAATTTTGAAACTGCCTACTTCCATATATGTTAAGCAAATACACTCTTTTCTGGGCCATGCCGGGTTTTACCGAAGGTTTATCAAAGATTTTTGCAAAATTGCCCGGCCGCTATGCAACTTATTGGCTAAGGATGCTACATTCATTTTTGACGAAGAGTGCCTTCATGCCTTTAAAGAGCTGCCTAAACAGCTATCATCAGCCCCGATTATTCGTCCGCTAGACTGGTCTCTACCATTTGAGCTCATGTGTGATGCCTCTGACTATGCCATAGGAGCTGTGTTGGGTTAAAGAAAAGAAAAACTACTATATGTTATTTACTATGCCAGTAGGACTCTAAATGAAGCTCAGATGAACTACATAACTATCGAGAAGGGGTTTCTTGCAGTTGTCTTAGCCTTGGATAAATTTCAATCATATTTATTAGGAACCAAGGTTGGCGTTTACTCGGATCATGCTGCTCTGAGAAATTTGATGATAAAGAAAGACTCTAAGCCCCGACTGATTCGGTGGATTCTATTGTTACAAGAATTCAACTTGGAAATCAAAGATAAGAAGGGTTCAGAGAATGTTGTTACGGATCATTTGTCAAGGATTATTGTCGAATCCATAAAGGAAATTTCTCCTCTTAAGGATTCCTTCCCAGATGAACATTTGTTCAGTGTGACTATGGTTGAACAAATAATGTGGTATGCTGACATCGTCAATTATAAAGCCACAGGTCGAATCCCAAAAGGATGGTCTAAGAATGAGAAAAACTAATTTTTTAGCCAAGTAAAATTTTATATCTGGGATAATCCGCATTTATACAAGTATTGCTCTGATAAGATTATCAGAAAATATGTCTCCAAGAGTGAGGTGCAAAGCATACTTACATTTTGTCACACCCTGGAGTGTTTATGGCATTTTGGAGCTCAAAAGATAGCTCATAAGGTGCTGCAAATTGGATTTTACTGGCCATCCATATTCAAGGATGCAGTCAAATTTTGCAAAGCGTGTCTGCGGTGTCAAAAGCTTGACTCCATATCTCGAAGAGACATGATGTCTTTAACCCCGATTCTGATTGTAGAATTATTTGATGTGTGGGGTATTGATTTCATGGGACCATTTCCAAAAGCAGATAAGAAGAAGTATATACTTGTGGGGGTTGATTATGTTTCGAAGTGGGTAGAAGCGATAGCCACCAAACGTGTTGATCATGACATGGTGGAAGAATTTGTAAAATCGATTATTTTCTTAAGATTTGGTATGCCAAGAGTTCTGATCAGTGATGGTGGAAGCCATTTTAACAACCAGTTTCTTTCCGCTCTGTGCAAGAAGTACGGTGTCACTCATAGAATTGGTACGCTATATCAACCCCAATCACAAGGACACGTGGAGGTTTCTAATAGGGAGATTAAAAATATTTTGGAGAAAACGGTATGTCCGGATTTGAAGGATTGGTCGCGAAGGCTACATGATGCACTTTGGGCATACAGAACTACGTTTAAGACACTAATTGGTATGTCGCAATATCGTCTTATGTATGGTAAAGTGTGTCATCTCCCTATACACCTGGAACACCGAGCATATTGGGTTATTCGAAGATTAAATTTCGATATAAAGAGAGTCTGCGCGTGGCAGAAACTTCAACTTCAAGAGCTTGAGGAGTTGAGAAATAATGCATATGAAAATTCTCAAATTTATAAGGCTTAAACAAAAGCATTCCATGATAAGCACATCAAAAAGAAATTTTTTCAGCCTAGCCAAAAGGTTTGGCTGTTTAATTCGAGACTCAAGTTGTTTCCTGGTAAGCTCTAGTCAAGATGGGATGGGCCGTACAAGATTACGAAGTTTTTCCCCCATGGAGCAGTGGAGATCGATGATCCTAGTGCTGGAAATACGTTTATCATGAATGGGCAGAGATTGAAGCATTATATAGAGGTTCGGCCAGTTGAGTGTGTGGTAGAAATGGTCAATCTAACTAAACCACTACCCAAGTTGGATAAGCTTGATCCAGAGTACTGAGAAGCAGCAACGTCATGCCAATGACGTTAAATATTGGTACTAGGTAAAGAAGAGTAGCTTTGAAGCCTAGTTTGTATCTGTATACAGTAATTTAATTATTTCGGCATTTAAGATCGAGTCCGTAAAAATCGAGTCGCAAGACGATCATTGTTAGAGTAAGGGAGTGTCAAGAGGGCCTAGGAATTATTTAAGAAGTATGGAGTTGAAGACAGGATGAGACGATGAAGAAGAGAAAAAATTTAATTAGGGACCTACGCTTCAAGCATAGGCCAAGCTACGCTTGAAGCGTAGCGTAGCTACGAAGCTTGTTATAAACAGGCTCGCGACAGTGTTCCCTTTAATTCTCTATTCAAACTCTACTTTCTCTCTCAATTCTCCACCATTCTTCGAGAGGTTTGATCTTACTATTTACCTATTCAATTCCTCATCATTCATTTCCAACGAATCGTTAGATTAGTTGGTGATTCGACTGGATTCGCGTGAAGAACTCGAAAAGTCACCAAAACTCAATTTTTGGAAATCCATCGTTTCTCTCGATTCGGTGAGTTTTGTTCCATCATTTTGATTTCATATGACTTATTTAACTATCCTAAACTAGTATTGATGAATGAGCCCGATTAAAATCATGTTTTGATCCGTTTTCTAAAAATTGAGTTTTTCGATTTCGAAATCGAATTAAATATTGAATTTTTGGGATGACGTTTGTTTAATTATCGTATTGGATATATTTAGATATAGTTTGAGTTTGATTCGGTGTCCAGTTCATTATTGATTACTTTTCTAAAATTCCCTATTATAGGTATGACACGGACCAAGATGTCGGCGAGACAAGTGGCTCAGGCTGCCGTTACGGCTGATCCACCAGTACGATAGAGGTCGAGGTCATCGTCACCTGTACTGTCACCTATCCACCACCGTAGCACGCGCGCTAGGAGGCCACAGTATGTCAATTCAGCATCCTCGTATTCCTCGTCATTTGAGGCAGAGGAGCCGGAGACCTCGATACAGGGGCGCGACATCTTATTACCACATGGTCACTTGGTGATTGAGCCAGTTTCTCCACGGGCACCATCATCGCCACCTATACCGGAGCAGCAGATCGAGCAGATGGATGAGGATATAGAGGGTGATCATGCTCAGCAGGGGGATGACGCCGATGAAGGCAATGATGATGATAGGGCTGATGAGAGGGTGTCAGAGCCACCAGCAAAGGGTGATCCCAGAGTTTTGACCACATTTTTACCAGTAGCCCGGACAACATCAGTTGAGCATTTATTAGACTAGGCTCTCTGAAAGGGCTATCAGCATGAGAGGATATACCTGTTGAGGATATTCGAGGATTTACAACCTGTGCCAGCATGGATGATCGACCGATTGAGGGCCTGATATCTTTTGGCTATTATAGCCCCGACTACCCCGCACATATGCGAGGATATGATTCGGGATTTTTGGCTGCACATGCGCTACTTCAGTAGGGGGACGAGACTACTGACTGTGGTCCGAGGTACAGAGATAGAGATTACCCCCCAGAGTATTGCTGAGGCATGGGGCATTCTTATAAGTGCACAACATAGAGTAAATTACTTAGCATAATGTCCTCACATGTATATATTTTTATTTCATGCAGGGGTTGATTTGCAAAGGAAAAGAAAAATAAAGCAAGAAGGATGAAAATGAAGAAAAGGAAAAGTTGGTGGGGGAGAATGTAATAAATGCATATATATATATGTGTGTGTGTATACGTGGGTAGGTGTGTGAAAGTGGGGTAGATGATGAATTAAAGAGAGAGAAAAAAAGAGACGTGTTAGGTGAAAATGGAAAGAGAAATGGTTGATAGTTGGAAGGCTTTCAATACATCATTAAATGCATTAGATATGCATTGTGCCTATATATAGTGGCAAGCTAGAAGCTGCAAGGGGGTGGAGAAGTTAGAGAGTTCAGAGTTGGAAAAATAGAGAGCGAGAGTAGTGATCAGATTTATATTTTTTTGTAATTGTTTTCTCTATCAATGGAAAATCATTCTATTAAAAAAAAAAAGAATAAAAAAAATTATTCGAAAATTTAAAAATTTGTGGAGAAGTTCTTTGTTTTTATGCATGAGTGTTTTGCATTATAAATTGATTAAGTTTGTGTTTATGATGTATCAGTAGTATGTGATGCGATATTCCTGCTCATGAGAGTAATGATTAGATTGATTTAGTGGAGTGATGTGGTTTTACATAGGTAAATGAATTAGTGAAATTGAAACCGAAAAGGACAACTTTGACCTATAAGCACATGCACACATTCATTATGGGAAAAACAGTTGATCTTTGACTATGTAGTTGAAAAATTAGCTTTGCTGCTATAAAAGGGGAGAAAGGGAGATAGAATGGAGAAAATTTAAAATTTTATTTTGAAAGAAATGCAAAAAGTAGTTCTTCGATCTGAGTAACCGGGTCTTGGTATCACCAATATCATTGTTCGCGTAAAAAAGGGAGAAAACTAGTGAGCATAAATCCCATGAAAGAAGCTCGGGCCCAGTTGGTTGGGACTGAAAATCCTCGCTGGAAATGCCGGAGCTTAGAAAGATAAAAAAGGGATAGAAGTGGACTGATAGAAAGAATGAATTTTTACGAAAAATGGCAAAGTTTGATCAATAAAGTAGAAGAAGAGAGATTGACATACCATAGTAGAATGTTCACGAAAACACGGAAGGTTGTCCAGATTGGGAGTAGAGAATAACAAAGTTATTTATTTTAGTGGGTACCATTCATATCATTAGCTTGAGATAGTTATTGTTCAGTAGTGAGTGGGAGTATTTGCATTCCTATTATCTTATATATTATATCATGGCTTGATTAATGAGTGTGTGAAAATGAAGAATGGAGAAGTTTGTGGGTATCTTTAATGTAAACCCTTACGAGGTTATTGCTCGTCCACTAGGGTAACCTAGGGGTCTAAGACCTTATTGCATATGGTAAATGCAATCGAATGCAGCCTGCGAAAGTGGCACATCTTTAGTTAAACTTTAATAATGAATCATTTTTGTGAACTTATCTATTTTTCCCTTATTTGATAGAGGACTAGCAAAAGCTTGTTTGGGGGTAATTTGATAAGTGCACAAAATAAAGTAATTTACCTAGCATAATGTCCTCATATGTATATATTTTTATTTCATGCAGGGGTTTATTTGCAAAAGAAAAGAAAAAGAAAACAAGAAGGATGAAAATGAAATAAAAGAAAAGTTGGTGGGGGAGAATGTAATAAATGCATATATATTTATGTGTGTGTGTGTGTGTGGGTAGGTGTGTGAAAGTGGGATAGATGATGAATTAGATGAATTAAATAGAGAGAAAGAAAGAGACGTGTTAGGTGAAAATTGAGAGAGAAATGGTTGATAGTTGGAAGGCTTTAAATGCATTATTAAATGCATTAGATCTGCATTGTGCCTATATATACTGGCAAGCTAGAAGCTGCAAGGGGGTGGAAAAGTTAGAGAGTTCAGAGTTGGAAAAATAGAGAGCGAGAGTAGTGATCAATTTTATATTTTTTTGTAATTGTTTTATCTGTCAATGGAAAATCATTCTATTAGATTCTAAACGAGTGTTTGCCCGATTTGGCTACTGAGTTCTCGCCTATGCCCAAGGCACTTTCGTCTATTTCTGAGCTGGTTACACTTTAGACTGTCGGGCAGTGGGCTGATGATCATCGGAATTGCATAAAGAAGATCGACTATCATCCTATGCTATGGTTCTGGGATGTGATAGTTCGATCTCAAATTCTGCCACACAACCACACTACTATGTGTTCTGCGCCATTCTCGGCTCTCCACTATGCATTTGAGTTCGAGAGGTGGATTTATATTCCATAGATTTTGTGGGGAGGCCTATAAGCGCACTACATTCATCTGCGCAAGGAGTCTAAGGTTAAGTTATGGCAATTTCATATTCGATTCCCATGCCTGGTGATGAAGATTATGATGGATGCCGGGATCGAGATGGATACGGCTGAGCACAATAGATATAGGGATGGTACTCCGTACGCCAGAGGGATATGGACTAGTGTCTAGACTCGGGTGCATGCAGATGATATTATGCGACGCCGACTAGTGTTCGGTGTGTTACTGACACGAGATGCGCAGGCACTGGCTCAGGCTGATGATACAGGCTAGGCCGATGCCGGTATAGCTCAGGATGATGTCGGTATGGCTTACGAGGTTGAGATGCCACATATGCCAGCTGCTGCTGAGGAGGTCGTGATGCTAGAGGCACCTGCGGGTGGTACAGTTACTCTGTCCCAGGCTCAGTTTGACACTATTATAGCACGGATGCAGGGGCTATAGCAGAGTTTGAGAGAGGAAAGACAGGCCCAACGGCGTGATCATAGGCGATTATTTCATAGATTTGACAGTATGTGTCAGCATGTGGGTGTGTCAATTTTACCTACAACACTGCCCTCTGATGATGACGCTTAGCTTAATTTTAGTTAGGTTTTTGTTTTATTTTTATTTTTGATTTCATTCATTTTTTAGAGATAAATTATCGAGCGAATAGTTTCGTATAGGGATTGATGTGACTGCTTGAACGATTATCTTCTAAATGTTTTTGATATTTTCATAGTTTATAAAATTACAATTTTGATGATTCAATCGAATTGTTTGATGTATCCCCGGAATTTTACACTTATTCTACGCTTGCAGATAGTTTGAATTCTTTCAAATTCTTTTATCGCACTATGCGGATATTTGTGCGTTTAAGTTTGGGTGTGTATTTGCGGTGGTTTAATCGAAGAACTGTGATTTGAAAAAAAAAATTCTTTTTCAGGCCTAAGCCTACGCTTGAAGCATAGGGTCCAGCGAGGAAGAGTTTGAAATTACAAAAATTTGACCCGTTTGCGGGGTGTTTTGGCCTGGTTTGCATTTGTAATTGTATTAGGATTTGTTTAAAGGAAGTGGAATGTAAATACAAGTTGGAGTTGGATTAGTCATTGCTTCCACTATCCTATTTAGCCAAGGGTTTTAAATCATTTTCCTCTTTGATTACCCTACATCCATCTATAAATACAGCCCTTGTGAATCATAATTCTTAGAACTTTCAAATCTAGGGTTTGTGCAAAAGAGACATAAGAATGTCTAATTCTTTTTCTTTCTCCTGTTCGATTCCTTATTCTCTTTCTTCTTTCCATCATGTGGGAGAACATGAGGAGAGTGACTATGAGCCTGAATTTGACCCGAAAGATTTGATTAAAGATGATGACGGATCAGCTATGGATGATGGGAAAGGAAGAGAGATATAGTTGAGTGAGGAAAGCACGATTAGGGAAGTTATGAGTAGAAAAGGTAAGAAGACCACACCTCGATTCTTCATGCAATGTAGATTGTAGTTGGAATTAAAACTTTTCCCGGAGAGGATGAGCTCTATAACAGTATACGGAGAGGAAATCCTGAGTCATAGAGAATTGAGTAATTTAAAACAGGTAGCTGGAGCGAAGGTATATCCGAGGTTGGTTAGAAGATTTTACGTGAATATGATGATTATAGGACCACCAAGATATGAAGAAGCACATGCTAAAGTTATGAACTGGAGTGATCTAATAGTGGTGAGTAGGAGAATGATTGTAGAGGCATGGAAGTTACCACGGGATTGTCCAGATTATTTAAAGGAGAACTTCAAACTATTACCTTTAGAGTGGCCATTCACTGATAAGAGATGATTCAGGAATTTTGTGTTGGGCATGTTCCGAAGAAAAGAGATCAGAGTGTTGAGAATTATTGCTTAAAAGTGGAACTGTTGTATTTGGATGAAGTACTAACTGCTCAAGTCTACAAAAATCATCGAACAAATTGGAGAGGAAAGCCCATGATTAAACTACTTTTTTGCATGTTCAAAGGATATTGGGTGTCCATTCCGGCTATCATAATGGAGAATATGATTTGAACTCGTCGAATTGTCAGTAGAAAAGAGAAAGGGTGGAAGGATATGGAGTATTACCTTCCGTACCCATTTTTGCTATCAAAGATTATACAACAGTAGTTGGGGCAGTTGTTGAAAGAAAGGTGTGAGAGAAATGGGTGTTTACAAAGAAATATGACCAGGATGATTTTGAATGGTTAGAAAGAACATCCAACATCTACAGGAATTTAGGAAGGCTTCCGCGTGCTAAGAGGGATGAAGAGGAGGAAAATTACGGCTTAGGACTAGGATTTAGGTTTAGGAATTTTAGTTTATTTTATTTATAGGGACGGTAAACCCTTAAGGTCACATATTTATTTCTTTTAATTTTATTTTATTTTAGGATTGTAGGCCCTTGAGGCCAAATCAATATATATTTTTTCTTTCATTATTTTTGAAAAAAAAAACTTTGATTTCTTGAAAACAGGTGTTGATTTCTGGATGTTTATGATGCAATTTATTTTCTCTTGCTATGATTGGGTATTTGTGTTTTGTTGATGATATCTACAGGTGATCCAAATCAAGTTTGGGGGAGGGAATTCATGTTGTGCTTTGCAATCCAAAATTAAGCTTCAAAGGTAACTGTATCTATCTCCTATTTTATTATTGACCATGAGGACATGGTCTAATTTAAGTTTAGGGGTGAGGGTATAGTATTACAAGGAATGAAGATTTTCGGAAAAATTTGAAATTTTTAAATTTTTGGAACAGTTCTTTGTTTTCACGCATGAATGTTTTGTATTACAATTTGATTTAGTTTATGTTTATGATGCATGAGTAGTATGTGATGTGATATTCCCATTCATGAGAGTAATGATTATATCAAGTTAGTGAAGTGATGTAGTTTTACATGGGTGAGTGAATGTGTGAAATTGAAATTAAGAAGGACGACTTTAACCTATAAACACAAGCACACATTCACTATGAGAAATAGGTTGATTTTTTACAATAAAAAGGGAGATGGGGAGATGTTTTGGTTCAAATGGAGAAAATTGAAAAAAATTGAGAAAATAAAATGCAAAAAATAGTTCTTTGATATGAGTAACCGGGGCTTGATATCACCAATATCATTGTTCGGGTTTAAAGGGGACAAGACTGATGAGAATAAATTCTATGGAAGAATCTCGGACCCAGTTGGTTGGGATTAAAAATCCTCGCTGAAAAGTCCAAAGACTTAGAAAGACAAAAAGGGATGAAAAGTGGAAAGTTAAAAAGATGTGTTTTTATGAAAAAATGGCAAAGTTTGATCAATGAAATAGGAGAAGATAAACTGAAATATCGTAGTTGAGTGTTCACAAAATCACGGAAGGTTGTTTGGATTTTAAGTAAAAAGTAGCAAAATCATTCACTTTAGTAAGAACTACTCATGACACGAAGCTTAATATAATTGTTGTTAGGTAGTGAGTGAGAGTATTTGCATCCATACTATCTTTTGCATTATATCATGACTTAATTAAATTTGTGTGTGAACTCATGACTGCGTGATTATAGAGAACTGAGATGTTTGTAGGTACCATCACTATAAACCTTCACGAGACTTCACTCGTCCACTAGGGGTAACCTAGGGGTTTAAAATGTTTGTTACACGTGCTAAGTGTAATCGTTGACCCTCACGAAAGTAAGGGATTAGGTTAGAGTAGTTAGATTAGTTAGAGTAGATAGAATAAAAAGATCATCACAAGAAAAGTTTCCTGAATTTATTGCTAAGGGACTAGCAATATGTAAGTTTGAGGGTGTGATAGGTGTCAAATATTAATCATTTTGACCCCTTAATTCACTATTGTTACGTTCTTTCATTCCATTATTTGGTATTTTTATGTTTTTTGCATGTTAAAGCATGTTTCAGAAGCTTAATGAAGAAATGGAGCTAACTTCGGTGAATTAACTGAAGAGTGTGTTCTTTTTATCCAAGAGGAGAATTAAAGAGGCAGTCTGAGACAAAAATGGTTCCTGGAGGGTAAAAACAACATTTTCAGATGCTGTCATCTTCAATATAAAGTATTGTGGGTTCGAGACGGACGTTTTGGCGCATTCACAGAGAAAAGTAGTTTTCCATAAAAACCCTATGCTTCCAGTACCAAAAAGTGGCTAGAATTGCAAAATCTACGCTTGGACCTACGCTTGAAGGGTACGCCTGGACCTACGCTTAAAGCATTGGCCAGCTACGCTTGAAGCGTAGCCCCCAAGCGTAAGTGCGGCAACTTTGAGAATTTCTGTGTGATTTTTCCTATTTCTCCCCAAGCTTAATTGGAAGACGTGCCCGCAACTCCATACCTCTATATACATGTATATACACTTATATTTAGGGTTTTGATAAGTTTTAAGACTGAAAAGACTAAAAAGGGTCTCTCTATGCCATTGCCTATATATATAAGACCATACATCAGACGTGATATATTTTGGAGGTTCTGATAGATAGAGGCTAGTTGGTTCTGTCAGACATTCATTCAATAGGTTCATTCATTCAGACTTGCTACTGTTGAGAGCCATATTCAAACCTAGAGATCTGAAGAAAAGGACTATGGAGAGCATTTCTACATCAATGATGCAGTCACCTTCTACCATGGTCAACTAACTCGGTATCTAGGGTTTTCTAGTAAAACCCTAGCCAAGTAATGTAGTTATTTTATTGTTTTTAACTGTAACGAGGGGAAACTGTGATCATACTGTGATGATTGTAGTAGTTAAGAGACCGTACTGATTTGTAATATAAAATTATATGTTTGTTCTAAATTCTTGTCTTAGATGGAATGAATATATTATTTTGCATAGTTATGATTATTTAATATGGGCTGGAACTCGGATGCTTAATCATGGTTTTCTCCACAATGGTGGTAATGAAACTTGAGACCCTAGGTTGACACAGGCCGTGCCTTGGTGATTTAATATAGACATGCTTTAGTTCATTTTCATGCATTAGGAGTATATTAGAGTAATATAATTGGCATGTACTAGTTAGGTCAGTCATGAGACGAGTTGTCGCGATCCGGTTGATGGTACTCCTTTTTGGGGTCTTATTTAGTTATCTGCGATATGACCTGATTAACAGTTATGGATCACCCTCTTACAGTTGAAACGGTGATGAACTATATTATGCGGTTAGTGGTGGAGTGATGAAAACCCTAGTTTTCTCTCTCATCTGAATCACAACCAATTTACTTACTTTTTAGATAATTTATAGTTAAAATAAATAATTTGGTCTTTGACCACCCAAACAAACAAGCTTTCAGAAAATATAATTCGGTGTTTTTTAAAATTATTGAAGTGAACAATCTCAGTCTTTGTGGAATCGATATACCTTACTCAACCACTTTGCTATTCTATAATTGATACGTGCGCTTGCGTAGGGTAAAACCTAGCATCGTTAAGGTGTTATTTTTAACTACATATTTTTACACACCTGACATCACATCAATGATCCCAATGAGATCCACCATTTGCCCATTAAATGTTAATAGGGGGTTAGTTATCGGGCATATGAGGCTGGGATCCACCTCTAGCTTTTCGAATCTCCCTTTGGTCATAATATTGGCGCTGCTCCCTGGATGGATCATCACCCTTCTGACAAGGTAACTCACTGTCAGTAGACTTATGACCAGGGAGTCCTCATGCTGGACTCGGATGCCTTCGAAATCCTTGTTGCCGAAGGAGATTAGCGTGTCGAATGCCTGCATGTTGATCTGGTTAACTATCCCGAAGCATTTGAGCTTTCTAGCATAGCGCGGCCTATATTGACATGTCTTGCCAACCCCCATCTCTTATTATTTCCTATGGATCATACAGACAACTCTGATTGGTGGTTCATTTCCCCCATGTTTTTATTTTTATTTTTGCTGGTTCTGGTCTCTTAACGAGATATTCTTTTAATTCTCTATTATCATTGCCTCCACCTGTCTTTTTAGGCTTCGGTATTTATTGGTTTGATGACTATAGTCCGAGTAAAAGGTACAATGTTTAGTCTTGTCCCTCTGATCAAGTGTGAGCCTGATGGGTTATGGTTGATGAAATATACCCTTCAATTTATTCTCTGTATAGCCTTACAAGGCTAACCTTCAACAGGGTTGTGCGATCTTTCGGTGCACGGCTTTTAGGGTTCCTGGCTGTTTTGTTGTGAAAGTTTTTGGCCGATGAGATTCTCTTTCAAAGCTATATTCCTTTGTATTGTTCTCTGCACTGACTAGTGATGAGTGTTTCTGCTTGACCACCTAATACTTTTCTATCCAAAGGTACCCCTGGGCTCCGGCGTTCACCTTTCTCACATTCAATAAAGTCTTTTTCACCAAAGACATATGAAACTTAGTCCTGAGAAACATAGGCATTTTAAAGGCTTCAACGGCTGAACACTATTCACACCCATTAACCATAGACACTTCCTGATTGAACCGAGTCAGAAAGGATTTTAAACTTTCCTCCATATCTTCTGTCATGGTAAAGAGATTAGAGATAGTCCTTTCTGAACTTGGTTGGCAAAATATTGGGTAACGAAGAGTTCTCAAAGTACCTTAAAACTCCAAATGAATCCGACTGGATGTTGTCTCAACCATAATAAAACAGGTCCAGCGAGGCTGGTCGGGAAAATTTTGCACATTAAGGCCTCATCTCCCACATCTAGAGCCATTTTCTGTTGTATATGAAAAATATGTTCCATTAGGTCCTTTTTTCCATCAAAAAGTGTAAAACTGGGCAGGGTGAACTTCTTTGGCTTTTCTGCCTTCAGGATCTTCTTGGTGAACGGGGAGTCAAATTTTTTTTTTTGAATGGTAAAAAGAAAATGTATTAACAAAAAAAGGCCAAAGGCCTTACATCATATCAGGGGCATACCCCTATAAAAAAAACAATATGTGGAAGTCAAAGGTCCAATAAAGAAAAAGAAACAAGGCACATATAAGAGTTATAGAGTGTAAGGAAAGAAACTCAACACTATAAAGCTTAGCACCAAAGGAACAATGCAGAAGTGAAGCTGTAGATCCTAATCTGAAAGAGAACCAACTATCTATCCACCTTGTCAACAAGAGCAACAACCAATATATCAACCAAAAGAGGGAGCATAACAGCTAGACCTATAGCAGAGACAAACCAAGAACTAGACCACCATATGATAGTAGAGTCTACAGCATTATGGTTCTGAAAAATTACGGAAAGTAGACAAAAGCTAATCCATCTCTCATACAGCAGAAAAGACCAAGCCTCTAAGCAAGCTAGAGCAGTAGAGATCATCTCATGAAGAAAGAAGGGTAGCTAGTAAATTCCATTTGTGGACAATAGCATGGTTAACAAAAGAGGAAGCAAAATTCTGTAGAGGAAAAAAAAAAGAATCTGACATTCTAAATAATCCTTTGACAGAGCTCATCAAGAGTGCAAAACTCAGAATTGAAGATTTTTCTATTCCTTTCTTCCATACTTCATATACTGAAGGTGAAAAAACAAGCTTGTTAATGAGAGCAAAAAGAGATTTGCCTCTTAGATTATGCACAAACCAATCCATTCTAGATTCCCAATCTCCTAAAGTCCAAGCACCAAGCTCCATCTGAAGAACCTTCGGCCATAGACGACTAGTAAAGCTGTAACCAAAGAAAAAATTATCTCTGTCTTCCATGTGTATAGAGCAGAAAACACAATTTGCAGAAGTGAGTAATCCAATAGAGAGAAGAAAATACATAGTGTTGATCCTGTTTAAGTGCATAAGCTAAAACAAGAAAGAATGTTTTGGAATAGAGTTGATTATTTTTTATGATACTTCGGCAACCAAATCCGTCGGAGTCTGAGCTCTGAGATTCTTCATTTGCAACCCGACTTCCCTTTGGACATGAGGGACCAGGTCTAAAGCGAATATGGCTATAACGCCCCGTTATTCCTGAGACTCCAATCTGGAGAATCAGTGAATCCCGAGGTATGACGTCACTGAAAATGACAACTAAAATCATCAATAATATCGAAATACATGGAATATGAATGAAAATGAAGTATTCCATGTCACATGAGTGATAGAAACTCAGCAAAGAATTCTAACGAAAATCCGGCAGAGTTCCGTTTATAAATGGAACATCCGGAGAACCCAAAATCAACAGAATAGAACAACCTGCCCATAATAACAAGAATAAACGCAATGGCACGTAGCCCAACATTCCAAAAACCTACTAGGGTCGAGGTAGTGGAAAAGAACACCAATACCTCTACACAACTCCTTTCTAAAACCAACTGAGCCACCAAGCTCGAATAAGAATACAGAAAGTCATACGGTAGTGCCGAAATAATACAAAGGCACCCCAAAAATAATAAATACACAGACTGAAGATACAACACAAGGGAATCTGCCAACAGCCTGGCTCCTAAGAGAATAAAAGAATACACAATTATGACCACAGAAGGAGAAACAAAACTACCGTCCCACATCACCCGTATTATCGCCACTGAATAAGCCGTGATGCATCCACCTGCAAACCTGCAACCTATTGTGGGGGTGAGCAAAACCACGCGCTCACCATAATATGAAAACATCACACTCATAGTCGTCTAGAAAACGCTAACTATCCCGTGTGCATGCATCTATCCTAGGTCGGTCAGTTGTCTCATATGGCACCCACATCAAACAGAGACCCCAAAATAATCCCACAGATAATCCAAGTTATATTAAGATAATATAGAGCAATAAAATATCACCAACCTATATACACAGATCAAAACAACATAAATATAAACGTGTACACAAGTAAAATCTCGTAGATAATTAATCATACCCGCATAGGCATACACAAATAGTCTAATAGCACTCTCGTTTAGAGATACTACAATAACTAACTATCTATCACATCGTGCACCATGCACCGAGCACGCCACCCAAGGTTCCTAAGAGGTAAATAAATTACTCCTTAGGACTACCGAAAGGGAATAACCATAATCACACCCACAATTAAACCACAATGCCTACACAACACCGCTATTAAATCATTCCTAGAGAGTCTCACTCTCATAATTCCAACCTCAAACTTGTCCTCTTATCCACAATAACCAGTGAAATAATCCGTTCACTTAAAGGATCTTTTCTCTAAAACCCCCTATAGTAAAGAGAATTTATAAAATCAACTAGTGATCATATGGTAGGTTTACACTACTAACATCTATTCCTCGAAAGTAACATAAGTGGAAGAACTCTATCATTAGATAAGATTCAACAATCTCAAGTAAATCTCCAATTCATACGACCTACTAAGGCACAAGAAAGGGGTACCGGAGTCATTTAGTCCCAAACAGATGCCGGGGCCCTCAGGGTTTTAAAGAAAAATGCTGAACCCCGAAGGATTCAGCTGGTTTTTAAGAAAAAGTTTAGAACCCGATCAAATCTATTTAGTTCCAATGTCTCCGAACCCACCCAAGGTACTACGAATCGCACTACGTGTGCATAAATCAGTATCATGTCTCTTACCCGAGACTAAGACAAGGAAACTATAAAAACAAAGTGTGCCTTATGTATGCACAAAAAGGTAATCAATTCCACACCCACCATTATCACCATAAGATCTCCATAATACTCTAAGATCTCAATATCACTATACCACAAACAAAGGATCAATACCATCCTCAAACATTGCCAGTTTGTCTCAAAATTACTATCAAACTTCCACTCGGGAGTATGACAACTTAAACCATTATGGGTACCTCAATTTAAATTCAATGGGAGCTTAAGACACAAGATAATCCAACATTTAACTACGGATGTGGTGCTGAATAATATGTAGATTTAAAACAACTCTAGTCCAGAGAAAAGGAAGAATGCTAACCTATCATACCCGGTTAGACCTCAAATCAACCATTCTTATATATCAACTAGAGTAGTATACCGACCACTCCATAACCTCATACACATACCAATGCTCAAGGGCCTACCTGGCCGTTACTACATACGTGTCTAAGTCCAATAAAGATTTATAATTGTCCCTCCAAATAACTTAAAACTCACGGTCAAAACTACGTCTCTAAGCCAATCTCCTAGCCCAAGGAAACATGTTTATCGTAACTTTCCATTTAATCCCGAATCAAGGGGAAAAAATTCGTCAATCTGACCTTTTTCTATTTAGTTTTACTTAACCAGCTCAAATATATGTCAATCGTGGCTCCACTAATCCATGGTTTTAACATTGTTACATTTCTTTTCTTCTAAATTTTAAAATCTTTAAGTTTTATTCACATTGAGATAATTTTTACCATTTTTAATGAATTTACAAATACCATCTACTCAATAACATAAAATATCAACAGTATAAAAGATCAATACGTGATCATATAAATGAATGAAAGCTCAATGTGAATGTTATGCAATGCCAATGCCAACAACACCCTATCTAAAATGGGACAACCGGGTATAATGTCGCCAAAGTAACACAACCACGAGGATTATATCGACTAGTGAAAAACATACCGTGCTCGGATCACATCCTCTCACGCCTCCCTGTTCCCGGATTACTAGTCCGCCGGTAGCGAGCACACTGCCTGGCCAGTTGTTGCGACGACCCGAAAGACTCACAAAAATGGTATATGAATGAGACATGAAATCACACCAATGCAATATCAATGTTCATGGTGTATGAAATATGTATATCATGCCTCAACAGTAAATCAATAATCGAAATATATAACATTATCAATTGACAAATATATGTCTCACAATCCGTTTTTACATAACCAATCTACAATACATAATCATTTTCATTTTTAAAAACATACTTTATAATTCAATTATAGCAGCAAATCACGTCAATTTATCTCAAGATCGTCCCGTTTCTCAATTTCCTGATATTAATAAATTCTTATAAGTCCACATGCTTTTCATTTAATTTTCAGCAATTTTTTTCAAATTTCTCCACCCCAGGGACAATTTAATTCGCAATATAACTTCATTATATTTTACGAAAAAAATAAACTAAAAAGGGAACTAAAATCGTATCTAAATTTTAACGTCCCTCGTTCTCGTGAATCCCCTAACTTATTTTTAATTTCAACAAAATATAATTAATAGGGGAAAAATCAATTAACCGGATCTACGTCCACATACACCTTCTAATTTAATTTCTCCAAAGTATTTCTATTTCCGCCAATCATCTAATCTAACTATGGGTATTTTATAAATCTTATAAAATTTCTAGATTTCCATCTATCACTAAAAATTTAATTAAACGTTTTTATTTACCCATAAACATGCAACGAAGATGTATTAACGTTTTCTACGCACTATTAGTGAGTGTCAGATATGGATATATATAAGAATATATATATATATGTAAATTCCCACCTATTTTAATTGCATACAAACAGTCCCGAACTATCCCGCTGTGAACAGTATCGGCGCCTGAATATAGAACCCGCCAACCAAAATCGCCCAAAAAATATTTCAAATATACCAAAACGTCCGCCTCGACGACCTATACGATATATACGAAGCCCATTAGCAATTGGTTAATAATTTTGAATAAATCTAATATAACCCAAACGAAAATTCGAACCTATAAATCAAATTTTTGGACAAACCGCTTAACGGAAAATTACAAAATTTTAGTATGTTGTACCTAACGTTGATACGAAGCATTCCTCAAAATTTCAGCCCAAAGCAACATCGGGAAGCCGACCAAATCGCCGGTCAAAGTTCCGGCCAAAACAGTCTCTATTGCACGTTGCCACTGCGCGCAAACCAGCGCCACCACGACGCCGCCACGGCCTCCTACGCGACGCCACGACGCCGCCATCGCCCTCTATCAAGCGACGCCATCACCACCAGGTCGGCATTGCCTACAACCACCAGACCCATGAAGCCTCACCAGATCGCCTATTTCTCAATCGCGATGCTCCCTCTACTCACGACCACCATCATGCCACCGCACGACACCAGAACCACCACCGTCGTCGTCATCTCCGGCGAAAACCAGATCAGGTCGCTCCTCTTTTGTGCGCGACCCTCTGCCTCTTTCCTGTCTTCTCTCTCTCTCTCTCTATCTCTCTCGCCAGCAATGATGGTGAAGAAGAGGGTGGTTGGCTTGCTGGAAAGAATGAGGAGATGGAGGCTGAGTCGCGTGAAGAAATGAAGAAGATATATGGAGTGGTTTGCACGTGAGGGGTTAGAGAAATGGAGAAGCTTCATGAATCTTTATCTCCAATAAGACAATAATACATATGCCTATATATATAATTGCATTTAAATACATTTATTAAATACCCACATATATATATATTTTCCCAATTAATAATATATACATACGAACAATAAATCCCGAAATGTACCGGGAACCCCCAAATAAAATCATACGAGCCCTAAAAATAAATGGGGCGCCCAATAATTACTATAACTAGTATAACTAGCTCGGGGTAGAAACCCGATCACCAAAACACCGGGCATGTACAAGACCCATCGAATAACTACAAATAACTAGGGCACGAAAAGAATCTAAAATAATAATGAAGTATAGCCACACCAACACATAGGAGCACTTAGAAACACGAAGAAATAAGCACACCAAACAAACAAAACATGTACATACAAACACAAAGTACGTCAGTTAAACAAGGCATGTACTAAACCAAATACGAAATAAAATTATAACTCCTCACGTCACCTAGCACATCCTAAGCCTGACAAGATGCTAAGTGATAACATCCCTACTATATCGCGTAAATACAAACAAAGAAAATGAGAAAGGAGAATACAAATACTCCTAAGCATGCCAGCTAAACAAGGCACATCAATCAAATGAAACACGTACTAATCCCATTACAAAGGGAAAACAAAACGTCGAACCCCTAACGCACTAAATGCCGAACTCGCACAATAGCGTCAGAGCCTTAAACATCGGACATACTAAGCATGTCGCCACCCAGTCGAAACACCAAATGTCGAGCGTCTAAACGAATCCACGTAATCGGCACTAAAGCCCACGTAAACCTCTAGCCACCTCCGAACACAAAACATCACGTTCAAGTAGCGTAATCACCAAAGAAATCCCACGAAGTCACCGAAGAGACAATTGCAGAGTTGTACTATTGAATCCAAAACTCACGTCAATGTTTCACCATGTCTGAAACACTACCGTCACGTCAAGTCAGGTAATCGCCAAAGAAATTCCACGAAATCATCGAGGAGAAATCGCAACGTCGTCCAGTTGAGTGCAGACGTAAACGCGAAAAATTTATACTTGAAACACCAAGGATAACCATGATGTCATGAACAAGTGACGTCACAACCGAAATTAAATCAAAAAATAATTCCAGGAAATTGGGAAAATAACATGGGGTGTTACACTGGCGTTGTCAGCCGCATCAGGGTTTGCTTCTCCCCTAGAGGCTAGAGTAGATTTTCCATGCCCTTCTAGATCTTCCTTCATCCGTCCTACAGACACATCCTAGTTCTGACGGGGAGGCGTAGCAGACGCAGCTGGAGGAAGCTACTCTATCCTTGCTAAACGCTCAAGGAGCTTAACATTTTGCCTCTGCAAGGCCTCGATCTGTTGTGTAAGTCGTTCGGTAGTTATCTCGTGCAATTCCGAGTTCATGGAGGTTAATGATTCACTGTACTCTTATGCTCGCATCTCTACCATTCTTGGTTGCTGGAATTTTCTCCCTTTTTCCCCAGCAATGTTGCCAAAGTGTATGTGCAAGAAAATTGTATTCCTTACAATACTCAAAAGAACTTGCCTTATTTGGGTATATCTTTCTATATTTATACATGTATGATGGGAATTTTGCCCATTAATAAAAAAGAACCGTACATGGGTTAGCTAATTTGTTTCTTACCCTAGATTAAAGCCACTTTTCATTTTTGTCCTTGCCTTTTCTTAATGAGCAAGTTAATGTCTTTAGTCCAAAACATCTAGTACCTGTTTGGGAGAGCTCTCTAGACCCTCCAAATGGGCTTCCAACTACCAGATGACCTTTTTCCGAAAAATTGTTTGTTTGGTGACATCTATGAAAAGGGCTTTAAAAAGAATCTGATGTTCTCAAAATTCTATTAGGTAGAAGCAACAAAAACCTATTTTTAGTATGGATTTCCCTAAATATCTGGGATATGAGTAAGTGGATGTCGCAAGATTACTAATTTCTCCTTATATTATAATTATATTGTCAGGATTAACCTTTATTTATTATTTAATTACAACCAGTCTTTTTATTTTAACATGATACTTTCAGTCTCTCATCCTCTTCCCTTACTCTTTTAGATCTCAAAAATTATTTTTTCGGTAGGTATTTTGGTGAATGTAAATGTTTTATGCGCAACCTAAGTGTTACCTTCACAAAAAGAACACCATTTTGATATCAACTTATGTTTTTCGGTACCACTGACTTGTTACGACATATTATCTTCAAAGCAATTTGAGTTTGCCATGGATTCCGGTGACCAATAATTTAGAAGTTTGACGTGAAAAAATTATATTTATTTACTTTTTTAGGCGCGTGTTCTGTTTGTTTTTCACTTCTCCTAAAATTGAAGATTTAGGAAATGGAGAGTCATAATATACATGATATTAAGGTATTGGTGTATAAATGTACGTTCTATTTGGATTTATTTTTGTGATTATAGTTGTTAGATATATATATGTGTGTGTGTGTGTTATAACTAGGGTTGTAAATGAGCCGAGCCAAGCCGAGTAGTGGCTTATTCGGGCTCGGCTCGAACATATCATAGGCATGTTTGAGCTCGAGCTGAGCTTCGACTAGTTTGTTTGAACTCGACTCGGCTCGAAGCTCATTTGTGATTTTTTTGTATCTTGAACTCGGTCATCCCCAACCCCCACTAGTTATATAAACATATATCTATATATATATACATACATATGTGTGCATATATATATATATATATATATATATAAATATAACATATGGTGAAACCATACACAGATACACACACATACTAGCTTTATACAAATTTAAATACCTAAAAAATAAAATATTAATCATCTAAAATATGTATATACATTAAAGAACTCGCTAATTAGCCACTTTATATCTTCTAATGAAGATGGATTGGCTTTAGTTGCTCCTGAATCTCACAAACTCTTCCATGGTTAATGAAATCAAAAGGATCAGTTCAAAGAATCAAGTTATTGCTATGGCAATGGCTAATCATTGTGATGCTAAGTGGTTCATCCTCTGGGAAGATAGGATGATACATGGTGAAATCAAGGGCTTCTATTGCCTCGTTGTGAAGATAGGAGCAAAAAGAATAGGGGGTTTTCAATTTTTATTTGAAAGAATATGGGTCTTCGATCATGAATGGGCTTGATTTTATTCTTAAATAGAAGTGGGTTTGGAAATGTGTTGGGCCTTTAACATGAGTTGTTCATAACTTCATATATATATAATTAATATAAATATATAGTATTATATATATATCGAATGTATTCGATATCAAATTGGAAAATGCTTAAAATAGACTGCCATCTGACAAAAATATGCTTAGCAGCTATATTTTTAACATCTTTTTTTAAAACATATTTGGAACTTTTGCAATCAACTCGAAGTAAAAATTTTTGATTTAAAATATCATCTTGGAATTTACTGATACATAGAACAATTGCAAGAATTTCTTGTTTAATAGTGCTATAATTATTTTGTGTTTTGTTTCATGCTCCAGAATGGTAACGAACAAGCTATTCTGGAGAAGTAGGAAAGAGTTTTTATTTTAAAATGCCTCTATAACCAATGTTGGAGGCATCGGTTTCAATGATTTTGAAAGAGTTGACTGAATGAATTCCTAAGCAAGGAAGAGTTTTGACATATTTTTTAATGTCCTAACTATAGTTGTATGAATATCAGTCCATGGAGGGGGGTTTGATTGTAAACGATCGAATAATGGTTTACATTGTTTTCTAAGATCTTTGTAAAATTCAGCAATGTAATTTAAATAACCAAGGAAACGTTGTAACTGGGTTTTATCAAGAATTTGGTCTGGGAATTTGCCTGCAAATTCTATGGAGCGACTGATTGGGTGGAATTGTCCTTGAGATATATCATAATCAAGAAATCTAACTTTGGTTTGAAAAAGTTTTATCTTAGAAGCAGAGATGACTAAACCATTGATTTTGATGGTGTGGAAGAAAGAATTAAGATGTTTCTAATGAGCTTCAATGCTATTGGAAAAGATAAGAACATCATCAATGTAGACTATGGAAAAATGACTGAAAGGATTAAAAATATCATTCATAATATTTTGGAATTCACTTGGGGCATTCTTAAGGCCAAAGGGCATGACATTCCATTCGTAATGGCCAAAAGGTGTAGTGAATGCAATTTTGTACTTATCTTTTTCTGTAATCTGAATTTGCCATAAGCCAGACTTAAGGTCAAATTTGGAGAAAATGGTTGCTTCCCCTAATCGATTAATTAAATATCTCTTATTAGGGATAGGATATCTTATCCATTCAAGGACTTGATTAAGAGGCTTGTAATTAATGACCAGACGTGGTACCCCTCGTTCTATTTCGGAATTTTTCTGGACATAAAATGTCATGCCCCAAATTCCTAGGACTCAGAAACCCGAGCCTAAGAGCTAAGGGAGTGAGTACGGAAGTAAAAATAAATGAGAACCAATGACCTTCAATCATCAAACACCTACAAAAGGGTAAAAATGCCCTGATACCATGCAGTTACGTCCCTAAAATCCCCGAAACTCTAATATAGAGAATCAGCGAATTTCCAAAAGGTGACGTTCGTCAAGCAACCACTAGAGTCAACAATAACAAGGAAACACATGGAATAACAATGAAGAATATACTCCATGCCCAAACCGAATACTATAAACTCAATAGTATCCTCTGATACCAACAGACACACTCCTAAATTCCTAAGACTCCCGAACAGGGACATCCAAGGAATCTAGGATGTGATCATTAATATGAGTGACCAACTAAGATATCATTAACCATCAAAACGTATGGATTAATGACAAAAATGGTATATTTCATACCCAAATGAATGATTAAACAAAGAAGTGTAATCTAACGAAAATCCGGCAGAGTTCCGTTTGTAAATGGAACATCTAGACACAAAACCACAACACAATAACCTGCCAATAACAGTTCGATAATAACAATGGCTTCCAAGCCCCACATTCACCAATCCTACTAGGGCCGAGGTAGTGGAAAGAAACCAAAACCCCTCCAAACCCTCTATAATCAACAGAGCCACAAATGCTCGAATAAGAATACAGAAATACACCTAGCTGTGCAGAATAGATACAATAACATCCTGAAATAATAAAAACAGAAAAACAAAGAATACACCAATAGGGATATGCCAACAGACTAGCTCCCAAAATAAATAAATGACAATCCCACCAAACATGGGTAAAGAAGCTGACAGAAGACAACTATCGTCCCCAAAACAGTCGTGCTGCATCCGTAACCGCATCACCCAATGCTACTCCCAAAACCTGTAACAAGGAAAATAAGAGAAAACTTTCGTTGCACTACATCCTGTCCATAGTCTTATATTTCCTGCAACCTGGCGTGGAATACATGGGGGCAAATGAAATTCCTCTGTGAGCAAATAAGCTCAGTGGGAAAAGATACTCTAACTGCCACATCCTCTGGCAGTTTAGGTAATGCTAAACTATCTAGCAAGATATATATAGCCCAACAAATCTCATCCACGCAAACCCAAGGCATGCGCTCATAAGCTACCGTAAACGAGTATATATATATATATGTATCGGGAATATATATATATATATATATATATATATATATATATATAATATACAACAAGAGTCTATAAGGTACAACTAAGACTCGTACTCTAAGTACCAACACAGGTAGTCTACACTACTCTTACCAACATACACTAGGTACACGACACCCAGGTCAAATCTAACAAATCCTCAAATGCTCACCACGCTAACCACAAACCCAATAGAGGGAAACACACTCACCTCTAATATCCACAGGAATCAAAATTCACAACCAGTACCAAGGAAGGCTCAAATCCCACTCCCCGAGAACACAGAAGGAAAAACACTCACATCCTTGCGTACTAACACAATCATCATCTATATATATATATATATATATATATAAGAAACATCATCCCATTTCTATAGAAAATCTATACCTCAAGGATAGAATCACCTCATCATATCACCATACCATAAATCACATCGACCTCATAATACTATCATCAATAGGGTCAATTACATCATTAACACTCTCACTGTAGGCGAGGAAAATCACTCAATCAATCACTAAGAGTACACGAACCCAACTCACAAGAACGACCACCTAAGGGTCCCCAAAACAAAGCAAAGGAAAAGAGTTCCCAATGTTAAACCAACAAATAACCGAGACAACAATGTCAAGGTTAAGAACACCACAAGTGAACAAGGAAAAAACACCACAAGTGAACAAGGAAACCAAAAGCGAATGGCCGAGAGTGAAAGTTATAAAAAAATGATGAATCCCAGGGATTCAATAGTTTTTAAGAAAAATGTTTTTAAAACTCAAACCAATCCATTCGGCATCCATGCCCCTAACGTAAGAAAAACTCATATCACCTAGGTGGTGACATCAACAACCAAGAAAAGTGAAAGACAATACTATATGTGTGCATTGAACAACACCAAGCCTCATACCCGAGACTTAAAATGAACCGAAGAAAAGGTGAAACAAGGAACCACCTTTCAACACACTATAGGTTGAGATTTTGAGAAAGAAGTCTCAAAATCTCAGAATCTCTAGACAAGTAATAAAATAGTTTTCTTTTAGAAAATCACATAGTAAAAATGACCGTCTTGCCCCCGGTCTCCGTCAGTTGCCATCACCGGCTTTTAGAAGTTAAAAACATTTTCAAGAAGATCCTAAGATTATTTTATAAAGTGTTAAAACTTTTAGTTGTTACGGGGGTAGGCGAAAACGGGTTTTTTCTTTTAAATACAAAGAGTTTATTTCAAAACTTAGAAAACACCGTTTTCGAAATGACAGCCAAATAAGAGTGAACACAACTCCACGGATTGCTATAATGTCCAAGAGGAAGAGATTAGGCACCACGACGTAACAAACGACTCAAGGAATGACATACAAGTCAAGGACTACGTACTAGCGTAGAAACACAGTACAAGGAATGCTTAGGGGAATGAACTAAGCACGAGAACAACGCTACAACACTACAGTACCCCAAGTACTTAATAAATTCCCTCAACCAAAACCTCTTCTCACACAATCAAATCTCAAGACACAGTTGGTAATCTATTCCTCAAAAAGTGAAAAACACCTAAAGGTTTATACAACAACCTCCACAATCTCATCACTCGCCTTCTCTAAGGCATGAAATCTTAATTGATACTAGAATCAATCCCTAACCTAAAATCTCCAAAGAGGTCACACAACTAACCACAATCATAAAATAATTAACCGCATTCTCTAAGGCATCAACTCAACATCAAGTCTACGGTCCACCGCTAGCCTCAACTAGCCACATAGCACTATACCAATATACTTAACATCCCTTAAGGGTACTAAGTATACAACCACGAGTATAAAGATATATGTTTCAGTTATACTTTAATAATTATAGTGTTTATTTCATGTTTTCACCTTAATTATTTTCAGTTGAGCATTTATAAAATATGAATTCAAATTCACACTTTTCATAATTAACATGCTCCAACATCATATATATACATATCAATGAAATCGCATAATGATATGCAATGCAACGTAACTCACAGTCCGCCTGTGATACGCACACAAAAACACACCCTCCCAAAGGGTAAACGGATCATTCTCCACCATTCCCCTGAGGCTGCAGGCTCACTAGGAAAGGTAGACTCATCGAACCGTCATTCCAAAGTGCTTTTGACACTTACACTTTTAATAGGAAGATGTGCACCACGACCCCAAGTCGAGCACATAGGCTTTGGACAATATGTCCTCCCCCTATCATCTGCGTTTCTTGGATTATTAGTTCCGTGGGAGCAAATAACACCCCCTGGCCAGTTGTTTCGACGATCCAAACACAAACGTCTACTCGTGCACCACGCACAAAGGAAGTAGACCACACCAATTTAATTTTTCTCTGCAAAAGGTGAAACCATGCACTACATGCACCAACACACATGTGCTCACATGACATGGTGTACAATAAAAATCATATCTCAACATAAATATGTCATGCATCATATTTATGAAATACCCACATGATAATACCAACATAAATCTCGAAATCTCTTTAATATGCTTTTAAAATATACAATAAAACATTTAAATCATGAGAAAATATATTCATTTACAATTCATGCTTAAACAACATATTTTCTTTAATTCTTTAGAAAATATTTTCAATTTCCCTTAGCATGCCTTTAAACAATTTAAATCAATTAATCCACGTATAATAAGGGAAACCTAGCATAACGTTTAAGTATTACGAATCTCTACTAACCCATTAAATTCTCAAGGGAATTTCTAAGCCACCTATTCCTATTCAATTAAAAATAGGAATTTATTTAGTTCGTAGGAAATAATTTTAATTAATTTCGCAAATTAATTTCTAAGTCCTACATCGCTTCTTAGCCAATTATAGATATTTAAATTAACAATTTAATATATCTATATTAAAATAAATAAGGGTTTGCACACCCCAAACTACGTCAACGATACAGAGTGAGAAATAAAATTTCCCACCTAATTTTACGTTTACCGAACAACCCGAAATAGCACAGTGTCGGCTCCCGAATATGGAGTCCGCCGACCAAGGTCGTCCGAAAAATATTTAGAATATGTCAAAATGTCCACATCGACAACCTATACAATATATACGAAGCCCATTAGCAATAGGTTAATTAATTTGGTTAAATCTAAAATAACTCAAACGAAAACTATAATCTATAAAAGTGATTTTCGGGCAAACCGTCCAACGTAAAAATACGAAATTAAAGTATGATGAATAATACGTAGATACGAAGCTACTCACCAAAAATCGGCCCAAACCGATCACCGGAAGTCACCGAACCGTCCGCTTGAAGCTTCAGCCGAATCGGTCAGCCACGCCACTGCTGTGCGTCGCCACTGCGCGACCCAGCTGCGCCACCCTCCGCCGTCGACGACTCCTTCATGACGCCACCATGCCGTCACCGACCCTCACCGCTGGTCACTGTCGTCCTTGCTCCAGCCGCAGCTGCTGCTGCGGCGAACCATCGCCTAGTCGTTCCTCTCTCTCAGCTGACTCCCACTCTCCACGACCTTTCACTCTCTCTCTCTCTCTCTCTCTCGCCGGAGACCATGGTTAAGATGAAGGTGAGGAGTTGTGGCTGTCATTCGTCAAAGAGAAGGAAGAATATGGAGCAGATCTGTACACGTATATGCATATATATATGCTATATTGCGAAATGGCCCACTTAATATCCATAACTACAATTTAACCCCGAAACTATATATATATAATTAAACATATATATATACAATAAATCTCAAAAAATACCGGGAGCCTCCAAATAATATCGCGTCAACCCGTAAGTCCACAAGACGCCGAATAACTAAAATAGTCTGAAATAACTGCACCGGGGTAGGAACTCAAACGTCGGAACACCTAACAATCCTGATCATTTAAAACGTGTAGTCGCTCTGTCGAAGTACTAAACGTCAAATGTCGAAACGATACCGCGTAGTCGATAACAATAATTCACAAACTCGTCAAAGAGAAACCATAAAGTCATCCAGTCGACTTTAAAACTAAACGCGAAATATTTACACACGAAATACCAAGGATAACATGAACGTCATGAACAAGTGACGTCATTACCGAAATTAAATATGAATTAATTTCAGGAAAAAGGAAAATAACACAGGGTGTTACATAAAAAGTTGAGCAAGACCAATGTGATTTCCTGTGACGTATGATTTTCTTTTGAAGAAGGTCATGGATTTCTTTTTTCCAAAATTCTAAAATTTCAACATTCATTTGAATTGGTCGGGCTTTAGTTGAAATATTTTTATTAGTGAAGGACTTTATGTAAGGAAGACTAACAATATGTTGTTTCCTATGCCAAAAAGCATTGGGTAGTTCCGAATATATTTATTGAATAAGTTTATTTTCATATTGTTTTATCTGATTTTGAAGGGTAAGGTTTCTTAATTATGTTTCTGTTCGTTTGTGAATTACTTCTTCTTTTAATGAATTTAAATGTTGTTCTTTATGATGGAGAATGTAAATATTTTTACAGATTGAAAAATCAATGATGCTTTCGAGTTTTTTACTATAAGATTTTTGCAAAAAAGGAAAAGTAATATTTTGACCAAAATATGTTGTAGAGGGACCATCATTATTTATGGTAAATGGGTAAAGAAGATATAAAAATGGAAGTCCAAGGATGACTGTATCAATCATGTTTTTTACTAGGACAAATGTAGTTTTGAAACAGACATTATCTTGATAAATATGAGCTTTGGATAATTCATACTTGATTTTCATTGCACTACCATTAGCAGAGCTGAGTTGCTCATTTGTTTTTTCATAGTATTTGCTAGGAATCAGGCCTTCTAGGATACAGTTAAGATCATCTCCAGAGTCAACTAGAGCAATGAGGTTCGGTTAATTAGATTCAAACCATTGGTTTCCTCCTCATTACTTTGAAAAGGATTTGTGTTGTCATCATCTTCATTACTCTTAGAGGAAGAGGAATCAGAAACTGAAAATTAGTGTGAAGTTTTAACTAGATCTTTGAGTTGGGTGTGAAAGAGGGTTTTTATATCTTGATTTTCATTTTTCAGAGTTTTGATTTCTTGTTTAACTATGTTGACTTCTGCTTGGAGGCCTTGTATAGTGACTTCTTTTTTAGGAGTAAAACGTTCTAGAGTTTTGTGAACACTAAAATTTGGTTTGTTTATTGTAAGGGATTGAGTATCTTTGTTTATGGTGAGTAATTTAGTAAGCTTTTGAAGATAAGAATTTTTTAAATCTGGGTTTTCAACTTTACTTATGAGGTCAAGAAGAAGATGTTGTTGTTCTTCTGCCTTGGTGAGAACATTAAGGGTTTTATGTTGATGTCGATTTAGTATATTGATCGTTTTTGTACAACAACTATCTTTGCACCCAAATCTAATATCAGGTGAACTGGGATAGGAGGCAGAAGATTCAGAAGAGGAACTAGATTCAATTTCAGTATCACTGTCACTTGTGTTTTTTAACTCAAGAATTGTGTAAATTTGTTGTTTAGTTTCATCAGGGATTTCTAGCTGATTAATTTTGTTTTTTACAAGACAATTTCTTGCGTAATGACCTTTCTTACTACACTTATAACATATAACTTTATTTAAATCAATTTTATTGTTCTTCTCAAAAGGTTTTGTTTGTTTATCTACGAAACATGGTATCAGAGCCAAAAGGTTTCATTGATTTATCGAGTAATCTGCTCAGATATGTTAATCTATAGTCATTTATATGTTCTTTTATATTGTTCTTTATCTTTTCTTTCTCTGCTTGTTGGTGCCACCTCCCCATAAACCGTAAAACCAAACATTAAGTCCCTTGGTGAGCTTATAGGCGTTTTAGGGCATGAGCAGTGATGTCGTTGGGATAAGGTATGTGTTATGAAATGCAACAAACATTGAGAACAAGATATGCACAAATATAATGCTCAGATAATAGACAAATAGATTAATCATGAGTCGTTTATTTAGATCTTCCTCCTCTCGACCTAGTCGATCAAATCTACCTTCCATTCCAGATAGTAATGACATAATTAATGAAGAAGAACACACTTACACAGATCTTGAAAGTCACAATGATTGGAATATCCCAAGGGTACCCACAAATCAAATTTACAAAACCAGTTTCATTAAGTCAACCTTTTTTTACAGAATATATAGTCAAAATTGTTGAACAAGTATATGCTATAAATAAAGAACACGAAAAATGCCAATTATTTTCTCTAAAAACTATAAAACAACATCGCGAAAGAGGATTCAATTTTATCAATATTGGTCTTGTACAAGTTGCAGTTGATCCATTAACTATTTTAGGATAAAATGCATCGATTCTTCTCTGTCTAAGAGATGCTAGGTTCCTCGACTATAATCAAAGCTTAATTAGTGTCATTGAAACCAGCCTATGTAATGGTCCGGTTTACTTTGATTTCTTCCCTAATTTCAAGTTAAGCCTAAGTGACCCTCACATACTAAAAGCTTTAACATTAAAATCAAAACTTCAGGATATGCTATGTTTGCAGGTGCCCAGACTCTAAGTTTAATTTATAGAATTTACTAAAAGACTATGAAAACCAATTTAAATGTTCATGCTCTAGTCAAAAGTCCTAAATATCAAACTTTATTAACTCAAAGCAGTACTTCTAATGCAAATATTCGAATACCAAAAACGATTGCCTGGAAAAATGTTTCCCTCCCAAATGAATGGTTACTTGAAAATGAAAATCACCCAACCAAAATCGAAAATGATGTCCGAAATCTTGAACATGTGCAACAATTCCTAGATGGAACTATTAAATTAATATTTGATAGATCTAGACACAGTTGCTCTTCTGTTAGTTCAAACTCTAAAATGTTCACCCCCCCTACCAATTAAAGAAAATACTACTAACCATGATACATAATTTGTAGAATCTCTAGTCCACCGATCCAGACGTGATCATAGATTAAAAGAAATTTAAAAGGATGAACAAGTATCTACTCCATCTTATGTCCCAAACATAGAGACTGAAGATTCAATCTCTAACCATTCTCCTACACAAACTGATTTTGAGACTGACACTGTTAATCCACAACTATGTGTTTTAAGTAAATTATTTTCCTATGACCTTCTAAAGTTAGAAGTTGAAGCCAAGTCCAAAGAAAATAAAGCAAAACGAAAAATATATAGAAGAAGTTATACACATGAGGAGAGAACAAAAACTACAAAAAATGGCAAAAATTCATGATAACAAACCAATTGGAAATTAGTTTCTTTGATTATCTTGAGAATTACTACAAAAAAATTAATGTTCTTACAAAACATAAATGGACAAAACATGATAAAACAATTGTTTCTTCTAGTCGCCCTCCTTTAGAAAACCTAATTGTTAACCACCTTGGAACCGAAATCCCAGCTTCCCCTTTTAAGGTTGTCACATCCGCAATCGATCATAATATTAAAAAAATTATTGAATAAAACAATTTCACCAATCAATATTTAAGTACGCTAGGTTCTCAATTGGACAAAATAGAATCCAAACTTGACGCTTCCACCCTTGTGACCAAAACTATTGATCCCCCTCTAATCAAGCTTCCTACAAAACGTCAAGGATTACCTAACAAACCAAGCACAAGTGACTCCTCTATCCAAATTGATAAATTGTTAAAAGCCTTAGAATCACAAATAATCAAAGACGAAAAATCCCTCACAGTTCTCAACTTTGATTCTCATAACAATACTGATAACTCTGAAACCTCATCTGAAGAAGACACAGAGGATATACGCAAGTTAGAAAATGCCTTTGAAATCAATAGGATCACACATCGACCAATTAACCCTATCAGTATTACAAAAAATTGGTATCCCCAACCTACTCCTGTCGATATTCAATATGAAGAAAGAATCTTCCAAAACCAATATTCTGTGTCATCTAAAACAATTTATGAATGGAATAATGATGGACTCTCTGAACAATAAATTTTAAACAAATTAAACCACCTTTCTATGACAGCCAATAGTTACCTCACACATCACAATATGCCTCAACCTGATATTGTAGAATTACTAGCCTCTGGCTTTTCTGGCATGTTAAGAAATTGGTGGGATAAACATCTTACCCAATAAGCAAGAGATAATATAACACATGCAGTCCAAAAAATAGAAGATGGAACCCTTATGTTTAATGAAGAAATTGGCATCGGACTCCCTGATGGAGTCAATACATTAATTTACACAATTATAGATCATTTCATTGGCAGACCAAGTGACATTACTTCTAGAATTCATGATCAACTTAGTAACCTTAGATGTCATACATTAAGTGATTTTAGATGGTACAAAGATACTTTCTTATCACGTGTTATGTTACGAGAAGATAGTAATAAACCATTTTGGAAAGAAAAATTTATTAATGGATTGCCCAGCATTTTCTCTCATAAAATACGCACAGAACTAAGTAACACAACTGGTGTTATCTAATATGACAGTCTAAGCTACGGTAATATTATTAGTCTAATCCAGAAAGTAGGACTCAAAATGTGTATAGATATGAAAATTAATAATCAACTTAGTAAAGATAAAAGGAAGGCTAAATATGAAATGGGCACATTCTGTGAACAATATGGATTACCCCCAATTGCACCATCTCGGAAAACAAAGAAATCTAAACAAACAAAATCTTTCCCAAAACATTATACTCGCTCTTATAAAAGATATAATAAAAAATTCCAACAGGTGCGTTTGGATGTGGGTGTTTCCGTTTTTGTTCTTGTTTTTTCCACTGTTCACGGGAACAAAAATGCGTTTGGGAGCCTTTGATGGTTTTTGTTTTCGTGAACAGTAAAAAAAACGTTTTCTCACCCTTAGTTCAAAATTTGAGAACACCAAAATTGTATTTTTTTGTTTTCGACACTATTTGTTCTCAGCTAAAAAAAAATTAATTGTTGCAAATTCCCTAACCGTCATCTTCAACCTCCAAACCCTAACCTCCATCTTACACCTCCAAACCCTAACCACTAAAATTTTTTTTTTTCCCGAAAATTTTTTAGACAAAATTTCCAACCAAACGTGTTTTTGTTTCCGGATTACCCTTAGGACAAGAACAAGAAAATGTTTTGTTCTCAAGAGATAAAAAACAAAAACGAAAACATTAGTTTCCAAACGCACCCAACATAATGAATTCTATGATAAACAAAAGTTTAAAAAGAACGAAAAATATACGAGAAAAACAAAACCTTTTGAGAAGAACAATAAAATTGATCTAAATAAAGTTACATGTTATAAGTGTAATAAGAAAGGTCATTACGCAAGAAATTGTCCTCTAAAAACAAAATTAATCAGCTAGAAATCCCTGATGAAACTAAACAACAAATTTACACAATTCTTGAGTTAAAAAATACAAGTGACAGTGATACTGAAATTGAATCTAGTTCCTCTTCTGAATCTTCTGTCTCCTGTCCCAGTTCACCTGATATTAGTTTTGGGTGCAATGATAGTTGTTGTACAAAAACAGTCAATATGTTGAATCGACACCAACATAAGACCTTTAATGTTCTCACCAAGGTAGAAGAACAACATCTTCTTATAGACCTCATAAGTAAAGTTGAAGACCCGGATTTAAAAAATTCTTATCTTCAAAAGCTTACTAAATTACTCACCATAAACAAAGATACTCAACCCCCTACAATAAACAAACCAAATTTTAGTCTTCATAAAACTCTTTAACGTTTTACTCCTAAAAAAGAGGTTAGTATACAAGACCTCCAAGCAGAGATCAACATAGTTAAACAAGAAATCAAAACTCTGAAAAATGAAAATCAAGATATAAAAACCCTTTTTCACACCCAACTCAAAGATCTAGTTAAAACTTCACACCAATTTTCAGTTTCTGATTCCTTTTCCTCTGACAGTAATGAAGATGATGACAACACAAATCCTTTTCAAAGTAATGAGGAGGAAACCAATGGTTTGAATCTGATTAACCGAACCTCATTTAAAAAATGGAAAATAAAAGTCACTGCTCTAGTTGACTCTGGAGCTGATCTTAACTGTCATTGCTCTAGTTGACTCTGGAGCTGATCTTAACTGTATACAAGAAGGCCTGATTCCTAACAAATACTATGAAAAAACAAATGAGAAACTCAGTTCTGCTAATGGTAGTGCAATGAAAATCAAGAATGAATTATCCAAAGCTCATATTTATCAAGATAATGTCTGTTTCAAAACTACATTTATCCTAGTAAAAAATATGACTGATACAGTCATCCTTGGCCTTCCATTTTTATATCTTCTTTACCCATTTACCATAAATAATGATGGTCTCTCTACAACATATTTTGGTCAAAATATTACTTTTCCTTTTTTGCAAAAATCTTCTAGTAAAAATCTCGAAAGCATCATTGATTTTTCAGTCTCTAAAAATATTTACATTCTCCATCATAAAAAACAAAATTTAAATTCTTTAAAAGAAGAAGTAATTCACAAAAGAACAGAAACACAATTAAGAAACCCTACCCTTCAAAATCAGATAAAACAATATGAAAATAAACTTATTCAAGAAATATGTTTGGAATTACCCAATGCTTTTTGGTATAGGAAACAACATATTGTTAGTCTTCCTTACATAAAGTCCTTCACTAATAAAAATATTCAACCTAAAGCCCGACCAATTCAAATGAATGTTGTAGTTTTAGAATTTTGTAAAAAAGAAATACATGACCTTCTTCAAAAGAAAATCATACGTCACAGGAAATCACATTGGTCTTGCTCAACTTTTTATGTCCAGAAAAATTCCGAAATAGAACGAGGGGTACCACGTCTGGTCATTAATTACAAGCCTCTTAATCAAGTCCTTGAATGGATAAGATATCCTATCCCTAATAAGAGATATTTAATTAATCGATTAGGGGAAGCAACCATTTTCTCCAAATTTGACCTTAAGTCTGGCTTATGGCAAATTCAGATTACAAAAAAAGATAAGTACAAAATTGCATTCACTACACCTTTTGGCCATTACGAATGGAATGTCATGCCCTTTGGCCTTAAGAATGCCCCAAGTGAATTCCAAAATATTATGAATGATATTTTTAACCCTTTCAGTCATTTTTCCATAGTCTACATTGATGATGTTCTTATCTTTTCCAATAGCATTGAAGCTCATTAGAAACATCTTAATTCTTTCTTCCACACCATCAAAATCAATGGTTTAGTCATCTCTGCTTCTAAGATAAAACTTTTTCAAACCAAAGTTAGATTTCTTGATTATGATATATCTCAAGGACAATTCCACCCAATCAGTCGCTCCATAGAATTTGCAGGCAAATTCTCAGACCAAATTCTTGATAAAACCCAGTTACAACGTTTCCTTGGTTTTTTAAATTACATTGCTGAATTTTACAAAGATCTTAGAAAACAATGTAAACCATTATTCGATCGTTTACAGTCAAACCCCCCTCCATGGACTGATATTCATACAGCTATAGTTAGGGACATTAAAAAATATGTCAAAACTCTTCCTTGCTTAGGAATTCATTCAGTCAACTCTTTCAAAATCATTGAAACCGATGCCTCCAACATTGGTTATGGAGGCATTTTAAAACAAAAACTCTCCCCTACTTCTCCATAACAACTTGTTCGTTACCATTCTGGAGCATGGAACAAAACACAAAGTAATTATAGCACTATTAAACAAGAAATTCTTGCAATTGTTCTATGTATTAGTAAATTCCAAGATGATATTTTAAATCAAAAATTTTTACTTCGAGTTGATTGCAAAAGTGCCAAATATGTTTTAGAAAAAGATGTCAAAATTATAGCTGCTAAGCATATTTTTTCCAGATGGCAGTCTATTTTGAGCATTTTCCAATTTGATATCGAATACATTCGTGGATGTGACAATTCAATCCCATATTTTCTTACTAGAGAATTTTTGTAGAACCCTGATGGCAAACAGACAACCACAACCACGTCCCAGAGGAGGGATCCCTCCGGTCAGACCTTCTCCCCTAGTAAAAACTGAACCCTCTACTTCTCTCGCTTTAGTAAACAAGTTCACAAGCTTAGGGACTCCCTTAGGTCCTCGTCCTACCTTTAGTTCAGCTCTAACAACTCCACATGATCCTTTCACCATCCATGCCCCAGTCACAAGTACTCCACCTCTCCTCAGATACAACCCTCCAGGAAGATCAGAATATCTTCAAAAAACTTACCATACCCTTTTTTACATCGAACCTCATTTTTCTCACACAAATGATCCAATTGCCCTAGTAAAACAGTTTTTCCCCCCAAATTCTCATTGGATACCACACACCCCTAGTCACAACTTGCAATATTACAGAGATATCATTTACCAAACCAATTTTGTCTTCATCAAACCTGTCCCTGATCGCAATGATCCAACCAAAGTCATTTACCACTCCTTGTACATTTTGAGAGTTGTCTCCCTCAAAGAGTAGGGAAAACATCCCTCTGAGCCCAAAAAGTTAGATAACTCACTCTCATTCACCTACTATGACTACATTGATACCTGGTTCAAAATTTTCCTTTTTCAAACTGAAACTTTTAGTCATTCTTGGTTCGTAAATTTTGATAGTAAATTTAACAGTCAACTCCCTTCTTAGTTTATTAAGTGGTGGAATGACCATGACCCAGACGACGATGTGATCCATGAAATCCTCTGGGAACAAATCAACTATTTTGAAACTAAGTTCAAAATCTCTTCCTATGATCATCAATTCCCCCTACTACTCATTTTTGCCAAAAAAATACAAAATCCCTTGGATCTTCAAATGACATTACAACATTAAAGGTGATATTGACATAGTATGTAGAGTTAATTATACTAAATGGTGGGATCCTTTCAAAATCGAAAGAATCATTCAACAAGTCCAACTGGAATTCCCAAAAGAAGTTTCTCAGCCACTCAAGGCTAGCCCAGTCACACAAGTCATTGAAACAGCACAATCAAGTTCCTCTACAGAAATCGCAGTCAAGAAATCAGCCTCCAAGAAGTAAACTTCCAAAGCTAAGCTCAAAGAGAAAATGGAAAAGCTCCTTGCCCAAATAGAAGGAGATTCAAACAGTGATGAAGAAAATAAATCGTCTACAAAATCCAAATACAGGTCATTCTAGGATGCCCAAGATCCCTTTGATCTGTCAAAAAATTAAAAGGAAGGACACAGTCAAGCTCAAGTCAAAAGATACAAAAAAGGCACAAAAAGACAAGAATAGTGAATAGTGACTTTTTGCTACAGTAAACCGTCGGCACAAAAAACAAATACAGTGCTCAACAGTACCGACAGACTACTATTACAAACAGTAAAATGACACAATTCTCTGCCCCAAAATTCAAAAAGACTACAGTGAAAGGCAACAGTTCTCTGCCCCGAAAGTCAAAAAGTCAACATTGCAAAACCTACAGTACACTTTGTTATATCCTCTATATAAGGAATCAAATGTAATGGTTTTAAAGCAGGTTTTAGTTTCCCAATTTTCTTTCTACTTTGTAATCCTTATCTCTTTCTCTTCTCTTCTGAAAGCATACTAAGTCTCCGAACCCAGATGGATTATCATACATCCACTTGTAAGTTCGTCTATCATAGTCAAATGTATTTTTGAATCGTAATAATATTCAGTTAAGATTTTCAGTCAATTGCTTACTTTGTCTTAAATTCTTCTATAATTAAAACTGAAGAGAGTTATGGTGTATGACAGACTTTGAGTCTCGCTCTGCCTAGACCACTTCAATTTATTAAATTGCTTGGACGGTTGTGTCCTATATACTTATACTACTATTATTAAACTACCTACATACTTATATAAACTGCTTGGACGGTTGTGTCCTATATACTAATATATTTACTGTTTACTTATATATTATGCAATTGCTTGTATTTCTCTGATTTAAATCTATATTTACACTGTGATCTGTTCCTGCTCAATTCAATTCAAATAATCTGCTTCCGTTTATGTTCCTGCTCAAAAGGTTTAATTATAGAAGAATTTAAGACAAAAGAAGTAGATTAACTGAAAATCTTAACTGAATGTGACTTTTATAAATATATAGTATTATATATATATTTATAAAATATTAGAGTATTTAAATGAGTTTATTCACGAACAAACGAGCCGAACTTAGGTATGTTTAAGATTGTCTCGTTTAATAAACGAGCCTAAATTTTTTTGTTTGAGCTTGGTTCGTTTATTAAATAAACAAACACAAACCGAGCTCGAGTAATTTAACAAGTGCTCTGTTAATTTACAGCCCCTAGTTATAACATGGTACTCTAAGGAATGCTTTTAATAGCAATATGTAAGGATAAAATGGTCACTTCAAAAGTAATAAATTATATGAGTAAATAATTTTAATTCAAAAGACTTTAAATTTTTTATCATCCAAACATATTTTGTAATCTAAATAAATTTTTTATCATCCAAACATATTTTGTAATCTAAATTTTGTTTATACAAGTTCTTCTCTAAAGACCCTTCTTAATAAAAGTACTTTTAGGATAAAAAAATTATGCTAAACATTACCCTAATGTATGACTTATAGCTCTTCGGGCTTGCCATAGGAAGGCGAGTGTATTTTCGAAGGCTCTCCTTGGTGATTTAGGTCCTGTTTAATACGTGCTTCTATTTGGTGTTTTTTTGTTTGGTAGTGTAGCACTTTAAGAAGCAAAAATACGTTTGACAAGTTTTACCTTGTTTTGAACAGTAAAAAACACTTCAAAAAAATGTACAAATTTTGCAAGCAAAAAAAAATATTTTTTTCTTTCTTTCTGCACTGTGCACTCAATATATATATATGTATATATCTACAGCCCCAAAACCACCATCATCACCACCACCACTGCCTCCTACCACCACCACTATCACTTCCCTTTGCCCCCAAACACCACATATATATATATATATACAACAAAAGCATAAATATGTTTACGTTTTAGATTCGCAACACTTCATAAACACAAACTTATATGTACTTCTGCTTTTTAAATTTCACAACACAAAACACAAATACGAACCAAACATGCCCTTTAACTGGAGGGTGATGGTTGGATGTTCTCTGAGCCTTTTACAAGTATTGGCCCTTTGATATTAGGATTTATAGACCCTGTTTGGTTTTTGTTTGTGTTTGTTACTGTAGAATTTAGAGAAACACAAATACTTGTATGTGTTTGTGGAATGTTGAAGTCTAACACATAAACATATTTGATATTGATGTTTTTGCTGTAAATATATATATACATATACATATATATATACATATATATGTGGTATTTTGGGGCAAACGGAAGTGGTGGTGGTGGTGTTCTCTGGGCGTGGTGTAAATATATATATATATATATATATATATTGAGTGAATAGTAAAAAAATAAAAATAAAACACATTTTTGTTGTTTGCAAAAAGGATAAAAAAACACAAACGTTTTTTGCTATTCAAAATAAAACATGGGAGCCCTACATGTTTTTGTTTGGAAAACAGCTACAGTAATAAACAAAAAACAAAAAACACCAAACAAAAAAAACAAAAACCATACAGGGCATAGTGAATTTATTTTTGTCCCATACAAATATAAAAAGTAGGGTTATTCCCACCGACACCCCCTCAAAGAGACCATAATCCCACATGGACCCCCTCGATATTGAGTATTCCCACATGGATCCCCTCTGACAGACGGCCGTTAGGGTTATTGACGTTTTTATTGTGAAATTACTAATTTGCCCTTCGATATATATTTAAAAAAAGGGTGAATTGCAGTAGCACCCCCTAAAGTTTCACTTATTACATTAGGATAATATATAAAATATGAAATTACTCATATGCCCAAAATATATATATATTACGAAAATATATATATATTAGAAAAAATATATATCAAATTTGAAAAAATATATAAATTATAAAATTCAAAAATAATATATAAAATTTGAAAGAAATATTTAAAATTCAAAAAATTATATAAAATCTGAAAATGCAAAAAAAATATAAAATTAAAAAATATATATAAAATTTTGAAAAATTATATTAAAATCTGAAAATATATAAAAATTTAGAAAAAAATATATAAAAAGGGGAAAAATATATAGATTCAAAAAAATATTTAAATTTCAAAAAACATACCTAAATTATAAAGTTCAAAAATAATATATAAAATTTGAAAGAAATATTTAAAATTCAAAACAAATTGTATTAAATTTTCAAAATATATTTTAAAATTTGAAAAATATTATAAATTCGAAAATAAATATAATATTAAAAATATATATAAATTTCGAAATTATTTTGTTTTTCAAAAAAACATATTAAATTTTGAAAATAAATATAAAAATCGCAAAAAACATAAAAATTTAAAACTATATATTAAATTTCGAAAAAAATTATAAAATCGAAAATAAATATAAAATAAAATATATATATAAATTTTGAATTTTTTTAAAAAAACATATTAAATTCAAGACAAATATATAAAATTAAAAAAAAAACCATATAAAATTCAAATAATATATATTAAATTTCGAAAATAATTATAAAATTCGAAAAAAACATAAAAAATTATAAAATTTGAAAATAAATATAAAATTCAAAATATATATATATTAAATTTCGAAAAAAAAAACTAAATTCGAAAATAAATATAAAATTAAAAAAATATTTAAATTTTATTTAAGTCTCTCTCTCTCTCTCTCTCACATACACACACACAGACACACACACACACACACACCCCTCCCTCCTTTTCTCTGCACACAGCGCACACACACATATATATATATATACACACACATATATATATATATAGATCTATACATATATATATACACACACATATATATACGGATATATATATGTATATACGGGTATATACGGATATATATATATATATACGGGTATATATATAACAGCTATATATATATATATATACGGGTATATATAGCAGAATATATATATATATATATGTATATGTGGGTATGCAATATATATAATTCCAATCTTCATTCTCTCTCCCAATTTCCCACTTCCAATCTCTCTATATATATAAATTAGGGTTAGGGTTTTGAGATACCCAAATTGAAGAAGAAGAAGGATATGTAGGTCATTTTATATCATTTTGAGGGCAAAATAGACAATTCACAGGGTGGTTAACGACAGAATTTAACGGCGTGGAGACGGAGGGGGTTTTTGTGGGACAAAATTCAATTTTGAAGGGGTCTGATTGGGAATAGTAAATATCGAGAGGGTCTATGTGGGATTAGGGTATCTTTGAGGGGGTGTCAGTGGTATTTACCCTAAAAAGTATTATTGATTTATCACACTTTCAAAGTCATTAAATCTCGGACTATTAAAACGCAAAATGATCAAAGTGTAACGTAGTCGGTCTAGCCGAATATATGAGGCTCTGGAGAGAGTGAACAGCAAGAGAGAGAGAGAGAGATAATGTTGATAACGGTCAGAGAGGTGGCTTCTTCTTCGTCTTCCCTCCTTTGCTTGAACCTCTCTCTGTCTCCCAAACCCTCTCAAAAGCTTCGGAACCCAATTTGCAGAGGCAGCCTTTCTGTGCACAGCGAACCCGCCACTGCCTCATCATGGGACCTCTCTCTCCACTCCAACAACAACAACAACAGGTACCATTCATTTTCTCTACTTTTTTTCTTCCAATTGGACTTCTGGGTTTTTCTTCCAACTGGCTATTTTTTCTTCCCTTTTATTATAATTGTTATTCCTTACGTCCTATTGGACTTATTTTACAAATTTATGTAACCCCCATTTTTCTTTTTTGGGTTTTTGCAACACAATATTGATCTTGAATAATTGGGCATGTAAACGTGTATTGCTGTATATGTGTGTGTGTATATATATATATATATATATATATATAAATGGTTGGGAGTTTTATATCTGAATGACTATATGTATACACAAGCTTAAATTTCTGTCTAATGACATTAAAAGTATATACTGAGGGGAACTGTAGCTTTCTTCTTAAGCTTGCTTCCTAACAATGTTGTTCCTTATCATATGAAATCCCAAAGTGAAAGGAAGAGTAGAGATAGTGAAGTGAATGATAGGAAAGAAATTTTCCATCATCTATTTTGTTTAGCATGAAATTTTTACAACGAAATTATGAAGAATTACGATTTTATGGTTTGAATAGCATGGAAGGTACCATAATCGGTAGGGCGCTATTATTAGTCATTTAGTCCAGAACAATTTCTCAAGAAATCAAAATTCGTGTGTTTTTTTGTAGGAAATATTTTATGGGAAACTTTGGTGGTTTTGGAAAAGTCATCTTTTCTAAAGCAATTTATTTTCCTGCTAACCAAACTTATAAAGTGTTAAAAAAAGATTCAGTTTACATCTAACCAAATGGAGTCTTTAAAATTTCTCAGCTTGTTTTCGTCCCGCTCACAATATTCTTTGTGCATGAGACTTTTCCCATTTAGGAAGAAGGAAAAGGACTGGAAGTAATTAAAGTCTAGTACTAGCCACTGCTTGGTGCAGTGGATGAGTTTGAACTGCCGAGTATGTGAAGACTGGTTTTAGTATTAAAACAGTCACTTTGTGTACGTAATGCAATAGCTTATTATTACCAGTTCTACCCTCCAAGCATCCTTGATTATTGGGGACCAAACCTTGCCTTTTACTTACATGTACATGTTATTTGGCAGGATGAAATTGAGTTTAAAACTGGGATAAACATTATATAGAATAGTAAAGAACTGAACTTCGGATTACTATTTTATCAAGATGATCGTGGTGCATCATGATAAAAATATGTGCATGTAAATATATGGGCGCATTGCATCACCTACTTTTCCTAGTGAAAGGCAAGCCAGAGTGCTTATCAACTAACAAGTACAAATATTACAACCTAGATGATATTTAGGATATCTTATCTGCAGTTTCAGCTGAAGTGGAGTGTCAAATCGATAGATGGATGGTTGCAACCTAGGTTCTAGTATCTTTTTTCATATTGGTTTTAGTGCTATGAATTTCCCGGTGGCTGAGAATTGTATCTAGGCATGAAATATACATATGGATTTCTTTTTTGGTCCCTAAATTAAAATTCACACACCTGTTTGCTCCTCTAGGGGCTTGAACTTGAACCATCAGCCTTCCTCTTTGGAAGGTTAACAAGTACCGCTAGGATACAACCTTGATGGTCTAATCATTATATGTCTATTAACTTGTATACGACTATAAATACAAAGTGAAAAACTCCCCTAAATTGAAGTTTTAATACTTTTTAATGATGAACAATTAGTAAAGCAACTGCCTAATGATGCAGCATTTAAAAATTCTAATTTTGCAATATTTAGCGTTAAGATGGGGATTGTTAAATTATTATAAAATGAAAGGGTTCGTATATATAAAAAGTAGTTTGATGGATAGTATTTTCATGCGTGAATCCAATTTCTGCCGAACAATTTAGTAATGTGCTGAAGTTTTAGCATTTGTAATTAAAAGAACTGTGTCACAATTTAGAGTAGTGATTTAATGTGTTAAAGAGATCTGTGAATTTTCATGTTTCATTGATAATTCTGAATAATACAAGATGTGAATAAATAAGAAAAACTAAACAAATTACTTCCTAAATTAACTCCTACAATTATGCATGACAACTGTATAATATTGGATACTAATTACAATTATGCTAGTCAGAGATATTTTCCACACTCCCCCTCAAGCTGGTTCAAAAATATCTATCATTCCCAGCTTGCTAACACATGAATAGAAAGTGGATCTAGGTAACCCCTTCGTAAGAACATCAGCTAATTGTTCATTGCTTGAAACTAACGGAATAACGGCTTTCAATCTTCTCTTTGATAAAGTGTCTGTCAATTTCAACATGCTTGGTCCTGTCATGTTGAACAGGGTTATGAGCTATGTTGATGGCAACCTTATTGTCACAATAGAGCTTCATTGTATCCGTTGGAATAATTCGTAATTCCTTTAGTAAAATCTTCAACCATATTAACTCACATATTCCTTAAGCCTTTGCTCGGAATTCAGCTTCAGCACTTGATCTTGCTACCACAAGTTGTTTCTTACTCCTCCAAGTAACTATATTGCCTTCGATAAACGTGCAATATCCAGATGTAGATCTTCTGTCACTCACAGAACCTGCCCAATCAGCATCTGTATAGGCTTCTATATGAAGATGATAGTTTTTTTAGAAGGGAAAACCCTTTCCAGGAGTGCATTTCAAGTACCGTAGGATCTTCAATATAACTTTTAGATGAACTTCACAAGGGGCATGCATAAATTGACTTACCACACTTATTGCAAATGCAATATCAGGTCGTGTATGAGACAAATATATCAGCTTACCAACCAATCTTTGATATCGGCCTTTGTCTACTGCATCACTCTCAACATTAGCTCCCAAATTGTGGTTGGGATCAATTGGTGTATCTTCTGGTTTGCAACCCAACATACTTTCTTTGAGAAAGTAATATTCCTTTACTCGACCTTGCTACCTCAATTCCCAAGAAATATCTCAAAGTTCCCAAATCTTTAATCTCAAACTCTTTAGCAAAGACAACTTTGAGTCTTCTTATTTCATCAATGTCATTTTCAGTCACGATGATATCATCAACATAGACAATCAGGACAACAATTTTCCCATTAAGGGTGTGTTTGAAGAACATAGTATGATCACTTTGACTCTGAGTATATTCACATCGACGAATTGCTTTAGTAAATTTTTCAAACCAAGCTCGAGGTGACTGTTTAAGTCCATACAAGGACTTCTTCAGCTTGCATACTTTCTTTCTACCGAAAGTATCTTCGAATCCATGAGGCAATTCCATATACACTTCTTCTTCTAAATCTCCATGAAGAAGGCATTTTTCACATTGAGCTGTTCGAGGTGCCAATCCATATTAGCTGCAAGGGAAAGGAGAACTCTAATTGAATTCATCTTTGCTACAAAGGGCCAAGTCATTAACTGATATCATGTTAACTACCCAACTACTCTAAAAGCTTAAGCTATTAGAGAGGGTGTAACTTAAATATTTATATCCTTCAACACGCCCCCTCACATGTGATCTTTTTTTTAGTCCAACACGTGAAACAACAATTTTCAACAAAGGGTGGCGGTGAGGTTTGAACACGAGACATTTGACTCTGATACCATGTGAATTTTCATGTTTCATTGATAATTCTGAATAATACAAGATGTGAATAAATAAGAAAAACTAAACTAATTACTTCCTAAATTAACTCCTACAATTATGCATGACAATTGTACAATATAGGATACTAACTGCAATTTTGCTAGTGTAGATGTAGAAAAATACACAACGAATTAAGTTCAAAAAATGGAATGCCTTTATTCATCCTTTGGCCATGTATTTATACACAATTCGGTAGATGGGTCATTGATAATTCTGAATAATACAAGATGTGAATAAATAAGAAAAACTAAACTAATTACTTCCTAAATTAACTCCTACAATTATGCATGACAATTGTACAATATAGGATACTAACTGCAATTATGCTAGTGTAGATGCAGAAAAATACACAACGAATTAAGTTCAAAAAATGGAATGCCTTTATTCATCCTTTGGCCATGTATTTATACACAATTCGGTAGATGAGTCAGACCCATCTACCCAAGTTTATCAATTCCTTAAATCATGGGATTTGATAAACTCCTTTTTTTCTTGGACTCTATCTTCTATATATGAGACTAATCCCTAACTTATGGATCACTCATTTTCTAGAGACTTCTATGGGCCAGGCCCATTGGTCCTTGCCTATAGCCCATCTTTATTGGGCCATATAATTTTTGGCTATTACACAGGCCCCTGAGGTTATGAGTGCGTTTGGAAAGCCTGTTTTTTGTATTTGTTTTCTGTCTTCGAATATAAAAACTGTTTTTGTATTTGTCTTTGTTTTTTTCAGCAAAAAACTAAAAACAAAAAAGCGTTTGGATCAAAATTTGTATTGAAAAATAAAATGGTATTGGTGGGCGGCGGTGGTGGCTAGCGGTGACCGGCGGCGGCAGGGGGCGGTGGTGGTGGGTGACTGGCGGCGGGTGGAGGCGGCGACGGCGACCGGTGGCGGGTGGTGGCGGTGGCGGTGGCGATGGGGGCAGTGGCGGAGGTGGTACCCTAAACAGTGAAAAAACTCAAAAAATAACTAAAAATTGTATTTGGTGTTTTCACCACTTTTATCCACTATTCACAGAAAACAGTTTTCTTGGGGAAAAAAAGTGAACAGTAAAATCGTTTGTCAAACGTGTTTTTATTTTTGAAATGGGTGAACAGTAAAAAAACAAAACTGTTTTCGCGTTTGCCAAACGGACCCTATGGGCTTACGATCCACTTCAAGGCCCATGACTGAAAAAAGAAGGATGTATAGGTGCATGTATATTGACGTGTCAGTGCATTAATGCTTGGGCAGTTGAGTGATCTTTTTGAATTTAAAATGGGAGGCCCACGATCTCTTGATTACTTTGCTTGTGGCTGGATTGACGGCGCGCGTCCTTCGGACTTCGTGCGTGTCTGATGACCTTCGTTGGTTTCCTCTATAAAATCATGTTTTGCCATTTTGCACTCCATACTTCTCAATTCTCTTCCTTGGAGCTCTCTCCTCTTTGACTGCTGCAACTCTCACCCGACATTCTCTAGGAACTTCCATCGGAGCAGTCTCTTAACCCTTTCTGAAGTTCTTTTTGCCTCTATTCTCTAAACTGTGTAAGTTAGATAATACTTTTCTTTTTTCAATTTTCATCTCTACCCCCCATCTGTCTCTTCTACCTTTTTGAAACCATGTCTGATAGTGATGACACCAGGTCAGTAGAGGATGTCGTTCTGTCCTCTGGAACCGACCCTGATTCAACCAATAGCGATAGTCCTTCCACTATTCGTCAAGAGGCCCCTGTCCCTAAAATAGTTCCCCCGAATACTAACCTTCCGGATGTATCAACGAATCCAGAAACACCTGTTGAAGGGGGTTCCCATGATAATGATGAGCCTGTGAACCCCAACCCTCTTGAACCTTTCTTTGTTGCTCCTCTTAAGAAAACAAGGCCTGAGGTGGATGTAAGACACCTTCAGGCTGAAACTAATGTACCCGGTGATGTTCGTCTAACCCCTTACCCAGGCTATTTAGACTTCTCTAAGAGTGAGAGTGAGGGACTTCAACCAGGTAGCATTCTGCTATCGGCGGTTCATCTCAAAGTATTACGATTCCCTTTTCACCCATTTTTTCATTACGTCTTTTTTATGTTAGGGTTACACCCTCTCCATCTTAACCCGAACAGCTTCAGGATTTTGGCCATGCTTCTTCTATACAATAGGGATCTGGACCTTAATCTAGGTTTAGCCGACCTGCTTCTCTGTTATTTCTTCCAAAATGCCAGAGAAAACAAGGGTAGGTACAACCTCTTTCCCTTCCAAGGTGGGGGCATATGCTCTGATACGGAAAAATCTGATAAAGGATGGAAGGAGAGAATGGTAATTGTTAGTCACAACTGGTTTTACCCATTCTCTCTGACGTTCCCGATCCCTATAATCTTCGGCCCTATCCGATTGCCTGTCTACCGTCCCCTCCACAAAGCTACATGTTTTTGTGAGTTCTGTGACTTGCATCGAGGAGAGTATGCGTATAGATTTCTCGGTTATGAGGATAGAGAAATACCCTTATCCCTTGTAAAAGAACGTTTTGTACTTCTGAAGGCCAAGATCTGGAGCAACGTCCGATCTGCCACTACTCTTCTGACTAAGGCCAATCTGGAGATAATTTCTAATTTGGGTGCTGCTGTTGACATGATGGATTTGCCCCTCAGGCCCCTTTCTGCCAGACGTACTCAGGTTCCTGAAGGATCTAATCTGGTTGATGTCATACCACTCTCGACAGCGCCCTTGGCACCTCCGGTACCTCCGGCTGCACAAAGTCCTTCAGATCCACCTCAGCCTCCTCCTGCAAATGCTGCAACCACCAGGTCGTGATCTGGTATGGGTGGTGGAACGGCCAATAAAAGACCCAGGACCCAGACTACTGATGCCTCAACGAGCGATACTCCTTAGGCTCAGGACACTCCCCGTACCGCAATTCCCTGGGAGCCAAAGTTTCTCCTTCCAGATGGCTCTCCTGTCTGTGTTGACCATCTTACTATCTGTCAGCTAGATGCCCTTCGGGCTACGGCAAAAGGAGTCTGGACTCCTACTGACAGGGCTGCTCAGTCGAAGATTTCCAGGACTGAGCTTTTTCAGAAAGGCTCCTCAATGGCCATGGAGGTTGGCGCTTCGACTTCTTTTCCTTTTGTACCTTAGCTTATTCCTTTACTTTGTTTTGTACTAATATGCACCATTTTCCCTATTTGTGTAGCTCCTTTTATGGGATCCAGGCCTACAATCATGCCCTGGAGTCCGATGTCCGGGAAATGGCCAAGATGCAGGCTCAACTACAGCAGAATAATGAGCATCGTATCACTCTGGCCAAAGAGGCGGATGGTCTTCGTCAGAGTGTATCTGAGCACAAAAGCCTTCTGGAGAGCGGAAAGGCTGAAAAGAGGGCCCTAGCTGTTGAGCTAGCAGAGGCAAAGGCAACCTACCAAAAGATAGTTGCCGAAAAGTCGGAGTCAGATAATCTTCTGGCTCTTAAGCGATCCAAGGTAGAGATGTGCCGCTTAGGTGGTCTGGACATGCATAGACGGTACATCATTATCTGCGACGTTCGATCGGTCAGGGCATGGAGGGATAGACACGAGCTGGAGCACATTCCCTGGCTGATCGGGAGTTTAAGACTGCTGAGGAGTTCTATGCTTTTATGGGGGTGCCTCTTCCTTATCAAGACCCACCGGCCTCTGAGAATGAGAAGCAATTTGCTGCTTTTCTAAAGGGAGAAAACTAGTTTTGCCCCTGAGTTGAAATAGGACTTAGGTTTTCTGTACTTCATTCTGTATTACCCTTCAGAAGGGTTATTTTTGTATCTTTTATTTATATTAATGAAAGAATTTTCCCAATTTCTTGTGGCTTTCCATTCCTGTTACTTCGGTTAGCTATTGATTAGCCCGAAATAAATATTTTTGAACTTAACACTTATGAAAATTTTAGCACGGAGTCTTCGGGCATCTAGCCCCTGAGACCCGTTAATGTCCTCTCGTTAGTTCAAATCAGTTTTGAACTTAACACTTAGGAAAATTTTATATTAATATGGAATCTTTGGGTATCTGGCCCCTGAGACTCGTTGATGTCCTCTGGTTAGTTTAAATCGGGTTTGAACTCAACACATAGGAAAATTTTCTATTAATATGGAGTTTTCGGGCATTTGGCCCCTGAGACTCATTGATGTTCTTTGGTTAGTTCAAATCAGGTTTGAACTCAACACTTAGGAGAATTCTCTATTAATATGGAGTCGTCAGGCATCTGGCCCCTGAGACTCGATGATATTCTCTGGTTAGTTCAAATTAGGTTTGAATTTAACACTTAGGAAAAAATTTCTTTTATTATAGAGGCTTCACAAGGTATGATCATACATATAGAATGTAATATTTTATTCAAAAACTTGAGAAACATGTAGTAGAGATGCCGAACATCGGATACAGATGCTTTATTATAATCAGTAAAAGTGTTATGTGTAAGACACAGTGTCATTTTACTATTTAATGGAAAACTATTAAAGGATAATACCTCTTCAGACGGTAAGCGTTCTGAGAGTTGGGCTCGATACGACATGTTTCATTCTTCCGTACCCGATAGGCACCGCGACCGATGACCTCAATTATTATATAAAGTCCTTCCCATGTTTCCCGTAACTTGCCAATAATCATAATTTTTTTTTTCTGAGCACCATATCGCCTACCTGGAACTCTCTTCTTTTGACCTTATGATTAAATCGGGCCCTAACTTGTTGCTGGTAGGCAGCCAGCCTTATCCCCGCGACTTCCCTTCTTTCTTCCAGTAGGTCCAAATCATGGACCAGGTGCTGATTGTTTGGACCTTCTTCCCAGGCCTGACTTCTTAGCGTTGACACCTTCAATTCGGTCGGGATAACAGCTTCAGCCTCGTAGGCCATGGCGAATTGGGTCTTTCCCGTTGGTTGCCTTGGAGTGGTCCGATAGGACCATAAGACCTCGGGTAATTTTTCCAACCAAGCTCCTTTTGCTGCTTCGAGTTTTTTTATAAGTGTATCGAAAATTGTTCTGTTTGTCCTTTCGGCCTGTCCATTTTCCTGTGGGTAACCAATGGAAGAAGTGTTCTGATTGATCCCATGCTTTGCCAGGAACGCTTAAACTTTCCTGTTATCCAGGTTGGTGCCATCATCCATCATTATAGTTCGGGGTAGACCGAATCTACAAATGATGTGACTCCAGATGAACTTGATAACATGACTACTTTTGATAATTGAGTATGCCTCGGTTCCACCCATTTGGTAAAGTAATCCGTAACTAGAAGGACATGTGTAGTAGATCGTATGGCTTGCGGGAGAGGACCCACAATATCCATTCCCCACCGGGTAAATGGGTGAGGGATAATTGTTGGATTCAATAGTTCAGGAGGTGGATGAATGACATCACTATGAAATTGGCACTTTTTACAATGTCGGGTGTATACCTCAGCGTCTCTTGACAGATAAGGCCAGAAGTACCCCTGGGTGAGGACTTTATGAGCTAAAAACCTTCCCCCGGAATGATTGCCACACGATCCGCCATGTATCTCTTCCATAACTGCAGAAGCTTCGGAGGGTGTGAGACATCTCAAGTATGGCCCAGAGAATGACTTGCGGTAAAGTTGACCGTTATATAGAGCGTATATTGCGGCTTTCTTTCTTATCTTTCGTGCCTCTAGTTTTGACTCAGGTAACGCACTCGTTCTCAAATAGTCTGCTATAAGGTCCATCCAGCTTGGCTCCCATGGAACGACCATCACGTCATCGGAGGGCTCCAAGCTTGATCGGACGATGAAATCTACTGATGTTGTTCGAGTCATACTTTCCCCTGTTGCGGAGGCCTGATTAGCCAAACGATCTGCCATGGCATTTTCCCCTCTGGGATCTGTTCAAAGGTTAACTGCTGGAATTCCTCAGCCTCTTTTAGTACCAAATCCCTGTATGCTTCCATTTTAGGCTCTCGGGTTTCATATTCCCCATTCAACTGTCGTACGACTAATTGGGAATCACTTCGTATCTTTGCCTTTTGTATTCGCAGGCTTCGGGCCAACCGAATTCTTGCTAGAAGGGCCTCGTACTCGGCTTCGTTGTTGGAGGCTGGAAACTCCAATCGAACGGACTGCTGAATTTTTGTTCCATCGGGTGTTACGAGCTCTACACCGATCCCTGCTTCGTTGACATTTGACGATCCGTCCACGAATATTACCCATAAGCCTGGTTCATTTTCTTCTGGAGAGTCTATAGTTTCTATTTCTAACAGAAAGTCAGCTACCGCTTGTCCTTTGATGGCAGTTCGAGGGACATAGGTTATGTCATAGGTTCCTAGTTCTATTGCCCATTTGGATACTCTCCCTGATAATTCGGGTTTGCCATTATGGATCTGATCGGGGTTGCAGTTGGTACCACGATCGGATGTGCTTTAAAGTAATGCCGAAGATGTCGTTTTGCATTGATCAGTGATAGTACCGGCTTTTCATGTTTGGAATAACGGGTTTCTACATCAGCAAAGGCTTTGCTGGTGTAGAAGACCGACATCTGGTACCCCTTGCCCTCCTTGACCAGAGCGACGCTGGTAGATGTTGCAGATATGGCCAGATATAAGTGCAATGGCTCGTCTGCTTCCGGGGTTGCCAGTATGGGAGGCCTTGTCATGTAGCTCTTGAGCTTTTTCAGAGCTTCTGATTGCTCCGGTCCCCAGACCTCTCCTTTTGCTGCCTTTATAGAATGAAAAAAGGGCTGACACCGATCAGTTAATCGAGAGATGAAACGGTTGAGGGCTGCCACTCTCCCGGTTATTCCTTCCAGGACTTTGGCTCTCCCATTTACATGAGAGCTCTGACTTGTGTTGGGCTCGCCTGTATTCCCGTCCGATCAACTATGTGTCCTAAGAACTGGCCCGAGGACAATCCTAAGGAACATTTGGATGGGTTGAGCTTCATCTTGTACTTTCTGAGGGTGTCAAACACCTGATGCAGATCAGCCAGGTGGTCACTTTTCGCATTGCTTTTGACCACCGTGTCATCAATGTAGGCTTCTATGGTAGATCCCATCATACCCTGAAAAACTTTGCTAACCAACCTCTGAAAGGTTGCACCTGTATTTTTTAGTCCGAAAGGCATAACTGTATAACAATATGTACCTGATTCAGTGATGAATGTCGTCTTTTCTTCGTTATCTGGGTTCATTTGTATCTGATTATACCCAGAGTATGCGTCAAGGAAACTCAAGCGCTCGAATCCCATGGTGGCATCCACTATTTGATCGATATTTGGTAAGGGGAAACAATCCTTCGGGCATGATCTGTTCAAATCAGTGAAGTCCACGCACACCCTTCATTTCCAGTTCTTCTTCTGGACCACAACCACGTTCGCTAGCCAGGAAGGGTACTGCACCTCTTTGAGAAGTCAATCAACCTCCTCAGCTATAATCTGGTTTCGGTGGGTCCCTATCCGTCGCTACTTTTGCCTGACGGGTTTCGCGCCGGGGTCCACGTTAAGGGAATGCTGAGCTACTAATGGATCGATGTCGGGCATATCCATGTGGCCCCAAGCGAATACGTCAACATTGGAGCGCAGAAGGGTCTCCAATTCTTCCTTTTCTTGTGTATTGAGGCCAGAATCAATGTAAGTCGTTCTTTCAGGGTGATCAGGGCAAATCTGAACTTCCAACAAAGGTTCAACTGCCATAGATGACCCCGCATCCCCATCCTGTAATTGCTATTGATCATCGGGTACTGCCTTGGATTTTGAATCTCGCTCCGGTTCTATCCTTTTCCTCAGGCCTTTCAGGGTGACGGCGTAACATTCTTTGGCCGCCACCTGATCTCCCCTGATGTCAATCACATCAATTCCGTTCGGATCGACGCATCGCATGACTTGATGCAGGGTGGAAGGAACTCCGTGCATCCGATGGATCCAACCCCTGCCCATGAGGAGATTATATAAGGGTTTGACATCTACCACCACAAAAGTTTCTCTGAGCGTGCGCCTTGCTGCTGTTACTGGCAGTTGGATCTCTCCCACTGGTTCCACTCTTCTGCCATCGAATATTGCTATCGGGCCTCTGGAAGGGACTACCTCTTGGGGGTTAATCTCCAGTTTCTCAAAAGCCCACTTAGTGATTATGTTGGCGCTGCTTCCTGGGTCGATCATTACTCTCTTGATCAAGCAGTTTGAGACCATGAGGGAGACCGTCAAGGGATCGTCATGTGGTGATTGACTGTTTCGCAAATCTGCAGAAGATAAAGTTATTCGGGCATCCTCTTTTGGGCTTCGAAACTCGTTGATCTCCCCAACCCTTCGCAGTCTCTGGGCTTGACGCATCTGGGATCTACGGGCTTCCTCCACTTCTGATCGGCTTAGCCCTTCGTGAACCATGTGAATGACTTTTACGGGCTGACCCGCTGTCCCCTTGACAAGCGTATGTGAGGTTTGATCTGATCGGGTGCCCTCCTTGGCAACGTACTCGGTCAATTCTCCTTTTGCTATCATGGCTTCTACTTGCCTCCTGAGGCTTTTGCACTCGTTGGCATGGTGCCTATACTCGCCGTGGAAGGCGCAGTGCCTTGACATGTCCCTCTGTTCCATTGGTTGTCCCTTAGTCTCCTGATACAGCTTGGCCAAGCTAACCTTCAATGGAGTGATCTTCTCATCGAACCTTTGGTGTTTCTCTAGGACTGGGGAGGGTACAGGAGGAGCGCCTGACCGTTTCCGATCTGGCACCCGATCCTTAACTTTAGGTTCGGATGCTCTTGCCTCTACGCTTGCAAAGGCTGCCCTTCTTTGGCATATGGCCAGTTCTTCTTCTATCCGGAGATGCCCTTGTGCCCTGGAATTCAGTTCTCCGATGTCTGCTGGTGGTTTCTTGACCAAAGACCGGTGGAACTTGGTTCCAGGAATCAAGTCCATCCTGACGGCCGAGTGCTGATCACATTTGTCAATAGAGGACATCTCGACATTGAATTGCGAGACAAAGCTTTTCAGGGATTCACCTTTTTCCTGGATCATGGTGAATAGACTTAAGATGGTCTTTTTCTATCTTTTGTTGCCGAAGTACTGGGCAATGAACAACTCGCAGAGTTTGAGCCAGCTTCCAATGGATCGGGGTGGCTTCTTGAACCATATCAGGGCTGCTTCGGTCAGGCTGGTGGGAAAGACTTTGCAGAGTAAGGCTTAATTTTCGTTGTAGACGTTCATCTTTGTATGAACATGGTAGATATGTTCCGTCGGATCTTTTGTGCCGTTAAACAGGATAAACTTCGGTAGCCTGAACCTCTCCGGGTAGGGCACTCTGGTGATTGCCAATGTGAATGGTGTTTGCACAGCGTCGATGGATGCCTCAGATGCCAGATCATTGGGGGTCTGAATCTTCAGATCCTTGAGCACCTCCCTTTGGAATCTGATCATAATCTCCTCCAATTTTTTCATGGTTAGGGTTTCCTCTGGATTGTGCATCCCGAGCACTTGTAGAGAAGACTCTGCGTGCTCCTCCCGATCATTGTTGGACTTTGCGTGGTGGTAGTCCCCTTCTGATTGGTGGCTCGCGGATCGCTCCTGTCAGTTGGATTGTTCGCCATTCTGTGCTTCTCGAGGGTTTTGCAGCAGGGCCAGTTTTGCCACCAACTCGACGTTTTCCCTCTCCAACTCGGTGGTCCTATCCTCCAAGGCCCGCTTGATCGGATCTTCGGTTTGAGAAGGTTGACCTCCGTTCGGAGGTAATTCGGACTGTTGTGACCGGGTGATAACCGTCATGGATGATGTCAATCTAAGCTCCTAGTAGATAGTGGGAAGCTGTTGAAAAAGATTTCAAGGATGTTTCTCACAGACGACGCCAATTGTGTAGATGCAGAAAAATACACAACGAATTAGGTTCAAAAAATGGAATGCCTTTATTCATCCTTTGACCATATATTTATTCACAATTCGGTAGATGGGTCAGGCCCATCTACTCAAGTTTATCAATCCCTTAAATCATGAAATTTGATAAACTCCTTTCTTTCTTGGGCTCTATCTTCCATATATGAGACTAATCCCTAACTTATGGATCACTCATTTTCTAGATACTTCTATGGGTCAGGCCCATCGGTCCTTGCCTATAGCCCATCTTTATTGGGCCATATAATTTTTGGCTATTACAGCTAGTCAGAGATATTTTCCACAAGATCATTCTGATTTTCTTTCATGCAAGACTTATTCCAACCTATACATATTTTTTTTTTCTTCCAAGTGTTCGGCTTACTCCAAACTTTAACATTTTACTTTGCAACTTGGAGCACCTACAGATTCTATTTCATTTCCCTGGAAAGTTGTAATTGCAAGCTTTGTAAATCATTCATTGTGTTGCTGAATTGAAGTCTAGGTTATATCCTAAACAATTTTCTCAAAGGACTTCATGTTTTATAGACTTGAGCAATGTCAAGAACATAAGACTTCTTCACCAGTGCAGCCTCATCATGAAATCACAATTTAAGTTTATTATTTTTCTTTTTAATATATTATAAATAGATTTTCTGAAACTTTGTTCTTTAACATGTGTGGTGATACCTTGACATATTCTTGTTATGCTGAATGTAATTCCTTTTCAGCTGCAGGGTATCAGTTTTTGATCCTTTGGGTATTGATTCTGATAAGTCATCGGGTCTAACTGCTGCTTGGGAAAGTGTCCTACACTTGTTTTCACAAAAATTTGAGAGTGCCTCAAGTACAAAAAAGAATAAATCTTCTTCAGCTAAAGGGGTGGCAGGTTCATTCCTTAGCTTATTTGTATATTTTCCATGAAGATCATCCTGTTGTAAGTATATTTACAGCTGTGAAACCTTACTTTGACATTGGCAGCGGCAATTGAGGATACTTCCATTGATTTCGGGGACTTCTTCAAAGGCCCGTTGCCTGGAAAATTTCTCACGCTCCTGGGATATTTGGCTTTATCGCGACTTGGCATATATGTACCTCTGGGAGGGGTAAATCGGGATGCCTTTATTGGCAATTTAGATCAGAACAGTTTATTGAGCACATTGGATTCGTTTTCTGGAGGAGGCATTGGTCGACTTGGGATATGCTCCCTTGGTATTGTTCCTTTTATCAATGCACAGATTGTTTTTCAGCTTCTTACCCAAATTTACCCCAAGTTGCAAGATCTTCAGAAAAGAGAAGGTGAAGCAGGAAGAAAGAAAATTCTTCAATATACTCGCTATGCATCAGTTGGGTTTGCCATAGTACAGGTAAGAACATCCTTTTGGGGTCAATTTTTTTTTTTTAATCACTTGGACGAAGATGCTTTCAAAATCCTTTTGACTTCTTTAGTTGTCGGCTTAGTTGGGTACTAAAATAAATGCCTAAATTCTCCTGTAGTCAAAGAATTTTTTGGATAGAAAATTATGATGACTGCGTGGATTTACATTTTTTGTGTCAAAATTAGAACTATCATTAAATGAAGAGCAACAAAAGTTTGGTTATTAATTTCATGCTGTTTTAAAACTTACATAAATAATCTGTACATAAAGGACAATTTTGATGCAAATTGGTCGTCTGTTTGATGCTAACAGGGATTTGTTTGAAAGTTAATGAAGTCAAAGGATTCATAATACCCGAGGAAAGAAAACTTTGAACTCTATTCAGAAACAACTTGAGCTATTTCATTTATTGCTTGAGCGCAAATAAGTACGAGTGGCCCTACAGTCTTGTCGCTATAGTTTTGGTTAGCCATATGGAACTTCTGAACAAAAAATTTCCTTGGGCATTATTTGAGTGAATGCTGAACAATTCAAAAGAGAAATGTAATGTGATTGTTTTCTGCAACTCATATGGCTGGTTTGGTCCAACATCAGAAGACTAGTCTAATCTTGAGATGCCAAATGCAATATAAATTTTTTATTTCTTAATGGTTCCAATTATCGTTTTATGTTACAGTCTGTTAGTTATATCATATAAGCATCGGGGGATAGTGATAAGGCTTTTTTGGCCAAAAGTTGTTGCAGATGGCAACGCCATCATGGCGTTTTTAGGAGCTTACAGGAATTAATGGATTTTCTTTTTGATGAACACTTAAGAGTAGAGTTCTGAAGTTTAGATATCTGAATTTGTATATAGGCAGAAAATATTTATCTGGATGGATAAGAAACCGGGAATTCAATGTCTTGTGTTTCTGTGTCCATTATGATGCTTCCCTGTATTGAATCCACCACGCTATAACAATCCTATTTGTACACTGATTGTTGCGTGCTACTAAATATTAGATTTTCTAATTTCTCTTGCAGGGAATTGGGCAAGTCCTCTTCCTTCGCCCTTATGTCAATGAATTTAGTGCAGAGTGGGCTATATCCTCTATTACCTTATTAACACTTGGATCAGTACTAACAACATATATTGGGGAACGGATCTCTGACCTAAAACTTGGAAATGGTACATCTCTTTTGATATTTACGAGCATTATCTCCTACTTGCCAGCATCTTTTGGTAGGACAGTTGCACAGGCATATCAGGATGGAAACTATGTGGGACTTGGGGTTACTGTTATGTCCTTCTTCCTGTTAGTGCTTAGTATTGTATATGTTCAGGTAAGTGCTACTTATATTTCTGAACTATATTTGGATTCGTGTAAGCATAGAGCTTTTAACAATATTCTCAACAAAGGGTTTCAGGAAGCAGAGAGGAAAATTCCAATAAATTATGCCTCAAGATATGCAAGCAGAAGTGGCGGTCCTCAAAAATCTGCTTACCTACCATTTAAGGTTTGTATGCTAGGATATTGTTTTATTTTTCTCTAGTTCTTAGTTAATATTTGAATATTACTTTTTATTTTCTTTCCTGACTAAGATGGTTACAATCCAATTATCAGAGGTCTTGTTAGAGCTATCTCTTGTGAGAACGATTATCACATTTTTTCTTATTACTTGTCGGTGGGAACTCATTGGCCATGTTACATGGACTTTGACTGCATATTGTAGGTGTGGTTATGTGTCTAAGCGGATTATCAAATCTCTAAACTCAAGAACACAAAACACTTGTCCTATATATGTATTATTCCTAGTTAAATTGTGTTCCTCATCAAAGTTAATATAACAAAAGCAACATAAAAAGATTCATGCAGTTATATAATAAGAATTTCCAACCGTATTTGTCAGACACATTTCTCATACCTCTGTTGGAGTATAAAGTGTCCGAGGCTAATTAGGATATTAATAGGAGTGTGCAATATAATTAAGTGCAAATTCTTATACATGTCTTTAAAACACAAGTGCACCTTGTTTCACGTATAGACACGAACTTGTACGAAAAAAGGGTTAATTGCAGATAACCCCTCTGAACTATGGAGGATTTTCAACCCTCCCGAACTACAACTTACCCCTTTGAACTAAGGAAAATATACAGCTAATGACATAACCATTAGCTACCGGTAACAGAAGTATAAAAGACAATTTATCCCTCTTCAAAATGACGCCGTTTCAGAAAGTTTTATCCACTTTAGTGAATGACATGGAATCAGAAGATCTCATAACCGTTTATAAATTAACAACTCATACAATTTTACCCTTTTGTCTCATTGCCACACAACTCTCATATTACAAACGTTACTACTTAGCCTTCTCCATATCAATCTCATTCACATCTCACACACAGTTCCTTCTCCTTGTCCCCCATGTGCAACCGCCACATGTAGAGTTCCTTCTCTTTGTCTGCTGCGACAGCACAATTTATTCGAGTTGTTTTCAGAGATTCGACACTCTTTTTAGGGTCTGTCCTCGAGGTTTAGGAGTACGGATCGGGTCTGGGTGACTTCAGATGGAACTATTGTTGCTCTCTGTAAAAAGAAGGAAAAAAAAACTATTAATGAAAAGTTCTATCCCTCTGGTTAGGGAAAATATTATATCCGTCTCTTTGAGTATACATATACAAATGTATATATACACGCTCGTCTAATGTGTGCTAATTTTCTTTACCTTTCAGATGATTATTAGTTGGGGCAGATGATGAATTGTTAGATATAATCATATATAGACACCATATATAGGACTAGAGACCAAAGGCCTTGTAGCCTGATGTATCACCTTTCCTCCCCAAAGGGGAGGTTAGTGGTTCGAGCCCTATGGGGCTCATGTGGGGTGTGTGAGTGTGTGGGTGTGTGAGTTTCTTACCATTCAATATATATATATATATATAGGACTAGAGATGTAATTGTATTGGCTTCAGATGTATGAGAAATAGTTAGAGGTTCCACACTGGAGTGGCTCTTCTGGTCATCTGCCCGCCATGAAACTGGGGATTTTTCCCACGAATTCTTGTTCTTTTTCTCTCCACCAAAATGTTTTTTTTGGAGCTTGCTCTAAATCTGGTTGGGGGTGTGGAGCAGCCTTAAATTCTCTTCGATGTGTGTTTTCTTGTCCAAGAATGATCAAAAGCAAATCAATGAAGTATTAATGATGTTACAATGCTAAACCATATTGTTGGATATGGGAACTGGGAATCAGGTCGGATTCATATTCACTATCCACTAACCACAAGCAAGAGAAGGTGAAGAATATAAATTAGGAAATTATGGATTAAAAGGCAGTTATGTCTTTTAATGATCAGAAGGGTATTTCGTCCCTCGCATTACAAGCATGCCCAGTTAACCGTTAACAATGGCACATTGACTGCAGGGGTTTTGCAACAAAACATAATAGTTTAGGGGTTTTGTGTATAAAAAAGTATTCAGGGATTTTTCTAATGGTTTGGGCATCGTTTAAAGTTATTTTTTTTCCATTTAACTGTACGCAATATATGAGAAGAGTCGTGTTTGGCATCTCGCACTTAATGGGAGAAACATTTCGATCAGCTTTTTCAATAGATTTTTATTATTGAAACAATTTACCATGAAGTGGATCACAGTGGCATATGGTTTGTGACCGTGGATTGGTGCAAGCATGGTTGGACGCCTTTTCTTTTGCTTTGGTCAACCCAATAATTTAGAGACAAGTTAATCCCGTTGTATATCACCAATAGCATTAGAACAGAATGTTAAGAAAATTTGCTCAATCTTAGTCTAAAGAGACTATCTGCTGGTCCAAATCCTTTTTGAATTTGTGGAAGTAGCTTATCCCAATTGATGAAATTGTTGTAGGAAGTAATTTAACGTTTGAAATTGAGCTTTCCTTTAGGTGTTTTCAATATTTGCAGTATAGTTCATTTAGAATTGTTTCTTTTAACATTTTTGATGTTACGGTATTTGGAGGATTTACATATTAAACTTGCACCCTCTTTAATAGCTTAAAGGTTTTAGAGACTATGGTGGTTAACATTGTATCGAAGTAGACAAGGGCTCGAGTTCAAACCCCACCGTCACTTTGGACCAAATAGTTGTAGGAATTATTTTTACGTTTGAAATTGAGCTTTCCTTTAGGTGTTTTCAATATTTGGAGTATAGTTCAATTTGAATTTTTTTCTTTTAATATTTTTGATGTTACGGTCTTTGGAGGATTTATATATTAAACTTACACCCTCTGTAATAGCTTAAAGGTTTTAGAGACTATGGTGGTTAACTTGTATCAAAGTAGACAAGGGCTCGAGTTCAAACCCCACTGTCACTGTGGACCAAAAAAGGCTACACACGTGATGGATTTTTTCTTAAAAGATTCACACCCTCTTCAAGCATTTTGAGCTTTTAGAGTAGATAGAGGTTTAGAACAGTTGATGCTGGAAAAAAATTGGGGTATTCTAGTTTAGCAGTTACATCACGGGTAGAAGTAAAGCTATCGTATATGAATGCTTAAACTAGAAGTCTAGAACTTCAAAAAAGTGGCATGTTTTGAGTTAATTATTTTTTAGTAGGAATTCTCTGTTCCTTTCTTTTTCTCTTCCTTGTTTCAGATGAACTGTTATTTGGTGCTCATATTGTTACACGATGACCATTAACCTGCTCTCCTGTGTTTATTTCTTTTCTTGTTTGACTCTATATTCAATATTGTTGAGTAGTACTTTGTTATGAGCTCCTTTCATTTAGACTACATTCACTCAAATTAGTGTTATTTATTATAGTTATTAACTTTTATTTGAAGTTGTTCTTTATGATATTAAATCTGTACATTGACAGATTCATTTGAGCAGGTAAATAGCTCAGGAGTGATGCCCATAATCTTCTCCACTTCATCACTAGCTCTGCCTGGCACTTTAGCACGCTTCAGTGGTTTAGATATACTGAAAAAGGCTGCATTTTCTTTGAACCCAGGAGGTAAGATCAACCCCATAGTAATTTTCATTGGTAATGAAACCTGAAATGTTCTCAGATACTCACTACATTATCAACTTTATATTGGGATATGCCATGGATTCATGAAGTTTTTTAAAATTCTACGCATATCTCAGTTCTCACTATCATATGGGCCTAGATGTTGATGCATTTTAAACTCATCTCAAACTTTGTCATATAAAATCCCATAAAAATTCACATTGATCCAGTGATCTGAATAGTGCCAATCCAGTGTTTAGGTTCGAATTATCCCCACAGGCATGAGGTGGGGTTGAGAGGGAAATGGCAGATGTTCTGCTGCAATTTTACTTGCCTGTTGGTAACAACACTGTCCATATGAAGTGCCAAAGACCTAAAATTTCTTTGCACCATATTGATGATAGAGAAGAATGATGAGTTATTATGATATTTATTATGCCACTCTATCCTTTTGGATGGATGAAATTCATCTTTAGTTGCATTGTAAAATGGTGATGTTAAGAGTATGAGATATAAAGAAGTAGAGCATTCCTCTAATATATTGCCACTTTTTTTTTCCTCTCTTTTGATGTAGATAAAATATCTATGATAGTCAAAATCTGACCAGATGAATCATTTGCAGGTTCTTTCTATCTCCCCACGAATGTACTATTGATAGCTTTTTTCAACTACTACTACACCTTTCTGCAATTGGACCCTGACGACGTGAGTGAACAGTTGAAGCGCCAAGGTGCATCGATCCCACTTGTCCGGCCTGGTAAAAGTACAGCTGCATATATTAAAACGGTAATAATTTCTTATTTCCATATCTGAATTAGACTTCAGGGCCTAGGGGTGGCAATTCGGGTTCGCGAGTCGTGTTCGCGAGTCGTGTTCGTGTCTGGTATTCTATTAAATGGCTCAACCCGAATACGAGACGATTAATATATGTGTAAAATATGTTAAACACTAGCACGACTTATTATTTAAACAGGTAACTTGGCACGACCTGTGCAACCCGTATAATAATTGGGTCGTGTTGGGTTCAATACGACACAAACTATTTAAACACGACACAATTTATTTAACTTATTTGTGAAAATAAAAAATTGAATCTGACATGACCCAATGCGACGCAAACTGTTTAACCTGTCTATGAAAAAAAAAGTAATTGAATGACGCGACGTATTACGACTTTTTGGTATATTTCAACCCCTGACCGGTTAGAAAAAAGAAAAAATATAAATACAATCATGGATACAAATATAATCGTGTCAAACGGACAGTTCGGGTTACTTGAATTTGGCCCAAACACAACACGAATATTTTTTGTCTTATTCGGGTGGACCCTTTGACAACTTAAACCCATTTATGTCGAACTCAAACCCTTTTAATTCATACCGTATTCGTGTTGTGTTACCGTGTCGTGTCGCATTTTATCAGATCTACTTCAGGCTTTGTCCATTTGATCAGCTTTAACTTCTTTGCTCGTCTCCTTACTTGTATAAACTCAGCTTATTGGTCACTTTAAATGACCTTAACAATTTTATTAGTAATTCTCCTTTAACTAAGTTGTCAAAGGGAAAGCCTAATTACCATTGATACTACTTCTCCAGAGTAGATTGACCAAATTTCTAAACATACCTTCAAAGCTTTTGGTTTTGAATGGAGTTGTTTTCGTTGTTTGCTTCTAAGTTTTCTCTCTTTGTCAACTGGAGAATGGAATTGGCGTTTTTGAAAACTTGTGGAAAAGCTAGGTCTCTTTTATATTGGACAGATGTATGCAGATAAGAAATTTCAGCTATAAGCATAATTAATGGATGAGTTCTATATAGTCCTTACCTTCAGAAAGTGCAACTGATTGATGCCCTCTTTTTTTAATGGAATTTCAGGTTCTTAGTCGGATATCAGTTCTGGGTTCCGCATTCTTAGCCATTCTGGCCGCTGGCCCAGCTGTAATTGAACAAACTACACATCTTACAGCATTTCGGGGATTTGCAGGCACATCGGTTCTCATTCTTGTTGGCTGTGCTACAGACACAGCAAGAAAAGTTCAAGCAGAATTGATCTCCCAAAAGTACAAGAACATAGAGTTTTATGACATTGAAAAGTAAGGCTGTTAAAGAAAAAGAGAAGGAATTTTGGTTTCTACAGTTTGATATCAGTCAGATAGATGGCATCATGAATTGGCCGTGTTGTGTTTGGATTCACCTCCTTTGTTAATTCTACATATGTATATTTACCCTTTGATTCTAGCAGTGTATCTTTGTAAATGCTGTTCAACAGCTACAGTTCTATTCAGGTTACATAATAGGGCATATTTCACTTTTTATAACAACTCTGCATCACTAGTTACAAAAACCCTGAGTTACCAAGATGGTAATGTGGGGTATGTTGTGGAAAACTGATAGGAGGGCTGATGCAGCTGGAATTCCTAGTCAGATTCCTAAAGTGTTGAAAAAATCTGAAAAATGAAAGAATTGGGGAAAGGACTAGGAAAACCAACTATTATAGAAAGATTTGATTTTCCAGCAAGTTTCAATTATTTTCAGCAAGTTTCTTTTTCTTATTTTTGTTTTATTTCATATTTTTGAAGTAGTTTCTAGGTTAGGATTGGAGAGGGAAAAACTCTATATAATGTTTTTGATAGGTAGGGATTAAGGCAGTTTTTTGAGATTATATTTTCAGCAATACTATTGCTTTGCAATTCTTCTTTTCTTTTGCAATTTTTACTTTTATTTCGTTACATGGATTGCTGTGAAACATTTTAATCGTCTCCTTTTGGTAAGGCGACATCAGTTTGGTATCAGAGCCGATTAAAACGTCTTCACAACAATCCAAATAACGAAATAAAAGTAAAAATTGCAAGAGAAAAGGAGAATTGCAAAGCTGAAAATATAATCTCAAAAAACTGCCTTTGAGTTTCTTCCTCTCCAATCCTAACCTAGAAACTACTTACCAAATATGAAATAAAGCAAAAATAGGAAAGTTCTCAAAAATAAAGAAAGTTGCTGGAAATATATGAAACTTGCTGGAAAATTAAATCTTGGAAAATTAAATCTTTCTATAATAGTTGGTTTTCCTAGACCTCTTCCCCACTTCTTTCCTTTTTCAGATTTTTTCAATACTTTAGGAATCCCAGCTGCATCAGTCCACCCATGTTGAAAAGAACTCGTCCTCGAGTTGCAAGAATCCGTATTTGAAGAATGACCCTTGTAAGGAACCAAATGCTTGACATTAAAAACATCTTATATGTGAAGATGACTTGGTAACTCAATCTGGTAGGCATTGTCATTTTTAACCACCTTTAATGTACCAATCTTTCTATCTCTTAGCTTTGTGTAGGAACCGGGTGAAACAGTCTTTTTGATAAAATGGCCCAAACATAATCCCCAACTTAAAAAATGACCCTTCTTTTGTGACAATCAGCAACAACATTGTATTTTGTATTTGATGCTTCAATTTGTTGTCGCACTTTCATATGAATTCCTTGCATAAACTCAGCCATATCTTCCGCTTTAACATTGGCCTTCTTAGATATAGGAATTGGAGCCAAATCAAGCACACAATTTGGTTTTGCTCCATGGACAACCTCAAAAGGAGAAAGAGTCGTAGTTCGATTCTTGGACGAATTCAGCAAGGGGCAAAGTTAAATCCCAGCTTTTGTGGTTGTCACCTATTAAGCATCTCAACAAATTCCCCAAACTCCTATTGATAACTTCTGTCTGTCTGCCCATCAGTTTGAGGATGAAAAGAACTGCTAAAATCAAGTTCCGTACCAATTTGTTTCCATAAAGTCCTCCAAAAGTGGCCAACAAACTTTGTGTCTCTCTCTGAAACAATAGAATGTGGTACACCGTGCAATCTATAAATCTCTTTAAATAAATACCTGCAACATTAGAAGCATCCATAGTCTTTTTGCAAGGAATAAAGTGTGTGCCATCTTTGAGAATCTATTGACCACCACCATAACAGAGTCACACCTCTTTTGAGTACGAGGCAACCCAAGCACAAAATCCATGCTAAATTGCTAATGGCCACCCATAGACGATTAGGTACTGGTAAAAGGCAAGTAAAGACTAGCATTAGTTGCAGCTCCTTTGGCTCTTTGACACACATGACATCGCTCCACATGCCTTATGAAGTCCCTCATTTATCTAGGCCAAAAATACTCATTTCCAATAATCGTTAAAACTTTTATCCCTTCCAAAATGTCCCAAGTTGTGTTGTTCTATTATGATCTTGTCACATAGAGAACATTATGGAATGCATAACTTTAAGCTTTTGAAGAGAAATCCATCTTGCAAAAGATAATCTGATCGCTGTCCAGATTTGACGTCATCCAAAATAGGTCCAAAGTAAGGGTCTTTTGCATACAGATCTCGAATATAATCAAATCCCACAATATGAGTATGCGTAACCACAAGTAGAAAGGCTTGTTTGCTCAAGGCATCAGCTATCCGATTGATAATACCAGCCTTATGTTTCATTGTGAAAGTAAATTGCTGCAAATAACTCAACCATTTAACATGCCTTCAACTCAAGTTGTGTTGACTGTTGATGTACTTGAGGGCCTCATGGTCTGAATGCAAGATAAATTCCTTGTAAGATAGGTAATGCCACCAATGTCGCAAAGCTTGGACAATGGCATAGAACTCCAAGTCGTACGTTGAATACTTGAGCTTTCCACCTGTGAGCTTCTTACTAAAATATACAACAGGTTTTCCTCGTTGGCTAAGAACTGTATCAATGCCCACACCTAAAGCATCACAATCTACCTCAAACACCATCTCAAAATTTGGTAACGCAAGAACTGGCGCTTCGGTGAGTTTCCTCTTGAGTGATTGAAAGCTCTTCTTCGCCTCTTGGGTCCAATGAAAATATTTTTTTGCCATGCAATCAGTAAGTGGGGCAGTGATAGTTCTGAAATTATGAATAAAACGCCTATAAAATGACGTCAATCCATGGAAACTCCTCACATCACGAACTGTGGTAAGCGTGGGCCACTTAATAATGGTTTTCGCCTTGTCATCATCTACCATAATCTATGCTGAAGAGACCCCATAACCCAGAAAAAACTAATTTGTCCACTACAAAAATGCACTTCTTCAAGTTAGCATATAAGCGTTCTCTCCTCAATATATAAAAAATAGAACGAAGGTGTTCCAAGTGATCATCAATGATGTTGTTGTACACTAAAATATCATCAAAATAAACAACTATGCACCTGCCAAGAAGTGGTTTAGCACTTGGGTCATCACGCGCATGAACATGCTAGGTGCATTTGATAAACAAAAAGGCTTTACCATCCACTCGTACAACCCAGTCTTTGTTTTGAAAGTTGTTTTCCACTCATCCCTAGGCCTAATACGAATTTGGTGATATCCACTCTGTTGGCTTTGAAATTTACTTTCAGCAAACAATTTCAAAATTGATGATAACAAATCATTGAAGAGTTTTTGATATATCAAGTTTATATTTTCAACAAAAGATAGGTGAACGACTCGGAAAACAAACTCGGAAAGGAAACGACTCGGAAAGCAAGAACGGAAAGAAAGCTTGAACTAAAGCGAATATCCGTGAAAGAAATTGAAGCGCAAATGGAAAATCAATTAATTCAATGGCAAAGGCGAAAGTCGAAGACTCAAAACTTGGGGTAGATAGGTCGGGGAGCGATCATTGTAACAAGGTAATTTTATGCGTCGATTTTATCGTATAAGCTCAAGTATAAAATGAACCGAACTCAAATGGAATGAAAAACGTTTTACCGAACTTAAACGGAAAGAAAAATATTTTTATTAAATGTTTTTCAAATTGAAGTCGACTAGAATAACCTTGTGTAGTTTCTAGTAGTCGACTAAAACAATCAGTAGCTACATGTTTTTCATCCACATCAAAGTAGTCGACTGAAATGAGCTTGAGTCGACTAGACTACATCATGTAATCGACTAGAACTCAATCTAGTCGACTAGATGGTCCATTGTAGTCGACTACAACAAAGAAGTCGTCGACTAGAAGTTCCTTAAAACCTACAGTTTTAGCATAAAACATTTTCCATGTTTTAAGGAGTGTGTTTAATGGATTTCAAACGGCTCTTGACTTCTCTAATTCAATACTCACTCTCATAACCCTAATGTATTGATATATATATAATGAGATATGTGTATTGAAGGCTAAGAGATTAAAAAACAAAAGAGAAAGAAGAGGAAGAAAAACTCTCAAAATTCTGTAGAAATGTTCTCTACAAAAAGCCATTGAAACCAAGCTTTAAAAATTTGATTTTCTCCAAGTTTCTTTGAAAATCAAAACCTCTAGTATCTCTTCTTATTCTCCAAATATCATTCATTGATCATATCCTTTGAGAATACATTTCTAGAGTTATTGTAAAATCACCAAAAACACTTGAGCTTATATTGATTTATCTTCCATAAAAACCTTTGTTGAGTGTTTTTGTTCTTGAGTGATTGATTACATACGAATTTGTAATCTCGGACAAGTGAAGTCCACCGATTGTTCAAGAGAGGGTTGTTCTCTTGATTGAGAGACAAGCTCGAGAGGCTTGTGTTGTAAAGGTTTGTCAATCCACCTGTGAAGGAAGGGCCATAGTGAAAGGATCGAGAAACGTCTCAAGAAGGGGTTCTTGAGCCGAGGAGTAGGAGTTACCGAACCTCGAAAAAATCACGGTGTCAATCTCTCTATCTCTTTCTCTTTACTTGATTAATTTGCATGTTATAATTTCTTGAATATATTGTATGCTAATTTGTCTTGAAATTAATTGTTCAAGAAATTTAAATTGAATCGTCCACTTGCCTATTGAGAAATTGATTTTTGGTTATAGTGTGTTCCATTTTCGAAAAGAGTTAGAAATATTTTTGAACACCCTATTCACCCCCTCTAGGGTTAATTAGTGGCTAACAATTGGTATCAGAGTCTTATCTCTATTATTTTTAGACTTAACCGTCTTAGAGAACGATCATGTCATCTAATTTAGTCACTCACGTTGAAGGACAATCGAATAATAGGCCCCCATGGTTTGATGGATCAAACTATAGCTATTGGAAAACTAGGATGGTAGATTTTCTTCAAGCTATTGACTACCAAATATGGCAAGTTCTTATTGAAGGACCATTTGTATTGACCAAAATAGTTGATGGAAAAACCGTCCCCAAATTACCAAATGAATGGGATAATGATGACCGAAAGCTTATGTCCTACAATGCTAAAGCCAAAGTAAATTTGAATTGTGCATTGAGTCCAAATGAATTTAATCGTGTATCTACATGTTCTACGGCAAAAGAAATGTGGGATAAACTTGAAGTAACGTATGAAGGTACATCTCAAGTTCGAGAATCAAAAATTGACATACTCATGCATGAATATGAATTATTTGTTATGAAAGATAATGAAAATGTGAATTATATGATGTCTCGTTTTACAAATATTTTGAATGGACTAAAGCATCTTGGTAGAATTATTCCTAGATCCGATGCGTCACGAAAGGTGCTTAGAAGTCTTTCGGCCAAATGGGGTGCAAAAGTAACGGCTATCAAAGAAGCTCATGACCTCAACACCATGAGTCTCGATGAGATTTTCGGCTCTCAGACTTGGGAAATCACATTAAAATCTCGTGAGGATGACATCAAGCCAAGAAGGGGATAGCTTTGCAAGCCTCCACCAAAAACGAAATCAATGAGCCGAGTGAAGAAGAAGAGGATGAGGACATTGCCTTGTTCACCCAAAAATTCAAGAGATACCTTCAAAGGAAGAAAGCCAATGGTGGAAGATTCATGAAGAGAATAGAACCAAAAGGCGAGCCTAGCAAAAAAGAACCTCCAACGTGTTTCAATTGTGGAAAGCCGGGACACTACAAAAGTGATTGCTTCAAGCTCAAAAAGGAAAACGAGAAAAGACCTAGCAAGATGGCAATGAATGTCATATGGGATGACTATGACTCATGCGACTCGAATGATGATCAAATTGGCGAGGAAACGGCAAACATTTACCTCATGTCAAATGAAGAAGAGGTACATCTAAATTCATATGTTGTAGATAAATCAAAACAATCATATGATGAACTTCTCCTTGATTATAATGAATTGCAAGATGCGTTTGAAGAATTACATGATGAATTTGAAAAATTAGCTAGAAAATATATTCTTCTTAAGAAAGCTAAAACTCCATGTAACTTCACTAGTTCAAACTTAGAAGTTTCTTGTAATGACAAAAGCATTGAGCTAGAAAAGGAAAATAATCGGTTGAAAAATACTATAGATGATCAAATAAGTGTCTTAGCTAAATTTACAAAAGGAAAATAGAGCCTTAGTATTATGTTAGGAAGACAAAAAGGATCATTTGATAAATGTGGTCTAGGGTATGATGCCTTTGACAAAGATGCTCTCATTTTGAAAAACAGAAAATCATTTAGCTCTACATTTACTAGAAAATCATCTCATGCAGCTTCAAATGATTATAAACATGTTACTTGCTACTATTGCAATATAAAATGACACAAAGCAAATGTATACTTTCATAGAAAGAATAAAATTATGTCAAAAATGGTTTGGGTTCCGAAAGGGACTATTTCATGCTCACATAGAAAAGAGAATGTTGTAACGAAACATATTTGGGTTCCAAAAGGAACTATTGCGTCTCTATCTAACCAAAATGGACCCAAAATATATTGGGTACCAATAAAAGTTACTTGAACTTGTTTTGTAGGTATGCTTGAAGTCTGCATCAAAAGAAAAATGGTTTCTTGATAGCGGATGCTCAAGGCATATGACGGGAGATAAATCAAAGTTTATTTCACTAAAACCATATGAAGGAGGAAATGTAACTTTTGGAGACAACTCTAAAGGCAAAATTATAGGAATTGGCTCAATCGGTATTTCTTCTTCTCTCTCTATAGATGATGTGTTTTTAGTTTATGGTTTGAAGCATAATTTGTTTAGTATTAGTCAACTATGTGACAAAGGCTATGATGTTATGTTTAGGACAAATGCATGCATAATCGAGAAAGATGGGAAGCAAATGTTCAATGCCAAACGAAATGAAAATTTGTATACTTTGTTGCTATGTGAATTGCATGAACAAGATGTTAAATGTTTTGTCACATCTAGTGAAAATAGTTGGTTATGGCATAGACGTCTAGGACATGCTAGTATGGACCTCATTCATCGTTTATCCAAAAATGATTTAGTCAAGGACCTCTCAAAGACTAAATTTTTGAAAGATAAAATATGTAGCGCATGTCAAGTAGGCAAGTAAGTAAAGTCCTATTTCAAGAGAAAGAAAGACATTACCACTTCTAGACCTTTAGAGTTACTTCACATGGATCTTTTTGGTCCGGAGAGAACGGCTAGCTTAGCCGGGAAACTCTATGTACTTGTTATAGTTTATGACTACTCTATATATACTTGGGTTCACTTTCTTACTCATAAAAATGAAACTCACTCCATTCTTGAAAGATTTTATAGAGTCATTCAAAATGAAAAAGATTTGAAAATCAAGAAAATTAGAAGTGATAGAGGTAGGGAGTTTGAAAATCAAGACTTAGAGAAATTATGTGATGACCTCGGTGTTTCTCATGATCTCTCGGCCCCTAGAACCCCTCAACAAAACGGTGTAGTTGAAAGAAAGAATCGATATCTACAAGAGATGGCTAGAACCATGTTAAATGAGCATAACCTTCCCCGAAGCCTTTGGGCGGAAGCGGTAAACACTGCTTGCCATATAATTAATCGTGTTATTATTCGGATGAAGTTGGGGAAAACGCCTTATGAGTTGTGGAATGGTCGAAAGCCCAATATTGAGTATTTCAAAGTTTTTCGGGTGTAAATGTTTTGTGTTAAATGATAAAGATAACCTTGGAAAATTCGACTCCAAATCGGATGAAGCAATTTTTCTAGGATATTCTTCAAGGAGTAAAGCCTTTCGTGTTTTTGATAAACATACTCTAACTATGGTTGAGTCTATTCATGTTGTCTTTGATGAATCACCCTCATCACCATCACCTAGAGTTGACCTAGAATAAGATGAGGTTGTTGAGATTGAGGATAATTTAAATACTCTCAATATCTCCAACTCATCAAGTAGCCAAAAGGAAATGAGGGAAGTTGAGCATCAATCCAATGATGACTTGACCAACTCAATGCCTAAAGCATGGAGGATTGTTCACAATCATCCTTTTGATCAAGTCATAGGTAATCTATCAAAAGGGGTTAGTACTAGATCTCAACTTAAAATATTTTTGCAACCACATGGCTTTTGTATCAGAAATTGAACCCAAGAACTTCCACGAAGCTCAATGTGATGATTCTTGGATCGTAGCAATGCAAGAGGAACTAAATCAATTTGAACGCAATCAAGTTTGGCGTTTAGTTCCTAGACCCGAAAATCAAACTATAATTGGCACAAAATGGGTTTTTCGAAACAAAAAGGATGAGAATGGAGTAATTATTCAAAATAAAGCAAGATTGGTAGCTCAAGGATATAATCAAGAGGAAGGCATTGACTACGATGAGAACTTTGCACCGGCAGCTAGATTAGAAGCAATTAGAATGCTTCTTGCATTTGCATCATATAGAAATTTCACTCTTTATCAAATGGATGTCAAAAGTGCTTTTTTAAATGGTGTCATAGAAGAAGTTTTTGTGTAGCAACCACCCGGTTTTGAAAATAATCTTTTTCCAAATCATGTTTTCAAATTGGCTAAAGCTCTATATGGTTTAAAGCAAGCTCCTCGAGCTTGGTATGAGAGACTTAGCGGGTTTTTAACTCAAAATGGTTTTACAAGAGGGAAAATTGACAACACACTTTTTACAAAAACCATTAAGAATAATTTGTTGATTGTCCAAATTTATGTTGACGACATTATTTTCGGCTCAACAAATAATTCTTTACATAGGGAATTTGTTACAAGTATGCAAAACGAATTTGAAATGAGCATGATGGGTGAGGTGAATTTCTTCTTAGGGTTGCAAATCAAACAAAGCTCGAATGGCTTATTCATTAGCCAATCCAAGTACACTAAAGATTTGCTAAAGCGATTTGGTATGGAGGCTACCAAACATGCCATAACTCCTATGAGTTCCTCTATTAAGCTTGATAAAGATGAAAATGGTAAATGTGTTGATATTACGAATTATAGAGGCATGATCGGTAGTTTGCTTTATTTAACCGCTAGTCGACCGGATATAATGTTTAGCGTATGTTTATGTGCCCGGTTTCAATCATGTCCTAAGGAATCTCATTTACTTGCTGTAAAACGTATTTTTCGCTACCTAAGTGGTACAATTAACTTAGGGCTTTGGTATCCACGTGGAACTTCAATTGATCTTATTAGTTATTCGGATGCCGATTTTGCCGGATGTAGAATTGATCGAAAAAGCACAAGCGACACTTGTCATTTTCTAGGACACTCGCTAGTATCTTGGTCAAGTAAAAAGCAAAATTCCGTTGCATTATCTACGGCCGAAGCCGAATATGTGGCAGCCGGTAGTAGTTGCGCTCAATCTCTTTATATTAAGCAACAATTACTTGATTTCGGTCTTACATTATCTCACGTGCCTATTAAATGCGATAATACGAGTGCGATTTGTATTTAAAAGAATCCTATTCATCACTCACGCACCAAGCATATAGAGATTAGGCATCATTTTTTACGTGATCATGTTGCTAAGGGTGACGTTGAATTGATTTTTATCGACACTAAAAATCAATTGGCGGATATTTTTATAAAACCACTTGCGGACGAATCATTTTCCAAAATTCGTCGAGAAATCGGAATGGCCATGGATTTTGATGTTTTATCCTAATTTATGTCATAATCTTTATTTTTCATATTTTTGTTATTTTTGTGTATTTATTTCTTGATTTGTTTTCTATTTTTATCATTTTTTCACTTTTCCCTTGCTTTAGTCGACTCATCTTGTGTAGTGTAAATCATTCTAGTCGACTACTTTGGTCAGTAGCTTCACTATTAACACTTCTTCACCTTCTAGTCGACTACTTTGCCATTATAGTCGACTCAATGGTCTTCTAGTCAACTAGAACCATGTTTTAGTCAACTACTTTCCCCTCCTAGTCAACTCAAACCTAGCCTAGTCGACTCAAAACCCATTTAACCGACTCAACACTAGACCTAGTCGACTCAATCCCTTATAAAACCTAACCCTCATCTCCTCTTCTCCATCCGCCTCCCTCCATCTTCACCCACCTTCATTTCTTCTTCTCTCAAATACCTCTCATACTACCATTTCTACTTTCAATCATCACAAATCTTTCATTATTTTCACATTTCCATCATCCTCCACCCATTTCCTTCACCCAATTTCTTCACTTTCACTCACCTTCTCTCATATATATATATATACACACCATCATATATCTATATATATCTATATATTTTTGCATCATCTTCTACAATGCCACCGAAGACTCGTGGTCTACACCGAAAACGTTCACGAATTGATGGAGGCCAAAGCTCCACCAATCCACGCAATCCTGTGGTTGTTGAGGAGGATTCGAATGAACCTCTGCTTCTTGAAGTGCTTCTTCTTGATGATGATGACATAAATCAATTCATCACTGTTTTTTATCATCGTGCTCCTTCACCTTGCCGAATTGTAACACAAGCTTTATGCACTGAAATTGGGGCTCGAACATTCGATTTGTTCCGAGCAATCGGTTGGGATTTTTTCATTTCTCTTGACATTCCGGTACTTCTGCGAATTGTCAAAGCCTTCTACGCTTCTCTTGCGAATCTTAAGGAGAAATTCCTTCCTCATCTTCATTTTAATTTATGTGGTGAAGACGTGACGGTTGATGACAGCGTTATCCAATGCATTTTCTCACTTCCGAATGACGGTATCCGTCATTTCTCCAAGGATTGGTATAAGGCTGATGTGTTCGACTGTATTGAAGTAGTTCGGACTATTTGTGTTGACAAGGAAATTTCGCAGAACGCCGGTATTCTCTCCTCTATGCTACTACCCGAGGCAAGATTAATTCATAATGTCATTACTTATTCTATTTTGCCTAAAACTGGTAGTCGTAGCAGTATATCTCGTATGGAAGCATTTTTAGTTTACTGCGTCATGACAGGAACCCGTGTTGATTTAGCTTATATTTTTCGTTCCGTCATCCTTACATGTCAGTGCAAGCCATTCGGCCCGCTTTTCTTTCCCGCACACATTACATATCTACTGCAGTGGAAAGGTTTTTCTTTCCTAAATGAAGTGTCCGAGCATCACCCTATTTTTCTTGACACCACTCATGTCAAGCATATGCATCTTTCTTTGGATGCGGAAGGAAATTTCATTTCTGAAAGTGCACCTGCTCCTCGTTCGCGCCCTGCTCCTAGCGTTTCTGCACCACGCCATGAAGCCTCTTCCTCGGTTCCTCTGATGGGAACTGCTTCGGCTCCACAGGCTGTCGAGATTAATGCTCAGACTGCTCTTCTCAACCAAATTATTGGGGTTGTTCAGAGCAATACGGAGACACTTCAGCGCCTTGATGCAGCCGTGAACAGGAATTCGGAAGCCATTCGATTGATCAATGAGCGCCTTATTATTTTTGATGAGGAAATGTCTACTCGTATCACTGCTCTTGCCGGGTCACTTGATGACCTTACTCTTGGACTCACGAACCCTCGCACACGCGCCCCTCGACGCTGACAAAAAGGGGGAGAAATTATGCTATCGTATTGTCGTGTATTTCATTATCCGACATTAGCAATTTCTGTTTTTGTGTGGCTTGTTATGGTTATTTGCGACTTGTTTGTTATTTCCATGTTTTTCATTAGTATAAACGGCTTGTATTAAATTGAAACATCTATGGCATGTTTTTTATTTGTTTTCTCAAATGTGTGCCTATTTATATATTGTATCAAAATGCCCATTAAACTGCAAATTTCATTTACTAAGGGGGATCATTTGAACAAAATATTATGCACATGTTGAAGGGGAGCATCACTTGATGTTTCGCCAAATACCAAGCAAACACAAAATGTTTTGTCATCATCAAGGGGGAGATTGTTGGCTTTGAAATTTACTTTCGACAAATAATTCCAAAATTGATGATAACAAATCATTGAAGAGTGTTTGATACTAATGAATTATCAAGTTTATATTTTCAGCAAAAGACAAATGAACGACTCAGAAAACAAACTCGGAAAGGAAACGACTCGGAAAGCAAGAACGGAAAGAAAGCTTGAACTAAAGCGAAAAGCCGTGAAAGAAATTGAAGCGCAAATGGAAAATCAATTAACTTAATGGAAAAGGTGAAAAACGAAGACTTAAGACTTGGGGTAGATAGGTCGGGGAGCGATCATTGTAACAAGGTAATTTTATGCGTCGATTTTATCGTATAAGCTCAAGTATAAAATGAACCAAACTCAAATGGAATGAAAAACGCTTTACCGAACTTAAACAGAAAGAAAAATATTTTTATTAAATGTTTTTCAAATTGAAGTCGACTAGAATAACCCTGTGTATTTTCTAGTAGTCGACTAAAACAATCAGTAGCTATATGTTTTTCATCGACATCAAAGTAGTCGACTGAAATGAGCTTGAGTCGACTAGACTACATCATGTAGTCGACTAGAACTCAATCTAGTCGACTAGATGGTCCATTGTAGTCGACTACAACAAAGAAGTAGTCGACTAGAAGTTCCTTAAAACCTGCAGTTTTATCATAAAACATTTTCCATGTTTTAAGGAGTGTGTTTAATGGATTTCAAACGGCTCTTGACTTCTCTAATTCAATACTCACTCTCATAACCCTAATGTACTTATATATATAGAATGATATATGTGTATTGAAGGCTATGAGATTGAAAAACAAAAGAGAAAGAAGAAGAAGAAAAGCTCTCAAAATTCTGTAGAAAGTTTCTCTACAAAAAGCCATTGAAACCAAGCTTTGACAATTTGATTTTCTCTAAGTTTCTTTGAAAATCAAAACCTCTAGTATCTCTTCTTATTCTCCAAATATCATTCATTGATCATATCCTTTGAGAATACATTTCTAGAGCTATTGTAAAATCACCAAAAACACTTGAGCTTATATTGATTTATCTTCCATAAAAACCTTTGGGTTTTTGAGTGTTTTTGTTCTTGAGTGATTGATTACATACGAATTTGTAATTTCGGACAAGTGAAGTCCACCGATTGTTCAAGAGAGGGTTGTTCTCTTGATTGAGAGACAAACTCGAGAGGCTTGTGTTGTAAAGGTTTGCCATTCCACCTGTGAAGGAAGGGCCATAGTGAAAGGATCGAGAAAAGTCTCAAGAAAGGGTTCTTCAGCCGAGGAGTAGGAGTTACCGAACCTCGAAAAATTCACGGTGTCAATCTTTCTATCTCTTTCTCTTTACTTGATTAATTTGCATGTTATAATTGCTTGAATATCTTGTATGCTAATTTGTCTTGAAATTAATTGTTCAAGAAATTTAAATTGAATCATCCACTTGCCTATTGAGAAATTGATTTTTGGTTATAGTGTGTTCCATATTCGAAAAGAGTTAGAAATATTTTTGAACACCCTATTCACCCCCCTCTAGGGTTAATTAGTGGCTAACACACTCTTCAAGTCAATCTTGGAGAAGACGGACGAACCTGTAAGCATATCCAACATGTCATCAAGGAGAGGAATTGGAAACCGATACTTCACTGTAATTTTATTTATGGCTCAACTATCCACGCACATACACCAAGAACCGTCCTTTGGAGTAAGAAGGGCTGGGATGGCACATGGGCTTATGCTCTCATGAATGAACCCCTTATTCAAGAACTCCATAACTTGTCAATTCAACTCTTCATGCTCCTTTGGACTCATTCGGTAAGCTGCCTTGTTTGGAAGGCTTGATCCCGGCACTGGGTCAATACAATATTGAATATCCCTCATTGTTGGTAATTTCGATGGTAGATCAATAGGAAATACATCCATATATGTGTCCATTAATGGCTCCACAATGGTAGGAATAGATGAAGACGCAAGATCTTCTTTGGCAACCAAGATATAGAGCTGCCCACTTTCTTCGGCCTCCTTCATTAAGCCATTTATGGTAAAAAAATTTGTGTCTTCCTCTAATTTAATTTTGGGACCATATTTCTCACGCATAAGGCCTAAAGTAATTTTCACATTATCCTTCCAAAAGGTGTATGCGTTCTTTCTACCGTGATGCAAAGTATTCCTATCAAATTGCCATGGCCTACCTAATAATATATGGCATGTATCCATCGATACTACATCACACCAAGCATTATCAAAATACTTGTTTCCAATCGAAAAAAAAGACTAAACAACGTTGTGAAACTATTACCTCATTTCCTTTGCGAAACCAAGAGAGTTTATAGGCTTTGGATGTTGCTTGACTTTCAATTTCAACTTCTAAACAGCTTCTTGGGATACCACGTTCGCACAACTACCACTATCAATAATCATGTTGCACACCCTCCCAGCAATAGTGCAACTAGTACGAAAGATGTTAATACGTAGCCAATCTTCTTCTGTCTCATGTTTCGGAAGAAAAAGTGACTTTCGCATAACAAATAATTCACCCACATCACCATATAAAATATCACCGGCCTCATTATCTGGATAGTCATCATATTTTGGCTCATCCTCCAGAATTGAGTCGTCTTCCTCAATCATAAGTTTTTTTTTCTTGTTTTCTACACTCTGCCAATCTATGCCCAGGCTCCCCACACTTGTAACATCTCATCACAAAGTCTGCACCTCGACCTTGTCCAGCTGTCCTTGTATTATTTTGGCAATTTTTGGCAGTGGCAGCCTACTCTTTAACTCCACCCACACGTGGCAACTGTTGTCCTGTAGTTTGGGCAGTGTTTTGCACTGTGGTAGGGGTTGTTTTTGCCTTAAAAAAGTGTGCTTCAATCTGGCAAAACTATTGTTATAGCATGAAAATGATTTATTTTGTTGCTTTTTTACCACCAAAGCTCTCTAATAAGCCTCCGAAACTTACCACAATGAATGCAAAAGAAGAACCTCTTGTGTGCTAGGCTTCAATCTGCTTATGTAACGTGCCACAAGCTGCTCTTTAGTCTCCAACAAATCATTTCGGGCAATTAGTTGGTAGAATTCTTCTGTGTATTCTTCCATAGTGCGAAACTCTTGCATTAAATTATGCAAACGCTGATACATTGTTTGGATATAATTAAAAGGCAAAAACTGTTCTTTCATCTTTTTCTTCATCTTTTCCCAGTCAACAATTTTTGGCTTACCTCTACGCTCTCAGGTAATCAGTAGTTGCTCCCACCATACCTATGTTCTTCCTCTGAGACGAATAACTATGAGATTGGCCTTCTTGTGACTAGGTATCTCATGGTATTCATAAATACGCTCAACAATGGTCGGCAAGTTAATGAATTCCTTAGGCTTAAGACTCCCATGAAATTCAAGGGCCTCAATTTTGATATGTGATTGCCAACAATTATTAGCCCGCTCGTCAAGTGACTTATGTCGCCCTCTAACATAGAACGGAATTTCTGTGATAGTTCCAATGTTTGACATACCGTCATCCACTGGAATATTGTCATCAACCAAATTGATGTCATAAGCATACTATTCTGCAATACGATTTGTACGCTTGCGAGAGGTAAAACTATGGCACATCTAGAAGTGACCGCTCGTTACGTCTATAGCTATGAAGACGTCTTGATCGTCTCTTCTTGGTAAGGCAGCATCAAGGGCTTAAGGCAAACATTAACAGTCTTGAGGTAAAAGTTTTAGAATTACAAATATTTGGGACACCAATGTGTGTGTATGTGTGTGTATATATATATTCCTCAACTCAGTTTATATTAGTCTTTGGAATTGGATTTCACTGTTTAAGGATTTCAATTTGCGGAGAGTATCCTCTACACTGCGTTACCCTGCAATTCCTCTGCACGACGTAAATAATAGGAAAATTAGGGCATGTTTGGCAAGTCCAAAAAATCAAATATGAGAATTCCGGCTATCATTGGTATTAGCGAATAACTGTGCATGTACTATTCGTGTCAGAGTTTGAATCTCACTATCTTTCCCTTCTTTTCCTCTAAAGCCCTAATTTATTCCCACCTAATTGATTTTTCCCCCAAACCGACATTTGCCTTCGCGAATCACCATCTACTTCCATGTCGTTACCAACCTTTGCCTTAGCGAATCACCATCTCCTTCCAGGACGTTACTTGATTTTTTCACAAACTGACATTTGCCTTCACCAATCACCATCTCCTTCCAAAACTTTCCTTCACCATACTTGATTTCACACCTTGATCCTACAACAACTTTCTTTATCTTCACAACCCGACCTTCTTCAATTGTTGTTCAAATTGAAGATTCGTGTGCAGGTACACTCTCTCTCTCTTTCTATGAGTTTAGGTCTCTGTTTAGGGTTAGAAATTTGTTGTCATATAATTTAATTTGAACTGATTTAAAAATCAAGAATCCCCATTGCCTCATTTTATCCTGAATGCTGCTACACATCATGAAAATATTTTCAAGTTAATATGTTGAATATATGTAGCATCCACTTGGCATTGATAAATTAGAAAAATCAAATAAAATTTTCAAAATCTAAAATCCTACCAACCCATCAGTCCATCATTCCTGCGAAACCCATCTCCTTTGTGAAACTCTAAAAGAACCCATGGCCTATCAACAAATCAGAATAAAAAAACCTAAATCGAGCCTTCTTAGGAAGAATTTAATTCATTTGCAGCCCATTGAGTCTTTGACAATAGTTCTCTTAAATTCATGATATATAACATCTCTCTATCCATATATATATATATATATACATGTATACACCTATGTGTGAAGTCTGCAGTAAATCGATTTTTCATTAAGAATTATGGATGTGAATTAATAAGAGTTATAATTTGGGTTTGTTAAATGAGTTCATCTTTATTTACATTCTTAATCAATCTCGATTGGATATTAATAGGAGAGGAAATATGAAATTTGAAAACTAAATTAAACTGCATAAATAATTCTGCCACATGAGTTGTCACCTCATCTTACATATCATTTAAGTTAAATTCATGAAGTATAACATTTATGTTTTATCCCTTCGGTAGTGAGTACAGTGCTTCAAATCGTCTTTAGTACTTTTGAGAATTCTTAATATCTTTGTTTACGTATTTCTATTTTTCAAAATCAGAAATGACAAAGCTTAAATTTGTTGCACATCGTGGATTATCGAAGTCTACAATGAAGGAATGGGCAAAACAATCACAAAACCTATCCAGTACATCAAGGTCAACAAAACCTGTGTACCAACCGTACTTGTCTTAATATCTTTTACTGTACCAACCATATTTGTCTGACACAACTCGCCGGAAAAAAGAGATTTTGTTGGCCGAAGTTGAAATTTGTCGTCAAGGAGAAGGATGAGCTAGCAGTGGCTGGCGTGGACGATGGTGTGCCGGTCATCTCAGAATTGCTGAGGATACGCGCCCTTCAGTTTGGCCCTAACAAAAGAAAAATATTGAACCCCAACCAACCCAGAAGAAGCCCAAATATCCCATTGCTAATCACATGCAAGCTTGGGCAGGCAAATCAACATAAATTAGAAGCAGGGTAATGACCAAAGTGACTACTGAAATATAATGAACTTGTTACTCAGTAGTTGTATACACTTCAGTTTCATTCAAATATATTCATTGTTATCATTTTCTATATAGGTTGCTGAAAAGTTTCATGATTCCAGCAAAACCTTATAGAGATTCAGGAGAACAGACAATCTCAGATGAAGACCCCTAAATAATTGCTTCTAAGAATCATAGAGCATAACTCATTGTTCATATCTTGCAAAACCCATAAATTAGATACCCATACTGAGCATACATTACATGTAAGTTACAGAGTACCCTGTTTGGCTATTTCTCGAAACAAGCTTCCCGGCATTGACCTGGTGCAGTAAGAAGGGAACTACAGCTAATATCATCAGGAATCTGTTAATGATCGAGATATAGAATTTTACATTCCTTGGACACATCTGTATGGAGCCATCAGCGATGGGTTTCGCCTTGGTAATGAAACCAGTACTGTTATATACCTCGAGCAGATACACCTCTAGTAGATACGCACTTAACTAATCATCTGGCTCAGCAGAGAAATCAGGTTCTTCAGGTTTCTGCAATTTAGGCAGCCCCATGCCTTTAGTTCTCTGAACTCCTCGCCTTGTGTTTGTGGCAAATCTTGAAGCCAATATGGTCACTCCAAGGTTCATTTTTGTCTGCTGACTGGAATCCACATGACCATGTTCTTCTTCCTGTTCCTCCTCTTGGCAGGACTCAGTAGCCACTTTATCATCCGAAGCAAACGACTCCATTGTCTTGAAATCTTTCGCCAACCTCCTCTTGTACCGATGCCAAGCAGCCTGTATGAAGCAGGCTGCCCATGTCCTCCAATGATGGGAGTAAAACCGGAATGTATGCTGCAGCTTCTTGCTATGGAGTCGCCTGAATTGATTAGCGACAAACTTGAGATCTTCAGCCCGCAAAGCAAATGCTTCCACTTCAACAAGTGCTCTGACTGTCCTAGTTGAAGAAGGCAAGTTGACGGTGGATTTTGGAAGCAAAGCCCATGCAAGTAGCTCCTCCCCACAAAAATCTCCAGGTCTCAATGTTATCGAGTTGAAGAAACCAGTCCTCCCACCGTTTGTAGTAGAACTCTCCAGTCTCCCCCTAATAATAAAGAGCATTTGTGTTACAGGGTCACCTTCACGAACAATGTAGGTGTTGTTGGTGCTCAATGAAGAGAACAAACGCTCGCATATTGCATCAAGTAGCTGATCATCCATCTCTGAGAATAATGGCACCTGCGTGCCAAATTGGAAAAAAAAAAATTGATGTTATGGTAATGTAGTAGTAAAAGATTAAAAGTGATTAGTAAATGTGTTTCATATCAATTTTCACCTATAATAATATAGGATATGTGAAGTTTTTTGGGTCTATCAGGGTTTCAACTTTCTTCTTAGTGGGAGGACATTCTAAAGAAAAGAACAAATGGCTAAAAACTCCCACTTTTACTGGTTGACAGGTCAGCCTTGACAGGCATCAAACAAACGATGAGATCTTAGGAAGATACGATCATGCAAATTAACAGTAAAGCAACACTTGAATCATGAAGAAGGTTTAATTTTAATGTATTGGTTACAGGAGAGCTCATAAAGGGAATTTACACATGCCAATGAAGATCTCTCTGAGAATGCAAGTCACTAGCACAAGGTTGAATCATCCAAATGATTATTATGGACAAATAAAGTAAGAGTTCAACGATGCCCGCGAGCTTTTAATGCTATAAATTTAAAGTAGGCAGGGAAGAACATACACGACGAACAAGGTCCAAGCATAGGTGACGTTGAATATCACGACGAAGATCTGCAGGCAAGGCATGTAGGATAGCTTCTTCATCTACTCCTCGAGTTGCAAGCCACTTGTATTGCACATAACGCCGAACACGTAGTTTTAGGTCTTCGGGGAGTTGGCGATGCCTCATCCACTCTTCGGTGTCTCTTCGCTTTAGTCTCCATTCCTCAAGCCTCACTGTTATAGATTGCAAATATGTCTACACAAAGAACGCAAGAGCTCAAATTAGAGTTTTTTTCTTCTGCTTTCTTAACACAAGGCAGAAGGTTCATATAGTGTTTTCATATGTAGTTACGACATTAAAATAAATGCATATGGAAATAGAAAAAAGTGTCCCAACAAGATAGCAGGGTTGGCAAGAGCGTCCTGACAATAATCAGAAAGAGTGCAAAACTCCTGAATTTACCCTATAGATGTGGCTTCGGTAGTTGCATGTATCTGAAAGGTATTGTTTCCCTCAACGGAGGAGGAACATCCTCCATTATCTCACTACACATTAAAGTTTCGAACTATGCATCGGCTTCAGTAGGTCATAGAAAAAAAAAACATCATGTACTATTTAAGGAGATTTAACCACCACACTTGTGCAATTTTTTTGTTTTTCTTGTTGGCTAACAAATTTCTAGATTCTTTGATGAAAATTTTGATCTTAATCTTTACTATGCTAATACTGTATTTCAGTACTTATTTATCTTATGCCTAAAATGGGAAAAGGATTGGGCTATAAGCTTCCAGCCTATAATCCAATTTGAGTTGATCCCTCAATGACAAGTTCAGTATAGTTTACCATACCGGACCGGATGAAAATAGGGTCATATGCATTCTCCTGTGGCTTGACACTTGACTTTATTTGATTTTTGAGATGAACTGAACAAGCCTACAAGATTAGGAAAGCCTCCAGTCATGATTCGTGATTCCTAGAATTTAGTCAAGCCTCCAAGCATTTATCTAGAGCTCCACATCCAGATGAGCTTCATAGAATGAATCTTCGCTTGAGTTAAGCTTGAAGTATCAATCTAAGCTCATAAACATTAGCATATTCAAAGAGACGTTGAATAGATCCCAAGTGTCCCAGGGGCCATAGATTGATATGGGCACGCGCATTAGTATAAAAATACAAGCAACTATTAAGTTGAATATGTTGTCCATAAAAATCATTAAGTCAAACTGGGGATGGATAACAAATCAAGCATTAGTCAGTCATCTCCCAAGTCAGGCACAATTAGAAACAAGCATATTGGCAAGAACATGAGGAGCAGTCAACTGATTGTTTATTTTGATCTTACAATAAATGACGAAAATTTGTGTACTTGATGAAAAGGAAAAACATTAGGCAAGGAAGCGTAGAAAATTAGTTTCCTGACAGTTTCAACCGAAGAACTATTAATTTTGGAATATTCAACGAGAAATTACGGTGTTATTGATCAAGTCTATCCACCTCACGCTATACCAAATACCTGCATATTCCCAATCAAATGTGCCAATAGAACAATACCCAAGATAACACTCTTACCTGCATGTTCCCAATCAGATGTGCAAACAGAACAAGACCCAGGATAGCAATCAGTATAGCGAATAATATCTCCCCAATATATGTGCTGGTTGTCAAATTCTGCCCGTATGAACTGAGAAATTTTGAAATAAAATAGAATAAAACTCAAACCTACTAAAATATATCGACATGCGGTTCTAAGCATCCTGTTTCTAGGAAAAATTTAGTTCCCATGATAGTTGTTTAGCTTAAAATAAACAAAAGTTCCAATCACCAATAATAAGAATTTTTCATTAACCAATACGTTTTTGAAGTCACTCCTTACCAAATCAAGGGAGTTACAAGCACTTATAGAAGATTATGCAACCATGTATATTTAGATAAAAACAGATTTAAATTGAAAAAAGAGAATTATAGATATCAAAAGGTTACATCATTATGTGTTCTGCTTCCCTATTTAATTTCTCTTACACTTTGTCCTAATATTGTCTAGTTCTTGTTTGTTGATCTTTTGCCATCAGATATTTTTGTCAATGGATGGGATTGAGAGGTCAGGTATCTAATTAATAACAAATCAAACATGGATTTCTTCATAAGTAGTCATGGCTTTGTATATAACTTGACAATGAACTTACCCATCCCCAAAAAAATACTATAAAGAATTTGTGAGGGTGAGCCCTGGCACATTGATGAGGTTGATACATTTCGGAGGTCTCAGTAAGGCTGCTTATATGTGACTTCTTGTGTCTCTGCAATGTCGAGAGCCTTGTGCACTAAACGACCCTTTATGCAATGAAAATGTGAACCATTTCTTCATTGAAAAACTAGCTGAGCTGTCTGTCGATTACATGCTCCAACATCTAGAATCTCTGTAATAACATTTATTATAAATGTTTATGTATGGCATGTTCTAGACAATAACCATGTTGAGTGTTAGATAGGTCGTGTAGGTTTCAACAATATCTACAAGCTTCGACAAAGGCGGAATCAAGCATTGAAGTAGTGAATAATACAAGTGAAGTGTAAAAATGAGTGTATTGATAAAAATGTCTCTCGAAGGGCAAAAACGGCATTTTTCAAAGCTGTCAATTCAAGCAAAAAGTCTCGGGGAGTCAAGAGGGTCATTTTGGTGCACTTGCAGAGAAAAGTGGTTTTAACAAAAATACATACGCTTAAGTCTACGTTTTCATAATCAAAAAGTGGTTGGAAAATGAAGTTTTACGCTTGAAGGTACGTTTGGACCTACGCTTCAAGCGTAGATGTGGCAGAGTTTTGTAAAGTGTAGGTGCGGCATTATGACTGCGTGGCTGGTTGTTACGTATCATATTATGACTTGGGCTACACTCCTATATATCCTAGGACGTGTATAAAGGATATATACACAAAAGTTGACTAGATTCATTCTCAATTATAAGAAGATTAAATAAGGGAGGAATCCTAGTTCAGAAAGGAAACAGTGATTTCAGTAAGAATTTCAGTCAACTTCGGGAGCTCATATCTCGGTCAAAAAAGGTCCAAATGAGGTGATTCTTGAGCCTATTATCAAGAGCTTGAAGTTAGCTTTTCAACGATATATTACACGCCTTCATCCAATGTGTGTAGCTCCAGATATGATCAAAAAAGTGAGAGGTGTCCTGCAGAAAAAAACTGAAAATTTCATAATCGGGCTGAAATTTTATTTTAACTCAAATTAATCCGTGTTGACCCGGATGACCTTGAGTTCGACCTAAACACCTATAAGCACGTGCATATCACATATTATACATGATATTGAAGGGTTTGACTCAATTGAATGTGAAATTACCAAAGAGGACGAACTTAGGGTTTCTCCTCTATATTGCTTATAAATACCAAGGTCTACAATAGAGGAGGCCACGGGTTTGTGAGAGATCTCTGCAGTTTTCTATCATTCATATTCTTCTACAGAGATATACACAGAGAGAGAAAAGATTGAGTGATCATATATATTCAAGTTCTCTCTTGTTATTGGGATTTTCCAATTGTGCTTCTACACCGAAGATCTTATGCACAATTGGATGATCTAGTTGCTGAAGACGAGGTTGCTTTGATCCGTTGAATAACGGAGCCGTCTGAGTGTGGAGATCAGAGCAAGAAGCTTCGTGATTATTTGATCTATTGAGAAACAGAGTCATCAAAGTGCGGGGCGAGAGCTTCGTGGATTCGTAGAGACGTTGAGTGAAGAACAACATATTACATCGGTTGTAAGTACTGTTTTCATAGTCTCTACAAATTCTCTAATTCATAGTGCATCGATACCTGAGCGTATCCGTGGTTTTTACTTAGAGTCTTTCCAAGGTTTTTCACGTAAAAATATTGTGTGTCGCTATTGCTTTATTTTCTGCACTTAGATTATTCTTTTGCATGATTTATCTTAATAGATAATTGGATTAAAATTGACTTTTCCGCAATTATAATTAATTTGTCAATAAATCCACAAAAAACTTATTCACCCCTCCTTTAGGTTTATTTCATTGATCGTCTAGGTAATTTCAATCTCTTCAGCTATATTAGTAAAATTGGATATTAATAAAATTTATGTTGTTATAGCAAAAGAGGAATATACTGCATGGATCAGATACCTGTTATGAATGTGTCTAAAGTCTAAACTTTGTGCTAATGAAATCCCTGATCCCAACGATCAAGGGACAACTACGTCCATAATAACTCTTCTCTGTTTCCTATAGTAATCGGTGATTTAGGTAACATCAAAAGTTTAATACAAGCATTTTACTTGTTGGAAATAATAATGTCTCAAACATTAATACAACCTTTGCGAGGATTCTACACTAAAATTGATTATTTGAATAATGAGTAACAAAATTTGTCTGGTCCAGTACATGATGTCGGATCCATTTCCCATGCCCACTCCAGAGGTCAGTATTCTATACATCAGGTAAAAGTCCATGATCTAATTAAATTTCAAGCGTGGGTTAACTATTTGAGTTCACCATACTGTATCAGCATGTATCATGTGATCTATTTTCCCTATTTGTTGTTGAATGTCATGATTTTGCCATATGGTTACTGTTAGATATGATGACTCATTTCCTTGCAGAAATAGTTAAACTTAGCCACCAAACAATCACTGTTATGATAGGAGATCAATCAGTAAACTCCTAATTGGAATTAGTTTAGAGAAACCAATTGACTTCTTCTCCACTCCATACTATCCTATAAATACAGGGTCTAACCTATTGTATTATGTGTACAAAGAGAGAAAAAATAAAAGATACAAAATGGTATTTCTTAGTGTGAGTGAAACATCGATGAGAGTCAGGAATAAAATAAACTTATATTATTCCAGTGATACAGGCGTGAGTATACACTGTGTGTGTGCGTGTGTATGATCTGCGGATCATCACCTTGTAATCCTCTCCTTGATTGATAGTGAAGTGGTGCTCTCCGTGGACGTAGGTTGATTAGGCCGAACCACGTCTATATCTTTGTGTCGATTGTGTTTGGTGTGTGTTTATATACGATTTCTGATTTGTAGGTGTGCACGGCTTCAAACAAAGGGTGTGGAAACCCTAACAAGTGATTTTAGGTGGGTGTAAAAATCCTAACAAGTGGTATCAGAGCTCTAGGTTAGAGCAAATCCTGAAGTCGCACGTTCTAGTCCAGATTCAAAGGTCCAAGTTGCACGAAATCAAAAACCAACCATACCAGGAGCTTCGTATCGACGAGACGAAACCAGCAATGTCAAGCACGTCGCCGGAAATAGCCGCACACGCCCCCACGCGCCGCCTGAAGTTCCAGCCAGAATTTCGGCTCCCATGCGCAACAATTTCTGTTCGGGCCTATTTCGTTGAGCATCATTAATCCAAACAAGGCATGTAATATATCAACGGAAAGCTCTTTCAAAGGTGAACGTTTCAACACAAAAATAAGCCCAATCGGAGCAGGGACGCGCCCAGAGAAGTTTCTGACGTCGTCAATGCTATTTTGTCCTTTCGTGTTGATTTGTTTTTTAGCCTGTTTGGAGTCGATTTTGACCCGTTTTTGACACTGTCAGAGGCGTTCGTAAGGTTTTGGACCACTCCGGATGCAACCGTACGATTGGTTTTGCGTGATTCGACTCCAAACATCTCGGAAAGGCACAGTGGAAGTTATGGGAGAAGAAAAGACAAGAATGATCAGTGACGATCATGTGACCACTTTCAGTGAAGATAAATGGAAGATTTCCAGGGGAGCTATGACTATAGCACGAGGAAATAAAGAAGGTACGCTCTACACAACCACCAATCTTAGCATAGTGATTGCAGTTGCAGAAGGCAAGGAGGATCACAACTTGTGGCACCAGAGGCTTGGTCACATGAGTGAAAAAGAGCTCACGGTTATGCTCTCGAAGGGAAAACTACCAGTGAAATCGATTAACATCGACTTCTGTGAGTGTAAGTAGAAGAGGGTTAGTTTCAAGAGCAATAACATAAGTCTCATAGTGGAGAAGCTTGAGCTAGTTCACATGGGTGTCTGGGGGGCAGCAACTGTTTCATCTGTTGGCGGAAAGTCCTACTTTGTGACTTTCATTGATGGTCATTCCAAGAGGATATGAGTTTACTTCTTGAAACATAAATATGAGGTGTACGATATGTTCAAGAAATGGAAAGTCATGGTAGAGAATGAGACAGGGTCGAAGGTAAAGAAACTGAGATCCGACTTTGGTGGAGAAAACGAAGACTCCGGGTTCAAGAACTTTTGCTATGAGAACAATATCAGATTAGAGAAGATTTTTTCAAGTACACTACAACAGAATGGCGTAGCAGAATGTAGGAACCGAAATGTGACTGAGATAGCCAGAAGCATGCGCATTCAGGCAGGGTTGCCGAAACAGTTCTGGGCAGAAGCAGACAGTACAATAACTTATCTTATGAATCGTGGTCCATCAGTACCATTGGAGCACAAAATACCAGAAGAGGTATGGAGCGGTAAAGCACAAAGTGATCCTATGTATGTTGAGATAGAAGATGTTTAAGACAGTGAGAGTCCTCAATTGGAAGAACATATTGCAAACAGAAAAACTTAATAGGATGATACACCGCAAACTCTGACTCCTAATTATGTGTTTTAGAGGACTTCGCGGCCGTATGTGCCGAATCGGAGATACCTGAATTATTTGTTGCTCACATATGGAGATGAACCAGAATGTGATGATGAAGCATGCAGTGCAGCAGATGCGAGTCAGTGGGAGCTTGTGATGGAAGATGAGATGAAGTCCCTTATCTCCATCAAGACATGGAAGCTAACCGAACTGTCGGTAGGGAAGAAAGCTCTCCATTCTTCGGTTGTGAAACTGAATACCATTCATTCAAGCATTGTTGAAGCAGAGAGTTTGCATCTAGAACTGTTAGATGGCAAATCTGCTTTCTTCCAAGGTGACCCAGAGGAGAGGAGTTTTATATGCAGCAACCGAAAAATTTCTCAGTGAAAGGGAAAAAGAAGACAAACGCGACAAAGTTTGCAAGGCGAAGTCAAAGGCGACAATGGTTGCAAGACAGAGTGTCTAGACACAATAGAGGTCGCAGGCTCTATAGAAGACAAGATGTTGCTCATGCAGTGGGAGCTATCAGCATAGACATGTTAACCAAAGTGGAGACAACAGAGAAACTGAAGTTGTGCTCAACTTCAGTGGGTCTTCAAGCTTGAAGACAAAAATGAAGGTACCGTAATGCACTGATCATTGATGGAGTTGATTGTTGGATGGAAAGTCGTCAAGTGGAAGATTGTTAGATATGGTGACTCATTTCCTTGCAAAAATAATTAAACTTAGCCACCAAACAATCATAGTTATGGTAGAAGATCAATCAGTAAATTCCTAATTGGAATTGGTTTAGGGAAACCAATTGACTTATTCTCCACTCCATACTCTCCTATAAATACAGGGTCTAACCCATTGTATTATGTGTACAAAAAAAGAGAAATAAGAAGATATACAGAGTGGTATTTCTCGGTATGAGTGAAACACCGGTGAGAGTCAGGAATAATATAAGCTTATATTATTCCGGTAATACATACGTGAGTATACACTGTGTGTGTGCGTGTATGATCTGCGGATCATCCCCTTGTAATCCTCTCTTTGATTGATAGTGAAACAGTGCTCTCCGTGGACGTAGACTGATTTGGCCGAACCACATATATCTTTGTGTTGATTGTGTTTGGTGTGTGTTTGTGTGAGATTTCTAATTTGCATATGTGCACGGCTTCGAACAGATGGTGTGGAAACCCTAACAAGTGATCATGAGCGGGTGTAAAAACCCTAACAGTTACAACACCTAATTTGATAATTCTGATAATTATTATTCGAAATGCAGTACATGGGACAGTTCCACATCTAAGTTCTCCTAAATGAAAATTACTTTCAAAAGCAATAGAGACCAGGTGCTGTAATGAAATTAAGATGTTAAAATGGGGATGAAAATTATTGTTTGAAAATAAAAGGAACTAAATTGGAGAAAGCATACCTCAAGTTCTGCAAACCCCACCACAAACAATAAAAGTACTTCTCGAGAAACTTTAAGGAGAAAACACTTTTTGTCACTGCATTTTTAAATATTCCATACTTGAAAGTGATATCATTGCTAGGATCACAACTCGTAAACACGTTAGTACTATTTGCCCAGTTCTTGCGATCAGCTTTGCCAAAAGCATCACAATCCAAATAATGAAGCAAGCATTTTGTAGTGTCCTTTCTGCAGTATGATTTCCAGCAAGATGTATACCGGTCAAATGACAGCAAATACCATGCTGCCCCTAAAACCTAGAAGGACAAATTTTAATCATCAATTTGGCAACACATAATTCAATTCCGAAAACAAATTAATAATGACAAAAGGTAATAAATTTTTTTAAAAATGAGCAAGTGGCATAACAAACAGGAGTTTAAAACCAAATTGATTAGAATATATAGTGGATGTTAAATTAATAAAGATAATTTGATTAAATCCAAAGTTACATACATGGCTAGCCAACATGTACAATATCAGATTATATGCAGCCCCTGCCCAAGCTGTTTTCGTGACAACTCCAGTTGCTTTGATAAGTTGTGAACTTAATGGGAAAATCAAATATAGTCTGGGAACATACTGGAGTAGAACAATTAGAGCAAGGGCATTGTTATCGTGATCAAATCTTGCACTTCTTGTTGATGGTATAATGATCCAGATGACAATCTGCAGAAAACATATTCAGCCAAAAAATTTCTCCCTCAAGGAGGTTTACAATGTACTATAATTAAGGTAAAAATACATTATAAAAGCAAAATTTGGCTCACATAGAAATCGGAGTAGAAATGTGTGATCGTCATGACATAAGGTCTAGTAATATATAGAAAGCACAAACAACTTACAAGGATTACTCTGATAGTGATGGAATAGAACCTATATAAATTCCCCCTGTATTTTTTTATTAATTTTTTTTTTAATTTCTAATCCTGGTTGAACAACAAGATCAAGCAGATTACTTTAGCGCAAGGAAATGTGATGTATCATGTAATCCACCTTTCATATGTACATTTAGGTATCAGTAAGGGAAGTTCTGCTTAAATCCTTAACAGTCTAGTAACAAAAGGATACAAGAGTATATCGCACCCACAAAGGAAAGCTTGCAATACAATTTATCCATGGGGAAAACATACAAATAAAGATAATAATGTACCCTGAATACATGTCAAGAGTACCAATTCTGTACAACCCATCAAACCTACTACATACTTAAACTCTAAGAAAAAATATAGATACTCCATTTCACATGAGCATAGTTAACAATTTTGTCCACCACCGAATCACCTATATACATGATGGCAGAAAAAAGAGAGCCCTTCTTAAACTGCATTAGTCTTCGACAAATATGAACTAAACTGAAGGCCTCTAGGAATTATATCAGAATAGAAAGAAGAGTCCAATCACATTTAACAATAATATTTGACAGTTCAAACTCCCAACTCAAGAGAACAGATGAGAAGTTCTGCATTTTAGACAAAAGATGGATCCCAACTTCATATAACAATAAAAGAGGACCCACAACTTCATTGTTGCCTAATTATTCCCCCACAAGTCCCACTTGTCGTCAACAAAGACATCTTCAATTAGGTTACCAATAGCATAAAATAGTAACTATTGTCCGCCAAACTAATTATTAGCCTAGTGTCCATTGCTGGTCCTGGCTACATAAATGCTAAGAAGGGAAGACTAGAGTTAAACCTGACATTTGACATTTAAACCTTCCGCAACAAGAAATTTTTGAGACTCATTCCCAATGATGGAGCTAGTAAGCAAAAACCTCCAATTATCTTGGGCACCACTATGCAGCCCTACTCTTTCTTTAGATTCATTGCTTATATTTGCATCTGCAAATTTTACCCAAAATTTGGAACAGGTTAACAATTGGTCTGGTCTGAGTACATAACCTTTTTAGCTTCTGTGGTGGGTGATGCTACCTCCACACATGGAGTAATATCTCAGAGACTGGATATTACTCAATTAACACACACAGCTCGATACTTTATAGCTAGTTTATTACTTCGTTCAAATGGATACAGGCAACATGAGCAGTTCTTGGGAGTATCAAATTTCTTCTTCCTTTATATATGACTTTAATATCTAGGAAACAAGTTCAACCAGAAAGCGGAATTGTAATATTTCTATAATTGTTGAGTTTAGTACACAGTCATGAAATATGCACATTTTATATGTCAACTGTCAATGTTATAACTGGAATAATATATAAAGTACCTGAGGAAGAGGAAGTGTTGCAATCAAATCAATGAAAAAGTCAGATCTTATATATCTTCTCGCAATCTTCTTGCGGTCCATGACAAGGTCACCCCTCCCAAACACCCGAGAACTGGGTGCAACATAAGCTGTCCTAAACTTAATAAGCACATGCAACAGATAGAAAATGTCTGCAAGACTCCGGAAACAGGTCACAATGATCCTCAAATTCAAGTCAGTCTTCACACACCACGTGTGCTTACTTCCTGCTACGCTAGGCAGGTAAAAGTACAGAGGGTCAACAAAGAGCGCCACCAAACATGAGACGATGAAAACCCGGTTCCATTGCAACACAATCTCACTACCAGGATCAAGCAATCGCTTCTGCCATGGCTCAGGATCCTCGGGGAAGACCTTAGACCTCCCAAATCTGCTACTTTGGGAGATTTTACCCCTACCCACAAACCCACCATCAATTTTCAACAAAGAAGATGAAACTTTGTACCCAGAAGATGACTTTTCTAGGTGGGAGGGATCAGTTATTCCCCAAGAAACGTCTTTTCGTTGCTTTCCATCAGAAAAAAACCTAGCATTTATAAATCAAAATCAGCATAGAGTTTGTGAATCCACTTTATGCTGAAATGAGATAATTTTCTGAATCTCTTGTTTTGATTATAGTTTCAGACTTTCAGTGTGTCCAAATAAGTGAAAGTTTCAGTATGCTCAACCAGTGTTTCAATTTCTTTCCTTTTCCTACAGTTTCTCCACAACCAAACAGAAATCCCCCAGTTTAGTTGCAGTTAAAATGAAGGCAAGAAAGAGGGAAACAAAACATTCACTCTTAAAATGAAATCAAAAAGGAAAATTTCAACTAGCTGAGACTGATGGAACTAGGTAAAGGCCTAGCAAAGTAGGTCTTTTGCTTTCCAGGTTACTAAAATTGAAACTCCACATTTTCTCATCAACCAAACAAAACTGATGACATTAGGTTTAGGCTTAGCAAACCCAAGTCTTTGCTTTCCAGGTTCTTAGTAATGAAAATTCTCATACTTTCTTACCAACCAAACAAAACTGATAGAAAAAAAAATATATGGTAAACTACATAATACCTCACTATCTTCTGCTTCTTCAGCTCCATCCCAGTGGCCATTGAAACTGATATTTTCTCTCCTTATTTCCCTCTCCTCTCATATGGTGGGCATGAAATTGAGGTACCCACAAAGCCTTTTGGGTAATCAGAACAAAAAAATTGTTCAGCTTGGCATAGCAATCTATACAAATGAGTGGTAGATTTTTTTTGGCTTCGACAGAAGTGATGGTGATAGTGGGAACTACGAGTGCTCATTTGTTTATTGCTTTCTTAGTGGTGTTTGTTGGACCTGTAAGTGTTGAATAATGGTCAACGAAAGGAAAAATGGAGGATGAAATGACAGGTAATGTTTGGTAGGTGGTCTGGTCTGGTCTTGTGTTTTATGGGATCAGATCATATTTGGTAGTATTGGTTCCAAATTTTTTGTTAGACCAAGTAAGACCAAATCAGACCAAAATGGCCTCATCTCAGACAAAAAAAAAGGTGGTTTCTGGTGGTCCGCTCTGATCTTATTAATAAAATATAATTAAAAATTAATAAATAATAATAATAAATTAAATAAAATATATTTTAAAAATAAAATATAAATAATAAATAATAAACAAAATGAAATAAATAATACCTAATAATAATAATAAATAAATAATTAATTAATTAAAAATGAATAATTAATAATATAAATAATAAATTAAATAAAACATAATAATAATAAAAAATGAATACAATAATAATAAAAAAAATGGACTAAATAATAAATAATAATAATAAATTACATAAAACATATTTTAAAATATAATAAAAATAATAAATAATAAACAAAATAAAATAAATAATAAATAATAAATATATATAATAATAAATAATAAGTAAATGTAATAATGAATAAATACTTCATAATAATAATAAAAAATTAATATAATAATAATAAATTAATATTACATTAATAAAATATATTTTTAAATAATTAAAAATGAATAAATAATTAATAAAAAATGAATTAAATAATGAAATAATTATAAATAAATAGAATATATTTATAAATTAATAAATAATAATTTAATAATATAAATAATTTTATAATAAAATATATTATAAAGTGAAGAAATAATAAATAAAGAAATAAATAATACATAAATAAATATTATAATAAATAATAAATAAATAGTAAGACCAGACCGCTTACCAAACAGACTTTTCCAGATCAGATTAGACCGGACCAGACCGGACCGGACCAGACCGGACCGGACCAGACCAGACCAGAAAGACCGCCTACCAAACATGGCTTTATTGTCTGGTAACTACGGTTGCACAACAAAAGGAGGAATGGAGGATTAAAATCACATGCCATTATTTATTGTCCAATAAGTGGACACGGATCCTCTCCATTCATTCTCTCACTACCATTCACAAATCGCCTATGTGGAGGCTTACGTGGCAAAAAAAATGGGCCCCAATAGTTTGACCCAAAAAAAAAAAAAAAAAAAAACATATATATATACACAACAGTGATATACAGTGTTCCCCCTCTTCATTTACACTGTGCATATATTCCCCCCAAAAGCTCCCGCCAAAAGAGATCTTAAGGGAAATGAAGTCAATGGATAGATTGGTAAATACACAATAAGTCAAACTTAATAATCAGTATAATTCAATTTGTTGTTTAGGAGTTTCATTATTGAACACGCAGAGAGAGCCCAAACCCTTGAAAAAAATCCCAAATCGCACATCAATCTCCTACACCTTTCTCTCAGGTATGAAGCATATATAGATTATCTATTCATCGTTTGGTTATGTATTTTAGTATAGTCTGTTGTTTCACCTTTGCCTCATATAATTAATTTGTAAATTCCATGGTTATAAGAAGTATGTATATCTTTGGGTTGTCCTTATTAGTGTAATTTTTTCCCCTTTTCCTCACTTATATTTATTGCATCTTGTTACCCTTAGCTTGAATGTTCGGTTGTGTGAATATATTTGTTACCTTTGCCTCAACGGAATCGAACATGTAGGTCAGTTAATATATGTGATTTATGTAGCATTTAATATGTGATTGTTCTAGTCTGTATTTATTTGCATGTGATGCATATCTATTTGCTAGTGTTAAAGATTATTGAAGTTATGTTTTTAGGTAGTTGTGCAATAAATCTGGAATAAAATTGAATATATGATTACTGCAAAATCATATATTAGTATATATTAGTTAGTTGATCACTAATATAATAGTTGCTGAGGATGAGTTCATGAGCATCTTCATCTTGTGCGATTCGAAAGGCTCCTTTAGAAATCGTATATGTGAATGTGATGAAAAAACTGCCATATATATTTCCGAGACAACAGAGAACCCTTGTAGGTTATTTTGGACTCTGCACAATGAATAATATATACTGTTTTTGAATATGTAATAGAATGCTTAATTTATCTTAAGCTTGACTGAAATTGTATTGGTATGAGACTGAAATTGTTTTACCAGTATTGGCTGTGGAATGTACACATATTGATGACCAAATGATACATATATGTTAGTGTAGTATTTTTAAGAGAGCTAGAACCAGGTTGCTCTAATAAAGCAGTTGATTGTCCAATTTCTCCATTATGCAACAATATTTATACCAATTGCAAGCATATTTATACCAATTGTAGCAAACGAGCAAATAGTAAAGCAGTTGAGTGTCCAATATGTAGGAAATATGCATTTGTATGGGACTGAAATTGTATTACCAGTATTGGCTGTGGAATGTACATATATTGATGAACAAATGATACACATGTTAGTGCAGTTTTTTTAAGATAATTAGAACCAGGTTGCACCAATAAAGCAGTTGACTATCCAAATTCGCCAATATGCAACAATATTTATACCACTTGCAGGCAACGAGTAAATAGTAAAGCAGTTGACTGTCCAATATGTAGTAAATATGCATCTGTATGAGACTGAAATTGTATTACCAGTATTGGCTGTGGAATGTACACATATTGATGACCAAATGATACACATGTTAGTGCAGTTTTTTTAAGACAGTTAGAATCAGGTTGCACCAATAAAGCAGTTGATTGTCTAATTTCTCCAATATGCAACAATATTTATACCAACATATTTATACCAATTCTAGCAAACGAGGAAATAGTAAAGCAGTTGATTGTCCATTATGTAGCAAATTTGCATCTGTACATCCAAATGTAGCACATATACACCCTATATACTCTTGAATCTTAGTATTGAGGCAAATCTATATGAAATATATTTCAAACCAAATTATAAACATTAAAAAATAAATATAGAAATCAAAAAATATATATAAAATTCGAGAAAAATATATAAAAATAAATATATATATAATTAAAAAATTTATAATTTCGAAAATAAATATAAATTTAAAAAAAACATATAAAATTCGAAACAAATATATATTAAATTTTGAAAAAGATTATAAAATTCGAAAATAAAAATATTTTTCGAAAAAAACATAAAAAAGTAGTAAATAATATTGAAAATATAATTATATATATATATATAAATGTATAAATTTCGAAAAGAGTTATAATTATTCGGAAAAAAATAATTTTTAAAAATATCATATTAAAATGAAAAATACAGTATGTAACACCCCGTGTCATTTTCCTTTTTCCTTAAATTATATTTAATTTAATTTCGGTTATGACGTCACCTGTTCATGACGTTCATATTATTCTTGGTATTTCGCATGTAAATTTTTCGCGTTTACTTTTAAAGTCGACTGGATGGTTTTACGGTTTCTCTTTGACGACTACGTGAATTCTTGTTGTCAATTACATGGTCTCGTTTCGACGTTAGTTTATTCAACGTTTAATGATTAATGTTTCGATTGAATGACGACGCGTTTTAATTGGATCGGGCGTTTAGTGTTCCGACGTTTGGGTTTCTACCCCGATGTATTTAATTGGGCGTCCCGTTATTAATTCGGGCTTACGAGATTATGTTTGAGCGTTCTCGATAATTATTGGGGTTTACTGTATATATATATATATATTTAATTATATATATATTGTAGTGGGGGTTATTTCGTGATTTTGGATAAATGAAGGGTTAGTTTTGCAATTAGGTAATATATATATGTATATGTATATACAGACCCGTATCATCACTTTCTCTGCTTCACGTTTCTTCTCCACAACATCAGACCTCTGCTACACTCTCCTTCACACGACGACCTTGTCTTCTCCTTCACCATGGTCGACTGATTGAGAGAGAGAGAGAGAGAGAGAGGGGAGTTGGGCTGGAAGGAAGGTTGAGGAGTTGCGCACAGAGCTGCGCGACTGGTTGCAATGCCAGACACGGCGAAAGGCAGCGGCTGGAACAAGGATGGACACGGCGGTTCGCGGTGGTAGTGGCGGCGGCACGAGCGGCGTGGGTCGTCGGGACTAGAGGCGCGCTCGGTTGCGCGTGAGGAGCAGCGACGCTACAGCAGCGGCGAGAGGCAGCGGCTATGGCGGAGCTCGACGGCGGCTGGCGGCGTCGTGCAGGGGTCGTCGGAGGCGCAAGGTGGCGCCGGTGGTGGCGCAAGGAGCCGGCAGCTACAGCAGTGGCTACGCGCGTGAGCAGTAGTGGCTCGGCCAGGCTTCGGCCATTTTTTCGGCGACCTTCCGGTGATCGGTTTGAGCCGATTTTTGGTGAGTAGCTCCGTATATACATGGTATATATATTTCGTTTGGGTTATTTTAGATTTACCCAATTTAATTAACCGATTATTAATGGGCTCCGTATATATCGTATAGGTTGTCTAGACGGACATTTCGATATATTCAAAATAGTTTTTGGATGATTTTGGTCGGTGGGCTTCGTGTTCGGGCGCCGATACTGTGCTGTTTCGGACTGTTCGGTAACGTATAATTAGGTGGGAAATTATATTTCTCACTCCGCATTATTGAAGTAGTTTAGGGGTGTAAACCCTTATTTAATTTAATATAGATATATTAAATTGCCAATTTAAATATCTATATTTGGGTAGAATCGACGTAGGATTTATAAATTAATTTTAAGAAAATTAATTAAATTATTCCATACGAGATTAAATATATTCCTAATTGAATTGAACAGGAATAGACGACTTAGAAATTCTCTGGAGAATTAAATGGGCTAGAGAAATTTGTAAACGTTGGATGTGAGAGACTTAGACGCCATGCTAGGTTCCTCTTATTATACGTGAATTAATTGTATAATTTATTTTAAATGAATGATAAGGGAAATTGAAATATTTTCTAAAGAATTAAAGAAAATATATTTTTGGAGAACATGAATGGTATATGAAATTATTTTCATATGATTTAATTGCTTTATTGCATTTTAAAGCATGAAAAGAGATTTGAGACTTATGTTGATATTTACCATGTTGGTATTTTCATAAATATGGTGTATTACATATTTATGTTGAGGCCCGGGGTGCCTGTTGAGAATGTCGTGTAGTGTCAAATCACGATGTTGATATGTATGAGTTGTGTACTCAAGTATGGGTGTCTTTGTGTCGGATCATCACAACAACTGGCCAGGAGGTATCACGCCTACGGAACTAAAAAGCCGGCAAATGTGAGTTAGGAGTCCATGTAGAGGCTCATGTTCTTGACTCAAGGGTAGTCATGGCGTACGGAGTTGCAAGTTGGGCTCTCGTACAACCGTCTTCCCTGTTGAAGTGATAGAGAGAAAAATCACTTGGGAAGGGTCGGTGTGGTAACTCTACACTATGATGAGTGGACAGAGTTTGTATCCGTTACCCTTGGGAAGGGTGTGTTTTGTGTCAGTATCACGGGGAGTGTCAAGTCACATTACACTGCATACCCTTTATGTGATCTCGTTTAACATGTATATGTGCTATATTACATGTGATGTTGGAACATGTTATTTATGAATATATTGTAAATTAAATTCATATTTTATATATACTCAGTTGAAAATGAATAATGTGAAACAAGACTTTAAATGTGGTAATTATTAATGAGTATAAATGAAACGAATATATTTATACTTGTTGTTGTATACCTTAGTACCCTTGGGGGAGGTTAAGTGTATGGACGTAGTGATCTATATGGCCAGTTGAGGCTAGTGGTGGTTTGTGGAGTTGGTTTTGATTTGTGGCCTTAGAGAGGACTGTTAATTGTGATTGTGGTTAGTAGTCTCGTGACTGTGGTTAGTAGTTTGGTGATTGTGGTTAGCTGTGTGACCTTGTTAGAGATTTGAGGTCTGAGATTGATGTTAGTATCAGTTATGAATTGGGGCCTTAGAGAAGGCAGGTGATGAGATTGTGAGTTGTAGTATGGACTTTAGGTGTCTTTCACCTTTTGAGGAAATGAGTTATCAACTGTAGTTGAGGTTTTGATTGATGAGAAGAGGTTATGGCTGAGATGAGTTCTATTAAGTACTCGAGGTACTGTAGTGTTGGTTCTTATGCTTAGTTCATTCCCCTAAGCATTCCTTGTACTGAGGTTCGGCGTGGTGCCGAACCTCTTCCATGTGGTGTCATTGTGGAGTTGGAAACAGATGGTTATCTTCCGTGAGTCCAACGTGTCGTTCTTCCTTTGCTGTCCTTTTGGGCATTATAGGAATCTGTAGAGTTGTGTTCGCCCTTATTCGACTGTCTTTCGGAAACGGTGTTTTCTAAACTCTTTATATTTAAAAGGAAAAACCCGTTTTCGCCTACCCCCGTAGCAATGAAAAGCTTTAACACTTTATAAAATGATCTTAGGATCTTCTTTAAAAAGATTTTTAACTTCTAAAAAGCCGGTGATGGCAACTGACAGAGACCGGGGGCAAGATGGTCATTTTTACTATGTGGTTTCTTAAAAGGAAAAACTATTCTATTACTTGTCTTGAGATTATGAGATTTTGAGACTTCTTTCTCAATATCTCATCCTGTGGAGTTTTGAAAGGTGTTCCATTGTTTCACCTTTGCTTCCTATCATTTCTATGTCTCGGGTATGAGGCTTGGTGTTGTTCAGTGCACACATATAGTGTTGTCCTTCCTTTCTTCTTGGCTTTTGACGTCACCACTTAGGTGATTCGAGTTGTTCCACGTGTTATGGGCATGGATACCGAGTGAATTGGGTTCCTTGTCCAGGTGTTCTCCTTAAACACTTGTGGTGTTTTAACCTTGACATTGTTGTCTCGGTTATCTCTTGGTTTAGCATTATGAAGTCTTTTCCTTTGCTTTGTTTCGGTGACCATTGGGTGGTCGTTCTTGTGAGTTGAGTTCGTGTACTCTTAGTGATTTGATTGGTGGTTTTTCCTCGCCTACAGTGAGAGCGTTAGTGATGTGATTGACTCTATCGATGATAGTATTATGAGGTCGATATGATTTATGGTATGGTGATATGATTGAGGTGATCTAGCCTTTGAGAGGTAGATTTTCCTTAGGAATGGGATGAGGTTTGTATTATATATATATATTGTACATTTACAATATATATATATATAGACGATGATTGTGTTAGTATGCAAGGACGTGAGTATTTTTCCTCCTGTGTTCTCGGGGAGTGAGTTATGAGTATTCCTTGGTACTAGTGGTGGATTATGATCCTTGTGGATATTAGAGGTGAGTGTGTTTTCCCTCTGTTGGATTTTCTGAATTGTGTTGTGAGTAATTGAGGAATTGTTAGATTGGATCCTCGTATCGTGTACCTAGTGTACGTTGGTGAGAGTAGTGTAGACTACCGGTGTGGGTACGTACGAGTCTTAGTTGTATCTTATAGGCTCATGTTGTGTATTTATACTTATATATATATATATATATATGTGTGTATATATATATATATCCCCGTTATATACTTACGTACGGTAGTGTATGAGCGTGTGCCTTGGGTTTTGTGTGGATGGGATTAGTTGGGCTATTTATATCTTATTAGACGGTTTAGCTTTACCTAAACTATCAGAGGATGTGGTAGTTAGGATATCTTTTCCCACTGAGCTTATTTGCTCACGGAGAGAATTTCATTTGCCCCCTGGTATTCCACGCCAGGTTGCAGGAAATATACGGCTATGAGCAAGATGCAGTGCAACAACAATTTTCTCTTGTTTCCGTGTTACAGGTTTGGAGTCGCGCTGGTGATGCGGTTACGGTTGCAGTACGACTGGTTTGGGGACGATAGATATTTACTGTTAGCTTGTCTCCCCATTGTTATGGGATTGTTATGTATTTTCTTTTGGGAGCCATTCTGTTGGCATATCCCTGTTGATGTATCCTTTATTTCCTGTATTTATTCTTTCAGGAGGTTATTGTATTTATTTTGCACAGCTAGGTGCATTTCTTGTATTCCTATTTGAGCATTTGTGGCTCTGTTGAGTTTAGAGGGTTTGGAGGGGTTTTGGTTGTTAGTCACTAATTAACCCTAGAGGGGGGGGGGGGGGGGGTGAATAGGGTGTTCAAAAATAATTCTAATTCTTTTCGAAATTTGAATACACTTTAAACAAAAATCAATTTCTCAAAAATCAAGTGGATGATTCAATTTAAACTTTTCTAACTATTAATTTCAAGACAAGATAGCATACAAGATATTTAAGCAATTATAGCATGCAAATAACTCAAGTAAAGAGAAAGAGATAGAGAGATTGACACCGTGATTTTTTCGAGGTTCGGTAACTCCTACTCCTCGGCTCAAGAACCCCTTCTTGAGACTTTTCCCGATCCTTTCACTATGGCCCTTCCTTCACAGGTGGAATGGCAAACCTTTACAATACAAGCCTCTCGAGCTTGTCTCTCAATCAAGAGAACAACCCTCTCTTGAACAATCGGTGGACTTCACTTGTCCGAGATTACAAATTCGTATGTAATCAATAAAATCACTCAAGAACAAAAACACTCAAAACCCAAAGGTTTTTATGGAAGATAAATCAATATAAGCTCAAGTGTTTTTGGTGATTTTACAATAGCTCTAGAAATGTATTCTCAAAGGATATAATCAATGAATGATATTTGGAGAATAAGAAGAGATACTAGAGGTTTTGATTTTCAAAGAAACTTGAAGAAAATCAGATTTTCAAAGCTTGGTTTCAATGGCTTTTGTAGAGAAAATTTATGCAGAATTTTTGCTAGCTTTCTTTCTCTTTGTATTTCAATCTCTTAGTCTTCACAATACACATCTCATTCTATATATAGCATTGTATTAGGGTTTTGAAGAGTGAATATTGTAATTGAAAGACAAGAGCCGTTTGACCACCATTACAAACAATCCACAAAACAGGGGAAATGTTTTCTGAAAAATCTGCAGATTTTAAGGATGAACTAGTCGACTCCTTTGCATTTGAGTCGACTACATTGCTTCATCTAGTCGACTAGATTGAGTTCTAGTCGACTACAATGGTTAATCTAGTCGACTAGAATGAGTTCTAGTCGACTACTTCTTGTAGTCTAGTCGACTCAATGGTCATTCAGTCGACTCTTTTGATGTGGATGAAAAACCAATAGCTACTGATTGTTCTAATCGACTACTAGAAAATACACAGGTCTATTCTAGTCGACTACAACATGAAAAATATTTAATAAAAATATTTTTCTTTCCATTTAAGTTTGGTAAAGCGTTTTCCATTCCATTTGAGTTCGGTTCATTTTATACTTGAGCTTATACGATAAAATCGACACATAAAATTACCTTGTTACAGTGATCGCTCCCCGACCTATCTACCCCGAGTCTTGAGTCTTCGACTTTCGCTTATGCCGTTGAATAAATTGATTTTCCATTTGCGCTTCAATTTCTTTCACAGCTTTTTGCTTTAAATCAAGCTTTCTTTCCGAGCTTGTTTTTCGAGTAGTTTCCTTTTCGAGTTTGATTTCTGAGTCGTTCACCTGTCTTTTGCTGAAAATATAAACTCGATAATTCATTAGTATCAAAAACTCTTCAATGGTTTGTTATCATCAATTTTGGAATTGTTTGCCGAAAGTAAATTTCAAAGCCAACAATCTCCCCCTTGATGATGACAAAACATTTTGTGTTTGCTTGGCATTTGGCGAAACATCAAGTGATGCTCCCCCTCAACATGTGCATAATATTTTGATCAAATGCTCCCCCTTAGTAAATGAAATTTGCAGTTTAATAGACATTTTGATACAATATATAACAATAGGCGCACATTTGAGATAGCAAGAATAAACAGCTTATCATAGATGTTTCAGTTTAATACAAGCTGCTTATACTAATGAAAAACATGGAAAGGAAAACAAACAAGTTCGCAAATAACCATAACAAGTTCGCAAATAACCATAACAAGCCACACAAAAACAGAAATTGCTAATGTCGGATAATTAAATGCATGACAGTACAATAGCATAATTTCTCCCCCTTTTTGTCAGCGTCGAGGGGTGCGTGAGCGAGGGTTCCTGTGTGCAAGAGTGAGGTCATCAAGTGACCCGACCAAATTTGTAATACGGGTAGACATTTCCTCATCATGAAGGACAAGGCGCTCATTGATCAAACGAATGGCTTCCGTATTCTGGTTCACGGTCGTATCAAGGTGCTGAAGCATTTGTTCCTGCTGCCTAAGTAGCTCCGTATTGCTTTGAACAACCCCAAGAAGTTGGTTGAGAAGAGCAGCCTGAGAAGCCGAAGCACCGTCCAACGAAGGGACCGAGGAAGAGGCTTCCTGGCGCGATGCAGAACCGCTAGGAGCGGTACGCGAACGAGGAGCAGGTGCAATTTCAGAAATGAAATTTCCTTCCGCATCAGAAGAAATATGCATATGCTTGACATGAGTGGCGTCAAGAAAAATAGGGTGATGCTCGGACACTTCATTCGGAAAATTAAAACCTTTCCGCTGCAGTAGATATGTAATATGTGCAGGAAAGAAAAGCGGGCCAGATGGCTTGCGCTGACATGTGAGGATGACGGAACGAAAAATATGAGCTAAATCAACACGGGTTCCTGTCAAAACGCAATAAACCAAAAAAGCCTCCATACGAGAAACACTGCTACGACTACCAGTTTTAGGCAGAATAGAGTAAGTAATAACATTATGAATTAATCTAGCCTCGGGTAGTAGCATAGAAGAGGTAATACCGGCGTTTTGCGAAATTTCCTTGTCGATGCATATTGCCCGAACAGCCTCAATACAATCGAAACCATCAGCCTTATACCAATCCTTGGATAAGTGGCGGATGCCGTCATTTGGAAGCAAGAAAATGCGCTTGATTTCGCTGTCATCAACGGTCTCGTCTTCACCACATAGATTTAATGAAGATGAGGGAGTAATTTCTCCTTGTGATTTGCAAGAGAAGCGTAGAAGGCTTTGACGATTCGCGGAAATACCGGAATGTCAAGAGAAACGATAAAATCCCAACCCATTGCTTGGAACAACTCGAAAGTTCGAGCCCGAATTTCAGTGCATAAATCTTGTGTGACAATACGGCAAGGTGTAGGAGCACGGTGATAAAAAACAGTGATGAAATTATTTCTATTATCATCATCAAGAAGAAGTACCTCAAGAAGAAGAGGTTCATTCGACTCCTCTTCATCAATAGCCGTAGGAATGTGTGGATTGGTGGAGCTTTGGCCTCCATCAATGCGTGAACGTTTCCGAAATAGACCTCGAGTCTTCGGTGGCATTGTAGAAGATGATGCACAAATATATAGAGATATATAGATATATGATGGTGTATATATATAGATGTGTGAGAGAGTGAGAATGATGAAATTTGGAGAAGGAAATGGGTGGAGGATGATGGAAATGTGAAATTAATGAGAGATAGGTGAAGATTTGAGGATATAAGTGGTAGTAGGAGAGGGATTGAGAGGAGAGGGTTTGAATGTGGGTGAGGGTTTGAAGGAGGCGGATGGAGAAGATGAAAGGGGGTTAGGTTTTATAGGGCTTGAGTCTACTAGGGCTAGGTTGAGTCGGTTAGGTAGAGGGTTTGAGTCGACTAGGCAAGGGTTGAGTCGGTTAGGAAGGCAAAGTAGTCGACTACAATAGTGTTTGAGTCGACTAGAATGGGCAATGAGTCGACTAGAAGGTGATTGAGTCGACTTGAAGGTGAAGACCATGAAATGGTGTAGCTACTGATCATTGTAGTCGACTAGAATGGTTTATACTACACAGGATGAGTCGACTAGAAGAGAAAAGGGAGAATAAAAATGATAAAAATAGATAAAAAATAGGAAATAAATACACAAAAATAGCAAAAATATGAAAAATAAATATTATGACAGAAATTAAGATAAAACATCAAAATCCATGGCCATTCCGATTTCTCGACGTATTTTAGAAAATGATTCGTCCGCAAGTGGTTTTGTAAAAATATCCGCCAATTGATTTTTAGTGTCGATAAAAACCAATTCAACGTCACCCTTAGCAACATGATCACGTAAGAAATGATGCCTAATCTCTATATGCTTGGTGCGTGAGTGATGAATAGGATTCTTTGAAATACAAATCGCACTCGTATTATCGCATTTAATAGGCACGTGAGAGAAGGTAAGACCGAAATCAAGTAGTTGTTGCTTGATATAAAGAGTTTGAGCGCAACTGCTACCGGCTGCCACATATTCGGCTTCGGCCGTAGATAATGCAACGGAATTTTGCTTTTTACTTGACCAAGATACTAGTGAGTGTCCTAGAAAATGACAAGTACCGCTTGTGCTTTTACGATCAATTCTACATCCCACAAAATCGGCATCCGAATAACTAATAAGATCAATTGAAGTTCCACGTGGATACCAAAGCCCTAAGTTTATTGTACCACTTAGGTAGCGAAAAATGCGTTTGACCGCAAGCAAATGAGATTCCTTAGGACATGATTGAAACCGGGCACATAAGCATACACTAAACATTATATCCGGTCTACTAGCGGTTAAATAAAGCAAACTACCGATCATGCCTCTATAATTAGTAATATCAACACATTTACCATTTTCATCTTTATCAATCTTAATAGAGGAACTCATAGGAGTTATGGCATGTTTGGTAGCCTCCATACCAAATCGCTTTAGCAAATCTTTAGTGTACTTGGATTGGCTAATGAATAAGCCATCCGAGCTTTGCTTGATTTGCAACCCTAAGAAGAAAGTCAATTCACCCATCATGCTCATTTCAAATTCGTTTTGCATACTTGTGGCAAATTCCCTACATAAAGAATTATTTGTTGAGCCGAAAATAATGTCGTCAACATAAATTTGGACAATCAACAAATTATTCTTAATGGTTTTTGTAAAAAGTGTGTTATCAATTTTCCCTCTTGTAAAACCATTTTGAGTTAAAAACCCGCTAAGTCTCTCATACCAAGCTCGAGGAGCTTGCTTTAAACCATATAGAGCTTTAGCCAATTTGAAAACATGATTTGGAAAAAGATTATTTTCAAAACCGGGTGGTTGCTTCACAAACACTTCTTCTTCTATGACACCATTTAAGAAAGCACTTTTGACATCCATTTGATAAAGAGTGAAATTTCTATATGATGCAAATGCAAGAAGCATTCTAATTGCTTCTAATCTAGCTACCGGTGCAAAGGTTTCATCGTAGTCAATGCCTTCCTTTTGATTATATCCTTGAGCTACCAATCTTGCTTTATTTCGAATAATTACTCCATTCTCATCCTTTTTGTTTCGAAAAATCCATTTTGTGCCAATTATAGTTTGATTTTCGGGTCTAGGAACTAAACGCCAAACTTGATTGCGTTCAAATTGATTTAGTTCCTCTTGCATTGCTACGATCCAAGAATCATCACATTGAGCTTCGTGGAAGTTCTTGGGTTCGATTTGCGATACAAAGGCCATGTGGTTGCAAAAATCTTTAAGTTGAGATCTAGTACTAACCCCTTTTGAAGGATTACCTATGACTTGATCAAGAGGATGATTGTGAACAATCCTCCATGCTTTAGGCATTTAGTTGGTCAAGTCATCATTGGATTCATGCTCAACTTCCCTCATTTCCTTTTGGCTACATGATGAGTTGGAGATATTGAGAGTATTTAGATTATCCTCAATCCTAACAACCTCATCTTCTTCTAGGTCAATTCTAGGTGATGGTGGTGAGGGTGATTCATCAAAGACAACATGAATAGACTCACCCATGGTTAGAGTCCTTTTGTTATAAACCCGAAATGTTTTACTTCTTGTAGAATATCCTAGGAAAATTGCTTCATCCGATTTGGAGTCGAATTTTCCAAGGTTATCTTTATCATTTAACACAAAACATTTACACCCGAAAACTTTGAAATACCCAATATTGGGCTTTCGACCATTCCACAACTCATAGGGTGTTTTCCCTAACTTCATCCGAATAATAACACGATTAATTATATGGCAAGCGGTGTTTACCGCTTCCGCCCAAAGGCTTCGGGGAAGGTTGTGCTCATTTAACATGGTTCGAGCCATCTCTTGTAGAGATCGATTCTTTCTTTCAACTACACCGTTTTGTTGAGGGGTTCTAGGGGCTGAGAGATCATGAGAAACACCTAGGTCATCACATAATTTCTCTAAGTCTTGATTTTCAAACTCCCTACCTCTATCACTTCTTATTTTCTTGATCTTCAAATCTTTTTCATTTTGAATGACTCTATAAAATCTTTCAAGAATGGAGTGAGTTTCATTTTTATGAGCAAGAAAGTGAACCCAAGTATATCTAGAGTAGTCATCAACTATAACAAGTACATAGAGTTTCCCGGCTAAGCTAGCCGTTCTCTCCGGACCAAAGAGATCCATGTGAAGTAACTCTAGAGGTCTAGAAGTGGTAATATCTTTCTTTCTCTTGAAAGATGATTTAACTTGCTTGCTTACTTGACATGCGCTACATATTTTATCTTTCGAAAATTTAGTCTTTGGGAGGCCTTTGACTAAATCATTTTTGGATAAACGATGAATGAGGTCCATACTAGCATGTCCTAGACGTCTATGCAATAACCAACTATTTTCGCTAGATGTGACAAAACATTTAACATCTTGATCATGCAATTCACATAGCAACAAAGTATACAAGTTTCCATTTCTTTTGGCATTGAACATTTGCTTCCCATCTTTCTTGATTATGCATGCATTTGTCCTAAATATAACATCATAGCCTTTGTCACATAATTGACTAATACTAAACAAATTATGCTTCAACCCATCAACTAAAAGCACATCATCTATAGAGAGAGAAGAGGAAATACCGATTGAGCCAATTCCTATAATTTTGCCTTTAGAGTTGTCTCCAAAAGTTACGTTTCCTCCTTCATATGTTTTTAGTGAAATAAACTTTGATTTATCTCCCGTCATATGCCTTGAGCATCCGCTATCGAGAAACCATTTTTCTTTTGATGCGGACTTCAAGCATACCTACAAAACAAGTTCAAGTAACTTTTATTGGTACCCAATCTGTTTTGGGTCCATTTTGGTTAGATAGATATGCAATAGTTCCTTTTGGAACCCAAATTTGTTTTGTTACAACATTTTCTTTTCTATGAGAGCATGCAATAGATCCTTTCGGAACCCAAACCATTTTTGACATAATTTTCTTCTTTCTATGAAAGCATACATTTGCTTTGTGTCCTTTTCTATTACAATAGTAGCAAGTAACATGTTTATAATCATTTGAAGAAGCATGAGATGATTTTCTAGTAAATGTAGAGCTAAGTGATTTTCTCTTTTTCAAAATGAGAGCATCTTTGTCAAAAGCATCATACCCTAGACCGCATTTATCAAATGATCCTTTTTGTCTTCCTAACATGATACTAAGGTTCTCTTTTCCTTTTGTAAATTTTGCTAAAACATTTATTTGATCATCAATAGTATTTTTCAAACGAATATTTTCCTTTTCTAGCTCAATGCTTTTGTCATTGCAAGAAACTTCTAAGCTTGCACTAGTGAGACTACATGAAGGTTTAGCTTTCTTAAGAAGGATATATTTTCTAGCTGATTTTTCGAATTCATCATGTAATTCTTCAAACACATCTTGCAATTCATTGTAATCAAGAAGAAGTTCATCATATGATAGTTTATCTAAATCATTTAAATTTAAATGTACCTCTTCTTCATTTGCCATGAGACAAATGTTGGCCGTTTCCTCACTACTTTTCTCCTCATCCGAGTCGCATGAGTCATAGTCCTCCCATGTGACATTCATTGCCATCTTGCTAGGTCTTTTCTCGTTTTCCTTTTTGAGCTTGAAGCAATCACTTTTGTAGTGTCCCGGCTTTCCGCAATTAAAACACGTTGGGGGTTCTCTTTTGCTAGGCTCGCCTCTTGGTTCGATTCTCTTCACGAATCTTCCACCATTTGCTTTCTTTCTTTGAAGATGTCTCTTGAATTTTTGGGTGAACAAGGCAATGTCCTCATCCTCTTCTTCTTCACTCGGCTCATTATTTTCATTTTTGGTGAAGGCTTGCAAAGCTATCCCCTTTCTTGGCTTGATGTCGTCTTCACGAGCTTTTAATGTTATTTCCCAAGTGAGTAGAGAGCCGAAGATTTCATCGAGACTCATGGTGTTGAGGTCATGAGCTTCTTTGATAGCCGTTACTTTTGCATCCCACTTTGCCGGGAGACTTCTAAGCACTTTTCGTGACGCATCGGATCTAGGAACAATTCTACCAAGATGCTTTAGTCCATTCAAAATATTTGTAAAGCGAGACATCATGGAATTCACATTTTCATCATATTTCATAGCAAATAATTCATATTCATGCATGAGTATGTCAATTTTAGATTCTCGTACTTGAGATGTACCTTCATAGGTTACCTCAAGTTTATCCCACATTTCTTTTGCCGTTGAACAAGTAGATACACGATTAAATTCATTTGGACTTAAAGCGCAATTTAAATTTACTTTGGCTTTAGCATTGTACGACATGAGTTTACGGTCATCATTATCCCATTCATTGGGTAATTTGGGGACGGTTTTTCCATCAACAATTTTGGTCAATACAAATGGTCCTTCAAGAACTACTTGCCAAATTTGGTAATCGATAGCTTGAAGAAAATCTATCATTCTAGTTTTCCAATAACTATAATTTGATCCATCAAACTATGGGGGCCTATTATTTGATTGTCCTTCAACATGAGTGACTAAATTTGATGACATGATCGTTCTCTAAGACGGTTAAGTCTAAAATAAATAGAGATTAGGCTCTGATACCAATTGTTAGTTACTAATTAACCCTAGAGGGGGGGGGGGGGGGGGGGTGAATAGGGTGTTCAAAAATAATTCTAATTCTTTTCGAAATTTGAATACACTTTAAACAAAAATCAATTTCTCAAAAATCAAGTGGATGATTCAATTTAAACTTTTCTAACTATTAATTTCAAGACAAGATAGCATACAAGATATTTAAGCAATTATAGCATGCAAATAACTCAAGTAAAGAGAAAGAGATAGAGAGATTGACACCGTGATTTTTTCGAGGTTCGGTAACTCCTACTCCTCGGCTCAAGAACCCCTTCTTGAAACTTTTCCCGATCCTTTCACTATGGCCCTTCCTTCACAGGTGGAATGGCAAACCTTTACAATACAAGCCTCTCAAGCTTGTCTCTCAATCAAGAGAACAACCCTCTCTTGAACAATCGGTGGACTTCACTTGTCCGAGATTACAAATTCGTATGTAATCAATAAAATCACTCAAGAACAAAAACACTCAAAACCCAAAGGTTTTTATGGAAGATAAATCAATATAAGCTCAAGTGTTTTTGGTGATTTTACAATAGCTCTAGAAATGTATTCTCAAAGGATATAATCAATGAATGATATTTGGAGAATAAGAAGAGATACTAGAGGTTTTGATTTTCAAAGAAACTTGAAGAAAATCAGATTTTCAAAGCTTGGTTTCAATGGCTTTTGTAGAGAAAATTTCTGCAGAATTTTTGCTAGCTTTCTTTCTCTTTGTATTTCAATCTCTTAGTCTTCACAATACACATCTCATTCTATATATAGCATTGTATTAGGGTTTTGAAGAATGAATATTGTAATTGAAAGACAAGAGCCGTTTGAACACCATTACAAACAATCCACAAAACAGGGGAAATGTTTTCCTTAAAATCTGCAGATTTTAAGGATGAACTAGTCGACTCCTTTGCATTTGAGTCGACTACATTGCTTCATCTAGTCGACTCCTTTGCATTTGAGTCGACTACATTGCTTCATCTAGTCGACTAGATTGAGTTCTAGTCGACTACAATGGTTAATCTAGTCGACTAGAATGAGTTCTAGTCGACTACTTCTTGTAGTCTAGTCGACTCAATGGTCATTCAGTCGACTCTTTTGATGTGGATGAAAAACCAATAGCTACTGATTGTTCTAGTCGATACTAGAAAATACACAGGTCTATTCTAGTCGACTACAACATGAAAAATATTTAATAAAAATATTTTTCTTTCCATTTAAGTTTTGTAAAGCGTTTTCCATTCCATTTGAGTTCGGTTCATTTTATACTTGAGCTTATACGATAAAATCGACACATAAAATTACCTTGTTACAGTGATCGCTCCCCGACCTATCTACCCTGAGTCTTGAGTCTTCGACTTTCGCTTATGCCGTTGAATAAATTGATTTTCCATTTGCGCTTCAATTTCTTTCAGAGCTTTTTACTTTAAATCAAGCTTTCTTTCCGAGCTTGTTTTTCGAGTAGTTTCCTTTTCGAGTTTGATTTCTGAGTCGTTCACCTGTCTTTTGCTGAAAATATAAACTCGATAATTCATTAGTATCAAACACTCTTCAATGGTTTGTTATCATCAATTTTGGAATTGTTTGCCGAAAGTAAATTTCAAAGCCAACATTGGTTTCTTTCCACTACCTTGGCCCTAGTAGGATTGATGAATGGGGCTTGGAAGACATTGTGATTATTGAATTGCTATTGGCAGGTTCTTGTGTTGTGGTTGTTGTCCGGATGTTCCATTTACAAACGGAACTCTGCCGGATTTTCGTTAGATTCCGCTGCTTAGTTTATTATTCATTTGGGTATGAAATATACCATATCTATCATTAACCCATATGTTTTCATGGTTAATGATGTCTTAGTTGGTCATTCATGTTAAGGATCACATCCTGGATTCCTTGGATGTCCCTGTTCGGGAGTCTTAGGAATTTAGGAGCGTGTCTGTAACACCCCGTGTTATATTCCTTTTTCCTGAAATTAATTTTAATTTAATTTCAATAATGACGTCACTTGTTATGACGTATTGTTTATTCTTGGTATTTGGTACCTGTAAATTTTTCGCGTTTACTTTTAAAGTTGACCGGATGACTTTACGGTTTCTCTTTGACAACTATGCGAGTTCTTGTTGTTGACTACACGGTATTAGTACTTTTACTGATCCGGTGTGAAGCGTATTAAATTACCTTCTTGGTGTTCCGGTTGTTGGATTTCTAAACCGGTATAATTCTTTCGGACTAATTTGGTAAATTGGTGTCCCGTGTAATTACCAGTTACTTAAACTACACTTGGCGGTTGGTCCGTAATAAATTGGGATTTATTATATATATATATATATATTTAATTATATATATATTGAAGTGGGGTTCGTTTTGCAATTATAGAGAAGTTGAGGGTTAGTTATGCAATTAGTATATATATGTATATACATGTACGCATATCTGTTATCTTCTCATTCTCCACATGACGACCTAGCTCCTCCTTTCTCTGCAGCCGACCACATCTTCATTCACTCCTGCTCTCCATCATCACCATATTCGCCGGTCAGGCGAGAGAGAAAGGGAGAGAGAGAAGCGGCGAGAGAGGGTCACGCTGGTGCAGGCAATAGGTTGCCGCAACAGCAGCTGCGGCTGGAGCCAGGGTCGGCGACCTGGAGCGGCGGCGACCGGGCTGGGCGGCGATGCGGCGGCTACGGCGTGGTGGTCCGGTGGTGGTGGTCTGGTAGTCGCGCATGGTGGCGCCAGGGACGGCCAGTGCTGTTCGCGCGAGCAGTGGCGACTTCGGCTGGGCTTCGGCCAATTTTTCGGCGACCTTCCGGTGATCGGTTTGAGCCGATTTTCGGTGAGTAGTTTCGTACCTACGTAGTATTCGTCATATATTAATTTCGTGAATTTACGATGAACGATTTGCCCGGAAATCGCATTTATAGGTTATAGATTTCGTTTGGGGTATTTTAGATTTAACCCAATTAATTAACCGGTTATTAATGGGCTTCATATATATCGTATAGGTTGTCGAGACGGACATTTCGATATATTCGAAATAGTTTTTGGACGATTTTGGTCGGCGGTCTTCATAATCGGGCGCCGGTATTGTGCTGGTTCGGGCTGTTCGGTAACGTATAATTAGGTGGGAAATTATATTTCTCACTCCGCATTATTGAAGTAGTTTAGGGGTGCAAAACCCTTATTTAATTTATTATAGATATATTAAATTGCTAGTTTAAATATCTATAAATTGTTTAGGATCAGAATGAGACTTAGGAATTAATTTAAGAAAATTTATTAAATTATTCCTATATGATTAAATAATATTCTTATTTAAATTAAATAAGAATGGACGGCTTAGAAACCCCTTACGAATTTAAATGAGTTATTAGAGATTCGAAAAGCTTAGACGATGTGCTAGGTTCCTTTTGGAATACGTGAAATAATTGTTTAAATTATTTTAAAAAGGCATGTTAATTGAAAATGAAATATTTTCTAAAGAATTAAAGAAAATATATTTTTGGAGAACATGAATGGTATATGAAATTATTTTCATATGATTTAAATGCTTTAATATACTTTTTTTAAAGCATGTACAGAGATTATGAGATTTATATATTACCATGTGGGTATTTTCATAAATATGATGGATGACATATTTATGTTGGACATGATTTATTTGTGTACACCATGTATTGTGAGACATGGGTGTGGGTGCATGTAGTGCACAGTTTCACCATTTGCAGAGAGAGTTATTTGGTGTGGTCTACTTCCTTTGTGCGTGGTGCACGAGTAGACGTTTGTGTTTGGATCGTCGTGACAACTGGCCAGGGGGTGCTTCTTGCTCCCACAGAACTAAAAAGCTGAGAAACGCAGATGGTAGGGGGAGGACATATCGTCCAAAGCCTATGTGCGCGACTAGGTCGTGGTGGACGTCTTCCTTGGTTAAAAGTGTGAAGTGTCAAAAGCACTTGGGAAGGACGGTACGATAAGTCTACATTCCTTAGTGAGCTTGTATCCTCAGGGGAATGGTAGAGAATGATCCAGTACCCTTGGGAAGGGTGTGTTTTTTGTGTGTGTGTACCACAGGCGGTCTGTGAGTACGGTGCGTTGCATATCATCATGTGATTTATTGATATGTATATATATATATGTTGGAGCATGATTATTTATGAATATGCAAAATGAATTCATTTTATAAAATGCTCAGTTGAAAGTGATAAATGTGAAAACGGGAATTTAAAAGCAGTAATTATTAAAGTATAAACGAGGCATATATCCTTATACTTGTGTTGTATACTTTTGTGCCCGTAGGGGAGGTTAAGTATATTGGTCTGGCGACTTCTGTGGTTAGTTGAAGTTAGAGATGGATTGTAGAATTGAGGTTAAGTTGATGTGGAGTAATGCCTTAGAGAATGTGGTTAATAGTTTTGTAATTGTGGTTAGTAGCCTTGTGATTATGGTTAGTAGCCTTGTGATCGTGGTTAGCAGTCTTGTGACTGTGGTTAGTAGTCTTGTGATTGTGGTTAGTAGTTTGGTGATTTTGGTTGGCTGTGTGACTTGTTAGAGATTTGAGATCCGAGATTGATTTTAGTATCAGTTATGATTTGGGGCCTTCGAGAAGGCGGGTGATGAGATTGTGAGTTGTAGTATGGACCTTTAGGTGCCTTTCACTTTTGAGGAATATGTTATCAATTGTAACTGAGATTTTGATTGGGAGATAAGAGGTTATGGTTGAGGTGAGTTCTATTAAGTACTTCGGGTACTGTAGCGTGGTTTATAGTGCTTAGTTCATTCCCCTAAGCATTTCTTGTACTGTGTTTTGTACACTAGTACGTGGTCGTTGACTTGTATGTTATTCCTTGAGTTGTCGGTTACGGCGTGGTGCCGAACCTTTTCCTGGTGTTGTCATTTGATTCTATAGAGTTGTGTTTTCTCTTATGGGCTGTCATTTCGAAAACGGTGTTTCCTAAGTTTTGAAGTAAACTCTTGTATTTAAAGGGAAAAACCCGTTTTCGCCTACCCCCGTAGAAATGAAAAGTTTTAATACCTCATAAAATGATCTTAGGATCTTCTTTGAAAAGATTTTAACTTTTAAAAGCCGGTGATGGCAACTGACGGAGACCGGGGGCAAGACGGTCATTTTTACTCTGTGATTTCTTAAAAGAAAACTATTTTATTACTTTTCTTGGGATTCTGAGATTTCGGGACTTCTTTCTCAATATCTCATCCTGTAGAGTTTTGAAAGGTGTTCCATTGTTTCACCTTTGCTTCCTATCATTTCTAAGTCTCGGGTATGAGGCTTGGTGTTGTTCAGTGCACACATATAGTGTTGCCCTTCCTTTCTTCTTGGTTTTGACGTCACCACTTAGGTGATTCGAGTTGTTCCACATGTTATGGGCATGGATACCGAGTGGATTGGGTTCCTTGTCCAGGTGTTCTCCTAAACACTTGTGGTGTTTTAACCTTGACATTGTTGTCCCGGTTATCTGTTGGTTTAGCATTGGGAAGTCTTTTCCTTTGCTTCGTTTTGGTGACCCTTAGGTGGTCGTTCTTGTGAGTTGAGGTCTTGTACTCTTAGTGAATTGATCGGGTGGTCTTGTAGCTTATAGTGCAAGTGTTAGTGATTGATTTATCCTGTTGGTGACTTGTGGACTTGTTGGAGATAGCATTGAGGTTTTCGCATAGTGTGATGATGGGGTGATCCCATCCTTGAGGTGCAGACTTACTCTAGGAGAGGGATGAGAATTGTTATATATATATATTGTATATATATATATATATATTGATGATGGTTATGTTAGTACGCAAGGACGTGAGTGTTTTCCTTCCTGTGTTATCGGGGTGTAGGATTTGAGCCTTCCTTGGTACTATTGGCGGATTTTGTTTCCTTGTGGATATTAGAGGTGAGTGTGATCTCCTCGGTTGGATCTTCTGAATTGTGTTGTGAGTAATTGGTGATTTGTTAGACTGGACCTTAGTATCGTGTACCTAGTATACGTTGGTGAGAGTAGTGTAGACTACTGGTGTTGGGTACTTGGAGTACGAGTTTTAGAGACTCATGTTGTGTATTTATATATATATATGTATATATATATATATATATTCCCTATATACTCGTTTACGATAGTATATGAGCGTGTGACTTGGGTTTGCATGGATGAGACTAGTTGGGCTATTTATATCTTATTAGACGGTTTAGCTTTACCTAAACTATCAGAGGATGTGGTAGTTAGGATATCTTTTCCCACTGAGCTTATTTGCTCACGGAGGGAATTTCATTTGCCCCCCTGGTATTCCACGCCAGGTTGCAGGAAATATACGGCTATGAGCAGGATGCAGTGCAACGACAGTTTCCTTTTGTTCTTGTTACAGGTTTGGAGTGGTGCAGGATGATGCGGTTACGGTTGCGGCACGACTGGGTTTGGGGACGATAGGTATCTGCTTTCAGTTTTCCTTACCCATTTGTTATGGGTTTGCCATGTATTTCTTTTGGGAGCCAGTCTGTTGGCCTATTCCTGTTGATGTATCTTTTATTTCCTGTATTTATTCTTTCAGGATGTATTGTATCTATTCCGCACAGTTAGGTGCTCTTCTGTATTTTTATTCGAGCATTTGTGGCTCTGTTGATGTTAAAGGGTTTGGAGGGGTTTTGGTTTCTTTCCACTACCTCGGCCCTAGTAGGATTGATGAATGTGGGGCTTGGAAGCCATTATGATTATTGAATTGCTATTGGCAGGTTCTTGTGTTGTGGTTGTTGTCCGGATGTTCCATTTACAAACGAAACTCTGCCGGATTTTCGTTAGATTCCGCTGCTTAGTTTTATTAGTCATTTGGGTATGAAATATACCATATCTATCATTAACCCATATGTTTTCACGGTTAATGATGTCTTAGTTGGTCATTCATATTAAGGATCACATCTTGGATTCCTTGGATGTCCCTGTTCGGGAGTCTTAGGAATTTAGGAGCGTGTCAGTTGGTATTGGAGGATGTTAGTGAGTTTCTAGCATTCTACTTGACATGGAGTATATTTTTATTGTTATTCCATGTGTCTCTTCGTTATTGTTGACTCTAGTAGTCGCTTGGTTCGTGTCACCCTTTAGGGGCGTGACAGCATGGTATCTGGGCATTCATTGCAACCCTTTATGGGTGTTGGATGACTGAATGTCTTTTGGTTCTCGTTTCTTTTTACTTCCGCAATCACTCCCTTAGCTCTTAGGCTCGGGTTTCGGAGTCCTAGGAAATTGGGGCGTGACAGTGTCTGTTGGTATCTGAGGATACTATTGAGTTCTAGTATTCTATTTGGCATGGAGTATATTTTTCATTGTTACTCCATGTATCTTCTTGTCATTCTTGACTCTAGTAGTCGCTTGACTTATGTCACCCTTTGGAGATTCACTGATTCTCTAGATTAGAGTTTCGGGAATTCTAGGGGCGTGGTAGTAGGGTATCAGAGTGTGTCATTCTTACCTTTTTTGGGTGTTTGATGACTGAATGTCATTTGTTCCAGTTTCTTTTTACTTCCGCATTCACTCCCCTAGCTCTTAGGCTCGGGTTTCGGAGTCCTAGGAATTCGGGGCGTGACACAGTACACTATGCAAATAATTATTTTGTGTTCCGTAGTTCAAAATGGGAAAAAAACAAGTTGGTACTAGGCAAATAGTTGTGCAAATAGAAGAATAAAAAAAATAATTAAGGTGGCACACAGTGATATTTAACATAAATTAGAAGAAAAAAAAAGAAAAAGTAGTCCCGAGAACTTGTCTGCCAAATCAAGCAAATTCAATTACATAATAAGGCCACATGAACAAAATAAAAAACTCGGCAAATCCATATTGCTTCGATTCCCAGTTACATTCAGCTTGAGGTGATCAACTAGTACTAGCAATTTTTCTGTCAAAACTTCGAGATGGTCAACTTTGTCACGTATAGCATCAACCTTGGCACTCATAGCATCAACCGATGCCTTTATCTCACGCAACAAGGAAGATTGATCATCCACCGGAGCACGTCCCTTCGCCTCAGTATAGTCGGTTTTGGTCGAACGAGTAACCCACTTGCCGTTATCCATCTCAAATCCCATTTGCCTGAGGGTCGTGGCGGAAAATATTTCATTCAGTGCATCAACTTCATGACATTCCTCTTCCAACAAATCTACATCATAAGCCATGAATATCTTTGTCATTGGAATGCCATAATAGCATTTGTTTGTCTTTCCCCTGCACTTCAACATATGACTAAAAATAATGTGAGCTAGGTCAAGTTTTACGCCATTTAGAAGGCACCAAATGATAAATACTTCCATGCGAGAGACATCCGAGTGGTTGCCGGATTTAGGTATGATGTTATACATAATGATATTGTTAATCACCCGTGCATACAATGTCATTTTCGAAGCTATTATGCGGTCATCACTAGTAATTGTGGGATCATTGCACAGCTGCCTCAGAGCTTCAATGGGATCGAAACCAGCTACATTTGCCCATTTGTTATTGCAATTGAGAGAGAATTCAAAATGTTGGAGATTAAAGATATCTCTCAAATTCTTTTTTGTGAGAACAATTTCATTCCATTTAGCATACGAGGTCAACTTTAGAGGTTTCCCACCATCTATATGAGTATAGAATATCCGAACAAGTGTTGGATAACAGGGAAGTTGAAGGGAAACAAAATCACCCCAACCTATGCCATTGATGTAGTTGTAAGTATCCAGCCCCAATTTATCGCATGTTTCTTTTGTGAGTACTTTGCCCTTCAATACTTCATAGTTAAGGAAACTACTTTCATATATAGCCTTCGTATGGGGATTCCTAAATAGTACATTATCGACTTCCATGGGGTCAGTTTTTCCAGATTAAGACGTACGAGATTTCTTACTTGGAGTCATAATGATTATTTTGCACTATATATCTGCAGAATTTACAACAATTGAAGAAGACCGATTGTATAAATTTTGACTGATTATACGGTAAATGCAAAATGATATACTCGCTTAAATCCTACAGTATTTGAAGAATTTGCTTAAATACTAAGGTATTTGAATTATTTTAAGCAATCAGTTTAAAATCATCCGAGAAACCATTTCTAGGGTTTTTGAAATGGAGAGGAGAAGAATATGATAAACTTGCCTGATGTTGAGGTCAGAAATGTGATGGAGAAGGAAACTGATTTTCCCTTGGAGGAAACTTCTGCAAGTGTTGACGAAATAGTTGGAGGTGCTTGAGGATGCAGAAATCGAGAAGGGGATGGGGATGACATAAAAATCCCGTCGCTTTTTATAAGTAGGGATTTCAAACAAAGGTGTTGCTGCATCTGGTTGTAATAATTTTGTATATCATTATGATTTTCGTTGTAACACTGCTGCATTAGGATAGGGGGTATAAGTGATACATTTGGATGTAGATCTTCTTCATTTGGCATCAATTTTGCTACATATATAACAGTCAACAATTTTACTTTGTATAGTGCAATTGGTTTTACCGAAGGTACAATTGGAACTAGAGTTGCGACATTTAAGTTTTTTGATTTTATTTTAGTATTTAGTACTTGTTAAAAGGATTTTTTAATTATAATGGTTGGCATGAATTATATCCTTACACCTCGGGAGTTCAATTAGGGTATATATAATTCAGGACTTTTAAAAACATAATGAGGCTGCATTTGGTTCAATAAATAGTGAACTTGGCTGTATAACTGTTGCATTTGGTTAAACCAATGCTGCATTGTTTGAAACCCTAAAATAAAAGCTAAAATAAGGTGTTCATAGGGTTGCCCTATCTTGCTTCCGAATTTGGGGTTTATCTATTTAGGGTCTAGGACAAAGTTTATGAGGTGAGAAATTTTTAAATTTTTTTGCTATTTTCAAACATGTTTGCAATGCTATTTGGAAATATATTTCATACAAATTTGCCTCAAAACTAAGATTCATAAGTGCATTTGGATAAGGGGGTAACGGTGCTAACATTTGGTAGGAGAGATGTTGCATTTGGAATCTATTTCGCTACACACATAACAGTCAACTGTCAACTGTCATTTTTTGTATTTTTCTGAATTTGGTTTTACCAAGCTACAATTGCAAGAAGAGTTGCGACATTTATGTTTTTCTAGTTTATTTAGGGAAGTTTGCACTAACACCCTCTGAGGTTTAGGTAAATTCCACCTTTGTGCTGGTTTTTGAAATTTTTGCACTAACACCCCCTGAGGTTTGGTTTCTCTTGCAATGACACCTCCTGGGCCAATAAAATGACCAGAATACCCTTGAGAGTAATATTAGGGAGTTACAATATTACTAAGAAAATTATATATATAATATTTGTAATTATTAACTCCAATTCAATATGTGAATTCAAAGTATGTGTTAACTTGTACTATAGAGTATTTGAATTGGATAATATATCACCCAAATATTTACAATTACGAGTATGTTATGTGTGTTATGCATAGTTAATATATATAATGTAAAATATAAAATTAATCCTATGATTATTATTAATTTTATATTTTACATTCGGATACTCCGCAACTTACTGTACACATCACACCAATTAATAAGGACATATTATATATAATCTGAATCTTAGTATATAATATGTTACTCAGTATAATATTAAAAATAAAATTACATATATAATATTTGTCAAAAACATATTCACTGCGGTTAGTTGTATGTTATACATAATTAATAACATATCAGGCGCATTCTATAAATTAATCAACATTTCTAGAATTTATTGTTAATTCGAAAATCCAAAACACCAGAATATCGTCTAACAACAAATTCGTTGGACACAACGCAAGATATTCATAATTTTACATTCATCAAAAATTGCAGTTTACATTAGAAGAAGACAAATATTTCTTAATAATTCTAAAATGAACTATATGTTTCATGTCAACCAAACCAGAAGAGTAATGTTTAATTGAAAACTAATGTCACACAGTTACACCACAGGTAATACATGCGTTAGAATTTTTTTTTTTTTGGAAGGTGGCGCAAGAGGAGGGAATTGGTCAGTCGAGGGAGGCCATGAAGGTGAACCAATACTAAGCACGCTTACAACCATTAACTGGTATTTATTACCATTAAGAGATAGGGTTTCGAGAACCTATGAGCTTAGAAGTCGTGACATGTATAATTGCATCGAAGAAATTACACATGCCACGACTTCTAAGCTCATAGGTCCAGAAACCCTATGTCTTAATGGTTGTAAGCGTGCTTAGTATTGGTTCACCTTCGTGAGAGCTCCCTATTTTCTATCGAATGCATTAGCTTTCCAACTCTGTGCATCCTCCTCCACTTCTTGTTTATCACTTCATACACCTCCATGTACATTTCCGTTTCCAAACTCCCCCCTGCAATCCAACAACATGATCATTAAGGGGTGTATAAACAATATTACATGATCATTAATTGAATAAAAAATCAAAGAAAATAACATTTATAATAGGAATATATATATATATATATATATAGGGTAGCATATATGTAAATGAACAAAACACGGTAGATGTAAAATCTCACATCGTAATGGGTTAGATCTCGGTCCGCAATGTCCACTAAAAAGTGATTTGCCAAGCAGAACATGCGAGTTTACACAGATACAACGTAAAGGAGTTGATACCGTAATTAGCATCTTACAAGCATCTTGTACCTCTTCATTACTTTGCCTCTCTTTCACTATAAGTGTTCGGTTCAAATCGCTCAGATCATCATCATCTGCTTCGAGTTCTGTTCTTTTTGAACCTGATCAAATACATGAATCAATGTGAAATGCAAATTCAACAACTGTAAATAATGCATGAAAGATACTTTGAATTGATTAATTCAAGTAAAATACATAGCACATTTCTCCTTAAAGTGGTCTCAAGAGCTCGCCCATAGCCAAGATTTGGTTTGTACAAGCCACCCTAAGGGAATTAGGTCCCTCTTCATTCTAAACATACAACAGATATAGTATATATGCAATAAAATTAGTCCATTACATCTCAAACACATGCATTTCATGACCCATAGTGTAACACCCCGTGTTATTTTCCTTTTTCCAAAAATTATTTCCGATTTAATTTCGGTTATGACGTCACTTGTTCATGACGTCCTGGTTATCCTTGGTATTTTGCGTGTAAATTTTTCGCGTTTACGTTTCGGACTTGAAGGGACTACGTTACGCGAATTCTTGTTACCGACTACGTGGTTTCGTTTCGACGTTTAGCATTAGTGCTTCGACTGGGTGACGACACGTTTTATTTGATCGAGCTTATTAGGTGTTCCGACGTTTGAGTTCCTATCCCGGTGTAATTATTTTGGACTATTTTAGTTATTTGGCATCCCGTGGACTTACGGGGTCGCGCGATATTATTTGGAGGCTCCCGGTATTTATTGGGATTTATTGTATATATATATATATATTTAATTGTAATTATATATATATATTATTTTGGGATTATTTTATAATTTCGGATAGTAGGAGGGTCACTTTCACAATATAGGGATATATGTATATAAGGTGTCACATTTATTTCATTTGGCCACATGAAATGTCACATGGGCCTATTAGAAATAGGTTGCATAAAATTCAATTGAAATTGAATTATATACATATATATGTATACGCATATACATCTGCATATGACGCCCCTTTCTCCTCACAACCAAACCTGCACCACTCCTCTTCACGCACAACCGAATCTGCTCTCATTCTTCTCTCATCTTCACATGACGATGCCACAGCTTCACCTCCATCTTCAGTCGTCGGATAGAGAGAGAGAGAGAGAGGCAGTTGCACAAAAAGAAGAGATGGAAGTCACGTATTAGAGCTTGACCTAGTTGGGGTGATGGTTGTCGGTCTGGTGTTCGTCGGTGTGTTGGGGTGACGGCTATGGCGAGGTGGGGTGGTGGCGACGTTGCAGCAGCTGGCCACGCGTAGCAGCAGTCGCGTAGCAGTGCGACGACGAACAGGCCATTTTCGGCCAGAAACTTCGACCATTTGTTCGGTCGACTTCCCGCCCTCGGTTTGGACTGATTTTCGGAGGGTAGGTTTGCCTATATGTCAGGTACGACGTGCAAAAATTTCGTAAGTTTACGTTGAACGGTTTGTCGGGAAATTCGATTTGAAGTTTCGAATTTTTGTTTAGCTTATTTTAGATTTAACCAAATCAATTAACCTATTGCTAATGGACTTCGTATATATTGTATAGGTTGTTGAGACGGACATTTTGATATATTTGAAATAATTTTCGGACGACTTTAGTCGGCGGGCTCCATAATCGGGCACCGACACTGTTCACGGTGGGCCGTTTCGGGCTGTTCTGTAAGCGTATCTTCAGGTGGGAAATTATATTTCTCACTCCGCATTATTGAAGTAGTTTAGGGGTGCAAACCCTTATTTAATTTAATATTGACATATTAAATTGTTAGTTTAAATATCTATAAATTGCTTAGAATCGAAATGGGGCTTAGAGATTAATTTAAGAAAATTAATTAAATTATTTCCTATGTGATTAATTAATTTCCTATCTGAATCGAATATGAATAGGTGGTTTAGAAATTTCCTTGAGAATTAAATGAGTTAGTAGAGATTCGTGAGAACTTAGACGTTGCGTTAGGTTCCCTTTGTGATACGTAAATTAATTACTTTAAAGGCATGTTCAGAGAAATTGGATATATTTTCTAAAGAATTAAAAAAAAATATGTTGTTTAAGCATGAAATGTAATTCTCACGATTTAAATGCTTTATTATAATTTTAAAAGCATGTTAAAAGGAGATTTGAGAATTTTATTAGATTCATGTGGATATTTTCATAAATATGATGTTATACATATTTGTGTTGGTGCATGTTGTGCATGTGAAGTCGCAACTGGGTTGTGCATATGAATCTTCGGATTTTGAAGTCGCAACTGGGTTGTGCATTCGTTTTTGGCTTATAAGTCGCAACTGGGTTGTGCATCCATTTTCGGATTTCATATTGGAATTCGCAACCGTGTTGTGCATATGAAGTCGCAACCGTGTTGTGCATATGAAGTCGCAACTGGGTTGTGCAAATGAAGTCGCAACTAGGTTGTGCATGTGAAGTCGCAACCGGGTTGTGCATATGAAGTCGCAACTGGGCTGTGCATTGTGTTTCATGGGGTTTCTGCCATGAGGTTTATGAGTCGCATTGTATTTGCATGGCATTTATGTGATTTCATTTGACATGTATACGTGATATTATTACATGTGATGTTGGAGCAGGTTTAATATGTGTTATTATTGCCTGTTGGATTTGGGAGCATGTTATGTATGAATACTGCGGATTAAATTCATATCTTTATAAAATGCTCAGCTGATAATGATTAACGTGAAAAAGAATGATTATATACGGTAATTATTAAAGTATAATGGGATGTATATTTTTATACTTGTGATTATATATACTTTCGTACCCTTGGGGGAGGTTAAGTATATTGGCATAGCAACCTCCGTGGTTAGTGGTGGTTAGCGATGGACTGCATGGTTGGTTTTTGAGTTGATGCCTTCGAGAAGGCGGGGTTAATAGTTTTGTAATCATGATTAGTCGTGTGGCATCTTTAGAGATTTGAGGTCAGGGATTGATTCTAGTATCAATTGAGAGTTGAGGCCTTGAGAAGGCGGTAATAGTCTTATGATTGCGGTTAGTTGTGTGACCTCTTCGGAGATTTGAGGTCAGGGATTGATTTTAGTATCAATTGAGAGTTGAGGCCTTGAGAAGGCGGTAATAGTCTTGTGATTAAGGTTAGTTGTGTGACCTCTTCGGAGATTTGAGGTTATGGATTGATTTTAGTATCAATTGAGATTTGAGGCCTTAGAGAAGGCAAGTGATGAGATTGTCAACTTATATATTATTCCTTGAGTCGTCGGTTATGGCGTGGTGCCGGATCTCTTCCTCGTGGTGTCAGTTGATTTTGTGGAGTTGGAAACGAACGGTTGTCTTCCGTGAGTCCAACGTATTGTTCTTCCTTCATTGTCCTCTTGGGACATTCTAGGAATCGTTGGAGTTCTAGTCACTCTTATTTTCAAGTTTTGAAAATAAACTCATTGTATTTAAAAGGAAAAACCCGTTTTCGCCTACCCCCGTAGCCAGGACAGACGAATGACGGAGACCGGGGGCAAGACGGTCATTTTTACTATATGGTTTCTTAAAGAAAAACAATTTTATTACTTTTCTTGGGATTCCGAGATTTCGAGACTTCTTTCTCAATATCTCATGCTGTAGAGTTTTGAAAGGTGTTCCATTGTTTCACCTTTGTTTCCTATCATTTCTAAGTCTCTGTGTGAGGCTTTGTGTTGTTCAGTGCACATATATAGTGTTGTCTTTCACTTTCTTTATTGTTGATGTCACCACTTAGGTGATTGAGTTGTTACACATGTTAGGGGCATAGATGCTAAGTGGTGAATCTTGATCCTCGTGGATATTAGAGGTGAGTGTGTTTCCCTCTGTTGGAGTTTCTGGTTAGCGTTGTGAGCGCTTGATGATTTGTTAGGTTGGACCTGGGTGTCGTGTACCTAGTGTATGTGGTGAGAGTAGTGTAGACTACTGTGTTGGTACTTGGAGTACGAGTCTTACCTTACAGACTCATGTTGTGTACTTATATATATATATACATTGTAACGCCCCGCGTTTTCCTTTCACTTTTCTGGAATTCTTTTCCAAGTGTTAACGTCTTATTCATGATGTCTTATGTATTCTCGGTACGAGTAAAGTTTTTGCGTTTAAGTTTTGGACTTAGCGGGACGACTTCGTGGTATTTCGTTTCCGGTTTTGTGGATTTGAGTGTCTCCAATGACTACGAGGGTTCGTGCAATGTTTTCTCGTTGGGACTTCAACAATCGTGTTGCGTTCTCGAAAGTTCTAACCTAATTTAGTGTAGACGTTCGGTGTAGCACTTATATGAAATTCTTGTTATATTTTCGTGTTGTAACTAATGAAAATTGTTAGAAACGATTTCGGGAAAGAAATGACCTAGGGGTATATGAGTAATTTCATATTTGGAGCACTTAGTGAAAATTGTAGAGAATTGGCTAAGTGTTGGTGTATGGATGACATAGTTGTAATTAGAGAGGATGACAAGGGGTAGAAGGGTAATTAAGAGGCTTGATGGCACTCTTGTAATTAACCCCAACTTTGGAGGAATTTGGTCATTTCCACTTTTCATGTGTTGTCCCATTCTTAGCCCTTGATCTCATTCTCCCATCTTTGTTTTAGACCCTTAGATCATAAGGCCTTGTTTGGTTGGCACTTACATGGAATAATCCATTATTGTTGGTCTTCCACTTGGCAAGACTTTTTGTCAACCATTGGATGATTAATTATTTCCCATCTTCATTCTAGGCCCTTGGATGATAAGGCCTTGTTTGGCAAATTAATGGGTTTTGTGATTTGTGTAATAAGTCCTCCACTTGGCAAGACTTATTCCTAACCCTTGGATTCATTTCCTTTTCCCCATCTTTATTATGGACCCTTGGATGGTGAGTGGTGTGAGTGGGAAATCTCTACATATTGCAAGTCTTCCACTTTGCAAGACTTCACTTCTTCTTCTCCATTTTCTCTCATTTTTTTCATCTTTGTTCTTCTCCACTTATGGGTGGAATTCATCACCCTAAGTTGGGAGTTTGGTGTGGCCATCAACATAGAAGATGTTCATGGTGTCATTCTCTTTGGTTTAAGCTAAATATGGGTAAGTGTTCTTCATCCCTTGTGTGTTTCCATTTCAAACCTAGTTAGGGTTTCTTGTTATAACCACTAAATGTTTCTTGCTCTCTTCTTGTGTTGGAGCTTGATTCATGGTTGGGAGGTCATGGTGAAGCTTTCCACCGGTTTACTCCTTGGATTTCGGTTGAGGAAGAGCTAGGGTTTCATGGGCTTTGCTTGGTGGTTATGGTGGTTTGCTCTTCAAGAGGTAGGGGGAAAACTTCCTAACTAGCCATCTTGTGATTGTGTAGTAGGGTAAATTTGATTATAGGATTCCTAGCATTAAAAATGAAATTGCTAAGTATATCCTTGGAAATATAAAGTTAGGGTTTGAGCATATTATGTGACTTAACCTTTGTGTATAGAGTATTTTTGATAGTATTGAATAAGGTTATGAAACATGCTAGCTATGTGGTTGTTCTTGAGATTTCTTACATGCAAGTGTGCTTGTATGCCTATCTATATGTGGATATATATATATGTGGGTATTGTGGTGTGTATGTGTAAGAGTAGTTATACATATGTGCATGTGAGTGTTAGGGAGGTAGCCTTAGAATGAGATTAAGCTAGTTCCTTTGGTTAGTACCTTGGAGGTATTTTTGGACTTCATGACATGTCGAGATGTGATATGTGAAAAATTGCTAAATTGAACTAAAAGCATGTTTAAATGAATGGAATGGTTTTCTTTGTGAATTGAAGTATAATTTGATAAATTGCAAGCATGATTATGTGATCTAATTGCTTGTCGTGGATTCTTGCTTTAGTGATGTAAAAACATGTTAACGAGGTTATGAGATTCATGTGGTAGCATGTGGATATTGTTCATAAATATGATGCATTACATATTTATGTTGAGGCATGATTGTCATTCTAACCTAGATGCATATTGAGAATACCATGTAGTGTTAAATCATGGTGTTAGTATATGTGGGTTGTGAAATCATGTGGGGGTGTCTTTGTGTCGAATCGTCGCAACAACTGGCCAGGTAAAGGTGTCTCCCACCTATGGAACTAAAAAGCCAAAAGGTGAATAGAGTTGGTTGCTGCCCCATCGTGGTGGTATGCGCCACTCTCGGATCTTTAGAATAGGGTTGGTTACTGCCTTATCGTGGTGGTATGTGCCACTCTCGCATGGGAGTTGCAAGCAGGGCTCTCGTGCAACCGACTTCCTTGTTGAAAGTGTAGTGTCAAAAACACTTGGGAAGAATCGGTGCGGTACTCTTTCTCCTTGTAAATGGGTGGAGTGCGTATTCGTTAACCACGTGATGTGGGCAAAGGGTGGTGTATGAGTCACATTATATTTGTTTGACATTTATGTGATTTCATATTGACATGTATATGTGATTTATGTTTACATGTGAAGTATGATATTATTCCATGTGATTGAGGAGCATGTTTAATATGAATTTGGTGATATAATTCATTTGTTATTAAAATGCTCAAGTGGAATTGAAGGATGTAAAAAATGTAAATTTCATGTCTTGCTTAAAGTATAATGTGAGATCAATAATTATGCTTATTGCTATGTGCTTTTATACCCTAAGAGGGGGGTTTGATATGAGTTGGTTTAAGGGCTTTCTTGTGATAAGTATAGGTTGTGATCTTGGTTGATGGTATATAATGACCTTATGATCTTGTTAGAAACCTAGGTGATGTGGTTTCGAATATGAAATTGAGGTTGAAAGAATCGGAAGGGGTTCTTGATTTGAAACTAGTTGGTTCCGTGGCAACGGCCACTAGGTTCCCTTTAGCGGTCTTAAGGAATGGAATGCCGTCGGAGTTGTAGTCATTCCCGGTTAAGTTGTAATAGGGTTGTGAATTTGAATGTGGAGCGAAGTGTGGTTGGGTTAGAGCTAGTGCCTTGTGTATAGTCACTTGCCCTTATCTTCAAGTTGCTTTCGAACTTCGGTTCTTCATTCATTTGCCTCATTTGAGCGTCTCTAAAATCACTTGGTTTTTTTCCGTTGGTTTCGGTTGTTCTCGAAAACGGATTTTTCGTAAGACTTGTGTTTTAGTCTATTCGGTATTTGAGTGAAAAACCCGTTTTCGCCTACCCCCGTGATGCCGACAAAAACTTTGAGTTTTGAAATGGTTTTAAAAAATCAAGAAATAAAGGATTTTGACTTTTGAAAGTCGGTGGTATCCAAAACGGATACCGGGGGCAAGACGGTTTGTTTTTGCGGATTTTCAAGAAAGTATTTTTGATAAAACTAAACCGAGATTAAATGATAGTTTCTCATTTCTAAAGTTCCTAAATGAGTTGAGGACTTTTGTCTCATGATTCCTAAGGCTTTGAAGCTGTTTGGAAGTCATTTTTGAGGTTTTCTAATCTAGGCAGTCGACTGGCCCCTTCTAGGCAGTCGACTGGGTCAACTAAGCTTTTTCCCGTAAGAATTTTGGATCTCTTTGGTCCAGCCAGTCGACCGGGTCCTTAGCCAGTCGACTGGGTCATCCGACAGCCGACTGGGTAAACTAGCCAGTCGACTGGGTCAGCTTTGGGTGGATTTTTCCTGATTTTTGAAAATTCATTTCTCTTACCTCGTAACTTGGATTGAGGTCCTGTTTCTTCCTATGGCTTGTTCTAGGAACAAAATTTGTAAATAAAATTTAAAATAATTTATTTAAATTGAAAATGACTGTTTTACCCTTGGAGAAAGAGGGGTACTTCAACTTTCCGTTTTTTTTATCGGCGTTGTCCGATACCGTTTTCCAAACTTCATATCTCTTGCGTTAGGACTTTGAATTTGATCCCGTTTGTTTCTATGGTTCAAACTATGTCCAAATAGGTGAGGAAACCATTGAAAGTACATCCTTGCCCTTGAAATGACCATTTTACCCTTTGGCGAACATGTGACCTTTGAGTGGTCGGTGTGATGGGTTATTCAATCCATTTCACTTCATTTTGTTGTTAGGCAACATTTATGAATTACCTTAGGTTTACATTAATGTTTTACCTCTGTGTTGGGTTTATGGATGTCATTAGTGGCATGTGAAGTGATCGATAGTATGATTCGATAACAATTTGAGGTTTTGGAGTTCGGTGTGCCTGTGGCCTATGAACTATAAGTGTTATCATTCCTAGAGTGTTATGAATAGGAGGTTTACTCCCATGATTTGGTGATAGTGTTGTGTTGATTGTAAGTGTGGGACTGACGGGTACGAGTCGTAGTTATCTATGACGGGGGTTGTACTACGTATCTGGTATTGGTTGTATATCCTTGTATGTATATATATATACGTGCATATATATATATATAGGTGTGAGTTATTTCATGTTGTTGCGATATAGTTTCACTATATGCTATTTGCCTATTTGTGGATGCATGGTAGGGGACTAGTGGGATGTATTCCGGGGTCTCGTCATGGCGTGATTGCCATGTGGGACATTTGACTTACCTAGGGTAGATGCATGTACACGGGTTGGTTTTCACTCGATTTGAACGGTCGTAGGATGTGACGGTTATGATTTCTTTCTCCTACGGGGCTCAATGAGCTCACCCCGGCAGCGGTATGCCTGGTGGTTTACAGCACCAGTTTGCAGGAAATGTTTCGGTTATGGACTACGTGGAGTGCAGGATGGCTCGTTGCACTGATGCTATTGCGGGGTTTGGGATGCCATATATATAGAGTTGTACCTTTTGTTTCATTTTCTTGTTCCCTGTATTGGGACCATAGATGTTGTACCTCTTGGGAGCCAGTCTGTTAGCCTATCCCTTCCTTGTATTCAGTATTGTTAGATCGTTGTAGAGATGTATTCTTTCGGCACTTAGACATGCCTTGTGTATCATTTGGTTTAGCTTCCGCTTTGTTGTGTATGGAATTATTATTGATAACAAGATTCCATTAGATTTATGGTTGTTTAGTATCTTAAATGGTCACTCATTTTATGGATCATGACCCAGATTCCTCGGATGTCCCGGTTCGGGAGTCTTAGGAAATTTGAGGCGTGACATACATGTATATATATATATATATATATTCCCGTTATGTATACTTATTTACGGTAGTATACTAGCACGTGCCTTGGGTTTTCGTGGCTGGGTTATGTTGTGGGCTATATATCTCATTGGGTGGTTTAGCATTATCTAAACTATTAGAGGATGTGGTAGTTAGAGTATCCTTTCCCACTGAGCTTATTTGCTCATAGGGGAATTTCATTTGCCCCCTGGTATTCCACGCCAGGTTGCAGGAATTGTTGCGGCTATGGACAGCATGCGGTGCGACGGTAGTTCCCTTTTATTTTTCTTGTTACAGGTTTTGGAGTTGCGTTAGGTGATGCGGTTATGGATGCAGCACGACTGGGTTTGGGGACGCTAGATCTCTGCTGTCAGTTTCCTTACCCATTGGTTATGGGATTGTTATATATTTCTTTTGGGAGCCAGCCTGTTGGCATATCCCTGTTGATGTATCTTTCATTTCCTGTATTTATTATTTCAGGATGTCGTTATATTTATTCGGCACTGCTATGTGCGTTATGTATTCTTATTCGAGCATTGTGGCTCTGTTGATTTTAGAGGGTTTGGAGAGGTCTTGGTTTCTTTCCACTACCTCGGCCCTAGTAGGATTGATGAATGTGGGGCTTAGAAGCCATTGTTATTATCGAATTGCTATTGGCAGGTTATTGTGTTGTGGTTGGTTGTCCAGATGTTCCATTTACAAACGGAACTCTACCGGATTTTCGTTAGATTCCGCTGCTTTGTTTATTATTCATTTGGGTATGAAATATACCGTTCTATCATTATTCCATACGTTTTCATGGCTAATGATATCTTAGTTGGTTGTTCATCATAATGATCACATCCTGGATCCCTTGGATGTCCAAGTTCGGGATTCTTAGGAATTTAGGGACGTGTCAGCATGATATTAGAGCACTTTTACCCTTTTGTGGGTGTTTGATGACTGAAGGTCATTTGTTTTCGTTTTTTTTTACTTCTGCATTCACTCCCTTAGCTCTTAGGCTCGGGTTTCAGAGTCCTAGGAATTTGGGGCGTGACACATAGTTATTCTATACATTTACTCATTAAAATACAAATTTTAAGTTACATTTGGTAAAGCATTTTGTGACATTGAATAATGCTAAATTCAGCCTCAAATTAGGCAATTCAATGCATGGTTAATTATCATTTCTCTGAAAACTGCAATAAATAATTAAATGAAATCATGATCAAAAGATTTATTATCCTCTCAATTCACCCGTTTTAATTAGTTATCAAAGAGTTCTGATACATAAATACTACTGAGTTTTGGTTATTTTGTACTCAAATGATTAAAATTCCCTAATTAAGTTAACATCGAACCCCAAGATTATTTTTGCCCTATTATCCTCAAAATGATGCAACCCTTGTGCATTTTAGTATGTGTCAAATATGAATAGACACAAGAATATGAATAGTATGCATCTTAAATAGGTCTCATTTTACCCTCAGCAATAATCATCAAAAAATTAAAATAAATTTTCTTAGGACCTTAATCATATTCAGATAATATGAATTCGTAAGTGATTAGTTTTATCTGTAGATTTACCTACATTCAAATAACTAAAAAACAAACATTACTCTGTATATTTTATAAATTAGTATACAAAAGCACATATATACAGGTATTGGCACATAATATATAATCTTGATGAAGTTGCTCTACAGTTTCAACTACATTCTGTAAACTTAAATTTAAATTATTTTGATGACACTGTGTGAAATAAAGTACTATCAACATATATGCTAGTGAGATATATATACACATAAAAACGTTTGCATAACAAAATCATTTGAAAGATGCAACAATTTTGGTAGATAAAAAAAGAGGAAGAGACTTATAGAGACAGTGCACTGAAGAAGTGAGTGAGAAATTGCATCGAAGTCGTGACCTGTATAATTGCATCGAAGAAATTACACATGCCAAAACTTTTAAGCTCATAGGTCCCGAAACCCTATATCTTAATGGTTGTAAGCGTGCTTAGTATTGGTTCACCTTGTTGAGAGCTCCCTCCACTGACCAACTCCTTCTTCTTACTCCACCTTTGCTCCAAATATTTTCTATAAGATGCAATTGTTTCCCCACTCTGTGCATCCTCCTCCACCTCTTGTTCTTCTCTTTCTACACCATCTTCTATAGAGAATATTATTTTCTATAATATTTCAGGTTAATAAATCATGCGCGTTCATCTCAAAACCAAAAACACAACTATTACAATCATAGTAATCATTCCAGGAATTTCCATCAATTAAACCTCCCCTAATTTTACAGATAATAACCCATCCAGAAACCCTAAATCATATGGTAATGTCCAAAACTAAAGGAATTAAACAAATTAAAATACATAAATGGTCTAATCACTAATTATGTACTGATTACACCACAAATTATTAGGTTTGTCTAAAAAACCCTAAATTTTTTTCTACGGCTGAGAAACCCAAGTTTTTTTATATTAATTCAATAAAAATATAAACAACGTGTTTAAAATTGTGTAAGGAATGAAACTGAGACGTTAGTTCTGTTACCTCTTTGCGATTTCGAAGCCACACCACTTGAACCATATTTCTGTTGAAACAGATTTACTCTTCGTCTCAGATCTGAGCTGTAGATGGCTATTCGCGATAATAGAGGACAAAAGTCTGGAGTCAACGAACAACGGTATGCTCTGATACCAATTACAAACTTTGAAAATACAAAACTTTAATTAAACTGAGAGAGATAAAGAGAGAAGAACAGAAGAGAAATGTACAAAGAACGATGTTTCATCTGAAGGTTAAGGCATCTCAATTTAAACACATGAAGAATGTAAAAGTAAAAAATTATATAGTGATAATTGTGATTTCTGTCGGCGCCACAGTGAAATTCCTACCGTAAGATTAGTACAATACCGAAAACTATTTTGCTACAGTTCTTTAAAATAATTATGAATCTTGACAACGGACATTGATTTCAGAGAGAGATGAGGGGTGGTGAAATGGTGGTTTGGTTTGGATATAAAGATGCGGAAATGGTTGTGTCGTTAGGGTTTGAGAGATGACTGTGTGGTAATGGTGGTGTGGTTAGGGTTTTATTTATTTTATTATATTCTTAGGGTGTTTGGGAATGAGTTTAAAGGCACGCGAAATTGGATTAAGTCTATCAATCTATCCTGCGATTGGACAACTTTAAAATTTGAGATTCTAAAGAACACTTCTGAAATTTTTTAAGGGGAAACCGGTAAAAAAGTTTATGTCATTTAATGTTGACATCTATTAAAATAAATGTATATTAATAAAATATCATATAATATCTTATTTCAAATTAATTCATGATATCTTAAAAATCTAAGCCTTTAGATTTATTATGTATGAATTCAGAAATAATTTTTAAAATTTATAATGCAACAGTATTTTTTAGCTTATATTATTTGTGTAATACTTCAGAAAATTTACTGTAAAAGTTGTAACTCATATTATTTGTAGACATTAATAAATATTTCTATCATTTCACTGCATCCATCACATTTGATGTTTGTATACATCTAACTACCACATGCAAGGGACACGTGGATTGGGTAGGGGTCGGCCCAACTGAAGTGCGAAAAGAGCAACATAGAAATTTGAAAATAATGTTCAAATGTCCAAATACAACTATGACACAACACGTGTGAGCCGACCGTGATTGACCTGTGCAGATGAAAAGTGGTTAGGTCCATTGTCCCATTTTTGCCATTTAATGTTGGGTCCCACCCATTTCAGTGCTTTGCATCACTTGTGATACCTACCCTACCGGAAAGAAATCCTCTGAAGTTCGCCTCTCACCTCAGAGGGTGTATGTCAGTTGTTAATCGTACAAAAGTAGTATATAGGCTATATAGCTAACAAAATACTGAATGAACATAAAAAATTCCTTTTTTAGTATAATATTTTATAAAATACTAAATATGTTTACAAAATAATTTTTTCAAGTACAACTCATAGTATTTTTTGTAATTAATCACGTCTTATCTTTTATTATTGTTGTATGTATCATAACAAATATTTAAAATCAACAAATATAATGCATTCTAGTTAAAGTTACATACATGTTTAAGGCATGAAATTAAAATATTTTTAATTTGGATATACAACTATCTCTCTTTGTACTTGTTTGATAATTCATTTAAAATATATCACATGGTTGTTTACAATTACGAGAATATTACATTACAACACAATAATCACCATTTATGGTCTGATTACACAACAACTATAGATATATACATAAAAAGCGTAAAGTTCGATCTACGGCTGAAAAACCCAATGTTTATTTATATTAGTACATAAGGAACGTAACTGAGAGGTTAGATCTGTTACCTCTTACCGAATTCGAAGCCAAACCACTTGAACAATATTTATGTTGAAATAAATCTACCTTTCGTCTCAGATCTGAGGAGGAGATGGCTATTCGCGATGAGAGAACATCAAAATCTGGAGTCAATGAACAACGGTATGAGAAGTCCTCCAATTTCCATAGTAGAGAGAATGAACGTTGGTTTGAGATGTAAACGAGAAAAAGAGGAAGGTGGGGAAATGGTGGTTTGGTTTCAGAGATGAAGATGGGAAACGGTGGTGTGGTTAGGGTTTGAGAGATGACGGTGTGGTAATATATCCTAGGCCGTTTGGGAATGGGTTTAAAGCCACCAGAAATTGGATTAAATTATGAGATTGGCATGCATCCCAAAACATCGAATCCGGTATTTTACTGAATAATTCTGGAATTCAATTTTAATAATCCGGTAGTAAATATTTTTCAATCCTGTAATGTTCACATCTATTCAAATATAATAAAACAATATATCATGCAATATCTTATTTCAAATTAATTCATAATATCTTACTTTAGGGTAAATAATTATTAAGCTTATCTATTATTTGAGTAATACTTCACAAATTTAATTGAAAAGTTGTAAGTCATATTATCTTTGATTATATGTAGAAATTAATAAATATTTTTAATATTAATAAGAGAATTTAATTAAGACTATATAGTCTTCGTAATATTTACCCTTTCGACTTTGGGATTATGTTTTTTTATATTTGATGTTTTCAGTATATTTTGATTTTATTATAGAGATACGTGTAGTTTCAATATGTCATATGTGTGCAATATTATAATATATTTCACAAAGATTTGCCTGAAAACTAAGATTCATAATTATATTTGGATAGGGGTATAGATAGTTAAATTTGGAAGGACAGATGGTGCATTTCGCTTCTATTCCGGTACACAAATAACAGTCAACTGTTTTTCTTTTTTTCTGCATTTGTATTTACCGAAGCTACAATTCGAAGTAGAGTTGCGATATTTAAGTTTTTCTATTTTGTTTTAGTATTTAGTACTTGCTAAAAGGAATTTTAAATTATAATGGTTGTCATGAATATCCTTACACCTCGGGAGTTGAAATAGGGTATATATAATTCAGGAGTTTTGAAAACATAACGAGGCTGCATTTTGTTAACGAAATGGTGCATTTGGAAGTATCAATGTTGAAATTGTTTAAACCAATACTGCAGTGTTTGAATCTCTAAAATAAAAGCTAAGATAGGTTATTGATAGGGTTGCCCTATCTTCCTTCCAAGCTTGTGGTTTATCCATTTAGGGTATAGGACAAACTTTTTGAGGGGATAATGTTTTCTAATTTTTGGTTTTTCAAACATGTTTGCCATGCTTTTTGGAAATATAATTCATAAAGATTGGCCTCAAAACTAAGATTCAGAATTATATTTGGATAAGGGGTACTGGTGCTACATTTGGAAGCAGAGATGGTGCATTTGGCATGTATTCTCCTACAGAGTTAAGAGTCAACTGTTATTTCTTTAAGGATCATTTGGTTTTACCGAACCTACAATTGGAAGTATAGTTGCTACATTTAAGTTTTTCCATTTTTTTTCAGTATTTAGTACTTGTTAAAAGAATGTTTGAATTATAATGGTTTCCATGACTCATATACTTAATCCTTGGGAATTCAATTATGGTATATATAATTTAGGACACATAACAGTCAACTGTTTTAGTTTTTTTTTTCCCCTCCATTTGGTTTATACTCATTTATATTTTTTAATTCTAAATTAATATTTTACCGATACTACAATTGGAAGTAAAGTTGCGACATTTATATTTTCAAATGGGTTTATTTTAGTTTTATTACTGGTTTGAGGGATTTAAGTTTTTTTATTCTGATTATTGATATCACGCATTCAACAAATTTTCGACGATTCGTCTAATAATTTATGGGTATAATATATTTATATAAAATTAATTAGTAAACTTTTTAATATTTAAACAAATAAAATAATATATGTAAACTAATGGAAAACACACATAATATACTCATTGTAAAATAATTACGTTATATATTAGACAATATGTGCATGCTATAATGTCTAAGTGCAAACCAACTTTGAATATAAACACGAAACTAAGTGGTGTTAAAAATAATAAGTATTATTATATACGTGAATTTATAACTAATATTAAAATGAGTAACATAGTACATCGTTACTTATTAAGGCCGTCCATACTGATTTGAATCACTATAGAATAAATATCGGCTTACATTGGGATTGTGACTAGTATAATACTAAAATTGTGATGGGTCTAAGAAATTACTGGCGACGTGTCTAGTAATTTGTGGGTATAATAAATTCCCAAATTAATTCATAATATACTGACAATAACCAGGGACCCGTAATAAATTTATGTGTGTGTATTTACGGATATCACCTGTCACGCCCCGAATTCCTAGGACTCCGAAACTCGAGCCTAAGAGTTAGGGGAGTGAATGCGGAAGTAAAAAGAAACTGGAACAAATGACATTCAGTCATCAAACACCCAAAAAAAAGGGGTAAGAATGACACACTCTGATACCCTATTATCACGCCCCTAGAATTCCCGAAACTCTAATCTAGAGAATCAGCGAATCTCCAAAGGGTGACGTAAGTTAAGCGACTACTAGAGTCAAGAATGATAAGAAGATATATGGAGTAACAATGAAAAATATACTCCATACCAAATAGAATACTAGAACTCAATAGTATCCTCAGATACCAACAGACACGCTCCTAAATTCCTAAGACTCCCGAACAGGGACATCCAAGGAATCCAGGATGTGATCCTTAACATGAATGACCAACTAAGACTTCATTAACCGTGAAAACATATGGGTTAATGATAGATATGGTATATTTCATACCCAAATGGATAATAAACTAAGCAGCGGAATCTAACGAAAATCCGGCAGAGTTCCGTTTGTAAATGGAACATCCGGACAACAACCACAACACAAGAACCTGCCAATAGTAATTCAATAATCACAATGGCTTCCAAGCCCTACATTCATCAATCCTACTAGGGCCGAGGTAGTGGAAAGAAACCAAAACCCCTCCAAACCCTCTAAACTCAACAGAGCCACAAATGCTCGAATAAGAATACAAGAAACGCACCTAGCTGTGCAAAATAAATACAATAACCTCCTGAAAGAATAAATACAAGAAATAAAGGATACATCAACAGGGATATGCCAACAGACTGGCTCCCAAAAGAAAATACATAACAATCCCATAACAGTGGGGAGAAAAGCTAACAGTAAATACCTATCGTCCCCAAACCAGTCGTACTGCAACCGTAACCGCATCACCAGCGCAACTCCAAACCTGTAACACGGAAACAAGAGAAAACTGCCGTTGCACTGCATCCTTCTCATAGCCGTATATTTCCTGCAACCTGGCGTGGGAATACCAGGGGGCAAATGAAATACCCCTGTGAGCAAATAAGCTCAGTGGGAAAGGATACTCTAACTACCACATCCTCTAATAGTTTATGTAATGCTAAACCACCCAGTGAGATACATAGCCCACAACATAACCCAGCAACGAAAACCCAAGGTACGCGCTCATATACTATCGTACGTAAGTATATAGAGGATATATATATACATATATATATATACAAATACACAAAATGAGCCTATAAGATACAACTAAGACTCATCCTCCCAGTACCAACGTACACTAGGTACACGACACCCAAGTCAAACCTAACCAATCATCAAGCGTTCACGACGCTAACAAGAAACTCTAAATAGAGGGAATCACACTCACCTCTAATGTCCACAAGGATCGAAATCCACCACTAGTACCAAGGAATACTCATAACTCACTCCCCGAGAACACAGGAGGAAAAGTACCCACGTCCTTGCGTACTAACACAATCATCGTCTATATATATATATTTGTACAATATATATATATAACAAACCTCATCCCATTCCTAAGGAAAATCTACATCTCAAAGGCTAGATCACCTCAATCATATCACCATACCATAAATCATATCGAACTCATGATACTATCCTCAATAGGGTCAATCACATCACTAACACTCTCACTGTAGGCGAGGAAAACCACCAAATCAAATCACTAAGAGTACTCGAACACTACTCTCATGAAGGACCACCTGAGGGTCACCAAAGGAAAGCGAAGGAAAAGACTTCCCAATGCTAAACCAACAAATAACCGAGACAACAATGTCAAGGTTAAGAACACCACAGGCGTTTAGTGAAAACACCTGGACAAGGAACCCAATCCACTCGGTATCCATGCCCCTAACATGTGGAACAACTCGAATCACCTAAGTGGTGACATCAAAAACCAAGAAAAATGAAAGGCAGCACTATATGTGTGCACTGAACAACACCCAGCCTCATGCCCGAGGCTTAGAAATAATCCAAAGGAAAGGTGAAACAATGGAACACCTTTCAATACTCTATAGGTCGAGATCTTGAGAAAGAAGTCTCGGAATCTCAGAATCTTGAGGAAGTAATAAAATAGTTTTCTTTTAAGAAACCACACAGTAAAAATGACCGTCTTGCCCCCGGTCTCCGTCAGTTGTCATCACCGGCTTTTAGAAGTTAAAATCTTTTTAAAGAAGATCCTAAGATCATTTATAAAGTACTAAAACTTCTACGGGGGTAGGCGAAAACGGGTTTTTCCGTTTAAATACAAAGAGTTTAGAAAACACCATTTTCGAAATGACAACAGAATAAGAGTGAACACAACTTTACAGATTCCTATAATGCCCAAAAGGACAGTAAAGGAAGAACAACACGTTGGACTAACGGAAGACAACCATCCATTTCCAACTCCACCAAATCAAATGACAACACATGGAAGAGGTTCGGCACCACGCCGTAACCGACAACTCAAGGAATGACATAGAAGTCAATGACTACGTACTAGCGTACAAAACACAGTACAAGGAATGCTTAGGGAATGAACTATGCACTAGAACCAAGTCTGTCAAACTACAGTACCTCGAGTAGTTAATAAAGTCATTCAACCATAACCTCTTCTCACCAATCAAAATCTCAACTACAGTTGATAGCCTATTCCTCAAAAGTGAAAGACACCTAAAGGTCCATACTACAACTCACAATCTCATCACCCGCCTTCTCGAAGGCCCTAATTCATCACTGATACTAAAATCAATCTCTAACCTCCAATCTCTAACAAGGTCACACAGCCAACCACAATCACCAAACTATTAACCCCGCCTTCTCTAAGGCATCAACTCCAAATCATCTCTGCTGTCCATCACTAACCGCAACTAACCACAAAGGTCACTATGCCAATATACTTAACCTCCCCCAAGGGTACGAAAGTATATATATACTCACAAGTATAAAATAAACATTTCATTATACTTGATCTATTACTACATGTAATCATTTTCTTTCACGTTAATCATTATCAACTGAGCATTTTACAAAGATATGAATTTAAATTCGCAATATTCATATATAACATGCTCCAAAATCCAATAGGCAATAATAACACATATTAAACCTGTTCCAACAACACATGTAATAATCTCACATATACATGTCAAATGAAATCACATATATGCCATGCAAATATAATGTGACTCAACACAACACTTTGCCCTATCATAGGTTAACGAATACGCACTCTACCCATAAATATGAGCTAACAGAGGGTCGCACTGGTACTTCCCAAGTGATTTTGAAACTTCTCACTTCAACAAGGAAGACGGTTTGCACGAGACGACCCGTGACCAAAGATTCATCAACACGAATGCACGAGACGACCTGCGACTTTGAGAATGAGACGACTCACCCTATACCCCATTCACAGCTCATTATTCTGTAGGATGGGAATACCCCCTGGCCAGTTGTTGCGACGATTCGACACAAAGACACCCCACATGATTTCACAACCCACATATACCAATACCATGATTTGTAATGCATCATATTTATATACAATATCCACATATAATTCACACGGTGCCCATCACAGGTTAACGGATACAATCCGACACAAAACCGTCCCTACAGGATACATACCCCTGTACTCAGCATAAATATATAGTGCATCATATTTAAACAATTACCCACATGGTAATGTCAACATAAATCTCAAAAATCTCCTTGCATGCTTTAAAATACAATAAAGCATTTAAATCATATGAAAACAAATTCATATACAATTCATGTTTTCACAAATATATTTTCCTTAATTCTTTATAAAATATTTCAATTTCTCTTATCATGCCTTTAAAATAAATTAAAGCAATTAATTCACGTATCGTAGGGGAACCTAGCATAACGTCTAAGTATTCGCGCCCCTTACGTCCACATATACACTAGTCCATTTAATCCTCAAGGGAAATTCTAAGCCGTCTATTCTTATTCAATTTAAATAAGAATTTAATTAATCTCGTAGGAATTAATTTAATTAATTTTCTTAAATTAATCTCTAAGTCCAATTCCGATTCTAAACAAATTATAGATAATTAAATTAACAATTTAATATATCTATATTAAATTAAATAAGGGTTTGCACCCCTAAACTACTTCAATAATGCGGAGTGAGAAATATAATTTCCCACCTAAGATTTTGCTTACAGAACAGCTGTTTCGGGCCCACCGTGAACAGTACCGGCGCCCGAATATGACGCCCGCCGACCAAAGTCGTCCAAAAACTATTTTGAATGTATCGAAATGTCCGTCTCGACAACTTATATGATATATACGAAACCCATTAATAATAGGTTAATTAATTGGGTTAAATCTAAAATACCCCAAACGAAAACTATAACCTATCAATGCGATTTCCGGGCAAACCGTTCATCGTAAATTCACGATATTAATGTATGACGAATACTAGGTTGAGACAAAGCTACTCACCAAAAATAGGCTCAAACCGATCACCGGAAGGTCGCCGAAAAATTGGCCGAAGCTCAGCCAAGTTTGCCCCTGTCGAACGACTGCTCCGCCCCTGTTGTGTGAACCAGCCGCAGTTACTTGCTCCTCCGTGCAAGCCGCCGCCAGCCACGGTCGCCGCCGCCTCAACCACCGTGATCCGCTATCGCCACCTGTCCTAGCCGCACCCATAGTCCGACGAAACCATCGCTTCTCTCTCTCAATCGTGGTCAGCCTCACACGGTCTCTCTCTCAACTGCAGTCCCTCTCTCTCTCTGTTGCCGACGACGAGAATGGTGAATGAGAGGAAGGCAGGTTCGGTCATGAAGGAGAGGTAGCGTGGAGAAGAGAAAGGAAGCAGGTCTGTGTGTAGCAGAAGAAACGTGAAGCAGAAAAGGAGTGGTTGCGTATACATGTGTATATACATATACATATATATGACCTAATTGCAAAAGCAACCCTCCAGTTATCCTTAATTGCGAAATAACCCCACTTCAATGATATATATATATAATTACATATATATATATATATATATATAATGAATCCCAACAATTACCGGAAGCCTCCAAATAATATTGCATCAACCCGTAAGTCCACAGGACGCCAAAAAACCAAATTATTCCGAAAGAAATACACCGGGTTAGGAACCCAACAACCAGAACACCGAGAAAGTAATTTAATACGCTTCACACCGGATCCGTAAAAGTACTAATACCGTAACCGAAATAATCGAAACGGTATCGTGTAGTCAATAACGATAATTCACGAACTCGTCAAAGAGAAACCAGAATGTCGACCAGTCGACTTTAAAACTAACGGCGAAAAATTTACAGGTATCAAATACCAAGAATAAACAATGCGTCAAGAACAAGTGACGTCATTACCGAAATTAAATTAAATATAATTTCAGGAAAAAAAGGAAAATAACATAGGGTGTTACATCACCCGTAACATAGTGGTCATCGCAGAACAAGTAGCTTCTATCTATATTATACAATCCGTGCAGGGTATAGAGTGTGTAAGTCCACACAGACATTGAATATAAAGAAGCAACTCAATTGTGTTCAAAATAATAAGGATTATTATATACGTGGATTTATAACTAATATTATAACGAGTAACAGAATACATCGTTACTCGTTTAAGCCAGTCCATACTGATTTGAATCACTATAGAATAAATATCGGCTTACATTGGGACTGTGATGGGTATACTACTAAAATTGTGACGGGTCTAAGAAATTACTGGCGATGTGTCTAATAATTTGTGGGTATAATAAATTCCCAAATTAATTCATAATATACTTGTCACGCCCCGAATTCCTAGGACTCCGAAACCCGAGCCTAAGAGCTAAGAGAGTGATTGCGGAAGTAAAAAGAAATGAGAACCAACGAAATTCAATCATCAAATACCCACGAAAGGGTAAAATGATCTGATACCACGCTGTCACGCCCCTAAGATTCCCGAAACTCAAATCTAGAGAATCAGCGAATCTCCAAGGGATGACGCTAGTCAAACGACTACTAGAGTCAACAACAACAAAGAGGCACATGGAATAACAATAAAAATATACTCCATGTCAAGTAGAATGCTAGAAACTCACTAGCATCCTCCAATACCAACTGACACGCTCCTAAATTCCTAAGACTCCCGAACAGGGACATCCGAGGAATCCAGGATGTGATCCTTAATACAAATGACCAACTAAGACATCATTAACCAAGAAAACATATGGGTTAATGGTAGAAATGGTATATTTAATACCCAAATGGATAATAAACAAAGCAGCGGAATCTAACGAAAATCCGGCAGAGTTCCGTTTGTAAATGGAACATCCGGACAACAACCACAACATAAGAACCTGCCAATAGCAATTCAATAATCACAATGGCTTCCAAGCCCCACATTCATCAATCCTAATAGGGCCGAGGTAGTGGAAAGGAACCAAAACCCCTCCAAACCCTCTAACATCAACAGAGCCACAAATGCTCGAATAAAAATACAGAAGAGCACCTAACTGTGCGGAATAAATACAATAATCTCCTGAAAGAATAAATACAGGAAGTAAAAGATACATTAACAGGGATATGCCAACAGACTGGCTCCCAAAAGAAATACATGATAATCCCATAACAATGGGTAAAGAAGCTGAAAGAAGAATACTACCGTCCCCAAACCCAGTCGCGCTGCAACCGTAACCGCATCACCCAACGCAACTCCAAAACCTGTAACAAGGAAACAAAAGAAGCTGCCGTTGCACTGCATCCTGCCCATAGCCGTATAATTCCTGCAACCTGGCGTGGAATACCAGGGGGGCAAATGAAATTCCCTCCGTGAGCAAATAAGCTCAGTGGGAAAAGATATCCTAACTACCACATCCTCTGATAGTTTAGGTAAAGCTAAACCGTCTAATAAGATATAAATATAGCCCAACTAGTCCCATCCACGCAAACCCAAGTCACACGCTCATATACTATCGTAAACGAGTATACATAAGTATATAGGGAAGATATATATATATATATATATATATATATATATATATATATATCTACACGTATATATATATAAATACACAACATGAGTCTCTAAAACTCGTACTCCAAGTACCCAACACCAGTAGTCTACACTACTCTCATCAACGTACACTAAGTACACGATACTAAGATCCAGTCTAACAAATCGCCAATTACTCACAACACAATTCAGAAGATCCAACCGAGGAGATCACACTCACCTCTAATATCCACAAGGAAACAAAATCCACCAATAGTACCAAGGAAGGCTCAAATCCTACACCCCGATAACACAGGAAGGAAAACACCCACGTCCTTGCGTACTAACACAACCATCATCAATATATATATATAACAAATCTCATCCCACTCCTAGAGGAATCTACCTCTCAGGAACTAAATCACCTCAATCACATCTATTCCTCGATACCATAAGTCACATCATCACATTAACCTCATAATACTATCACCAATATATATATATATATACATATATATATATATAACAAACCTCAATTACTATCTCCAACAATGTCAATTAATCACCAACGCTCTCACTAAGGATATGAAAAACCACGTAAGAGTCAAGAACCCAAGCAAGGGAAAAGGAGTCCCAATACTACACCAACAGATAACCGAGACACAATGTCAAGGTTAAGAATACCTAAACAAGGAAAGAACATCACGAATGAACCAGAAAGGAACACCACAAGTGGACAAGGGAACCAAAAGCGAATGGCCGAGTATGAAAGTAAATAAAAGAGGAATCCCAAGGATTTCCATAGTTTTTAGGAAAAAGGTTTTTAAAACTCAAACCATTTCATTCGGCATCCATGCCCCTAACAAGTGAAAAAAAACCCCAATCACCTAGATGGTGACATCAACAACCCAAAGAAAAGGAAAGGCAACACTATAAGTGTGCACTGAACAACACCAAGCCTCATAACCGAGACTTAGAACGATCCGAAGAAAAGGTGAAACAAGAAACCACCTTTCAAAATACTACAAGTCGAGATTTTGAGAAAGAAGTCTCAAAATCTCAGAATCTCGAGACAAGTGATAAAATAGTTTTCTTTTTAGAAATCACACAGTAAAAATGACCGTCTTGCCCCCGGTCTCCGTCAGTCGCCATCACATGCTTTTAAAAGTTGAAAATCATTTCAAAGAAGATCTCAAGATCATTTTATAAGTATTAAAACTGTTCGTTTATTCGGGGGTAGGCGAAAACGGGTTTTTCCTTTTAAATACAAAAGTTTACTTTCAAAACTTAGAAAACACCGTTTTCGAAATGACAGCCAAATAAGTGAAAACAACTCCACAGAATCAAATGACAACACCAGGAAAAGGTTCGGCACCACGCCGTAACCGACAACTCAAGAAATGACATGTAAGTCAAAGACTACGTACTGGCGTACAAAACACAGTACGAGGAATGCTTAGAGAAATTAACTAAGCACTAGAAACCACGCTACAGTACCCTAAGTACTTAATAGAACTCACCTCAACCATAACCTCTTCTCATCAATCAACATCTCACACAATCTCATCACCTGCCTTTTCTAAGGCCTCAATCCTTAATTGACACTAAAATTAATCTCGGACCTCAAATCTCTAACAAGGTCACATAGCCAGCCAAAATCACCAAACTACTAACCACAATCACAAGACTACTAACCAAAGTCACAAGACTGCTAACCACAATCACATGGCTACTAACCATAATCACAAGGCTACTAACCACAATTACAAAACTATTAACCACATTCTCTAAGGCATTACTCCACCTCAACTCAACCTCAATTCTATAATCCATCTCTAACTTCAACTAACCACAGAAGTCACAAGACCAATATACTTAACCTCCCCTACGGGCACAAAAGTATACAACACAAGTATAAGGATATACGCCTCGTTTATACTTTAATAATTACTGCTTTTAAATTCCCGTTTTCACATTTATCACTTCCAACTGAGCATTTTATAAAATGAATTCATTTTGCATATTCATAAATAATCATGCTCCAACATATATATATATATATACATATCAATAAATCACATGCTGATATGCAACGCACCGTACTCACAGACCGCCTGTGGTACACACACACAAAAACACACCCTACCAAAGGGTCCTGGATCATTCTCCACCATTCCCCTAAGTCTGCAGGCTCACTAGGGAATGTGGACTCATCGAACCGTCATTCCCAAGTGCTTTACTGCACTTTATCCGGGAATACGTCACCACGACATAGTCGAGCACACAGGGCCTTGGACGATATGTCCTCCCCCCATCATAAGTATCACGAGCTCCCTCAGGACTCCTAAACACGTTTCTCAGCTTTTTAGTTCTGAAGGCGTGAGACCTCCTGGCCAGTTGTTTCGACGATCCAAACACAAACGTCTACTCGTGCACCACGTGCACAAAGGAAGTAGACCACACCAAATAAATCTCTCTGTAAATGGTGAAATCATGCAATACATGCACCAACACCCATGTCTCACAATACATGGTGTACACAAATAAATCATGTCCAACATAAATATATCATGCACTATATTTATGAAAATACCCACATGGTAATATCAATAAAATTCTCAAAATCTCTGTACGTGCTTTTAAAAATATATTAAAGCATTTAAATCATATGAAAATAATTTCATATACCATTCATATTCTCAAAAAAATATATTTTCTTTAATTCTCTAGAAAATATCTCATTTTCAATTAATATGCCTTTTTAAAATAATTTAACAATTATTTCACGTATTCCAAAAGAAACCTAGCACATCGTCTAAGCTTTACGAATCTCTACTAACCCATTTAAATTCGTAAGGGTTTTCTAAGCCGTCTATTCTTATTGAATTTAAATAAGAATATTATTTAATCACATAGGAATAATTTAATAAATTTTCTTAAATTAATTCCTAAGTCCCATTCTGATCCTAAACAATTTATAGATATTTAAACTAGCAATTTAATATATCTATAATAAATTAAATAAGGGTTTTGCACCCCTAAACCACTTCAATAATGCGGAGTGAGAAATATAATTTCCCACCTAATTTATACGTTACCGAACAGTCCGAACAGCACAGTACCGGCGCCCGAGTACCGGCGCCCGAATATGAAGCCCGCCGACCAAAATCGTCCAAAAACTATTTCGAATATATCGAAATGTCCGTCTCGACAACCTATACGATATATATGAAGCCCATTAATAATTGGTTAATTAATTGGGTTAAATCTAAAATACCCCAAACGAAATCTATAACCTATAAATGCGATTTCCGGGCAAATCATTCATCCTAAATTCACGAATTTAATATATAACGAATACTACGTAGGTACGAAACTACTCACCGAAAATCGGCTCAAACCGATCACCGGAAGGTCGCCGAAAAATTGGCCGAAGCCCAGCCGAACACGCCCCTGTCCACGCGCTGCTACACGAACCAATGCGCCTCCCGTTCCGGCGACTCACGCCACCCGTGCCGCCTCCTCTCGCCACCAGCGCCGCCGCCGTCCACAGCCCAGCAGCCCCTCGTCGTCGCTGCTCCCGACCAGCTGCAACCGCCGGTCATCCCTCAGCCGACTCTGCTCTTCCTCTCTCGTCATGACCGGCGACTCTCTCTCTCTCTCTCTCGCCTGACCGGCGACCATGGAGGTGGAGGAAGGTGGTTCAGTCGTTCGCCTGTGGAGAAGGAGAGGAGCAGATCGTCTGATGGCGTGTAGAGAAGAGAATGAGAGTAGTTGGTCTGTTGTAGCGTGTACGCATATACATATATATGTACTAATTGCACAACTAACCCCCAACTTCTCTATAATCGCCAAATGAACACCACTTCAATATATATATATAATTAAATATATATATATATAATAAATCCCAATTTATTATGGACCAACCCCCAAGTGTAATTTACGTAACTGGTAATTACACGGCACACCAATTTACCAAATTAGTCCGAAAGAATTATACCGGTTTAGGAATCCAACAACCGGAACACCAAGAAGGTAATTTAATACGCTTCACCCCGGATCCGTAAAAGTACTAACACCGTAATCGAAATAATCGAAACGATACCGTGTAGTCGAGAATAAGAATTCGCGTAGTCGTCAAAGAAAAACCGTAAAGTCATCCAGTCGACTTTAAACTAAACGCGAAAAATTTACAGGTATCAAATACCAAGAATAAATAATACGGCACGAACAAGTGACGTAATTACCGAAATTAAATTAAATATAATTTTAGGAAAAAAAGAAAATAACACGGGGTGTTACAATACTGACAATAACCAGGGACCCGTAATAAATTTATTTGTGTGTATTTACGGATAGCACCCGTAACATAGTGGCCATTGTATAACAAGTAGCTTTGGTCTATATTATATAATCCGTGCAGCCCATAGAGTGTGTAAGTCCACACAGACATTGAATATAAAGACGCAACTCAATTGTGGTAAAAATAATAAGTATTATTATATACGTGGATTTATAACTAATATTATAACGAGTAACAGAGTGGATCGTTACTCGTTTAAGCCAGTCCATACTGATTTGAATCACTATAGAATAAATATCGGCTTACATTGGGATTGTGACGGGTATACTACTAAAATTGTGACGGGTGTAAGAAATTACTGGCGATGTGTCTAGTAATTTGTGGGTATAATAAATTCCGAAATTAATTCATAATATACTGACAATAACCTGCGACCCGTAATAAATTTATGTGTGTGTATTTACGGATATCACCCATAAAATAGTGGCCATCGCAGTACAAATAGCTTCGGTCTATATTATACAATCCGTGCAGGCTATAGAGTGAGTAAGTCCACACAGACATTGAATATAAAGACGCAACTCAATTGTGTTAAAAATAATAAGTATTATTATATACGTGGATTTATAACTAATATTATAACGTGTAATAGAGTGCATCGTTACTCCTTTAAGCCAGTACATATTGATTTGAATCACTATAGAATAAATATCGACTTATATTGGGATTGTGACGGGTATACTACTAAAATTGTGATGGGTCAAAGAAATTACTGGCTATGTGTCTAGTAATTTGTGGGTATAATAAATTCCCAAATTAATTCATAATATACTGACAATAGCTAGGGACCCGTAATAAATTCATGTGTGTGTATTTATGTATAACACCCGTAACAAATTGGCCATCGCAGAACATATAAATTCGGTCTATATTATACAATCCGTGTAGGCTATAGAGTGTGTAAGTCCACACATACATTGAATATAAAGACGCAACTCAATGGTGTTAAAAATAATAAGTACTATTATATACGTGAATTTATAACTAATATTATAACGAGTAACAGAGTGCATCGTTACTCGTTTAAGCCATTCCATACTGATTTGAATGACTATAGAATAAATATCGGCTAACATTGGGATTGTGACGGGTATACTACTAAAATTGTGACGGGTCTAAGAAATTACTAGCGATGTGTCTAGTAATTTGTGGGTATAATAAATTCCCAAATTAATTCATAATATACTGACAATAACCAGGGACCCGTAATAAATTTCTGTGTGTGTATTTACGGATAGCACCCGTAACATAGTGGCCATCGTATAACATGTAGCTTCGGTCTATATTATACAATTCGTGTAGGCTATAAAGTGTGTAAGTCCACCAAGACATTGAATATAAAGACGAAACTCAATTGTGTTAAAAATAATAAGAATTATTATATACGTGGATTTATAACTCATATTATAACGAGTAACAGAGTGCATCGTTACTCGTTTAAGCCAGCCCATACTGATTTGAATCACTATAGAATAAATATCGGCTTACATTGGGATTGTGACGGGTATACTACTAAAATTGTGACGGGTCTAAGAAACTACTGGAGATGTGTCTAGTATTTTGTGGGTATAATAAATTCCCAAATTAATTCATAATATACTGACAATAACAAGGGACCCGTAATAAATTTATGTGCGTGTATTTACGAATAACACCCGTAACATAGTGGCCATCGCAGATCAAATAGCTTCGGTCTATATTATACAATCCGTGCGGGGTATAGAGTGTGTAAGTCCACAAAGACATTGAACATAAAGACGCAACTCAATTGTGTTCAAAATAATAAGTATTATTATATACGTGAATTTATAACTAATATTATAATGAGTAGCTGTAACATATGTGTTATTTTCCTTTTTCTTGAAATTATATTTATCTTAATTTCGGTTATGACGTCACTTGATCATGACGTTTATATTATTCTTGGTATTTCGCGTGTAAATATTTCGCGTTTATATTTAAAGTCGATTGGACGACATTACGGTTTCTCCTTGACGACTTCGGGGACATTTTATTCTCGACTACGCTGTTTCATTTCGACGTATGATGTTTTGTTCGGTGGTTGGGTTATATACTCCGGATAATTTGTTTCAGGCAACTTTAGTTATTTGGCTCTCCGTGGATGTTTCAAGTTTGTGCTATCATTTAGGGATTGATTCGACATATTTCGGGATTGTTTCACTAAATGGTGAAAAGTGAGGTCATTTTGTTATTTTGGAGGAAATAAGAGTTAGTTTGGTAATTTTTATTTTTAACTTGTCTCGTTAAAGGTCAAATGACCAGCCTTACCCACTCACGTGTACATATGTATTTGGGTATTAAATATATATGCCTATGTTAGTTAAGTGAGACAATAAATTAAAATGAATGAGAAATAAAAATGGGTTTGGGGAGTGGACCGACCCACTTAGTCACATGTTGTGACTTATATATATACAACTATATTAATGTGTATGTATGTGATTTAGTTAGATAGATAAAGGATAAATCAAGTGTAGTGTGACACAGAAATTGGTCATGTTTGGATCGGTTGGAGGTGTCCTTTGTACACAGCTTGATCACCTACACCTCACATGTAGATACCACCGACACACACACATATGATATGCTTCTTCCTCTCTTGACTAAAACCCCCATCGGCTTCATCTTCTTCGTTCTCCACACACGACTGAAGAAACAGCTCTTTTGCCTCCATTATCATCACCTGCGACTGAAATAGAGAGGGAGAGAGACGATCGGGAGAGAGAACGGTCGACTGAGGAATGGAGGATGCGGCTGGTCAAGGGGTCGCGTGAACTGGTGGTATTGACGGCTGCTGGGCTGTGGACGGCGGCGGCGCTGGTGGCGAGAGGCGGCGGCACGAGCGGCGTGGGTCGCCGGGACTGGAGGCGCGCTGGTTCGCGTAGCAGCGCGTGAACAAGGGCGATTCTGGCCGAGCTTTGGCTGGCGTTTCGGACGACTTCCGGTGATCGGTTTGAGCCGATTTTTGGTGAGTACCTTCGTGTATACGTAGTATTCATCATACATTAATTTCGTGATTTTACGTTGAATGATTTGCCCGGAAATCGCGTTTATAGGTTATAGTTTTAGTTTGGGTTAATTTAGATTTAACCCAATTAATTAACCTATTATTAATGGGCTTCGTATATATCGTATAGGTTGTCAAGACGGACATTTCGATACATTCGAAATAGTTTTCGGACGATTTTGGTCGGTGGACTTCGTGTTCGGGCGCCGATACTGTGATGTTTCGGACTGTTCGGTAAACCTAAATTAGGTGAGAAATTATATTTCTCACTCTGCATTATTGAAGTAGTTTAGGGGTGAAAAACCCTTATTTAATTTAATATAGATATATTAAATCGTTAATTTAAATATCTATAATTCGTTTCGAATCGGAATTAGGCTTAGGAATTAATTTCAGAAAATTAATTAAATTATCTCCTGTGTAATTAAATATATTCCTAATTGAATTGAGTAGGAATAGGCGGCTTAGAAATTCCTTTGAGAATTAAATGAGTTAGTAGAGATTCGTGAAAACTTAGACGTTGTGCTAGGTTCCCTTTTTGCGATACGTGAATTAATTGCTTTAATTTATTTTAAAGGCATGATAAGGGAATTTGAAATATTTTCTAAAGAATTAAAGAAAATATATATTTGAAAACATGAGTTGTATATGAAATTCTTTTTCATATGATTTAATTGTTTTATTGCATTTTAAAGCATGAAAAGAGATTTTGAGACTTATATTACCATGTGGGTATTTTTATAAATATGATGTATTACATATTTATGATTGAGATATGATTCGATTGTACACCATGTCGTGTGAGCACATGGGTGTTGGTGCATGTAGTGCACGGTTTCACCATTGGCAGTGAGAGTTTATTTGGTGTGGTCTACTTCCTTTGTGCGTGGGGCACGAGTAGACGTTTGTGTAGGATCATAACAACAACTGGCCAGGAGGTATCATGCCTACGGAACTAAAAAGCCGGTAAATGTGAGTTAGGAGTCCAGGTAGAGGCTCATGTTCTTGACTTTATGGTAGTCATGGCGTACGGAGTTGCAAGTTGGACTCTCGTACAACCGTCTTCCCTGTTGAAGTGATAGAGAGAAAAATCACTTGGGAAGGGTCGGTGTGGTAACTCTACACTATGATGAGTGGACAAAGTATGTATCCGTTACCCTTGGGAAGGGTGTGATTTTGTGTGTGTATCACGTGGGGTGTTGAGTCACATTACACTACACACTGTTTATGTGATCTCATTTGACATGTATATGTGCTATATTACATGTGATGTTGGAGCATGTTATTTATGAATATATTGTAAATTAAATTCATATTTTATAAATGCTTAGTTGAAATGAATAATGTGAAACAAGACTTTAAATGTGGTAATTATTAATAAGTATAAATGAAACGAATATATTTATACTTGTTGTTGTATACCTTAGTACCCTTGGGGGAGGTTATGCGTGTTGGCATAGTGATTCATGTGGCTAGCGGAGGCTAGTGGTGGACCGTAGGCTTGACTTGAGTTGAGGCCTTAGAGATTGTGGTTAGTAGCCTTAGAGATTGTGGTTAGCAGCCTTGTGATTGTGGTTAGTAGCCTGGTGATTGTGATTAGTAGTTTGGTGATCGTGGTTAGTTGTGTGAACTCTTTGGAGATATGAGGTTAGGGATGATTTTTGTGTCAATTGATAATTGAGGCCTTAGAGAAGGCGAGTGATGAGTTGTGTGAGATTTTGATTGATGAGAAGAGGTTATGATTAGGGATTCATTAAGTACTCGAGGTACTGTAGTCTGACAGTCTTGATTCTTATGCCTAGTCCCTTCCCTTAAGCATTCCTGGTACTGTGTTTTGTACACTAGTACGTGGTCGTTGACTTGTATGTCATTCCTTGAGTTGTCGGTTATGGTGTGGTGCCGAACCTCTTCCTCGTGGTGTCATTTGATTTGGTGGAGTTGGAACGGATGGTTGTCTTCCGTGAGTCCAACGTGTTGCTCTTCCTTTACTGTCCTCTCGGACATTACAGGAATTCATAGAGTTGTGTTTCTCTTATTTGACTGTCATTTCGAAAACGGTGTTTTCTAAGTTTTGAAATAAACTCCTTGTTTTGTTTTTTTTTTTTTTGGAAAAACCCGTTTTCGCCTACCCCCGTGGAAATGAAAAGTTTTAACACTTTATAAAACGATCTTAGGATCTTCTTTGGAAAGATTTTTAACTCTAAAAGCCGGTGATGGCAATTGACGGAGACCGGGGGCAAGACGGTCATTTTTACTATGTGGTTCTTAAAAGTAAAACCATTTTATTATTTTCTTGGGATTCTGAGATTTCGAAACTTCTTTCTCAATATCTCATCTTGTAGAGTTTTGAAAGGTGTTCCATTGTTTCACCTTTGTTTCCTATCATGCTTAAGTCTCGGATTGAGGCTTGTTGTTGTTCAGTGCACACATATAGTGTTGCCTTTCCCTTTTCTAGGTTGTTGGTATCACCACCTAGGTGATATGAGTTTTTCTTACGTTAGGGGCATGGATACCAAAAGGATTGGTTCGAGTTTGAAAACCTTTTTCTTAAAAACTATTGAATCTCTGGGATTCATCTTTTTATTACTTCCACTCTTGGCCATTCGTTTTTGGTTTCCTTGTTCCCTCTTGGTGTTCTTTCCTTGTTCCCTCTTGATGTTCTTTCCTTGTTCACTTGTGGTGTTTTAACCTTGACATTGTTGTCTCGGTTATCTGTTGGTTAGCATTGGTATTTCTTTTCCTTTGATTGGGTTCTTGACTCTTACGGGGTTTTTCTTATCCTTAATGAGAGTGTTGGTGATTTATGGACATTGTTGGAGATAGCAATTGAGGTGTTTATGTGGAGATATGATCGAGGTGATCTAGCCCTTGAGAGGTAGACTTTCTCTAGGACTGGGATGAGATTTGTTGTATATATATATATATTGAGGATGGTTGTGTTAGTACGCAAGGACGTGGGTGTTTTCCTTCTTGTGTTATCGGGGTGTGGGATTTGAGTATTCCTTGGTACGAGTGGTGGATTTGATCCTTGTGGAATTAGAGGTGAGTGTGCTCCCTCTATTGGGTTTTGTGGTTAGCGTGGTGAGTATTTGATGACTTGTCAGGATTGGACTTGGGTGTCGTGTACTTAGTGTATGTTGGTGAGAGTAGTGTAGACTACCGATATGGGTACTTGGAGTGTGATCCTTAATTGTACCTTGTAGACTCAGGTTGAATACTTATACATGTATACCTGTATATATATATATGTATATATATGTATTCCCGTTATATACTTACATACGGTAGTATATGAGCGTGCCTTGAGTTTTGCGTGGATGGGATTAGTTGGGTTATATATGTATCTTGCTAGATAGTTTGGCATTACCTAAACTACCAGAGGATGTGGTAGTTAGAGTATCTTTTCCCACTGAGCTTATTTGCTCACAGGGGTATTTCACTTGCCCCCTGGTATTCACACGCCAGGTTGCACGAAACATACGACTATGGGCAGGATGCAGTGCAATGACAGTTTTCTCTTGTTTTCGTGTTACAGGTTTTGAGTCGCGCTGGTGATGCGGTTACGGTTGCAGTACAACTGGATTGGGGACGATAGGTGTTACTGTTAGCTTTTCTCCCCATTGCTACGGGATTGCTATGTATTCTTTTGGGAGTCAGTCTGTTGGCCTATCCCTGTTGATGTATATTTTATTTCCTGTATTTATTCTTTCAGGATGTATTGTATCTATTCCGCACAGTTAGGTGCTCTTCTGTATTTTTATTCGAGCATTTGTGGCTCTGTTGATTTTAGAGGGTTTGGAGAGGTCTTGGTTTCTTTCCACTACCTCGGCCCTATTAGGATTGATGAATGTGGGGCTTGGAAGCCATTGTGATTATTGAATTGCTATTGGCAGGTTCTTGTGTTGTGGTTGTTGTCCGGATGTTCTATTTACAAACGGAACTCTGCCGGATTTTCGTTAGATTCCGCTGCTTAGTTTATTATCCATTTGGGTATGAAATATACCATATCTATCATTAACCCATATGTTTTCACGGTTAATGATGTCTTAGTTGGTCATTCATATTAAGGATCACATCTTGGATTCCTTGGATGTCCCAGTTCGGGAGTCTTAGGGATTTAGGAGCGTGTCTGTTGGTATCTGAGGATACTCTTGTGTTTTTAGTATTCGTGTTGGCATGGAGTATATTCTTATTGTTATTCCATGTATCTTCTTGTCATTCTTGACTCTAGTAGTCGCTTGACTTACGTCACCCTTTGGAGATTCGCTGATTCTCTAGATTAGAGTTTCGGGAATTCTAGGGGCGTGATAGTAGGGTATCAGAGTGTGTCATTCTTACCTTTTTTGGGTGTTTGATGACTGAATGTCATTTGTTCCAGTTTCTTTATACTTCCGCTTTCACTCCCTTAGCTCTTAGGCTCGGGTTTCGGAGTCCTAGGAATTCGGGGCGTGACAGTAGCAGAGTGTATCGTTACTCATTTAAGCCAGTCCATACTGATTTGAATCACTATAGAATAAATATCGGCTTACATTGGGATTGTGACGGGTATATTACTAAAATTGTGACGGGTCTAAGAAATTACTAGCGATGTGTCTAGTAATTTGTGGGTATAATAAATTCCCAAATTAATTCATAATATACTGACAATAACCAGGGACCCGTAATAAATTTATGTGTGTGTATTTACGGATAGAACCTGTAACATAGTGGCCATCGTATAACAAGTAGCTTCAGTCTATATTATACAATCCCTGCAGGCTATAGAATGTGTAAGTCCACACAGACATAGAATATAAAGACGCAACTCAATTGTGTTCAAAATAATAAGAATTATTATATACGTGAATTTATAACTAATATTATAATGAGTAGCAGAGTGCATCGTTACTCGTTTAAGCCAGTCCATACTGATTTGAATAACTATAGAATAAATATCGGCTAACATTAGGATTGTGACAGGTATACTACTAAAATTGTGACGGGTCAAAGCATTTACTAGCGATGTGTCTTGTAATTTGTGGGTATAATAAATTTCCAAATTAATTCATAATATACTGACAATAACCAGGAACCAGTAATAAATTTCGGTGTGTGTATTTACGGATAGCACCAGTAACATAGTGGCCATCGCATAACATGTAGCTTCGGTCTATATTAAACAATCCGTGCAGGCTATAGAGTGTGTAAGTCCACCTAGACATTGAATATAAAGACGCAACTCAATTGGGTTAAAAATAATAAGAATTATTATATACGTGGATTTTATAACTAATATTATAACGAGTAACAGAGTGCATCGTTACTCGTTTAAGCCAGTCCATACTGATTTGAATCACTATAGAATAAATATCGGCTTACATTGGGATTGTGACGGGTATACTACAAAAATTGTGACGGGTCTAAGAAATTACTGGGGATGTGTCTAGTATTTTTTGGGTATAATAAATTCCCAAATTAATTCATAATATACTGACAATAACAAGGGACCCGTAATAAATTTATGTGCGTGTATTTACGGATAACACCCGTAACATAGTGGCCATCGCAGATCAAGTAGCTTCGGTCTATATTATACAATCCGTGCAGGGTATAGAGTGTGTAAGTCCACAAAGACATTGAATAAAAAGACGCAACTCAATTGTGTTCAAATTAATAAGTATTATTATATACGTGAATTTAAAACTAATATTATAATGAGTAGCAGAGTGTATCGTTACTCGTTTAAGCCAGTCCATACTGATTTGAATAAATATAGAATAAATATCGGCTTACATTGGGATTGTGACGGGTATATTACTAAAATTGTGACGGGTCTAAGAAATTACTGGCGATGTGTCTAGTAATTTGTGGGTATAATAAATTCCCAAATTAATTCATAATATACTGACAATAACCAGGGACTCGTAATAAATTTATGTGTGTGTATTTACGTATAGCACATGTAACATAGTGGCCATTGTATAACAAGTAGCTTCAGTCTATATTATACAATCCGTGCAGGCTATAGAATGTGTAAGTCCACACAGACATTGAATATAAAGACGCAACTCAATTGTGTTCAAAATAATAAGTATTATTATATACGTGAATTTATAACTAATATTATAATGAGTAACAGAGTGCATCGTTACTCGTTTAAGCCAGTCTATACTGATTTGAATCACTATAGAATAAATATCGGCGTATATTGGGATTGTGACGGGTATAATACTAAAATTGTGACGGGTATAAGAAATTACTGGCGATGTGTCTAGTAATTTGTGGGTATAATAAATTCCCAAATTAATTCATAATATACTGACAATAACTAGGGAACAGTAATAAATTTATGTGTGTGTATTTACGGATAACACCCATAACATAGTGGTCATCGCAGAACAAGTAAATTCGGTCAATATTATACAATCCGTGCAGGCTATTGAGTGTGTAAGTCCACACAGACATTGAACATAAAGAAGCAACTCAATTGTGTTAAAAATAATAAATATTATTATATACGTGGACTTATAACTAATATTATAACGAGTAACATAATGCATCGTTACTCCTTAAAGCCTGTCCATACTGATTTGAATCACTATTGAATAAATATCGGCTTACATTGGGATTGTGACTAGTATAATACTAAAATTGTGACGTGTCTAAAAAATTACTGGCGACGTGTCTAGTAATTTGTGGTTATAATAAATTCCCAAATTAATTTATAATACACTGACAATAACCAGGGACCCGTAATAAATTTATGTGTGTGTATTTACGGATAGCACCCGTAACATAGTGGTCATCGCAGAACAAGTACCTTCGGTCTATATTATATAATTCGTGCAGGGTATAGAGGGTGTAAGTCCACACAAACATTGAATATAAAGACGCAACTCAATTGTGTTCAAAATAATAAATATTATTATGTACGTGAATTTATAACTAATATTATAACGAGTAACAGAGTGCATCGTTACTCGTTTAAGCCAGTCCACACTGATTTAAATCACTATAGAGTAAATATCGGCTTACATTGGGATTGTGACGGGTATACTACTAAAATTGTGACGTGTCTAAGAAATTACTGGCGATGTGTCTAATAATTTGTGGGTATAATAAATTCCCAAATTAATTCATAATATACTGATAATAACCATTGACCCGTATTAAATTTATGTGTGTGTATTTACGGATAGCACCCGTAACATAGTGGCCATCGCAGAACAAGTAGCTTCGGTCTATATTATACAATCTGTGTAGGTTATAGAGTGTGTAAGTCCACACAGACATTGAACATAAAGACGCAACTCAATTGTGTTAAAAATAATAAGTATTATTATATACGTGAATTTATAACTAATATTATAACGAGTAACAGATTGCATTGTTACTCGTTTAGGCCAGTCCATACTGATTTGAATCACTATAGAATAAATATCGGCTTACATTGGGATTGTGACGGGTGTACTACTAAAATTGTGACGGGTCTAAGAAATTACTGGCGATGTGTCTAGTAATTTGTGGGTATAATAAATTCCCAAATTAATTCATAATATACTAACAATAACCAGGGACCCGTAATAAATTTATGTGTGTGTATTTACGGATAACACCCGTAAGATAGTGGCCATCGCAGACCAAGTAGCTTCGGTCTATATTATACAATCCGTGGAGGCTATAGAGTGTGTAAGTCCACACAGACATTGAACATAAAGACGCGACTCAATTCTGTTAAAAATAATAAGTATTATTATATACGTTGACTTATAACTAATATATTAACGAGTAATAGAGTGCATCGTTACTCCTTTAAGCCAGTCCATACTGATTTGAATCACTATCGAATAAATATCGATTTACATTGGGATTGTGACTGGTATAATACTAAAATTGTGATGGGTCTAAAAAATTACTGGCGACGTGTCTAGTAATTTGTGGTTATAATAAATTCCCAAATAAATTCATAATACACTGACAATAACTAGGGACCCGTAATAAATTTATGTGTGTGTATTTACGGATAGCACCCGTAACATAGTGGTCATCGCAGAACAAGTACCTTCGGTCTATATTATATAATTCGTGCAAGGTATAGAGTGTGTAAGTCCACACAAACATTGAATATAAAGACGCAACTCAATTATGTTCAAAATAATAAATATTATTATGTACGTGAATTTATAACTAATATTATAACGAGTAACAGAGTGCATCGTTACTCGTTTAAGCCAGTCCACACTGATTTGAATCACTATAGAGTAAATATCGGCTTACATTGGGATTGTGACGGGTATACTACTAAAATTGTGACGGGTGTAAGAAATTACTAGCGATGTGTCTAATAATTTATGGGTATAATAAATTCCCAAATTAATTCATAATATACTGATAATAACCATTGACCCGTATTAAATTTATGTGTGTGTATTTACGGATAGCACCCGTAACATAGTGGCCATCGCAGAACAAGTAGCTTCAGTCTATATTATACAATCTGTGCAGGTTATAGAGTGTGTAAGTCCACACAGACATTGAACATAAAGACGCAACTCAATTGTGTAAAAATAATAAGTATTATTATATACGTGAATTTATAACTAATATTATAACGAGTAACAGATTGCAATGTTACTCGTTTAGGCGAGTCCATACTGATTTGAATCACTATAGAATAAATATCGGCTTACATTGGGATTGTGACGGGTGTACTACTAAAATTGTGACGGGTCTAAGAAATTACTGGCGATGTGTCTAGTAATTTGTGGGTATAATAAATTCCCAAATTAATTCATAATATACTAACAATAACCAGGGACCCGTAATAAATTTATGTGTGTGTATTTACGGATAATACCCGTAACATAGTGGCCATCGCAGTACAAGTAAATTTGGTTTCTATTATACAATCCGTGCAGGCTATAGAGTGTGTAAGTCCACACAGACATTGAACATAAAGACGCAACTTAATTGTGTTAAAAATAATAAGTATTATTATATATGTGGACTTATAACTAATATTATAACGAGTAATAGAGCGCATCGTTACTTCTTTAAGCCAGTCCACACTGATTTGAATCACTATAGAATAATTATCGGCTTACATTGGGATTGTGACGGGTGTACTACTAAAAATGTGACGGGTCTAAGAAATTACTGGAGATGTGTCTAGTAATTTGTGGGTATAATAAATTCCCAAATTAATTCATAATATACTAACAATAACCAGGGACCCGTAATAAATTTATGTGTGTGTATTTACGGATAACACCCGTAACATAGTGGCCATCGCAGAACAAGTAAATTCGGTCTATATTATACAATCCGTGCAGGCTATAGAGTGTGTAAGTCCACACAGACATTGAATATAAAGACGCAACTCAATTGTGTTAAAAATAATAAATACTATTATATACGTGGATTTATAACTAATATTATAACGAGTAACAGAATGCATCGTTACTTATTAAGGCCGTCCATACTGATTTGAATCACTTTAGGATAAATATCGGCTTACAATAGGATTGTGACTGGTATAATACTAAAATTGTGACGGGTTTAAGAAATTACTGGCGACGTGTCTAGTAATTTGTGGGTATAATAAATTCCCAAATTAATTCATAATATACTGACAATAGCCAGGGACCCGTAATAAATTTATGTGTGTGTATTGACGGATAGCACCCGTAACATAGTGGTCATCGCAGAACAAGTAGCTTCCGTCTATATTATACAATTTGTGCAGGTTATAGAGTGTGTAAGTCCACACAGACATTGAACATAAAGACGCAACTCAATTGTGTTAAAAATAATAAGTATTATTATATACGTGAATTTATAACTAATATTATAACAAGTAACAGAATGCATCGTTACTCGGTTAAGCCAGTCCATACTGATTTGAATCACTAAAGAATAAATATCGGCTTATATTGGGATTGTGACGGGTATAGTACTAAAATTGTTACGAGTCTATGAAATTACTGGCGATGTGTCTAGTAATTTGTGGGTATAATAAATTCCCAAATTAGTTCATAATATACCGACAATAACCAGGAACCGTAATAAATTTATGTCTGTGTATTTACGGATAACACCCGTAAAATAGTGGCCATCGCAGAACAAGTAGCTTCGGTCTATATTATACAATTCGTGCAGGTAATAAAGTGTGTTTGTTCACACAGACATTAAACATAAAGACGCAACTCAATTGTGTTAAAAATAATAAGTATTATTATATATGTGGACTTATAACTAATATTATAACGAGTAATAGAGTGCATCGTTACTTCTTTAAGCCAGTCCATACTGATTTGAATCACTATAGAATAAATATCGACTTACATTGGGATTGTGACCGGTATACTACTAAAATTGTGACGGGTATAAGAAATTATTGGCGATGTGTCTAGTAATTTGTGGGTATAATAAATTCCCAAATTAATTCATAATATACTAACATTAACCAGGGACCCGTAATAAATTTATGTGTGTGTATTTACGGATAACACCCATAACATAGTGGTCATCGCAGAACAAGTAAATTCGGTCAATATTATACAATCCGTGCAGGCTATTGAGTGTGTAAGTCCACACAGACATTGAACATAAAGACGCAACTCAATTGTGTTAAAAATAATAAATATTATTATATACGTGGATTTATAACTAATATTATAACGAGTAACAGAGTGCATCGTTACTTATTAAGGCCGTCCATACTTATTTGAATCACTTTAGGATAAATATCGGCTTACATTAGGATTGTGACTGGTATAATACTAAAATTGTGACGGGTCTAAGAAATTACTGGCGACGTGTCTAGTAATTTGTGGGTATAAAAACTTCCCAAATTAATTCATAATATACTGACAATAGCCAGGGACCCGTAATAAATTTATGTGTGTGTATTTACGGATAGCATCCGTAACATAGTGGTCATCGCAGAACAAGTAGCTTCGGTCTATATTATACAATCTGTGCAGGTTATAGAGTGTGTAAGTCCACACAGACATTGAACATAAAGACGCAACTCAATTGTGTTAAAAATAATAAGTATTATTATATACGTGGATTTATAACTAATATTATAACGAGTAACAGAGTGCTTCGTTACTCGTTTAAGCCAGTCCATACTGATTTGAATAACTATAGAAAAAATATCGGCTTATATTGGGATTCTGACGGGTATAATACTAAAATTGTGACGGGTATAAGATATTACTGGCGATGTGTCTAGTAATTTGTGGGTATAATAAATTTCCAAATTAATTCAAAATATACTGACAATAAACAGGGACCCGTAATAAATTTATGTGTGTGTATTTACGGTTAACACCCGTAACATAGTGGTCATCGCAAAACAAGTAGCTTCGGTCTATATTATACAATCCATGCAGCCTATAGAGTGTGTAAGTCCACACAGACATTGAATATAAAGACGCAACTCAATTGTGTTAAAAATAATAAGTACTATTATATACGTGGATTTATAACTAATATTATAACGAGTAACAGAGTGCTTCGTTACTAGTTTAAGCCAGTCCATACTGATTTGAATCACTATAGAAAAAATATCGGCTTATATTGGGATTCTGACGGGTATAATACTAAAATTGTGACGGGTATAAGATATTACTGGCGATGTGTCTAGTAATTTGTGGGTATAATAAATTTCCAAATTAATTCAAAATATACTGACAATAAACAGGGATCCGTAATAAATTTATGTGTGTGTATTTACGGTTAACACACGTAACATAGTGGCCATCGCAGAACAAGTAGCTTCGGTCTATATTATACAATCCATGCAGCCTATAGAGTGTGTAAGTCCACACGGACATTGAATATAAAGACGCAACTCAATTGTGTTAAAAATAATATGTAATATTATATACGTGGATTTATAACTAATATTATAACGACTAACAGAGTGCTTCGTTACTCGTTTAAGCCAGTCCATACTGATTTGAATCACTATAGAATAAATATCGCCTTATATTGGGATTCTGACGGGTATAATACTAAAATTGTGACGGGTATAAGATATTACTGGCGATGTGTCTAGTAATTTGTGGGTATAATAAATTTCCAAATTAATTCAAAATATACTGACAATAAACAGGGACCCGTAATAAATTTATGTGTGTGTATTTACGGTTAACACCCGTAACATAGTGGCCATCGCAGAACAAGTAGCTTCGGTCTATATTATACAATCCATGAAGCCTATAGAGTGTGTAAGTCCACACAGACATTGAATATAAAGACGCAACTCAATTGTGTTAAAAATAATAAGTACTATTATATACGTGGATTTATAACTAATATTATAACGAGTAACATAGTGCATCATTACTCGTTTAAGGCAGTCCATACTGATTTGAATCACTATAGAATAAATATCGGCTTACATTTGGATTGTGACGGGTCTAAGAAATTACTGGCGATGTGTCTAATAATTTGTGGGTATAATAAATTACCAAATTAATTCATAATATACTGACAATAACCATTGACCTGTAATAAATTTATGTGTGTGTATTTACGGATAGCACCCGTAACATAGTGGCCATCGCAGAACAAGTAGCTTCGGTCTATATTATACAATCCGTGCAGGCTATAGAGTGTGTAAGTCCACACAGACATTGAATATAAAGACGCAACTCAATTGTGTTAAAAATAACAAGTATTGTTATATACGTGGATTTATTACTAATATTATTACGAGTAACAGAGTGCATCGTTACTGGTTTAAGCCAGTCCGTACTGATTTGAATCACTATAGAATAAATATCGGCTTACATTGGGATTGTGACGGACGTACTAATAAAATTGTGACGGGTCTAAGAAATTACTCGAGATGTGTCTAGTAATTTATGGGTATGATAAATTCCCAAATTAATACATAATATACTAACAATAACCAGGGACCCGTAATAAATTTATGTGTGTGTATTTACGGATAACAACCGTAACATAGTGGCCATCGCAGTACAAGTAAATTTGGTTTCTATTATATAATCCGTGCAGGCTATAGAGTGTGTAAGTCCACACAGACATTGAACATAAAGACGCAACTCAATTTTGTTAAAAATAATAAGTATTATTATATATGTGGACTTATAACTAATATTATAACGAGTAATAGAGTGCATCGTTACTTCTTTAAGCCAGTCCATACTGATTTGAATCACTATAGAATAAATATCGACTTACATTGGGATTGTGACGGGTATACTACTAAAATTGTGGCGTGTATAAGAAATTATTGGCGATGTGTCTAGTAATTTGTGGGTATAATAAATTCCCAAATTAATTCATAATATACTGACAATAACCATTGACCCGTAATAAATTTATGTGTGTGTATTTACGGTTAACACCCGTAACATAGTGGCCATCGCAGAACAAGTAGCTTCGGTCTTTATTATACAATCCATGCAGCCTATAGAGTGTGTAAGTCCACACAGACATTGAATATAAAGACGCAACTCAATTGTGTTAAAAATAATAAGTACTATTATATACGTGGATTTATAACTAATATTATAACGAGTAACAGAGTGCATCATTACTCGTTTAAGACAGTCCATACTGATTTGAATCACTATAGAATAACTATCGGCTTACATTTGGATTGTGACGGGTCTAAGAAATTACTGGCGATGTGTCTAATAATTTGTGGGTATAATAAATTCCCAAATTAATTCATAATATACTGACAATAACCATTGACCTGTAATAAATTTATGTGTGTGTATTTACGGATAACACCCGTAACATAGTGGCCATCGCAGAACAAGTAGCTTCGGTCTATATTATACAATCCGTGCAGGCTATAGAGTGTGTAAGTCCACACAGACATTGAATATAAAGACGCAACTCAATTGTGTTAAAAATAACAAGTATTATTATATACGTTGATTTATTACTAATATTATTACGAGTAACAGAGTGCATCGTTACTCGTTTAAGCCAGTCCGTACTGATTTGAATCACTATAGAATAAATATCGGCTTACATTGGGATTGTGACGGGCGTACTAATAAAATTGTGACGGGTCTAAGAAATTACTCGAGATGTGTCTAGTAATTTGTGGGTATAATAAATTCCCAAATTAGTTCATAATTTACCGACAATAACCAGGAACCGTAATAAATTTATGTCTGTGTATTTACGGATAACACCCGTAAAATAGTGGCCATCGCAGAACAAGTAGATTCGGTCTATATTATACAATCCGTGCAGGTAATAGAGTGTGTTTGTTCACACAGACATTAAACATAAAGACGCAACTCAATTGTGTTAAAAATAATAAGTATTATTATATATGTGGACTTATAACTAATATTATAACGAGTAATAGAGTGCATCGTTACTTCTTTAAGCCAGTCCATACTGATTTGAATCACTATAGAATAAATATCGACTTACATTGGGATTGTGACCGGTATACTACTAAAATTGTGACGGTATAAGAAATTATTGGCGATGTGTCTAGTAATTTGTGGGTATAATAAATTCCCAAATTAATTCGTAATATACTGACAATAACCAGGGACCCGTAATAAATTTATGTGTGTGTATTTACGGATAGCACCCGTAACATAGTGGCCATCACAGAACATGTAAATTCGGTCTATATTATTCAATCCGTGCAGGCTATAGAGTGTGTAAGTCCACACAGACATTGAACATAAAGACGCAACTCAATTGTGTTAAAAATAATAAATACTATTATATACGTGGATTTATAACTAATATTATAACGAGTAACAGAGTGCATCGTTACTTATTAAGGCCGTCCATACTTATTTGAATCATTTTAGGATAAATATCGGCTTACATTAGGATTGTGACTGGTATAATACTAAAATTGTGACGGGTCTAAGAAATTACCGGCGACGTGTCTAGTAATTTGTGGGTATAAAAAATTCCCCAATTAATTGATAATATACTGACAATAGCCAGGGACCCGTAATAAATTTATGTGTGTGTATTTACAGATAGCACCCGTAACATAGTGGTCATCACAGAACAAGTAGCTTCGGTCTATATTATACAATCTGTGCAGGTTATAGAGTGTGTAAGTCCACACAAACATTGAACATAAAGACGCAACTCAATTGTGTTAAAAATAATAAGTATTATTATATACGTGGACTTATAACTAATATTATAACGAGTAATAGAGTGCATCGTTACTCCTTTAAGCCAGTCCGTACTGATTTGAATCACTATAGAATAATTATCGGCTTACATTGGGATTGTGACGGGTGTACTACTAAAAATGTGACGGGTCTAAGAAATTACTGGAGATGTGTCTAGTAATTTGTGGGTATAATAAATTCCCAAATTAATTCATAATATACTAACAATAACCAGGGACCCGTAATAAATTTATGTGTGTGTATTTACGGATAACACCCGTAACATAGTGGCCATCGCAGAACAAGTAAATTCGGTCTATATTATACAATCCGTGCAGGCTATAGAGTGTGTAAGTCCACACAGACATTGAATATAAAGACGCAACTCAATTGTGTTAAAAATAATAAATACTATTATATACGTGGATTTATAACTAATATTATAACGAGTAACAGAATGCATCGTTACTTATTAAGGCCGTCCATACTGATTTGAATCACTTTAGGATAAATATCGGCTTACAATAGGATTGTGACTGGTATAATACTAAAATTGTGACGGGTTTAAGAAATTACTGGCGACGTGTCTAGTAATTTGTGGGTATAATAAATTCCCAAATTAATTCATAATATACTGACAATAGCCAGGGACCCGTAATAAATTTATGTGTGTGTATTTACGGATAGCACCCGTAACATAGTGGTCATCGCAGAACAAATAGCTTCGGTCTATATTATATAATCCGTGCAGGGTATAGAGTGTGTAAGTCCACACATACATTGAATATAAAGACGCAACTCAATTGTGTTCAAAATAATAAGTATTATTATATACGTGAATTTATAACTAATATTATAACAAGTAATAGAGTGCATCGTTACTCGGTTAAGCCAGTCCATACTGATTTGAATCACTAAAGAATAAATATCGGCTTATATTGGGATTGTGACGGATATAGTACTAAAATTGTGACGGGTCAAAGAAATTACTGGCGATGTGTCTAGTAATTTGTGGGTATAATAAATTCCCAAATTAGTTCATAATATACGGACAATAACCAGGAACCGAAATAAATTTATGTCTGTGTATTTACGGATAACACCCGTAAAATAGTGGACATCGCAAAACAAGTAGCTTCGGTCTATATTATACAATCCGTGCAGGTAATAGAGTGTGTTTGTTCACACAGACATTAAACATAAAGACGCAACTCAATTGTGTTAAAAATAATAAGTATAATTATATATGTGGACTTATAACTAATATTATAACGAGTAATAGAGTGCATCGTTACTTCTTTAAGCCAGTCCATACTGATTTGAATCACTATAGAATAAATATCGACTTACATTGGGATTGTGACCGGTATACTACTAAAATTGTGACGGGTATAAGAAATTATTGGCGATGTGTCTAGTAATTTGTGGGTATAATAAATTCCCAAATTAATTCATAATATACTGACAATAACCAGGGACCCGTAATAAATTTATGTGTGTGTATTTACGGATAGCACCCGTAACATAGTGGCCATCACAGAACAAGTAAATTCGGTCTATATTATACAAACCGTGCAGGCTATAGGGTGTGTAAGTCCACACAGACATTGAATATAAAGACGCAACTCAATTGTGTTAAAAATAATAAATACTATTATATACGTGGATTTATAACTAATATTATAACGAGTAACAGAGTGCATCGTTACTTATTAAGGCCGTCCATACTTATTAGAATCACTTTAGGATAAATATCGGCTTACATTAGGATTGTGACAGGTATAATACTAAAATTGTGACGGGTCTAAGAAATTACTGGCGACGTGTCTAGTAATTTGTGGGTATAAAAAATTCCCAAATTAATTCATAATATACTGACAATAGCCAGGGACCCGTAATAAATTTATGTGTGTATATTTACGGATAGCACCCGTAACATAGTGGTCATCGCAGAACAAGTAGCTTCGGTCTATATTATACAATCTGTGCAGGTTATAGAGTGTGTAAGTCCACACAGACATTGAACATAAAGACGCAACTCAATTGTGTTAAAAATAATAAGTATTATTATATACGTGGACTTATAACTAATATTATAACGAGTAATAGAGTGCATCGTTACTCCTTTAAGCCAGTCCGTACTGATTTGAATAACTATAGAATAATTATCGGCTTACATTGGGATTGTGACGGGTGTACTACTAAAATTATTACGGGTCTAAGAAATTACTGGAGATGTGTCTACTAATTTATGGGTATAATAAATTCCCAAATTAATTCATAATATACTAACAATAACCAGGGACCCGTAATAAATTTATGTGTGTGTATTTATGGAAACACCCGTAACATAGTGGCCATCGCAGAATAAGTAAATTCGGTCTATATTATACAATCCGTGCAGGCTATATAGAGTGTGTAAGTCCACACAGACATTGAATATAAAGACGCATCTCAATTGTGTTAAAAATAATAAGTATTATTATATACGTGGATTTATAACTAATATTATAACGAGTAACAGAGTGCTTCGTTACTCGTTTAAGCCAGTCCATACTGATTTGAATCACTATAGAATAAATATCGGCTTATATTGGGATTCTGACGGGTATAATACTAAAATTGTGACGGGTATATGATATTACTGGCGATGTGTCTAGTAATTTGTGGGTATAATAAATTTCCAAATTAATTCAAAATATACTGACAATAAACAGGGACACGTAATAAATTTATGTGTGTGTATTTACGGTTAACACCCGTAACATAGTGGCCATCGCAGAACAAGTAGCTTCGGTCTATATTATACAATCCATGCAGCCTATAGAGTGTGTAAGTCCACACAGACATTGAATATAAAGACGCAACTCAATTGTGTTAAAAATAATAAGTACTATTATATACGTGGATTTATAACTAATATTATAACGAGTAACAGAGTGCATCATTACTCGTTTAAGGTAGTCCATACTGATTTGAATCACTATATAATAAATATCGGCTTACATTTGGATTGTGACGGGTCTAAGAAATTACTGGCGATGTGTCTAATAATTTGTGGGTATAATAAATTCCCAAATTAATTCATAATATACTGACAATAACCATTGACCTGTAATAAATTTATGTGTGTGTATTTACGGATAGCACCCGTAACAAAGTGGCCATCGCAGAACAAGTAGCTTCGGTCTATATTATACAATTCGTGCAGGCTATAGAGTGTGTAAGTCCACACAGACATTGAATATAAAGACGCAACTCAATTGTGTTAAAAATAACAAGTATTATTATATACGTTGATTTATTACTAATATTATTACGAGTAACAGAGTGCATCGTTACTCGTTTAAGCCAGTCCGTACTGATTTGAATCATTATAGAATAAATATCGGCTTACATTGGGATTGTGACGGGCGTACTAATAAAATTGTGACGGGTCTAAGAAATTACTCGAGATGTGTCTAGTAATTTGTGGGTATAATAAATTCCCAAATTAGTTCATAATATACCGACAATAACCAGGAACCGTAATAAATTTATGTCTGTGTATTTACGGATAACACCCGTAAAATAGTGGCCATCGCAGAACAAGTAGCTTCGGTCTATATTATACAATCCGTGCAGGTAATAGAGTGTGTTTGTTCACACAGACATTAAACATAAAGACGCAACTCAATTGTGTTAAAAATAATAAGTATTATTATATATGTGGACTTATAACTAATATTATAACGAGTAATAGAGTGCATCGTTACTTCTTTAAGCCAGTCCATACTGATTTGAATCACTATAGAATAAATATCGACTTACATTGGGATTGTGACCGGTATACTACTAAAATTGTGACGGGTATAAGAAATTATTGGCGATGTGTCTAGTAATTTGTGGGTATAATAAATTTCCAAATTAATTCATAATATACTAACATTAACCAGGGACCCGTAATAAATTTATGTGTGTGTATTTACGGATAACACCCGTAACATAGTGGCCATCGTAGAACAAGTAAATTCGGTCTATATTATACAATCCGTGCAGGCTATAGAGTGTGTAAGTCCACACAGACATTGAATATAAAGACGCAACTCAATTGTGTTAAAAATAATAAATACTATTATATACGTGGATTTATAACTAATATTATAACGAGTAACAGAGTGCATCGTTACTTATTAAGGCCGTCCATACTGATTTGAATCACTATAGAATAAATATCGACTTACATTGGGATTGTGACGGGTATACTACTAAAATTGTGACGGGTATAAGAAATTATTGGCGATGTGTCTTGTAATTTGTGGGTATAATAAATTCCCAAATTAATTCATAATATACTGACAATAACCAGGGTCCCGTAATAAATTTATGTGTGTGTATTTACGGATAGCACCCGTAACATAGTGGCCATCGCATAACAAGTTGCTTCGGTCTATATCATACAATCCGTGCAGCTTATAGAGTGTGTAAGTCCACACAGACATTGAATATAAAGACGCAACTCAATTGTGTTAAAAATAATAAGTATTATTATATACATGGATTTATAACTAATATTATAACGAGTAACAGAGTGCTTCGTTACTCGTTTAAGCCAGTCCATTATGATTTGAATCACTATAGAATAAATATCGGCTTATATTGGGATTCTGACGGGTATAATACTAAAATTGTGACGGGTATAAGATATTACTGGCGATGTGTCTAGTAATTTGTGGGTATAATAAATTTCCAAATTAATTCAAAATATACTGACAATAAACAGGGACACGTAATAAATTTATGTGTGTGTATTTACGGTTAACACCCGTAACATAGTGGCCATCGTAGAACAAGTAGCTTCGGTCTATATTATACAATCCATGCAGCCTATAGAGTGTGTAAGTCCACACAGACATTGAATATAAAGACGCAACTCAATTGTGTTAAAAATAATAAGTACTATTATATACGTGGATTTATAACTAATATTATAACGAGTAACAGAGTGCATCATTACTCGTTTAAGGCAGTCAATACTGATTTGAATCACTATAGAATAAATATCGGCTTACATTTGGATTGTGACGGGTCTAAGAAATTACTGGCGATGTGTCTAATAATTTGTGGGTATAATAAATTCCCAAATTAATTCATAATATACTGACAATAACCATCGACCTGTAATAAATTTATGTGTGTATTTACGGATAGCACCCGTAACATAGTGGCCATCGCAGAACAAGTAGCTTCGGTCTATATTATTCAATCCGTGCAGGCTATAGAGTGTGTAAGTCCACACAGACATTGAATATAAAGACGCAACTCAATTGTGTTAAAAATAATAAGTATTATTATATACATGGATTTATAACTAATATTATAACGAGTAACAGAGTGCTTCGTTACTCGTTTAAGCCAGTCCATACTGATTTGAATCACTATAGAATAAATATCGGCTTATATTGGGATTCTGACGGGTATAATACTAAAATTGTGACGGGTATAAGATATTACTGGCGATGTGTCTAGTAATTTGTGGGTATAATAAATTTCCAAATTAATTCAAAATATACTGACAATAAACAGGGACACGTAATAAATTTATGTGTGTGTATTTACGGTTAACACCCGGAACATAGTGGCCATCGCAGAACAAGTTGCTTCGGTCTTTATTATACAATCCATGCAGCCTATAGAGTGTGTAAGTCCACACAGACATTGAATATAAAGACGCAACTCAATTGTGTTAAAAATAATAAGTACTATTATATATGTGGATTTATAACTAATATTATAACGAGTAACAGAGTGCATCATTACTCGTTTAAGGCAGTCCATACTGATTTGAATCACTATAGAATAAATATCGGCTTACATTTGGATTTTGACGGGTCTAAGAAATTACTGGCGATGTGTCTAATAATTTGTGGGTATAATAAATTCCCAAATTAATTCATAATATACTGACAATAACCATTGACCTGTAATAAATTTATGTGTGTGTATTTACGGATAGCACCCGTAACATAGTGGCCATCGCAGAACAAGTAGCTTCGGTCTATATTATACAATCCGTGCAGGCTATAGAGTGTGTAAGTCCACACAGACATTGAATATAAAGACGCAACTCAATTGTGTTAAAAATAATAAGTATTATTATATACGTGAATTTATAACTAATATTATAACGAGTAACAAATTGCAATGTTACTCGTTTAAGCCAGTCCATACTGATTTGAATCACTATAGAATAAATATCGTCTTACATTGGGATTGTGACGGGTCTAAGAAATTACTGGCGATGTATCTAGTAATTTGTGGGTATAAGAAATTCTCAAATTAATTCATAATATACTGACAATAACCTGGGACCCGTAATAAATTTATGTGTGTATTTACGAATAGCACCCGTAACATAGTGGCCATCGCATAACAAGTAGCTTCGGTCTATATTATATAATCCGTGCAGGCTATAGAGTTTTTTAGTCCACACAGACATTGAATATAAAGATGCAACTCAATTATGTTAAAAATAATATGTCACATCCCGAATTCCTAGGACTCCGAAACCCGAGCCTAAGAGCTAGGGGAGTGAATGCGGAAGTAAAAAGAAACTAAAACAAATAACATTTAGTCATCAAACAGCCAAAAAAAAAGGAAAGAATGACACACTCTGATACCCTACTATCACGCCCCTAGAATTCCCAAAACTCTAATCTTGAGAATTAGCGAATCTCCAAAGGGTGACGTAAGTCAAGCGACTACTAGAGTCACGAATGACAAGAAGATACATGGAGTAACTGTCACACCCCAAATTTCCTAGGACTCCGAAACCCGAGCCTAAGAACTAAGGAAGTGATTGCGGAAGTAAAAAGAAATGAGAACCAACGACATTCAATCATCAAATACCCACGAAAGGGTAAAATGATCTGATACCACGCTGTCACACCCCTAAGATTCCCGAAACTTAAATCTTGAGAATCAGCGAATCTCCAAGGGATGACGCTAGTCAAACGACAACTGGAGTCAACAACAACAAAGAGACACATGGAATAACAATAAAAATATACTCCATGTCAAGTAGAATGCTAGAAACTCACTAGCATCCTCCAATACCAATTGACACGCTCCTAAATTCCTAAAACTCCCGAACAGGGACATCCGAGGAATCCAGGATGTGATCCTTAATACAAATGACCAACTAAGACATCACTAACCATGGAACATATGGATTAGTGATGGAAATGGTATATTTCATACCCAAATGAATAATAAACAAAGCAGCGGAATCTAACGAAAATCCGGCAGAGTTCCGTTTGTAAATGGAACATCCGGATACACAACCACAACACAATAACCTGCCCAAAGCAATTCAATAATCACAATGGCTTCCAAGCCCCACATTCATCAATCATACTAGGGCCGAGGTAGTGGAAAGAAACCAAAACCCCTCCAAACCCTCTAAAATCAACAGAGCCACAATTGCTCGAATAAGAATACAGAAAAACACCTAACTGTGCGGAATAGATACAATACATCCTGAAAGAATTAGTACAAGAAATAAAGAATACATCAATAGGGATATGCCAACAGACTGGCTCCCAAAATAGATACATAATAATCCCATAACAATGGGTAAAGAAGCTGACAAAAGAATACTACCGTCCCCAAACCAGTCGTGCTGCAATCGTAACCGCATCACCCAACGCAACCCAAACCTGTAACAAGGAAACAAGAGAAAACTGCCGTTGCACTGCATCCTACTCATGGCCGTATATTTCCTGTAACCTGGCGTGGGAATACCATGGGGCAAATGAAATACCCCTGTGAGCAAATAACCTCAGTGGGAAAGGATACTCTAACTACCACATCCTCTAATAGTTTAGGTAATGCTAAACCACCTAGTGAGATACATAGCCCACAACATAACCCAGCCACGAAAACCCAAGGTACATGCTCATATACTACCGTACGTAAGTATATAGGGGATATATATATATATATATTTATAAATACTCAACATGAGCCTATAAGATACAACTAAGACTCATACTCCTAGTACCAAGACCAGTAGTCTACACTACTCTCACCAACGTACACTAGGTACACGATACTAAGGTCCAATCTAACAAATCATCCAGCGTTCTCGACGCTAACAAGAAACTCCAAACAGAGGGAATCACACTCACCTCTAATATCCACAAGGATCGAAATCCACTACTAATACCAAGGAATACTTAAAACTCACTCTGTAACACCCCGTGTTATTATCCTTTTTACTGAAATTATTTTTGATTTAATTTCGGTAATGACGTCACTTGTTCTTGACGTATTGTTTGTTCTTGGTATTTCGTACCTGTAAATTTTTCGCGTTTATTTTTAAAGTCGACTGGACGACACTACGTGAATTCTTATTCTCGACTACGCGATATCGTTCGACATTTAATGATTAGTGTTTTGACTGGACGACGACACGTTGTAATTGATCGGACTTGTTAAGTGTTCCGACGTCGGGTTCCTAACCCGGTGTATTTCTTTCGGACTAATTTGGTTATTTGGCGTTCTGTTATTATTTCGGGCTTACGAGATTATGTTTGGACATTCCCAATAATTATTGGAAATTATGGTTTATATATATATATTTAATTACAATTAAATATATATATAGTGTTGGGATTTATTATATATATATATATATATATATATTTAATTAAATATATATATATAGTGTTGGGATTTATTATATATATATATATATTGAAGTGGAGTTATTTTGCGATTACGGATAACTAGAGGGTCACTAGTGCGATTAGGGCATATATGTGTATATGTATACGAATATATGCACAGACCAGCCTCATCTTCTTCCTTCTCTGTGACGCACGACGAAACATCTCCTATCCTTCACACGGCGACTTCATCTTCTCCATGGGCGGCGGCCACCATGGTTGCCGGCACAGAGAGAGAGAGAGAGTCGGCTGGAGAAAGAGAGCTCGGGCTGGTTGCCATGGAAGACGCGGCTGGAGCAGGGATGGGCGGCGGTTCGCGGTGGTCGGAGACGGCATGGCGGCATCGTGCAGGGGTCGATGGAGCTGCAGGTGGTGGCGCAGCAGCTGGGTCGTGCAGAGGCGACGCGCACTGTAGCAGTTCGTGCAACAGTGCAGTCTGGCCAGAAACTTCGACCATTTTTTCGGTCAACTTCCCGACCTCGGTTTGGGCTGATTTTCGGAGGGTAGCTTCGCCTATATGTCATGTACGACGTGTAACAATTTCGTAATTTTATGTTGAACGGTTTGTCGGGAAATTCGATTTGAAGTTTCGAATTTTTGTTTGGGCTATTTTAGATTTAGCCAAATTAATTAACCTATTGCTAATGGGCTTCGCATATATCGTATAGGTTGTTGAGACGGACATTTGGATATATTCGAAATATTTTTCGAATGACTTTGGTCGGCGGGCGTCATATTCGGGCGGCGGTACTGTTCACCGTGGGCCCGAAACGGCTGTTCTGTAAGCGTATTTCAGGTGGGAAATTATATTTCTCACTCCGCATTATTGAAGCAGTTTAGGGGTGCAAACTCTTATTTAATTTAATATAGATATAATTTAATTATCTATAATTTGCTTAGAATCGGAATTGGACTTAGAGATTAATTTAAGAAAATTGATTAAATTAATTCCTACGAGATTAATTAAATTCTTATTTAAATTGAATAAGAATAGACGGCTTAGAATTTTCCCTTGAGGATTAAATGGACTAGTGTATATGTGGACGTAAGGGGCGCGAATACTTAGACGCTATGCTAGGTTCCCCTACGATACGTGAATTAATTGCTTTAATTTATTTTAAAGGCATGATAAGAGAAATTGAAATATTTTCTAAGGAATTAAGGAAAACATATTTGTGAAAACATGAATTGTATATGAATTTGTTTTCATATGATTTAAATGTTTTATTGTATTTTAAAGCATGCAAGGAGATTTTTTTGAGATTTGTGTTGACATTACCATGTGGGTAATTGCTTAAATATGATGCACTATATATTTATGCTGAGTATAGGGGTATGTATCCTGTAGGGACGGTTTTGTGTCGGATTGTATCCGTTAACCTGTGATGGGCGCCGTGTGAATTATATGTGAATATTGTATATAAATATGATGCATTACATATTTATATTGAGGCATGATTGTCATTTGGACCTAGATGCATATTGAAAATATCATGTAGTGTTAAATCATGGTATTGGTATATGTGGGTTGTGAAATCATGTGGGGTGTCTTTGTGTCGAATCGTCGCAACAACTGGCCAGGGGGTGTTCCCATCCTAGAGAATAATGAGCTGTGAATGGGGTATAGGGTGAGTCGTCTCATTCTCGAAGTCGCGGGTCGTCTCGTGCATTCGTGTTGACGAATCTTTGGTCACGGGTCGTCTCGTGCAACCGCCTTCCTTGTTGAAAGTGTAGTGTCAAAAACACTTGGGAATAATCGGTGCGGTACTCTTTCTCCTTGTAAATGGGTGGAGTGCGTATTCGTTAACCACGTGATGTGGGCAAAGGGTGGTGTATGAGTCACATTGTATATGCATGACATTTATGTGATTTCATTTGACATGTATACGTGATATTATTACATGTAATGTTGGAGCAGGTTTAATATGTGTTATTATTGCCTGTTGGATTTTGGAGCATGTTATGTATGAATATTGTGAAATTAAATTCGTATCTTTATAAAATGCTCAGTTGAAAGTGATAAATCCGAAAACATGAATTAAATGAGAAAAATTGTTAAAGTATAAATGAAAAGTGTATCTTTATACTTGTGATTATTTACCTTGTGCCCTTGGGGGAGGTTAGGTGTATTGGCATAGTGACCTATGTGGTTAGGGATTGATTGAGTATCATTTGTGATTTGAGGCCTTAGAGAATGCGGTGATAGTTTTGTGGTTTCGGTTGGTTGCATATTACTGACCCTGGATGTTTCTTTCCCACTTAGGGGGAGGTATCATTTATCGTGCTTTTGAGGTTTGAGTGCGGTTAGAAGTGGTTGTGATTGAACCTGTCTAGTTGAGTGGAAATGGCCTATTGATTCTGTTAATTATCAATTGTGAAATTGAGGTCATAATGAATTGGAAGAGGTATTGATTGATACTAGTTATTCCCGTGGTACCGGCCACTAGTTTTCCCTTTTCGTGACATTAGGGGGTTTAAGTGATTTTATTAAGTACTTGGGGTACTGTGGTGTCGTAGCGTTGTTTCTAGTGCTTAGTTCATTCCCCTAAGCATTTATTTTACTGTACTTTGTATAGTAGTACATGTCTTTGACTTACACGTCATTCCTTGAGTTGTCGGTTACGGCGTGGTGCCGAACCTTTTCCAGGTTTTGTCATTTGATTTCGTGAGGTTGGAAACGGATAGTTGTGTTCCGTGAACCCAATGCAGTACTATTCCTCCCTTGTCCTCTTGGACATTATAGGAATCCGTGGAGTTGTATTTACCCTTACTTGGCTGTCATTTCGAAAACGGTGTTTTCTAAACTCTTTGTATATAAACGGAAAAACCCGTTTTCCCCTACCCCCGTAGAAATGAAAAGTTTTAGTACTTTATAAATGATCTTAGGATCTTCTTTAAAAAGATTTTAACTTCTAAAAGCCGGTGATGGCAACTGACGGAGACCGGGGGCAAGACGGTCATTTTTACTGTGTGGTTTCTTAAAAGAAAACTATTTTTATTACTTCCTCGAGATTCTGAGATTCCGAGACTTCTTTCTCAAGATCTCGACCTGTAGAGTATTGAAATGTGTTCCATTGTTTCACCTTTCCTTTGGATTATTTCCAAGCCTCGGGCATGAGGCTGGGTGTTGTTCAGTGCACAAATATAGTGATGCCTTTCACTTTTCTTGGTTTTTGATGTCACCGCTTAGGTGATTCGAGTTGTTCCACATATTATGGGCATGGATACCGAGTGGATTGGGTTCCTTGTCCAGGTGTTCTCCTTAAACACTTGTGGTGTTTTAACCTTGACATTGTTGTCTCGGTTATCTGTTGGTTTACCATTGGGAAGTCTTTTCCTTTGCTTTGTTTCGGTGACCATTAGGTGTTCGTTCTGGTGAGTTGAGTTCGTGTACTCTTAGTGATTTGGTTGAGTGGTTTCCCTCGCTTACAGGGAGAGTGTTAGTGATGTGGTTGACCCTATCGATGATAGTATTATGAGGTCGATACGACTTATGGTACGATGATATGATTGAGGTAATCTAGCCTTGAGAGGTAGATTTCCTCTAGGAATAGGATGAGGTTTGTTATATATATATATATATATATTGTACATTTACAATATATATATATATATATATATAGATGACGGTTGTGTTAGTACGCAAGGACGTGAGTGCTTTTCCTCCTGTGTTCTAGGGGAGTGAGTTATGAGTATTCCTTGGTACTAGTGGTGGATTTCGATCCTTATGGATATTAGAGGTGAGTGTGATTCCCTCTGTTTGGAGTTTCTTGTTAGCGTCGTGAACGCTAGATGATTTGTTAGATTGGGCCTTAATATCGTGTACCTAGTGTACGTTGGTGAGAGTAGTGTAGACTACTGGTGTTGGTACTAGGAGTATGAGTCTTAGTTGTATCTTATAGGCTCATGTTGGGTATTTATAAATATATATATATATATATATATATCCTGTAACACCCCGTGTTATTTTCCTTTTTCCTGAAATTATATTTAATTTAATTTCAGTAATGACGTCACTTATTCATGACGTATTATTTATTTCTTGGTATTTGATACCTGTAAATTTTTCGCGTTTAGTTTTAAAGTCGACTGGACAACATTACGCGAATTTTTATTCTCGACTACGCGGTTTCGATTCGACGTTTAATGATTAGTGTTTCGATTGGATGACGACACATTTTAATTGGTCGGGCTTGTTTAAGTGTTCCGACATTTGGGTTTCTACCCCGATGTATTTAATTGGGCTTCCCGTTATTAATTCGGGCTTGCGAGATTATGTTGGGCGTTCTCGATAATTATTGGTGTTTACTGTATATATATATATATATATATATTTAATTATATATATATTGTAGTGGGGGTTATTTTGCGATTTTGGAGAAATGAAGGGTTAGTTTTGCAATTAGGTCATATATATATATGTATATATATACACAGACTGTATCTGCTCCTTCTCTTCTTCACGCTGCAGACACCTCCTCATCTTCTCCTCTCAACAGACCAGGCCACAATCCTTCTCCTCCATCTTCATGGACGAAAGTCCACACACAGAGAGTGAGAGTCACCATCCATGGCGAGAGAGGGAGAGAGTCGGCAGTAGCAGGAGAACGGGTTGCGGCTGGAGGCGCGCAACCAGGAGCAGCGGCGACGGCCAGGAGCTGCTGGGCTGTGGACGGCGGCGGCTGGTGGCGTCGGCAAGGCTAGCAGGTGGCGGCGCAGGTGGTGGTGCAAGGCGGCAGTCAGTGCAGAGGTGGCTACGCGCGAGCAGTGGCGACTCCGGCTAGGCTTCGGCCATTTTTTTTGCGACCTTCCGGTGATCGGTTTGAGCCGATATTTGGTGAGTAGTTCCGTGTATACGTAGTATTCATCATATATTAATTTCGTGAATTTAGGATGAATGGTTTGCCCGGAAATCGCAATTATAGGTTATAGATTTCGTTTGGGTTATTTTAGATTTACCCAATTTAATTAACCGATTATTAATGGGCTTTGTATATATCGTATAGGTTGTCGAGACGGACATTTCGATATATTCGAAATAGTTTTCAGACGACTTTGGTCGGCGGGCGTCATATTCGGGCGCCGGTACTGTTCACGGTGGGCCCGAAACGGCTGTTCTGTAAGCGTAGTCTCAGGTGGGAAATTATATTTCTCACTCTGCATTATTGAAGTAGTTTAGGGGTGCAAAACCCTTATTTAATTTAATATAGATATATTAAATCGTTAATTTAAATATCTATAATTCGTTTAGAATCGGAATTTGGACTTAGGAATTAATTTAAGAAAATTAAATTAAATTATTTCCTACGAGATTAGATATATTCCTAATTGAATTGAATAGGAATAGACGACTTAGAAATTCCCTTGAGAATTAAATGAGCTAGAAGAATTTGTAAACGTTGGACGTGAGAGACTTAGACGCTATTCTAGGTTCCTTTTTATTACGTGGATTATCTGTTTAAATTATTTTAAAGAAATGATAAGGGAAATTGAAATATTTTCTAAAGAATTAAGAAAATATATTTCTGAAAATATGAGTTATATATGAAATTATTTTCATATGATTTAAATGCTTTATTGTATTTTTAAAGCATGTAAAGAGATTTGAGAATTTTTGTTGATATTATCATGTGGATAATTACATAAGTATGATGCATGATATATTTATGTTGAGATGTGATTTGATTGTACACCATGTCGTGTGAGCATATGGGTGTTGGTGCATGTAGTGCACGGTTTCACCATTGACAGAGAGAGTTCATTTGGTGTGGTCTACTTCCTTTGTGCGTGGGGCACGAGTAGACGTTTGTGTCGGATCATCACAACAACTGGCCGGGAGGTATCACGCCTACGGAACTAAAAAACCGGCAAATGTGAGTTAGGAGTCCAGGTAGAGGCTCATGTTCTTGACTCAAGGGTAGTCATGGCGTACGGAGTTGCAAGTTGGGCTCTCGTACAACCGTCTTCCCTGTTGAAGTGATAGAGAGAAAATCACTTGGCAAAAGGTCGGTGTGGTAACTCTACACTATGATGAGTGGATAGAGTTTGTATCCGTTACCCTTGGGAAGGGTGTGTTGTGTGTGAGTATCACGGGGAGTGTTGAGTCACATTACACTGCCTATTATTTATGTGATCTCGTTTGACATGTATATGTGTTATATTACATGTGTTGTTGGGGCATGCTATTTATGAATATTGTAAATTAAATTCATATTTTATAAATGCTCAGTTGAAAGTAATTAATGTGGAAGAAAATGATAATATGCCATTATTAATAAGTATAAATGAAACGAATATATTTATACTTGTTGTTGTATACCTTAGTACCCTTGGGGGAGGTTATGCGTGTTGGCATAGTGATTCATGTGGCTAGCGGAGGCTAGTGGTGGACCGTAGGCTTGACTTGAGTTGAGGCCTTAGAGATTGTGGTTAGTAGCCTTAGAGATTGTGGTTTGCAGCCTTGTGATTGTGGTTAGTAGCCCTGTGATTGTGGTTAGTAGTTTGGTGATCGTGGTTAGTTGTGTGAACTCTTTTGAAGATTTGAGGTTAGGGATGATTTTTGTGTCAATTGATAATTGAGGCCTTAGAGAAGGCGAGTGAGATTTGATTGATGAGAAGAGGTTATGATTAGAGATTCATTAAGTACTCTAGGTACTGTAGTCTGTCAGTCTTGATTCTTATGCTTAGTCCCTTCCCTTAAGCATTCCTGGTACTGTGTTTTATAAACTAGTACGTGGTCGTTGACTTGTATGTCATTCCTTGAGTTGTCGGTTACGGTGTGGTGCCGAACCTCTTCCTCGTGGTGTCATTTGATTTGGTGGAGTTGGAAACGGATGGTTGTCTTCCGTGAGTCCAACGTGTTGTTCTTCTTTTACTGTCCTTTTGGGCATTATAGGAATCCGTGGAGTTGTTCATTCTTATGTGGCTGTCATTTCGAAAACGGTGTTTTCTAAACCTTGAAACAAACTCTTTATATTTAAAAGGAAAAACCCGTTTTTGCCTACCCCCGTAAAATGAAAAGTTTTAATACTTATAAACTGATCTTAGGATTTTTTTTGAAAAGATTTTCAACTTTTAAAAGCCGGTGATGGCAACTGACAGAGACCGGGGGCAAGACGGTCATTTTTACTATATGGTTTCTTAAAGAAAAACTATTTTATTACTTTTCTTGGGATTCTGAGATTTCGAGACTTCTTTCTCAATATCTCATCCTGTAGAGTTTTGAAAGGTGTTCCATTGTTTCACCTTTGCTTCCTATCATTTCTAAGTCTCGGGTATGAGGCTTGGTGTTGTTCAGTGCACACATATAGTGTTGCCCTTCCTTTCTTCTTGGTTTTTTGACGTCACCACTTAGGTGATTCGAGTTGTTCCACATGTTGTGGGCATGGATACTGAGTGGATTGGGTTCCTTGTCCAGGTGTTCTCACTAAACACTTGTGGTGTTTTAACCTTGACATTGTTGTCTCGGTTATCTGTTGGTTTAGCGTTAGGACTTCTTTCCCCCCGCTTTGCTTTCCTTGTTCGGGTGTTTTCACTAAACACTTGTGGTGTTCTTTAACCTTGACATTGTTGTCTCGGTTATCTGTTGGTTTAGCATGGGGAAGTCTTTTCCTTCGCCTTGCGTTGGTGACCCTGAGGTGGTCGTTCTTGTGAGTTGAGTTCGTGTACTCTTAGTGATTTGATTGGGTAGTTTTCCTCGCCTAAGGTGAGAATGTTAGTGATGTGATTGACCCTATTGATGATAGTATTATGAGGTCGATATGATTTATGGTATGGTGATATGATTGAGGTGATCTAGCATTTGAGAGGTAGATTTTCCTTAGGAATGGGATGAGGTTTGTTATATATATATATATTGTACATTTACAATATATATATATGGATGACGGTTGTGTTAGTACGCAAGGACGTGAGTACTTTTCCTCCTGTGTTATCGGGGAGTGAGTTATGAATATTCCTTGGTACTAGTGATGGATTTTGATCCCTGTGGATATTAGAGGTGAGTGTGTTTCCCCTCTATTTAGATTTCTGGTTAGCGTCATGAGTGCTTGAGAACTTGTTAGATTTGACCTGGGTGTCGTGTACCTAGTGTACGTTGGTGAGAGTAGTGTAGACTATCGGTATGAGTACTTAGAGTACGAGTCTTAGTCGTACCATGTAGAATCTTGTTGTGTATTTATACTTATATATATATATACGTGTATATATATATATATCCCCGTTATATACTTATGTACGGTAGTATATGAGCGTGCCTTGAGTTTTGCGTGGATGGGATTAGTTGGGCTATATATATATCTTGCTAGATAGTTTAGCATTACCTAAACTGCCAGAGGATGTGGTAGTTAGAGTATCTTTTCCCACTGAGCTTATTTGCTCACAGGGGAATTTCATTCGCCCCCTGGTATTCCCCGCCAGGTTGCAGGAAATATACGGCTATGAGCAGGATGCAGTGCAACGACAACTTTCTTTTGTTTCCTTGTTACAGGTTTTGGAGTTGCGTTGGGTGATGCGGTTACGGTTGCAACACAACTGGGTTTGGGGACGATAGGTATCCACTTTCAGTTTCTCTACCCATTGTTATGGGATTGTTATGTATTTTCTTTTGGGAGCCAGTCTGTTGGCATATCCCTGTTGATGTATCTTTTATTTCCTGTATTTATTCTTTCAGGATGTATTGTATCTATTCCGTACAGTTAGGTGCTCTTCTGTATTTTTATTCGAGCATTTGTGGCTCTGTTGATATTAGAGGGTTTGGAGGGGTTTTTGGTTTCTTTCCACTACCTCGGCCCTAGTAGATTGATGAATGTGGGGCTTGGAAGCCATTGTGATTATTGAATTGCTTTGGGCAGGTTATTGTGTTGTGTTTGGTTGTCCGGATGTTCCATTTACAAACGGAACTCTGCCGGATTTTCGTTAGATTCCGCTGCTTAGTTTTATTAGTCATTTGGGTATGGAATATACCATTTCTATCATTAACCCATGTGTTTTCTTGGTTAATGATGTCTTAGTTGGTCATTCGTATTAAGGATCACATCTTGGATTCCTTGGATGTCCCAGTTCGGGACTCGTAGGGATTTAGGAGCGTGTCTGTTGGTATCTGAGGATACTCTTGTGTTTCTAGCATTCTACTTGACATGGAGTATATTTTTTTTGTTATTCCATGTGTCTCTTTGTTGTTGTTGACTCTAGTAGTCGCTTGACTAGCGTCATCCCTTGGAGATTCGCTGATTCTCTAGATTTGAGTTTCGGGAATCTTAGGGGCGTGACAGCGTGGTATCAGATCATTTTACCCTTTCGTGGGTATTTGATGATTGAATGTCGTTGGTTCTCATTTCTTTTTACTTCCGCAATCACTCCCTTAGCTCTTAGGCTCGGGTTTCGGAGTCCTAGGAATTCGGGGCGTGACATATCCCCTATATACTTACGTACGGTAGTATATGAGCACGTACCTTGGGTTTTCGTGGCTGGGTTATGTTGTGGGCTATATATCTCACTGGGTGGTTTAGCATTACCTAAACTATTAGAGGATGTGGTAGTTAGAGTATCCTTTCCCACTGAGCTTATTTGCTCACAGGGGTATTTCATTTGTCCCCTGGTATTTTCACGCCATGTTACAGGAAATATACGGCTATGAGCAGGATGCAGTGCAACGACAACTTTCTTTTGTTTCCTTGTTACAGGTTTTGGAGTTGCGTTGGGTGATGCGGTTACGGTTGCGGCACGACTGGGTTTGGGGACGATAGGTATCTGCTTTCAGTTTTCCTTACCCATTTGTTATGGGTTTGCCATGTATTTATTTTGGGAGACAGTCTGTTGGCCTATCTCTGTTGATGTATCTTTATTTCCTGGATTTATTCTTTCAGGATGTATTGTATCTATTCTGTACAGCTAGACGTTTTTCTGTATTCTTATTTGAGCATTTGTGGCTCTGTTGATGTTAGAGGGTTTGGAGGGGTTTTGGTTTCTTTCCACTACCTCGGCCCTAGTAGGATTGATGAATGTGGGGCTTGGAAGCCATTGTGATTATTGAATTGCTTTGGGCAGGTTATTGTGTTGTGTTTGGTTGTCCGGATGTTCCATTTACAAATGGAACTCTGTCGGATTTTCGTTAGATTTCGCTGCTTAGTTTTATTATTCATTTGGGTATGAAATATACCATTTCCATCACTAATCCATACGTTTCCATGGTTAGTGATGTCTTAGTTGGTCATTTGTATTAAGGATCACATCCTGGATTCCTCGGATGTCCCTGTTCGGGAGTCTTAGGAATTTAGGAGCGTGTCAGTTGGTATTGGAGAATGTTAGTGAGTTTCTAGCATTCTACTTGACATGGAGTATATTTTTTATTGTTATTCCATGTGTCTCTTTGTTGTTGTTGACTCTAGTAGTCGCTTGACTAGCGTCATCCCTTGGAGATTCGCTGATTCTCTAGATTTGAGTTTGGGGAATCTTAGGGGCGTGACAGCGTGGTATCAGATTATTTTACCCTTTCGTGGGTATTTGATGATTGAATGTCGTTGGTTCTCATTTCTTTTTACTTCCGCAATCACTTCCTTAGCTCTTAGGCTCGGGTTTCAGAGTCCTAGGAATTTGGGGCGTGACACACTCCCCTAGAACACAGGAGGAAAAGCACCCACGTCCTTGCGTACTAACACAACCGTCATCTATATATATATATATATATATATATATATATATATATTGTAAATGTACAATATATATATAAAACAAACCTCATCCTATTCCTAGAGGAAATTTACCTCTCAAGGCTAGATCACCTCAATCATATCACCGTACCATAAGTCGTATCGACCTCATAATACTATCATCGATAGGGTCAACCACATCACTAACACTCTCCCTGTAGGCAAGGGAAACCACTCAAGCCAATCACTAAGAGTACACGAACTCAACTCACCAGAACGACCACCTCAGGGTCACCAAAGCAAAGCGAAGGAAAAGACTTCTCAATGCTGAACCAATAGATAACCGAGACAACAATGTCAAGGTTAAGAACACCACAAGCGTTTAGTGAAAACACCTGGACAAGGAACCGAATCCACTCGGTATCCATTCCCCTAACATGTGGAACAACTCGAATCACCTAAGTGGTGACATCAAAAACCAAGAAAAGTGAAAGGCAGCACTATATGTGTGCACTGAACAACACCCAGCCTCATGCCCGAGGCTTGGAAATAATCCAAAGGAAAGGTGAAACAATGGAACACCTTTCAATACTCTACAGGTCGAGATCTTGAGAAAGAAGTCTCGGAATCTCAGAATCTCGAGGAAGTAATAAAATAGTTTTCTTTTAAGAAACCACACAGTAAAAATGACCGTCTTGCCCCCGGTATCCGTCAGTTGCCATCACCGGCTTTTAGAAGTTAAAATCTTTTTAAAGAAGATCCTAAGATCATTTATAAAGTACTAAAACTTTTCATTTCTACGGGGGTAGGCGAAAACGGGTTTTTCCGTTTATACAAAGAGTTTAGAAAACACCGTTTTCGAAATGACAGCAGAATAAGAGTGAACACAACTTTACAGATTCCTATAATGCCCAAAAGGACAGTAAAGGAAGAACAACACGTTGGACTCACGGAAGATAACCATCCGTTTCCAACTCCACCAAATCAAATGACAACACATGGAAGAGGTTCGACAGCACGCCGTAACCGACAACTCAAGGAATGACATAGAAGTCAACGACTACGTACTAGCGTACAAAACACAGTACAAGGAATGCTTAGGGAATAAACTAAGGACGAGAACCAAGTTTGTCAAACTACAGTACCTCGAGTACTTAATAAAGTCACTCAACCATAACCTCTTCTCACTAATCAAAATCTCAACTACAGTTGATAGCCTATTCCTCAAAAGTGAAAGACACCTAAAGGTCCATACTACAACTCACAATCTCATCACCCGCCTTCTCGAAGGCCCCAATTCATAACTGATACTAAAATCAATCTCTAACCTCCAATCTCTAACAAGGTCAAATAGCCAACCACAATCACCAAACTATTAACCCCGCCTTCTCTAAGGCATCAACTCCAAATCATCTCTGCAGTCCATCACTAACCGCAACTAACCACAAAGGTCACTATGCCAATATACTTAACCTCCCCCAAGGGTACGAAAGTATATATATACCCACAAGTATAAAATAAGCATTTAATTATACTTGATCTATTACCACATGTAATCATTTCCTTTCACGTTAATCATTATCAACTGAGCATTTTACAAAGATATGAATTTAAATTCGCAATATTCATACATAACATGGTCCAAAATCCAACAGGCAATAATAACACATATTAAACTTGTTCCAACAACACATGTAATAATCTCACGTATACATGTCAAATGAAATCACATAAATGCCATGCAAATATAATGTGACTCAACACCACACTTTGCCCTATCATAGGTTAACGAATACGCACTCTACCCATAACTATGAGCTAATAGAGGGTCGCACCGGTACTTCCCAAGTGATTTTGAAACTTCTCACTTCAACAAGGAAGACGGTTTGCACGAGACGACCCGTGACCAAAGATTCGTCAAGACGAATGCACGAGACAACCCGCGACTTCGAGAATGAGACGACTCACCCTATACCCCATTCACAGCTCATTATTCTGTAGGATGGGAACACCCCCTGGCTAGTTGTTGCGACGATTCGACACAAAGACACCCCACATGATTTTACAACCCACATATACCAATACCATGATTTTACACTACATGATATTCTCAATATGCATCCAGGTCCAAATGACAATCATGCCTCAATATAAATATGTAATGCATCATATTTATATACAATATCCACATATAATTTACACGGCGCCCATCACAGGTTAACGGATACAATCCGACACAAAACCGTCCCTACAGGATACATACCCATGTACTCAGCATAAATATATAGTGCATCATATTTAAGCAATTACCCACATGGTAATGTCAACATAAATCTCAAAAATCTCATTGCATGCTTTAAAATACAATAAAACATTTAAATCATATGAAAACAAATTCATATACAATTCATGTTTTCACAAATATATTTTCCTTAATTATTTAGAAAATATTTCAATTTCTCTTATCATGCCTTTAAAATAAAGTAAAACAATTAATTCACGTATCGTAGGGGAACCTAACATAGCGTCTAAGTATTCGCGCCCCTTACGTCCACATATACACTAGTCCATTTAATCCTCAAGGGAAATTCTAAGCCGTCTATTCTTATTCAATTTAAATAAGAATTTAATTAATCTCGTAGGAAATAATTTAATTAATTTTCTTAAATTAATTCCTAAGTCCCATTTCAATTCTAAGCAATTTATAGATATTTAAATTAACAATTTAATATATCTATATTAAATTAAATAAGGGTTTGCACCCCTAAACTGCTTCAATAATGCGGAGTGAGAAATATAATTTCCCACCTGAAATACGCTTACAGAACAACCGTTTCAGGTCCACCGTGAACAGTACCGGCGCCCGAATATGACGCCCGTCGACCAAAGTCGTCCGAAAAATATTTTGAATATATCGAAATGTCCGTCTCGACAACCTATACGATATATACAAAGCCCATTAGTATTAGGTTAATTAATTTGGTTAAATCTAAATTAACCCAAACGAAAACTATAACCTATACATGCGATTTCCGGGCAAACCATTCATCCTAAATTCACAAAATTAATATATGACGAATACCATGTATATACGGAGCTACTCACCAAACATCGGCTCAAACCGATCACCGGAAGGTCGCCGAAAAAATGGCCGAAGCCTAGCCGGAGTCGCCCCTGTCGTGCGGATTGCTCCGCCCCTGCACAACTGCACCACCAGCCGCAACTCCTCGCCGACTCTGCGCCGCCGTCCAGCCCAACCGATGACCACCGCAAGCTCACCGACCCAGCACGGCCACCGCTGCTCCAGCTCCAACCGCGCCGCCGCCTGCTACGGCGACCTCCAGGCCGCGCCTCTCTCTCTCTCTCTCTCAACCGACGAAAATGGAGGTGGAGAAGAGGAGCTCAGTCGTGGAGAAGAGAAGAAAATGTGGTCGTGCGTGACAGAGAAGGAAGAAGATGAGGCTGGTATGTGCATATATTCGTAATCGCAAAATATATACACATATATGCCCTAATCGCACTAGTAACCCTCTAGTTATCCGTAATCGCAAAATAACCCCACTTCAATATATATATATAATTATATATATATATATATAATAAATCCCAACACTATATATATATTTAATTGTAATTAAATATATATATATAAACTATAAACTCCAATAATTATCGGGAATGTCCAAATATAATCTCGTAAGCCCGAAATAATAACGGACGCCAAATAACCAAATTAGTCCGAAAGAAATACACCGGCTTAGGAACCCAACGTCGGAACACTTAACAAGTCCGATCAATTAAAACGTGTCGTCGTCCAGTCAAAACACTAATCATTAAATGTTGAACGATATCGCGTAGTTGAGAATAAGAATTCACGTAGTGTCGTCCAGTCGACTTTAAAACTAAACGCGAAAACTTTACAGATATCAAATACCAAGAATAAATAATACGTCATGAACAAGTGACGTCATTACCAAAATTAAATTAAATATAATTTCAGGAAAAAGGAAAATAACACGGGGTGTTACAGTAACAATGAAAAATATACTCCATGCTAAATAGAATACTATAACTCAATAGTATCCTCAGATACCAACAGACACGCTCCTAAATTCCTAAGACTCCCGAACAGGGACATCCAAGGAATCTAGGATGGGATCCTTAACATGAATGACTAACTAAGACATCATTAACCGTGAAAACATATGGGTTAATGATAGATATGGTATATTTCATACCCAAATGGATAATAAACTAAGCAGCGGAATCTAACGAAAATCCGGCAGAGTTCCGTTTGTAAATGGAACATCCGGACAACAACCACAACACAAGAACCTGCCAATAGCAATTCAATAATCACAATGGCTTCCAAGCCCCACATTCATCAATCCTACTAGGGCCGAGGTAGTGGAAAGAAACCAAAACCCCTCCAAACCCTCTAAACTCAACAGAGCCACAAATGCTCGAATAGGAATACAAGAAATGCACCTAGCTGTGTAAAATAAATACAATAACCTCCTGAAAGAATAAATTCAGGAAATAAAGGATACATCAACAGGGATATGCCAACAGACTGGCCCCCAAAAGAAAATACATAACAATCCCATAACAATGGGGAAAGAAGCTAACAGTAAATACCTATCGTCCCCAAACCAGTCATACTGTAACAGTAACCGCATCACTAGCGCGACTCCAAACCTGTAACACGAAAACAAGAGAAAACTGTCATTGCACTGCATCCTGGCCTGGCGTGGGAATACTAGGGGGCAAATGAAATACCCCTGTGAGCAAATAAGCTCAGTGGGAAAGGATACTCTAACTGCCACATCCTCTAATAGTTTAGGTAATGCTAAACCACCCAGTGAGATACATAGCCCACAACATAACCCAGCCACGAAAACCCAAGGTACATAACGGGGATATATATATATATATAAGAATATAAATACACAATATGAGCCTATAAGATACAACTAAGACTCGTACGTACCCATACCGGTAGTCTACACTACTCTCACCAACGTAAACTAGGTACACGATACGAGGATCCAATCTAACAATTCCTCAATTACTCACAACCCAATTCAGAAAATCCAACATAGGGAAAACACACTCACCTCTAATATCCACAAGGATCATAATCCACCACTAGTACCAAGGAATACTCATAACTCACTCCCCGAGAACACAGGAGGAAAAATACTCACGTCCTTGCATACTAACACAATCATCGTCTATATATATATATATTGTAAATGTACAATATATATATAATACAAACCTCATCCCATTCCTAAGGAAAATCTACCTCTCAAAGGCTAGATCACCTCAATCATATTACCATACCATAAATCATATCGACCTCATAATACTATCATCGATAGGGTTAATCACATCACTAACGCTCTCACTGTAGGTGAGGAAAAACCACCAATCAAATCACTAAGAGTACACGAACTCAACTGACAAAAACGACCACCCATTGGTCACCGAAACAAAGCAAAGAAAAAGACTTCCCAATGTTAAACCAACAGATAACTGAGACAACAATGTCAAGGTTAAAACACCACAAGTGTTTAAGGAGAACACCTGGACAAGGAACCCAATCCACTCGGTTTCCATGCCCATAACATGTGGAACAACTCGAATCACCTAAGTGGTGACGTCAAAAGCCAAGAAGAAATGAAGGACAACACTATATGTGTGCACTGAATAACACCAAGCCTCATACCCGAGACATAAAAATGATAGGAAGCAAAGGTGAAACAATGGAACACCTTTCAAAACTCTACTGGATGAGATATTGAGAAAGAAGTCTCGAAATCTCATAATCTCAAGACAAGTAATAGAATAGTTTTTCCTTTTAAGAAACCACATAGTAAAAATGACCATCTTGCCCCCGGTCTTCGTCAGTTGCCATCACCAGCTTTTAGAAGTTAAAAATCTTTTTAAAGAAGATCCTAAGATCATTTTATAAAGTGTTAAAGCTTTTCATTGCTACGGGGGTAGGCGAAAACGGGTTTTTCCTTTTAAATATAAAGAGTTTAGAAAACACCGTTTCCGAAAGACAGTCGAATAAGGGCGAACACAACTCTACATATTCCTATAATGCCCAAAAGGACAGCAAAGGAAGAACGATACGTTGGACTCAGAAGAAAACCATCCGTTTACAACTCCACAATGACACCACATGGAAGAGGTTCGGCACCACGCCGTAACCAACGAATCCCGGAATGACATACAAGTCAACGACCAAGTACTAGTGTACAAAACGCAGTACAAGGAATGCTCAGGGGAATGAACTAAGCATAAGAACTAACACTACAGTACCTCGAGTACTTAATAGAACTCATCTCAGCCATAACCTCTTCTCACCAATCAAAACCTCAACTACAGTTGATAACTCATTTCCTCAAAAGGTGAAAGACACCTAAAGTCCATACTACACAACTCACAATCTCGTCACCTGCCTTCTCTAAGGCCCCAATTCATAACTGATACTAACATCAATCTCAGACCTCAAATCTCTAACAAGGTCACACAGCTAACCAAAATCACCAAATTACTAACCACAATCACAATTAACAGTCCTCTCTAAGGCCAGAAATCAAAACCAACTCCACAAACCACTACTAGCCTCAACTGGCCATATAGATCACTACATCCATACACTTAACCTCCCCCAAGGGTACTAAGGTATACAACAACAAGTATAAATATATTCGTTTAATTTATACTCATTAATAATTACCACATTTAAAGTCTTGTTTCACATTATTCATTTTCAACTGAGTATTTATAAAATATGAATTTAATTTACAATATATTCATAAATAACATGCTCCAACATCACATGTAATATAGCACATATACATGTTAAAGGAGATCACATAAAGGGTATGCAGTGTAATGTGACTCGACACTCCCCGTGATACTCACACACAACACACACATCCCAAGGGTAACGGATACAAACTCTGTCCACTCATCATAGTGTAGAGTTACCACACCGACCATTCCCAAGTGATTTTTCTCTCTATCACTTCAACAGGGAAGACGGTTGTACAAGAGCCCAACTTGCAACTCCGTACGCCATGACTACCCTTGAGTCAAGAACATGAGCCTCTACCTGGACTCCTAACTCACATTTTCCGGCTTTTTAGTTCCGTAGGCGTGATACCTCCTGGCCAGTTGTTGTGATGATCCGACACAAAGACACCCATACTTGAGTACACAACTCATACATATCAACATCGTGATTTGACACTACACGATATTCTCAACAGACACCTCGGGCCTCAACATAAATATGTAATACACCATATTTATGAAAATACCAACATGGTAAATATCAACATAAGTCTCAAATCTCTTTTCATGCTTTAAAATGCAATAAAGCAATTAAATCATATGAAAATAATTTCATATACCATTCATGTTCTCCAAAAATATATTTTCTTTAATTCTTTAGAAAATATTTCAATTTCCCTTATCATTCATTTAAAATAAATTATACAATTAATTCACGTATAATAAGAGGAACCTAGCATGGCGTCTAAGTCTCTCACATCCAACGTTTACAAATTTCTCTAGCCCATTTAATTCTTCAGGGAATTTCTAAGTCGTCTATTCCTATTCAATTAAATTAGGGATATATTTAATCTCGTATAGAATAATTTAATTAATTTTCTTAAAATTAATTTCTAAATCCTACGCCGATTCTACCCAAATATAGATATTTAAATTGGCAATTTAATATATCTATATTAAATTAAATAAGGGTTTACACCCCTAAACTACTTCAATAATGCGGAGTGAGAAATATAATTTCCCACCTGAGATTATGCTTACAGAACAGCTGTTTCGGGCCCACCGTGAACAGTACCGGTGCCCGAATATGACGCCCGCCGACCAAAGTAGTCTGAAAAATATTTCACCTATATCGAAATGTCCGTCTCGACAACCTATACGATATATACGAAGCCTATTAGCAATAGGTTAATTAATTGGGTTAAATCTAAAATACCCCAAACGAAAACTATAACCTATAAATGCGATTTCCGGGCAAATCATTCAACGTAAAATCACGAAATTAAAGTATGATGAATACTACGTATACACAAAGCTACTCACCAAAAATTAGCTCAAACCGATCACCGGAAGTTGCCCGAAACGCCAGCCGAAGCTCGGCCAGAATCACCCCTGTTGCGTTGCTGCTACGCACGAACCAGCCCTGGATCACGCCACCACATCGCCGCCCTGCGCCGCCTCTAGCCCAACCGACATCCACCGCAAGCTCGCCGTCGTCAACCCAGCAACCCTCGCCGTCGCGTCGTTGCTCGTGGTTACGCGCCTCCAGCCACAACCCGTTATCCTGCTGTCGACTCCCTCTCTCTCTCTCGCCGGCGACCATGGTGTAGGAGGAGCTGTGGAGTCGTCATGTAGAGGTAGGAGAAGAGGATGGAAGTATGTCAGTAATCATGTAGAGAAAGGAGAAGAGATCGCAGAATCAGTGCATATACATGTATCTATATATGTGCGAAATCGCTTAAGTGACCCACATTTTATCCAAAATTGCGAAATAACACCCAAAACTATATAAATATATAATTACAATTAAATATATATATATATATATATATATATATACAGTAAATCCCAATAATTATCAGGAACGCCCAAACATAATCTCGTAAGCCCGAAATAATAACGGGACGCCCAAAGAAGTACACCGGGTTAGGAACCCAAACGTCGGAACGCCTAACAAAACCAATCAATTACAAAGTGTCGTCATCCAGTCGAAACACTAAACGTTAAATGTCGAAACGATACCGCGTAGTCGATAATAAGAATTCGCGTAGTCGTCAAAGAGAAACCGTAATGTCGTCCAGTCGACTTTAAACTAAACGTGAAAAATTTACGGGTATCAAATACCAAGAATAAATAATACGTCATGAACAAGTGATTTCATTACTGAAATTAAAATTTAAATAATTTTAGAAAAAACGAAAATAACACGGGGTGTTACATAATAAGTATTATTATATACGTGGATTTATAACTAATATTATAACGAGTAACAGAGTGCATCGTTACTCGTTTAAGCCAGTCCATACTGATTTGAATCACTATAGAATAAATATCGGCTAACATTGGGATTGTGACGGGTATAATACTAAAATTATGACGGGTCTAAGAAATTTCTGGCAATGTGTCTAGTAATTTGTGGGTATAATAAACAACCAAATTAATTCATAATATACTGACAATAAACAGGGACCCGTAATAAATTTATGTGTGTGTATTTACGGACAACACCCGTAACATAGTGGCCATCACATCACAAGTAACTTCGGTCTATATTATATACTCCGTACAGGCTATAGAGTGTGTAAGTCCACAAAGACATTGAATATAAAGACGCAACTCAATTGTGTTAAAAATAATAAATATTATTATATACGTGAATTTATAACTAATATTATAACGAGTAACAGAGTGCATCTTTACTCGTTTAAGCCAGTCCATACTGATTTGAATCACTATAGAATAAATGTCGACTTACATTGGGATTGTGACGGGTATAATACTAAAATTGTGACGGGTTTAAGAAATTACTTGCGATGTGTCTAGTAATTTGTGGGTATAATAAATTCCCAAATTAATTCATAATATACTGACAATAACCAGGGACCCGTAATAAATTTATGTGTGTATTTACGGATATCACCCGTAACATAGTGGTCATCGCAGAACAAGTAGCTTCGGTCTATATTATACAATCCGTACAACCTATAGAGTGTGTAAGTCCACACAGAAATTAAATATAAAGACGCAACTCAATTGTGTTATAAATAATAAGTATTATTATATACGTGGATTTATAACTAATATTATAATGAGTAACAGAGTGCATCGTTACACGTTTAAGCCAATCCATACTGATTTTAATCACTATAGAATAAATATCGGCATACATTGGGATTGTGACGGGTATACTACTAAAATTGTGACTGGTCTAAGAAATTACTGGCGATGTGTCTAGTAATTTGTGGGTATAATAAATTCCCAAATTAATTCATAATATACTGACAATAACCAGGGACCCGTAATAAATTTATGTGTGTGTATTTACGGATAGCACCCGTAACATAGGGGCAATCGCATAACAAGTAGCTTCGGTTTATATTATATAATCCGTGTAGGCTATAGAGTGTGTAAGTCCACACCGACATTGAATATAGAGACGCAACTCAATTGTGTTAAAAATAATATGTATTATTATATACGTGGATTTATAACTAATATTATAACGAGTAACAGAGTGCATCGTTACTCGTTTAAGCCAGTCTGTACTGATTTGAATCACTATAGAATAAATATCGGCTTACATTGCGATTGTGACGGGTATACTACTAAAATTGTGACTGGTCTAAGAAATTACTGGCGATGTGTCTAGTAATTTGTGGGTATAATAAATTCTCAAATTCATTCATAATATACTAACAATAACCAAGGACCCGTAATAAATTTATGTGTGTGTATTTATGGATAACACCCGTAACATAGTAGCCATCGCAGAAAGAGTATCTTCGGTCTATATTATACAATCCGTGCAGGCTATAGAGTGTGTAAGTCCAAACCGACATTGAATATAAAAACTCAACTCAATTGTGTTAAAAATAATAAGTATAATTATGGACGTGGATTTATAACTAATATTATAACGAGTAACAGAGTGCATCGTTACTCGTTTAAGCCAATCTGTACTAATTTGAATCAATATAGAATAAATATCGGCTTACATTGGGATTGTGACGGGTATACTACTAAAATTGTGACTGGTCTAAGAAATTACTAGCGATGTGTCTAGTAATTTTTGGGTATAATAAATTCCCAAATTAATTCATAATATACTGACAATAACCAAGGACCCGTAATAAATTTATGTGTGTGTATTTACGGATAGCACCCGTAACATAGGGGCAATCGCATAACAAGTAGCTTCGGTTTATATTATATAATTCGTGCAGGCTATCGAGTGTGTAATTCCACACCGACATTGAATATAGAGACGCAACTCAATTGTGTTAAAAATAATATGTATTATTATATACATGGATTTATAACTAATATTATAACGAGTAACAGAGTGCATCGTTACTTGTTTAAACCAGTCCATACTGATTTGAATCACTATAAAATAAATATCGGCTTACATTGGGATTGTGACGGGTATACTACAAAAATTGTGACGGGTCTAAGAAATTACTAGTGATGTGTCTAGTAATTTGTGGGTATAAAAAATTCCCAAATTCATTCATAATATACTAACAATAAGCAAGGACCCGTAATAAATTTATGTGTGTGTATTTACGTATAGCACCCGTAACATAGGGGCAATCGCATAACAAGTAGCTTCGGTTTATATTATATAATCCGTGCAGGCTATAGAGTGTGTAAGTCCACACAGACATTGAATATAAAGACGCAACTCAATTGTGTTGAAAATAATAAGTATTATTATATACGTGGATTTATAACTAATATTATAACGAGTAACAGAGTGCATCGTTACTCGTTTAAGCCAGTCCATACTGATTTGAATCACTATAGAATAAATATCGGCTTACATTGGGATTGTGACGGATATACTACTAAAATTGTGACGGGTGTAGGAAATTACTGGCGATGTGTCTAGTAATTAGTGGGTACAATAAATTTCCAAATTAATTCATAATATACTGACAATAACCAGGGACCCGTAATAAATTTATGTGTGTGTATTTACGGATAACACCCGTAACATAGGGGCAATCGCATAACAAGTAGCTTCGGTATATATTATATAATTCGTGCAGGCTATAGAGTGTGTAAGTCCAAACCGACATTGAATATTAAAACGCAACTCAATTGTGTTAAAAATAATAAGTATTATTATAGACGTGGATTTATAACTAATATTATAACGAGTAACAGAGTGCATCGTTACTCGTTTAAGCCAGTCTGTACTGATTTGAATCAATATAGAATAAATATCGGCTTACATTGGGATTGTGACGGGTATACTACTAAAATTGTGACTGGTCTAAGAAATTACTGGCGATGTGTCTAGTAATTTGTGGGTATAATAAATTCCCAAATTAATTCATAATATACTGACAATAACCAGGGACCCGTAATAAATTTATGTGTGTGTATTTACGTATAGCACCCGTAACATAGGGGCAATCGCATTACAAGTAGCTTCGGTTTATATTATATAATCCGTGCAGGCTATAGAGTGTGTAAGTCCACACCAACATTGAATATAGAGACGCAACTCAATTGTGTTAAAAATAATATGTATTATTATATACATGGATTTATAACTAATATTATAACGAGTAACAGAGTGCATCGTTACTTGTTTAAACCTGTCCATACTGATTTGAATCACTATAGAATAAATATTGGCTTACATTGGGATTGTGACGGGTATACTACTAAAATTGTGACGGGTCTAAGAAATTACTAGTGATGTGTCTAGTAATTTGTGGGTATAAAAAATTCCCAAATTCATTCATAATATACTAACAATAACCAAGGACCTGTAATAAATTTATGTGTGTGTATTTACATATAGCACCCGTAACATAGGGGCAATCGCATAACAAGTAGCTTCGGTTTATATTATATAATCCGTGCAGGCTATAGAGTGTGTAAGTCCACACAGACATTGAATATAAAGACGCAACTCAATTGTGTTGAAAATAATAAGTATTATTATATACGTGGATTTATAACTAATATTATAACGAGTAACAGAGTGCATCGTTACTCGTTTAAGCCAGTCTGTACTGATTTGAATCAATATAGAATAAATATCGGCTTACATTGGGATTGTGACGGGTATACAACTAAAATTGTGACTGGTCTAAGAAATTACTGGCGATGTGTCTAGTAATTTGTGGGTATAATAAATTCCCAAATTAATTCATAATATACTGACAATAACCAGGGACCCGTAATAAATTTATGTGTGTGTATTTACGTATAGCACCCGTAACATAGGGGCAATCGCATAACAAGTAGCTTCGGTTTATATTATATAATCCGTGCAGGCTATAGAGTGTGTAAGTCCACACCGACATTGAATATAGAGACGCAACTCAATTGTGTTAAAAATAATATGTATTATTATATACATGGATTTAGAACTAATATTATAACGAGTAACAGAGTGCATCGTTACTTGTTTAAGCCAGTCCATACTGATTTGAATCACTATAGAATAAATATCGGCTTACATTGGGATTGTGACGGGTATACTACTAAAATTGTGACGGGTCTAAGAAATTACTAGTGATGTGTCTAGTAATTTGTAGGTATAATAAATTCCCAAATTCATTCATAATATACTAACAATAACCAAGGACCCGTAATAAATTTATGTGTGTGTATTTATGGATAACACCCGTAACATAGTAGCCATCGCAGAACAAGTATCTTCGGTCTTTATTTTACAATTCGTGCAGGCTATAGAGTGTGTAAGTCGACACAGACATTAAATATAAAGACGCAACTCAATTGTGTTGAAAATAATAAGTATTATTATGTACGTGGATTTATAACTAATATTATAACGAGTAACAGAGTGCATCGTTACTCGTTTAAGCCAGTCTGTACTGATTTGAATCAATATAGAATAAATATCGGCTTACATTGGGATTGTGACGGGTATACTACTAATATTATGACTGGTCTAAGAAATTACTGGCGATGTGTCTAGTAATTTGTGGGTATAATAAATTCCCAAATTAATTCATAATATACTGACAATAACCAGGGACCCGTAATAAATTTATGTGTGTGTATTTACGGATAACACCCGTAACATAGGGGCAATCGCATAACAAGTAGCTTCGGTATATATTATATAATTCGTGCAGGCTATAGAGTGTGTAAGTCCAAACCGACATTGAATATTAAAACGCAACTCAATTGTGTTAAAAATAATAAGTATTATTATAGACGTGGATTTATAACTAATATTATAACGAGTAACAGAGTGCATCGTTACTCGTTTAAGCCAGTCTGTACTGATTTGAATCAATATAGAATAAATATCGGCTTACATTGGGATTGTGACGGGTATACTACTAAAATTGTGACTGGTCTAAGAAATTACTGGCGATGTGTCTAGTAATTTGTGGGTATAATAAATTCCCAAATTAATTCATAATATACTGACAATAACCAGGGACCCGTAATAAATTTATGTGTGTGTATTTACGTATAGCACCCGTAACATAGGGGCAATCGCATTACAAGTAGCTTCGGTTTATATTATATAATCCGTGCAGGCTATAGAGTGTGTAAGTCCACACCAACATTGAATATAGAGACGCAACTCAATTGTGTTAAAAATAATATGTATTATTATATACATGGATTTATAACTAATATTATAACGAGTAACAGAGTGCATCGTTACTTGTTTAAACCTGTCCATACTGATTTGAATCACTATAGAATAAATATTGGCTTACATTGGGATTGTGACGGGTATACTACTAAAATTGTGACGGGTCTAAGAAATTACTAGTGATGTGTCTAGTAATTTGTGGGTATAAAAAATTCCCAAATTCATTCATAATATACTAACAATAACCAAGGACCTGTAATAAATTTATGTGTGTGTATTTACATATAGCACCCGTAACATAGGGGCAATCGCATAACAAGTAGCTTCGGTTTATATTATATAATCCGTGCAGGCTATAGAGTGTGTAAGTCCACACAGACATTGAATATAAAGACGCAACTCAATTGTGTTGAAAATAATAAGTATTATTATATACGTGGATTTATAACTAATATTATAACGAGTAACAGAGTGCATCGTTACTCGTTTAAGCCAGTCTGTACTGATTTGAATCAATATAGAATAAATATCGGCTTACATTGGGATTGTGACGGGTATACAACTAAAATTGTGACTGGTCTAAGAAATTACTGGCGATGTGTCTAGTAATTTGTGGGTATAATAAATTCCCAAATTAATTCATAATATACTGACAATAACCAGGGACCCGTAATAAATTTATGTGTGTGTATTTACGTATAGCACCCGTAACATAGGGGCAATCGCATAACAAGTAGCTTCGGTTTATATTATATAATCCGTGCAGGCTATAGAGTGTGTAAGTCCACACCGACATTGAATATAGAGACGCAACTCAATTGTGTTAAAAATAATATGTATTATTATATACATGGATTTAGAACTAATATTATAACGAGTAACAGAGTGCATCGTTACTTGTTTAAGCCAGTCCATACTGATTTGAATCACTATAGAATAAATATCGGCTTACATTGGGATTGTGACGGGTATACTACTAAAATTGTGACGGGTCTAAGAAATTACTAGTGATGTGTCTAGTAATTTGTAGGTATAATAAATTCCCAAATTCATTCATAATATACTAACAATAACCAAGGACCCGTAATAAATTTATGTGTGTGTATTTATGGATAACACCCGTAACATAGTAGCCATCGCAGAACAAGTATCTTCGGTCTTTATTTTACAATTCGTGCAGGCTATAGAGTGTGTAAGTCGACACAGACATTAAATATAAAGACGCAACTCAATTGTGTTGAAAATAATAAGTATTATTATGTACGTGGATTTATAACTAATATTATAACGAGTAACAGAGTGCATCGTTACTCGTTTAAGCCAGTCTGTACTGATTTGAATCAATATAGAATAAATATCGGCTTACATTGGGATTGTGACGGGTATACTACTAATATTATGACTGGTCTAAGAAATTACTGGCGATGTGTCTAGTAATTTGTGGGTATAATAAATTCCCAAATTAATTCATAATATACTGACAATAACCAGGGACCCGTAATAAATTTATGTTTGTGTATTTACGTATAACACCCGTAACATAGGGGCAATCACATAACAAGTAGCTTCGGTTTATATTATATAATCCGTGCAGGCTATAGAGTGTGTAAGTCCACACCGACATTGAATATAGAGACGCAACTCAATTGTGTTAAAAATAATATGTATTATTATATACATGGATTTATAACTAATATTATAACGAGTAACAGAGTGCATCGTTACTTGTTTAAGCCAGTCCATACTGATTTGAATCACTATAGAATAAATATCGGCTTACATTGGGATTGTGACGAATAGACTACTAAAATTGTGACGGGTGTAGGAAATTACTGGCGATGTGTCTAGTAATTAGTGGGTACAATAAATTTCCAAATTAATTCATAATATACTGACAATAACCAGGGACCCGTAATAAATTTATGTGTGTGTATTTACGGATAGCACCCGTAACATAGGGGCAATCGCATAACAAGTAGTTTCGGTATATATTATATAATTCGTGCAGGCTATAGAGTGTGTAAGTCCAAACCGACATTGAATATAAAAACGCAACTCAATTGTGTTAAAAATAATAAGTATTATTATAGACGTGGATTTATAACTAATATTATAACGAGTAACAGAGTGCATCGTTACTCGTTTAAGCCAGTCTGTACTGATTTGAATCAATATAGAATAAATATCGGCTTACATTGGGATTGTGACGGGTATACTACTAAAATTGTGACTGGTCTAAGAAATTACTGGCGATGTGTCTAGTAATTTGTGGGTATAATAAATTCCCAAATTAATTCATAATATACTGACAATAACCAGGGACCCGTAATAAATTTATGTGTGTGTATTTACGTATAGCACCCGTAACATTGGGGCAATCGCATAACAAGTAGCTTCGGTTTATATTATATAATCCGTGCAGGCTATAGAGTGTGTAAGTCCACACCGACATTGAATATAGAGACGCAACTCAATTGTGTTGAAAATAATAAGTATTATTATATACGTGGATTTATAACTAATATTATAACGAGTAACAGAGTGCATCGTTACTCGTTTAAGCCAGTCCATACTGATTTGAATCACTATAGAATAAATATCGGCTTACATTGGGATTGTGACGGATATACTACTAAAATTGTGACGGGTGTAGGAAATTACTGGCGATGTGTCTAGTAATTAGTGGGTACAATAAATTTCCAAATTAATTCATAATATACTGACAATAACCAGGGACCCGTAATAAATTTATGTGTGTGTATTTACGGATAACACCCGTAACATAGGGGCAATCGCATAACAAGTAGCTTCGGTATATATTATATAATTCGTGCAGGCTATAGAGTGTGTAAGTCCAAACCGACATTGAATATTAAAACGCAACTCAATTGTGTTAAAAATAATAAGTATTATTATAGACGTGGATTTATAACTAATATTATAACGAGTAACATAGTGCATCGTTACTCGTTTAAGCCAGTCTGTACTGATTTGAATCAATATAGAATAAATATCGGCTTACATTGGGATTGTGACGGGTATACTACTAAAATTGTGACTGGTCTAAGAAATTACTGGCGATGTGTCTAGTAATTTGTGGGTATAATAAATTCCCAAATTAATTCATAATATACTGACAATAACCAGGGACCCGTAATAAATTTATGTGTGTGTATTTACGTATAGCACCCGTAACATAGGGGCAATCGCATTACAAGTAGCTTCGGTTTATATTATATAATCCGTGCAGGCTATAGAGTGTGTAAGTCCACACCAACATTGAATATAGAGACGCACCTCAATTGTGTTAAAAATAATATGTATTATTATATACATGGATTTATAACTAATATTATAACGAGTAACAGAGTGCATCGTTACTTGTTTAAACCTGTCCATACTGATTTGAATCACTATAGAATAAATATTGGCTTACATTGGGATTGTGACGGGTATACTACTAAAATTGTGACGGGTCTAAGAAATTACTAGTGATGTGTCTAGTAATTTGTGGGTATAAAAAATTCCCAAATTCATTCATAATATACTAACAATAACCAAGGACCCGTAATAAATTTATGTGTGTGTATTTACATATAGCACCCGTAACATAGGGGCAATCGCATAACAAGTAGCTTCGGTTTATATTATATAATCCGTGCAGGCTATAGAGTGTGTAAGTCCACACAGACATTGAATATAAAGACGCAACTCAATTGTGTTGAAAATAATAAGTATTATTATATACGTGGATTTATAACTAATATTATAACGAGTAACAGAGTGCATCGTTACTCGTTTAAGCCAGTCCATACTGATTTGAATCACTATAGAATAAATATCGGCTTACATTGGGATTGTGACGGATATACTACTAAAATTGTGACGGGTGTAGGAAATTACTGGCGATGTGTCTAGTAATTAGTGGGTACAATAAATTTCCAAATTAATTCATAATATACTGACAATAACCAGGGACCCGTAATAAATTTATGTGTGTGTATTTACGGATAGCACCCGTAACATAGGGGCAATCGCATAACAAGTAGCTTCGGTATATATTATATAATTCGTGCAGGCTATAGAGTGTGTAAGTCCAAACCGACATTGAATATTAAAACGCAACTCAATTGTGTTAAAAATAATAAGTATTATTATAGACGTGGATTTATAACTAATATTATAACGAGTAACAGAGTGCATCGTTACTCGTTTAAGCCAGTCTGTACTGATTTGAATCAATATAGAATAAATATCGGCTTACATTGGGATTGTGACGGGTATACAACTAAAATTGTGACTGGTCTAAGAAATTACTGGCGATGTGTCTAGTAATTTGTGGGTATAATAAATTCCCAAATTAATTCATAATATACTGACAATAACCAGGGACCCGTAATAAATTTATGTGTGTGTATTTACGTATAGCACCCGTAACATAGGGGCAATCGCATAACAAGTAGCTTCGGTTTATATTATATAATCCGTGCAGGCTATAGAGTGTGTAAGTCCACACCGACATTGAATATAGAGACGCAACTCAATTGTGTTAAAAATAATATGTATTATTATATACATGGATTTATAACTAATATTATAACGAGTAACAGAGTGCATCGTTACTTGTTTAAGCCAGTCCATACTGATTTGAATCACTATAGAATAAATATCGGCTTACATTGGGATTGTGACGAATAGACTACTAAAATTGTGACGGGTGTAGGAAATTACTGGCGATGTGTCTAGTAATTAGTGGGTACAATAAATTTCCAAATTAATTCATAATATACTGACAATAACCAGGGACCCGTAATAAATTTATGTGTGTGTATTTACGGATAGCACCCGTAACATAGGGGCAATCGCATAACAAGTAGTTTCGGTATATATTATATAATTCGTGCAGGCTATAGAGTGTGTAAGTCCAAACCGACATTGAATATAAAAACGCAACTCAATTGTGTTAAAAATAATAAGTATTATTATAGACGTGGATTTATAACTAATATTATAACGAGTAACAGAGTGCATCGTTACTCGTTTAAGCCAGTCTGTACTGATTTGAATCAATATAGAATAAATATCGGCTTACATTGGGATTGTGACGGGTATACTACTAAAATTGTGACTGGTCTAAGAAATTACTGGCGATGTGTCTAGTAATTTGTGGGTATAATAAATTCCCAAATTAATTCATAATATACTGACAATAACCAGGGACCCGTAAAAAATTTATGTGTGTGTATTTACGTATAGCACCCGTAACATTGGGGCAATCGCATAACAAGTAGCTTCGGTTTATATTATATAATCCGTGCAGGCTATAGAGTGTGTAAGTCCACACCGACATTGAATATAGAGACGCAACTCAATTGTGTTGAAAATAATAAGTATTATTATATACGTGGATTTATAACTAATATTATAACGAGTAACAGAGTGCATCGTTACTCGTTTAAGCCAGTCCATACTGATTTGAATCACTATAGAATAAATATCGGCTTACATTGGGATTGTGACGGATATACTACTAAAATTGTGACGGGTGTAGGAAATTACTGGCGATGTGTCTAGTAATTAGTGGGTACAATAAATTTCCAAATTAATTCATAATATACTGACAATAACCAGGGACCCGTAATAAATTTATGTGTGTGTATTTACGGATAGCACCCGTAACATAGGGGCAATCGCATAACAAGTAGTTTCGGTATATATTATATAATTCGTGCAGGCTATAGAGTGTGTAAGTCCAAACCGACATTGAATATAAAAACGCAACTCAATTGTGTTAAAAATAATAAGTATTATTATAGACGTGGATTTATAACTAATATTATAACGAGTAACAGAGTGCATCGTTACTCGTTTAAGCCAGTCTGTACTGATTTGAATCAATATAGAATAAATATCGGCTTACATTGGGATTGTGACGGGTATACTACTAAAATTGTGACTGGTCTAAGAAATTACTGGCGATGTGTCTAGTAATTTGTGGGTATAATAAATTTCCAAATTAATTAATAATATACTGACAATAACCAGGGACCCGTAATAAATTTATGTGTGTGTATTTACGTATAGCACCCGTAACATAGGGGCAATCGCATAACAAGTAGCTTCGGTTTATATTATATAATCCGTGCAGGCTATAGAGTGTGTAAGTCCACACAGATATTGAATATAAAGACGCAACTCAATGTTGTTGAAAATAATAAGTATTATTATATACGTGGATTTATAACTAATATTATAACGAGTAACAGAGTGCATCGTTACTCGTTTAAGCCAGTCCATACTGATTTGAATCACTATAGAATAAATATCGGCTTACATTGGGATTGTGACGGATATTGTCACGCCCTAAATTCCTAGGACTCCGAAACCCGAGCCTAAGAGTTAAGGGAGTGATTGCGGAAGTAAAAAGAAACGAAAACCAAGAGACATTCAGTCATCTAACACCCATAAAGGGTTGCAATGAATGCCCAGATACCATGTTGTCACGCCCCTAAGGGGTGACGCAAACCAAGCGACTACTAGAGTCAACAATAACAAAGAAGTACATGGAATAACAACAAGAATATACTCCATGCCAACACGAATACTAAAAACACAAGAGTATCCTTAGATACCAACAGACACGCTCCTAAATCCCTAAGACTCCCGAACCGGGACATCCAAGGAATCCAAGATGTGATCCTTAATATGAATGACCAACTAAGACATCATTAACCATGAAAACACATGGGTTAATGATAGAAATGGTATATTCCATACCCAAATGACTAATAAAACTAAGCAGCGGAATCTAACGAAAATCCGGCAGAGTTCCATTTGTAAATGGAACATCCGGACAACCAAACACAACACAATAACCTGCCCAAAGCAATTCAATAATCACAATGGCTTCCAAGCCCCACATTCATCAATCCTACTAGGGCCGAGGTAGTGGAAAGGAACCAAAACCCCTCCAAACCCTCTAACATCAACAGAGCGACAAATGCTCGAATAAAAATACAGAAGAGCACCTAACTGTGCGGAATAGATACAATACATCCTGAAAGAATAATTACAGGAAATAAAAGATACATCAACAGGGATATGCCAACAGACTGGCTCCCAAAAGAAAATACATAACAATCCCATAACAATGGGTAGAGAAACTGAAAGAAGAATACTACCGTCCCCAAACCCAGTCGCGCTGCAACCGTAACCGCATCACCCAACGCAACTCCAAAACCTGTAACAAGGAAACAAAAGAAAGCTGCCGTTGCACTGCATCCTGCTCATAGCCGTATATTTCCTGCAACCTGGCGTGGAATACCAGGGGGGCCAATGAAATTCCCTCCGTGAGCAAATAAGCTCAGTGGGAAAAGATATCCTAACTACCACATCCTCTGATAGTTTAGGTAAAGCTAAACCGTCTAATAAGATATAAATATAGCCCAACTAGTCCCATCCACGCAAACCCAAGTCACACGCTCATATACTATCGTAAACGAGTATACATAAGTATATAGGGAATATATATATATATATATATATATATATATATATATATATCTACACGTATATATATATATATATAAATGCACAACATGCGTCTCTAAAACTCGTACTCCAAGTACCCAACACCAGTAGTCTACACTACTCTCACCAACGTACACTAAGTACACGATACTAAGATCCAGTCTAACAAATCGCCAATTACTCACAACAAAATTCAGAAGATCCAACCGAGGAGATCACACTCACCTCTAATATCCACAAGGAAACAAAATCCACCAATAGTACCAAGGAAGGCTCAAATCCTACACCCCGATAACACAGGAAGGAAAACACCCACGTCCTTGCGTACTAACACAACCATCATCAATATATATATATATTTATACAATATATATATATAACAAATCTCATCCCACTCCTAGAGGAATCTACCCCTCAGGAACTAGATCACCTCAATCACATCTATTCCTCGATACCATAAGTCACATCATCACATTAACCTCATAATACTATCACCAATATATATATAACAAACCTCAATTGCTATCTCCAACAATGTCAATTAATCACCAACGCTCTCACTAAGGATATGAAAAACCACGTAAGAGTCAAGAACCCAAGCAAGGGAAAAGGAGTCCCAATGCTACACCAACAGATAATCGAGACACAATGTCAAGGTTAAGAATACCCAAACAAGGAAAGAACATCACGAATGAACCAGAAAGGAACACCACAAGTGGACAAGGGAACCAAAAGCGAATGGCCGAGTATGAAAGTAAATAAAAGAGGAATCCCAAGGATTTCCATAGTTTTTAAGAAAAAGGTTTTTAAAACTCAAACCATTTCATTCGGCATCCATGCCCCTAACAAGTGAAAAACCCCAATCACCTAGATGGTGACATCAACAACCCAAAGAAAAGGAAATGCAACACTATAAGTGTGCACTGAACAACACCAAGCCTCCTAACCGAGACTTAGAACGATCCGAAGAAAAGGTGAAACAAGAAACCACCTTTCAAAATACTACAAGTCGAGATTTTGAGAAAGAAGTCTCAAAATCTCAGAATCTCTAGACAAGTGATAAAATAGTTTTCTTTTTAGAAATCACACAGTAAAAATGACCGTCTTGCCCCCGGTCTCCGTCAGTCGCCATCACAGGCTTTTAAAAGTTGAAAATCATTTCAAAGAAGATCTCAAGATCATTTTATAAGTATTAAAACTGTTCGTTTATTCGGGGGTAGGCGAAAACGGGTTTTTCCTTTTAAATACAAAAGTTTACTTTCAAAACTTAGAAAACACCGTTTTCGAAATGACAGCCACATAAGAATGAACAACTCCACGGATTCCTATAATGCCCAAAAGGATAATAAAGGAAGAACAACACGTTGGACTCACGGAAGACCACCATCCGTTTCCAACTCCACCAAATCAAATGATACCACGAGGAAGAGGTTCGGCACCACGCCGTAACCAAGGAATCTAGGAATGACATACAAGTCAACGACCACATACTAGTGTACAAAACACCGTACAAGGAATGCTTAGGGGAATGAACTAAGCACAAGAACCGAGACTGTCAAGCTACGGTACCTCGAGTACTAAATAAATCCCTAATCATAACCCCTTCTCATCAATCAAAATCTCACACAACTCATCACTCGCCTTCTCTAAGGCCTCAATTATCAATTGATACAAAAATCATCCCTAACCTCACATCTTCAAAAGAGTTCACACAACTAACCACGATCACCAAACTACTAACCACAATCACAGGGCTACTAACCACAATCACAAGGCTGCTAACCACAATCTCTAAGGCTACTAACCACAATCTCTAAGGCCTCAACTCAAGTCAAGCCTACGGTCCACCACTAGCCTCCGCTAGCCACATGAATCACTATGCCAACACGCATAACCTCCCCCAAGGGTACTAAGGTATACAACAACAAGTATAAATATATTCGTTTCATTTATACTTATTTATAATGGCATATTATCATTTTCTTCCACATTAATTACTTTCAACTGAGCATTTATAAAATATGAATTTAATTTACAATATTCATAAATAGCATGCCCCAACAACACATGTAATATAGCACATATACATGTTAAACGAGATCACATAAATAATAGGCAGTGTAATGTGACTCAACACTCCCCGTGATACTCACACACAACACACCCTTCCCAAGGGTAACGGATACAAACTCTGTCCACTCATCATAGTGTAGAGTTACCACACCGACCTTTCCCAAGTGATTTTTCTCTTTATCACTTCAACAGGGAAGACGGTTGTACGAGAGCCCAACATGCAACTCCGTACGCCATGACTACCCTTGAGTCAAGAACATGAGCCTCTACCTGGACTCCTAACTCACATTTGCCGGCTTTTTAGTTCCGTAGGCGTGATACCTCCTGGCCAGTTGTTGTGATGATCCGACACAAACGTCTACTCGTGCCCCACGCACAAAGGAAGTAGAGCACACCAAATGAACTCTCTCTGCCAATGGTGAAACCGTGCACTACATGCACCAACACCCATGTGCTCACACGACATGGTGTACAATCAAATCATATCTCAATCATAAATATGTAATACATCATATTTATAAAAATACCCACATGGTAATATAAATCTCAAAATCTCTTTTCATGCTTTAAAATACAATAAAACATTTAAATCATATGAAAACAATTTCATATATAACTCATATTTTCAAAAATATATTTTCTTAATTCTTTAGAAAATATTTCAATTTCCCTTATCATTTCTTTAAAATAATTTAAACAGATAATCCACGTAATAAAAAGGAACCTAGAATAGCGTCTAAGTCTCTCACGTCCAACGTTTACAAATCTTCTAGCTCATTTAATTCTCAAAGAAATTTCTAAGTCGTCTATTCCTATTCAATTCAATTAGGAATATATTTAATCTCGTAGGAAATAATTTAATTAATTTTCTTAAATTAATTCCTAAGTCCAATTCCGATTCTAAACGAATTATAGATATGTAAATTAACGATTTAATATATCTATAATAAATTAAATAAGGGTTTGCACACCCAAAACTACTTCAATAATGTGGAGTGAGAAATAAAGTTTCCCACCTAATTTATACGTTACCGAACAGTTCGAACAGCACAGTACCGGCGCCCGAATATTAAGTCCGCCGACCAAAATCGTCCAAAAACTATTTCGAATATATCGAAATGTCCGTCTCGACAACCTATACGATATATATGAAGCCCATTAACAATAGGTTAAATAATTGGGTTAAATCTAAAATACCCCAAACGAGAACTATAACCTATAAATGCGATTTCCGGGCAAATCGTTCAACGTAAAATCACGAAATTAATATATGACGAATACCATGAATATACGGAGCTACTCACCGAAAATAGGCTCAAACCGATCACCGGAAGGTCGCCGGAAAATTGGCCGAAGCCCAGCCGGACTCGCCACTGTTGCGCGCTGCTGCTACGCGAACCAGCCGTAGCTACCTGCTACTCCGTGCACGCCGCTGGCAGCCACGGTCGCCGCCGCCTCCGCCCAGTCCAGCCGCCGCAGCTGCTCCAGGGCGCCGACCGCCAGTCGTCCCTTTCCTGAAACGCTTCGCTCCCTCAGCCGACTCTCTCTCCACGAACCGGCCCTCTCTCTCTCTCTCTCTCTCAATCGGTCGACCATGGTGAATAGAGAAGAGCTGCTTCAGTCGTGCGAAGGAAAGTGTAGCAGAGGTCTGTGATGGCGTGAAGGAGAAGATGCAGGTCTGTGTATATATATACATATATATATATGACCTAATTGCAAAACTAACCATTCATTTCTCCAAAATCGCAAAATAACCCCCATTTCTATATATATATATATAATTGAATATATATATATATAATAAACCCCAATAATTATCGGGAACATCCGAACATAATCTCCCAAGCCCGAATTAATAACGGGAAGCCTAATTAAATACATCGGGGTAGAAACCCAAATGTCGGAACACTTAAACAAGCCCGACCAATTAAAATGTGTCGTCCTCCAATCGAGACACTAATCATTAAACGTCGAATCGAAATCGCGTAGTCGAGAATAAGAATTCGCGTAGTCGTCCAGTAGACTTTTTAAACTAAACGCGAAAAATTTACAGGTATTAAATACCAAGAATAAACAATACGTCACGAACAAGTGACGTCATTACTGAAATTAAATATAAATATAATTTCAGGAAATAGGAATATAACACGGGGTGTTACAGATATACTACTAAAATTGTGACGGGTGTAGGAAATTACTGGCGATGTGTCTAGTAATTAGTGGGTACAATAAATTTCCAAATTAATTCATAATATACTGACAATAACCAGGGACCCGTAATAAATTTATGTGTGTGTATTTACGGATAGCACCCGTAACATAGGGGCAATCGCATAACAAGTAGCTTCGGTATATATTATATAATTCGTGCAGGCTATAGAGTGTGTAAGTCCAAACCGACATTGAATATAAAAACGCAACCCAATTGTGTTAAAAATAATAAGTATTATTATAGACGTGGATTTATAACTAATATTATAACGAGTAACAGAGTGCATCGTTACTCATTTAAGCCAGTCTGTACTGATTTGAATCAATATAGAATAAATATCGGCTTACATTGGGATTGTGACGGGTATACTACTAAAATTGTGACTGGTCTAAGAAATTACTGGCGATGTGTCTAGTAATTTGTGGGTATAATAAATTCCCAAATTAATTCATAATATACTGACAATAACCAGGGACCCGTAATAAATTTATGTGTGTGTATTTACGTATAGCACCCGTAACATAGGGGCAATCGCATAACAAGTAGCTAAGGTTTTTATTATATAATCCGTGCAGGCTATAGAGTGTGTAAGTCCACACAGACATTGAATATAAAGACGCAACTCAATTGTGTTGAAAATAATAAGTATTATTATATACGTGGATTTATAACTAATATTATAACGAGTAACAGAGTGCATCGTTACTCGTTTAAGCCAGTCCATACTGATTTGAATCACTATAGAATAAATATCGGCTTACATTGGGATTGTGACGGATATACTACTAAAATTGTGACGGGTGTAGGAAATTACTGGCGATGTGTCTAGTAATTAGTGGGTACAATAAATTTCCAAATTAATTCATAATATACTGACAATAACCAGGGACCCGTAATAAATTTATGTGTGTGTATTTACGGATAGCACCCGTAACATAGGGGCAATCGCATAACAAGTAGCTTCGGTATATATTATATAATTCGTGCAGGCTATAGAGTGTGTAAGTCCAAACCGACATTGAATATTAAAACGCAACTCAATTGTGTTAAAAATAATAAGTATTATTATAGACGTGGATTTATAACTAATATTATAACGAGTAACAGAGTGCATCGTTACTCGTTTAAGCCAGTCTGTACTGATTTGAATCAATATAGAATAAATATCGGCTTACATTGGGATTGTGACGGGTATACTACTAAAATTGTGACTGGTCTAAGAAATTACTGGCGATGTGTCTAGTAATTTGTGGGTATAATGAATTCCCAAATTAATTCATAATATACTGACAATAACCAGGGACCCGTAATAAATTTATGTGTGTGTATTTACGTATAGCACCCGTAACATAGGGGCAATCGCATAACAAGTAGCTTCGGTTTATATTATATAATCCGTGCAGGCTATAGAGTGTGTAAGTCCACACAGACATTGAATATAAAGACGCAACTCAATTGTGTTGAAAATAATAAGTATTATTATATACGTGGATTTATAACTAATATTATTACGAGTAACAGAGTGCATCGTTACTCGTTTAAGCCAGTCCATACTGATTTGAATCACAATAGAATAAATATCGGCTTACATTGGGATTGTGACGGATATACTACTAAAATTGTGACGGGTGTAGGAAATTAGTGGCGATGTGTCTAGTAATTAGTGGGTACAATAAATTTCCAAATTAATTCATAATATACTGACAATAACCAGGGACCCGTAATAAATTTATGTGTGTGTATTTACGGATAGCACCCGTAACATAGGGGCAATCACATAACAAGTAGCTTCGGTATATATTATATAATTCGTGCAGGCTATTGAGTGTGTAAGTCCAAACCGACATTGAATATAAAAACGCAACTCAATTGTGTTAAAAATAATAAGTATTATTCTAGACGTGGATTTATAACTAATATTATAACGAGTAACAGAGTGCATCGTTACTCGTTTAAGCCAGTCTGTACTGATTTGAATCAATATAGAATAAATATCGGCTTACATTGGGATTGTGACGGGTATACTACTAAAATTGTGACTGGACTAAGAAATTACTGGCGATGTGTCTAGTAATTTGTGGGTATAATGAATTCCCAAATTAATTCATAATATACTGACAATAACCAGGGACCCGTAATAAATTTATGTGTGTGTATTTACGTATAGCACCCGTAACATAGGGGCAATCGCATAACAAGTAGCTTCGGTTTATATTATATAATCCGTGCAGGCTATAGAGTGTGTAAGTCCACACAGACATTGAATATAAAGACGCAACTCAATTGTGTTGAAAATAATAAGTATTATTATATACGTGGATTTATAACTAATATTATTACGAGTAACAGAGTGCATCGTTACTCGTTTAAGCCAGTCCATACTGATTTGAATCACAATAGAATAAATATCGGCTTACATTGGGATTGTGACGGATATACTACTAAAATTGTGACGGGTGTAGGAAATTAGTGGCGATGTGTCTAGTAATTAGTGGGTACAATAAATTTCCAAATTAATTCATAATATACTGACAATAACCAGGGACCCGTAATAAATTTATGTGTGTGTATTTACGGATAGCACCCGTAACATAGGGGCAATCACATAACAAGTAGCTTCGGTATATATTATATAATTCGTGCAGGCTATAGAGTGTGTAAGTCCAAACCGACATTGAATATAAAAACGCAACCCAATTGTGTTAAAAATAATAAGTATTATTATAGACGTGGATTTATAACTAATATTATAACGAGTAACAGAGTGCATCGTTACTCGTTTAAGCCAGTCTGTACTGATTTGAATCAATATAGAATAAATATCGGCTTACATTGGGATTGTGACGGGTATACTACTAAAATTGTGACTGGTCTAAGAAATTGCTGGCGATGTGTCTAGTAATTTGTGGGTATAATAAATTCCCAAATTAATTCATAATATACTGACAATAACCAGGGACCCGTAATAAATTTATGTGTGTGTATTTACGTATAGCACCCGTAATATAGGGGCAATCGCATAACAAGTAGCTTCGGTTTATATTATATAATCCGTGCAGGCTATAGAGTGTGTAAGTCCACACCGACATTGAATATAGAGACGCAACTCAATTGTGTTGAAAATAATAAGTATTATTATATACGTGGATTTATAACTAATATTATAACGAGTAACAGAGTGCATCGTTACTCGTTTAAGCCAGTCCATACTGATTTGAATCACTATAGAATAAATATCGGCTTGAATTGGGATTGTGACGGATATACTACTAAAATTGTGACGGGTGTAGGAAATTACTGGCGATGTGTCTGGTAATTAGTGGGTACAATAAATTTCCAAATTAATTCATAATATACTGACAATAACCAGGGACCCGTAATAAATTTATGTGTGTGTATTTACGGATAGCACCCGTAACATAGGGGCAATCGCATAACAAGTAGCTTCGGTATATATTATATAATTCGTGCAGGCTATAGAGTGTGTAAGTCCAAACCGACATTGAATATAAAAACGCAACTCGTTTGTGTTAAAAATAATAAGTATTATTCTAGACGTGGATTTATAACTAATATTATAACGAGTAACAGAGTGCATCGTTACTCGTTTAAGCCAGTCTGTACTGATTTGAATCAATATAGAATAAATATCGGCTTACATTGGGATTGTGACGGGTATACTACTAAAATTGTGACTGGACTAAGAAATTACTGGCGATGTGTCTAGTAATTTGTGGGTATAATGAATTCCCAAATTAATTCATAATATACTGACAATAACCAGGGACCCGTAATAAATTTATGTGTGTGTATTTACGTATAGCACCCGTAACATAGGGGCAATCGCATAACAAGTAGCTTCGGTTTATATTATATAATCCGTGCAGGCTATAGAGTGTGTAAGTCCACACAGACATTGAATATAAAGACGCAACTCAATTGTGTTGAAAATAATAAGTATTATTATATACGTGGATTTATAACTAATATTATTACGAGTAACAGAGTGCATCGTTACTCGTTTAAGCCAGTCCATACTGATTTGAATCACAATAGAATAAATATCGGCTTACATTGGGATTGTGACGGATATACTACTAAAATTGTGACGGGTGTAGGAAATTAGTGGCGATGTGTCTAGTAATTAGTGGGTACAATAAATTTCCAAATTAATTCATAATATACTGACAATAACCAGGGACCCGTAATAAATTTATGTGTGTGTATTTACGGATAGCACCCGTAACATAGGGGCAATCACATAACAAGTAGCTTCGGTATATATTATATAATTCGTGCAGGCTATAGAGTGTGTAAGTCCAAACCGACATTGAATATAAAAACGCAACCCAATTGTGTTAAAAATAATAAGTATTATTATAGACGTGGATTTATAACTAATATTATAACGAGTAACAGAGTGCATCGTTACTCGTTTAAGCCAGTCTGTACTGATTTGAATCAATATAGAATAAATATCGGCTTACATTGGGATTGTGACGGGTATACTACTAAAATTGTGACTGGTCTAAGAAATTGCTGGCGATGTGTCTAGTAATTTGTGGGTATAATAAATTCCCAAATTAATTCATAATATACTGACAATAACCAGGGACCCGTAATAAATTTATGTGTGTGTATTTACGTATAGCACCCGTAATATAGGGGCAATCGCATAACAAGTAGCTTCGGTTTATATTATATAATCCGTGCAGGCTATAGAGTGTGTAAGTCCACACCGACATTGAATATAGAGACGCAACTCAATTGTGTTGAAAATAATAAGTATTATTATATACGTGGATTTATAACTAATATTATAACGAGTAACAGAGTGCATCGTTACTCGTTTAAGCCAGTCCATACTGATTTGAATCACTATAGAATAAATATCGGCTTGAATTGGGATTGTGACGGATATACTACTAAAATTGTGACGGGTGTAGGAAATTACTGGCGATGTGTCTGGTAATTAGTGGGTACAATAAATTTCCAAATTAATTCATAATATACTGACAATAACCAGGGACCCGTAATAAATTTATGTGTGTGTATTTACGGATAGCACCCGTAACATAGGGGCAATCGCATAACAAGTAGCTTCGGTATATATTATATAATTCGTGCAGGCTATAGAGTGTGTAAGTCCAAACCGACATTGAATATAAAAACGCAACTCGTTTGTGTTAAAAATAATAAGTATTATTCTAGACGTGGATTTATAACTAATATTATAACGAGTAACAGAGTGCATCGTTACTCGTTTAAGCCAGTCTGTACTGATTTGAATCAATATAGAATAAATATCGGCTTACATTGGGATTGTGACGGGTATACTACTAAAATTGTGACTGGTCTAAGAAATTACTGGCGATGTGTCTAGTAATTTGTGGGTATAATAAATTCCCAAATTAATTCATAATATACTGACAATAACCAGGGACCCGTAATAAATTTATGTGTGTGTATTTACGTATAGCACCCGTAACATAGGGGCAATCGCATAACAAGTAGCTTCGGTTTATATTATATAATCCGTGCAGGCTATAGAGTGTGTAAGTCCACACAGACATTGAATATAAAGACGCAACTCAATTGTGTTGAAAATAATAAGTATTATTATATACGTGGATTTATAACTAATATTATTACGAGTAACAGAGTGCATCGTTACTCGTTTAAGCCAGTCCATACTGATTTGAATCACAATAGAATAAATATCGGCTTACATTGGGATTGTGACGGATATACTACTAAAATTGTGACGGGTGTAGGAAATTAGTGGCGATGTGTCTAGTAATTAGTGGGTACAATAAATTTCCAAATTAATTCATAATATACTGACAATAACCAGGGACCCGTAATAAATTTATGTGTGTGTATTTACGGATAGCACCCGTAACATAGGGGCAATCACATAACAAGTAGCTTCGGTATATATTATATAATTCGTGCAGGCTATAGAGTGTGTAAGTCCAAACCGACATTGAATATAAAAACGCAACCCAATTGTGTTAAAAATAATAAGTATTATTATAGACGTGGATTTATAACTAATATTATAACGAGTAACAGAGTGCATCGTTACTCGTTTAAGCCAGTCTGTACTGATTTGAATCAGTATAGAATAAATATCGGCTTACATTGGGATTGTGACGGGAATACTACTAAAATTGTGACTGGTCTAAGAAATTGCTGGCGATGTGTCTAGTAATTTGTGGGTATAATAAATTCCCAAATTAATTCATAATATACTGACAATAACCAGGGACCCGTAATAAATTTATGTGTGTGTATTTACGTATAGCACCCGTAATATAGGGGCAATCGCATAACAAGTAGCTTCGGTATATATTATATAATTCGTGCAGGCTATAGAGTGTGTAAGTCCAAACCGACATTGAATATAAAAACGCAACCCAATTGTGTTAAAAATAATAAGTATTATTATAGACGTGGATTTATAACTAATATTATAACGAGTAACAGAGTGCATCGTTACTCGTTTAAGCCAGTCTGTACTGATTTGAATCAATATAGAATAAATATCGGCTTACATTGGGATTGTGACGGGTATACTACTAAAATTGTGACTGGTCTAAGAAATTGCTGGCGATGTGTCTAGTAATTTGTGGGTATAATAAATTCCCAAATTAATTCATAATATACCGACAATAACCAGGGACCCGTAATAAATTTATGTGTGTGTATTTACGTATAGCACCCGTAACATAGGGGCAATCGCATAACAAGTAGCTTCGGTTTATATTATATAATCCGTGCTGGCTATAGAGTGTGTAAGTCCACACCGACATTGAATATAGAGACGCAACTCAATTGTGTTAAAAATAATATGTATTATTATATACATGGATTTATAACTAATATTTTAACGAGTAACAGAGTGCATCGTTACTTGTTTAAGCCAGTCCATACTGATTTGAATCACTATAGAATAAATATCGGCTTACATTGGGATTGTGACGGGTATACTACTAAAATTGTGACGGGTCTAAGAAATTACTAGTGATGTGTCTAGTAATTTGTGGGTATAATAAATTCTCAAATTCATTCATAATATACTAACAATAACCAAGGACCCGTAATAAATTTATGTGTGTGTATTTTTGGATAACACCCGTAACATAGTAGCCATCGCAGAACAAGTATCTTCGGTCTTTATTTTACAATTCGTGCAGGCTATAGAGTGTGTAAGTCCACACAGACATTAAATATAAAGACGCAACTCAATTGTGTTGAAAATAATAAGTATTATTATGTACGTGGATTTATAACTAATATTATAACGAGTAACAGAGTGCATCGTTACTCGTTTAAGCCAGTCCATACTGATTTGAATCACTATAGAATAAATATCGGCTTACATTGGGATTGTGACGGATATACTACTAAAATTGTGACGGGTGTAGGAAATTACTGGCGATATGTCTAGTAATTAGTGGGTACAATAAATTCCAAATTAATTCATAATATACTGACAATAACCAGGGACCCGTAATAAATTTATGTGTGTGTATTTACGGATATCACCCGTAACATAGGGGCAATCGCATAACAAGTAGCTTCGGTATATATTATATAATCCGTGCAGGCTATAGAGTGTGTAAGTCCAAACCGACATTGAATATAAAAATGCAAGTCAATTGTGTTAAAAATAATAAGTATTATTATAGACGTGGATTTATAACTAATATTATAACGAGTAAAAGAGTGCATCGTTACTCGTTTAAGACAGTCCGTACTGATTTGAATCACTGTAGAATAAATATCGGCTTACATTGGGATTGTGACGGGTATACTACTAAAATTGTGACGGGTCTAAGAAATTACTGGTGATGTGTCTAGTAATTTGTGGGTATAATAAATTCTCAAATTCATTCATAATATACTAATAATAACCAAGGATCCGTAATAAATTTATGTCTGTGTATTTATGGATAACACCCATAACATAGTAGCCATCACAGAACAAGTAGCTTCGGTCTATATTATACAATCCGTACAGGCTATACAGTGTGTAAGTCCACACAGACATTGTATATAAAGACCAACTCAATTGTTTTGAAAATAATAAGTATTATTATATACGTGGATTTATAACTAATATTATAACGAGTAACAGAGTGCATCGTTACTCGTTTAAGCCAGTCCATACTGATTTGAATCACTATAGAATAAATATCGGTTTACATTGGGATTGTGACGGGTATACTACTAAAATTGTGACGGGTCTAAGAAATTACTCGTGATGTGTCTAGTAATTTGTGGGTATAATAAATTCACAAATTCATTCATAATATACTGACAATAACCAGGGACCCGTAATAAATTTATGTGTGTGTATTTAAGGATAACACCCGTAACATAGTGGCCATCGCAGAACAAGTAGCTTCTGTCTAAATTATACAATCCGTGCAGGCTATAGAGTGTGTTAGTCCACACAGACATTGAATATAAAGACGCAACTCAATGGTGTTAAAAATAATAAGTATTATTATATACGTGGATTTATAACTAATATTATAACGAGTAACAGAGTGCATCGTTACTCGTTTAAGCCAGTTCATACTGATTTGAATCACTATAGAATAAATATCGGCTTACATTGGGATTGTGACGGGTATTCTACTAAAATTGTGACGGGTCTAAGAAATTATTAGCGATGTGTCTAGTAATTTGTGGGTATAATAAATTCCCAAATTAATTCATAATATACTGACAATAACTAGGGACCCGTAATTAATTTATGTGTGTGTATTTACGAATAACACCCGTAACATAGGGGCAATCGCATAACAAGTAGCTTCGGTATATATTATATAATCCGTGCAGGCTATAGAGTGTGTAAGTCCACACTGACATTGAATATAAAGATGCAACTCAATTGTGTTAAAAATAATAAGTATTATTATATACGTGGATTTATAACTAATATTATAACGATTAACATAGTGCATCGTTACTCGTTTAAGCCAGTCCATACTGATTTGAATGACTATAGAATAAATATCGGCTTACATTCGGATTATGAAGAGTATACTACTAAAATTGTGACGGGTCTAAGAAATTACTAGCGATGTGTCTAGTAATTTGTGGGTATAATAAATTTCCAAATTAATTCATAATATACTGACAATAACCAGGGACCCGTAATAAATTTATGTGTGTATTTACGGATATCACCCGTAATATAGTGGTCATCGCAGAACAAGTAGCTTCGGTCTATATTATACAATCCGTACAACCTATAGAGTGTGTAAGTCCACACAGACTGTAACACCCCGTGTTATTTTCCTTTTTCCTGAAATTATATTTAATTTAATTTCGATAATGACGTCACTTGTTATTGACGTATTGTTTATTCTTGGTATTGGGTACCTGTAAATTTTTCGCGTTTAGTTTTAAAAGTCGACTGGATGACTTTACGTTTTTTCCTGGACGACTACGCGAATTATCGTTATCGATTACACGGTCTCGTTTCGACGTTAGTTTATTCGACGTTTAATGATTAGCGTTTCAATTGGATGACGACACATTTTAATTGGTCGGGCTTGTTTAAGTGTTCCGACGTTTGGGTTTCTACCCCGATATATTTTATTGGGCGTCCCGTTATTATTTTGGACTTACGAGATTATGTTTGGACGTTCCCGGTATTTATTGGGATTTATCGTATATATATATATTTAATTGTAATTATATATATATAGTTTTGGGGGTTATTTCGTAATTATAGATAAATAGAGGGCTAGTATTGTAATTTGGGAAGCTATTGTCACATTTATTTCTTTTGGTCACATGGCATGTCACATGAGCCTATTGACAATTAGGTTGTACAAAATTCAATTTTAGGATATATATATATATATTAAATAAATATGATATATGTATATGTATACGTGCATCTTCTCCTACACTACTGCTGAATGACCACTTCTTTCCTCCTTCTCCACGACGGAACCACCTCTTCTCCTCTCTTCATGCACGGCTGATGCGGCAGCACCTCTCTACCTCCATGATCGCCGGCAAGAGAGTCGGCTGAAAGGGTGGTCGCTAGCGGGCGGCAACACGCAGAGTCGCCGGACTGTGAGAGCTGCGGCTGGAGCAGGGCTGTGGACGGCGGCGGTTCGCGGTGGTCGGCGAGGCTAGCAGGTGGTGGTCGCGCACGGCGGCGCAGGGCGGCGTCGGTGGTGGCGCAAGGGACGGCCAGCGCAGAGACGCGCGTGAGCAGGGACGTGTCCGGTTGGGCTTCGGCCAATTTTTCGGCGACCTTCCGGTGATCGGTTTGAGCCGATTTTCGGTGAGTAGCTCCGTATATACATGGTATTCGATATATATTAATTTCATGATTTTAGGATTAACGATTTGTCCGGAAATCGCAATTATAGGTTATAGTTTCCGTTTGGGGTATTTTAGATTTAACCCAATTAATTAACCAAATATTAATGGGCTTCGTATATATCGTATAGGTTGTCGAGACGGACATTTCGATATATTCGAAATAATTATCGGACGAATTTGGTCGGCGGGCTTCGTGTTCGGGCGCCGGTACTGTGCTGTTTGGACTGTTCGGTAACGTATAAATTAGGTGGGAAACTTTATTTCTCACTCCGCATTATTGAAGTAGTTTAGGGGTGCAAAACCCTTATTTAATTTATTATAGATATATTAAATTGCTAGTTTAAATATCTATAAATTGTTTAGGATCAGAATGTGGCTTAGGAATTAATTTAAGAAAATCTATTAAATTATTCCTATATGATTAAATAATATTCTTATTTAAATTAAATAAGAATAGACGGCTTAGAAAACCCTTACGAATTTAAATGGGTTAGTATAGAGATTCGTAAAGCTTAGACGATGTGCTAGGTTCTTTTTGGAATACGTGAAATAATTGTTTAAATCATTTTGAAAAGGCATATTAATTGAAAATGAGATATTTTCTAAAGAATTAAAAAGAAAATATATTTTTGGAGAACATGAATTATATATGAAATTGTTTTCATATAGTTTAAATGCTTTATTGTATTTTTAAAAGCATGTAAAGAGATTTGAGAATTTTTGTTGATATTATCATGTGGATAATTACATAAATATGATGCATGATATATTTATGTTGAGATGTGATTTGATTGTACACCATGTCGTGTGAGCACATGGGTGTTGGTGCGTGTAGTGCACGGTTTCACCATTGACAGAGAGAGTTCATTTGGTGTGGTCTACTTCATTTCGTGTGGTTTATGAGTAGACGTTTGTGTCGGATCATCACAACAACTGGCCAGGAGGTATCACGCCTACGGAACTAAAAAGCCGACAAATGTGAGTTAGGAGTCCAGGTAGAGGCTCATGTTCTTGACTCAAGGGTAGTCATGGCGTACGGAGTTGCAAGTTGGGCTCTCGTACAACCGTCTTCCTTGTTGAAGTGATAAAGAGAAAAATCACTTGGGAAAGGTCGGTGTGGTAACTCTACACTATGATGAGTGGACAGAGTTTGTATCCGTTGCCCTTGGGAAGGGTGTGTTGTGTGTGAGTATCACGTGGGGTGTTGAGTCACATTACACTGCACACTGTTTATGTGATCTCGTTTAACATGTATATGTGCTATATTACATGTGATGTTGGAGCATGCTAGTTATGAATATTGTGAATTAAATTCATATTTTATAAATGCTCAGATGAAAATGAATAATGTGAAACAAGCCTTTAAATGAGAAAATCATTATAGTATAAATGAAACATATAATCTTTATACTTGTGTTATATGCTTTTATGCCTTTGAGGGAGGTTAAGTGTATTGACGTAGTAATCTCTGTGAGTAGTTGAGGCTACTGGTGGATGTGGAGTTGATTTTGATTTGTGGCCTTAGAGAGGACTGTTAATTGTTTTGTGGTTGTAGTTAGTTGTGTGATACCTTTAGAGATTTGAGGTCAGTGATTGACTTAGTATCAATTGTGATTGAGGCCTTAGATAAGGCGGTTGATGTGATTGTGGTCTTAGTGGATGTGGTAGTATAGACCTTTAAGTGTTTTTCATTCTTTTGAGGAATGGGTAGAGGTTATGATTGAAGTAATTTCATTAAGTACTTAGGGTACTGTAGCGTGGTTTCTAGTGCTTAGTTCATTCCCCTAAGCATTTCTTGTACAGTGTTTATACACTAGTACGTGGCCTTTGACTTACATGTCATTCCTTGACTCGTTGGTTACGGCGTGGTGCCGAACCTCTTCCATGTGTTGTCGTTTGGTTTCGTGAGGTTGGGAACGGACAGTTGTGTTCCGTGAAACCAATGTAGTACTCTTCCTTTACCGTCCTTTCGGACATTATAGGAATCCATAGAGTTGTGTTTTCTCTTATTGGCTGTCATTTCGAAAACGGTGTTTCCTAAGTTTTGAAGTAAACTCTTGTATTTAAAAGGAAAAACCCGTTTTCGCCTACCCCCGTATAAATGAAAAGTTTTAATACTTATAAAATGATCTTGTGATCTTCTTTGAAATGATTTTCAACTTGTAAAAGCCAGTGATGGCAACTGACGGAGACCGGGGGCAAGACGGTCATTTTTACTATGTGGTTCTTAAAAGTAAAACCATTTTATTATTTTCTTGGGATTCCGAGATTTCGAGACTTCTTTCTCAATATCTTATCTTGTAGAGTTTTGAAAGGTGTTCCATTGTTTCACCTTTGTTTCCTATCATGCTAAGTCTCGGATTGAGGCTTGTTGTTGTTCAGTGCACACATATAGTGTTGCCTTTCCCTTTTCTGGGTTGTTGGTATCACCACCTAGGTGATATGAGTTTTTCTTACGTTAGGGGCACGGATACCAAAGGGATTGGTTCGAGTTTGAAAACCTTTTTCTTAAAAACTATTGAATCTCTGGGATTCATCTTTTTATTACTTCCACTCTCGGCCATTCGTTTTTGGTTTCCTTATTCCCTCTTGGTGTTCTTTCCTTGTTCACTTGTGGTGTTTTAACCTTGACATTGTTGTCTCGGTTATCTGTTGGTTTAGCATTGGGAAGTCTTTTCCTTTGCTTTGTTTCGGTGACCATTGGGTGGTCGTTCTGGTGAGTTGAGTCCGTGTACTCTAGTGATTTGATTGGGTGGTCTTCCTCGCCTACAGTGAGAGTGTTAGTGATGTGATTGACCCTATTGGTGATAGTATTATGAGGTCGATATGATTTATGATATGGTGATATGATTGAGGTTTGTTATATATATATATATATATATATATTGTACATTTACAATATATATATATAGATGACGGTCGTGTTAGTTTGCAAGGACGTGAGTACTTTTCCTCCTGTGTATCGGGGAGTGAGTTATGAGTATTCCTTGGTACTAGTGGTGGATTTTGATCCCTGTGGATATTAGAGGTGAGTGTGTTTCCCCTCTGTTTAGATTTTCTGGTTAGCATTGTGAGCGCTGGATGATTGGTTAGATTTGACCTTAGTGTCGTGTACCTAGTGTACGTTGGTGAGAGTAGTGTAGACTACTGGTGTTGGGTACTTGGAGTACGAGTCTTAGAGACTCATGTTGTGTATTTATATATATATATATGTGTAGATATATATATATATATATATTCCCTATATACTTATGTATACTCGTTTACGATAGTATATGAGCGTGTGACTTGGGTTTGCATGGATGGGACTAGTTGGGCTATATTTATATCTTATTAAACGGTTTGGCTTTACTTAAACTATCAGAGGATGTGGTAGTTAGGATATCTTTTCCCACTGAGCTTATTTGCTCACGGAGGGAATTTCATTGGCCCCCCTGGTATTCCACGCCAGGTTGCAGGAATTATACGGCTATGGGCAGGATGCAGTGCAACGGCAGTTTCCTTGGTTTCCTTGTTACAGGTTTTGGAGTTGCGTTGGGTGATGCGGTTACGGTTGCAGCACGACTGGGTTTGGGGACGATAGGTATCCGCTTTCAGTTTCTCTACCCATTGTTATGTATTCTCTTTTGGGAGCCAGTCTGTTGGCATATCCCTATTGATGTATTCTTTACTTTCCTGTATTTATTCTTTCAGGATGTATTGTATTTATTCTGTACAGTTGACGCTTTTCTGTATTCTTATTCGAGCATTTGTGGCTCTGTTGATATTAGAGGGTTTGGAGGGGTTTTGGTTTCTTTCCACTACCTCGGCCCTATTAGGATTGATGAATGTGGGGCTTGGAAGCCATTGTGATTATTGAATTGCTTTGGGCAGGTTATTGTGTTGTGTTTGGTTGTCCGGATGTTCCATTTACAAACGGAATTCTGCCGGATTTTCGTTAGATTCCGCTGCTTAGTTTTATTGGTCATTTGGGTATGGAATATACCATTTCTATCATTAACCCATGTGTTTTCTTGGTTAATGATGTCTTAGTTGGTCATTCGTATTAAGGATCACATCTTGGATACCTTGGATGTCCCAGTTCGGGTGTCTGTTGGTATCTAAGGATACTCTTGTGTTTCTAGTATTCGTGTTGGCATGGAGTATATTCTTATTGTTATTCCATGTACCTCTTTGTTATTGTTGACTCTAGTAGTCGCTTGGTTTGCGTCACCCTTTAGGGGCGTGACAGCATGGTATCTGGGCATTCATTGCAACCCTTTGTGGGTGTTTGATGACTGAATGTCTTTTGGTTCTCGTTTCTTTTTATTTCCGCAATCACTCCCTTAGCTCTTAGGCTCGGGTTTCGGAGTTATAGGAATTCGGGGCGTGACACAGACATTGAATATAAAGACGCACCTCAATGGTGTTATAAATAATACGTATTATTATATACGTGGATTTATAACTAATATTATAACGAGTAACAGAGTGCATCGTTACTCGTTTAAGCCAGTCCATACTGATTTGAATACCTATAGAGTAAATATCGGCTTACATTCGGATTGTGACGGGTATACTACTAAAATTGTGACGGGTCTAAGAAATTACTCGTGATGTGTCTAGTTGTAACACCCCGTGTTATTATCCTTTTTACTGAAATTATTTTTGATTTAATTTCGGTAATGACGTCACTTGTTCTTGACGTATTGTTTGTTCTTGGTATTTCGTACCTGTAAATTTTTCGCGTTTACTTTTAAAGTCGACTGGACGACACTACGTGAATTCTTACTCTCGACTACGCGATATCGTTCGACATTTAATGATTAGTGTTTTGACTGGACGACGACACGTTGTAATTGATCGAACTTGTTTAGTGTTCCGACGTTGGGTTCCTAACCCGGTGTATTTCTTTCGGACTAATTTGGTTATTTGGCGTTCCGTTATTATTTCGGGCTTACGAGATTATATTTGGACATTCCCAATAATTATTGGAAATTATGGTTTATATATATATATATTTAATTACAATTAAATATATATATAGTGTTGGGATTTATTATATATATATATATTTAATTATATATATATATATTGAAATGGGGTTATTTTGCGATTACGGATAACTAGAGGGTTACTAGTGCGATTAGGGCATATATGTGTATATGTATACGAATATATGCACAGACCAGCCTCATCTTCTTCCTTCTCTGTGACGCACGACGAAGACGCTCCTCTTCTTCACACGGTGACTTCATCTTCTCCATGGGCGGCGACCACCATGGTTGCCGGCAGAGAGAGAGAGTCAGTTGGAGAGAGAGAGCTCGGGCTGGTTGCCATGGAAGACGCGGCTGGAGCAAGTGTCACGTCCCAAATTTCCTAGAAATCAGAAACCCGAGCCTAAGAGCTAAAGGAGTGAACGGAAGTAAAAAGAAATGAGAATCTACAACATTCATCCATCAAACACCCACAAAAGGGTTACAATGAATGTCCTGAGACCATGTTGTCACGCCCCTAAAGGGTAATGCAAGCCAAGCGACTACTAAAGTCAAAGATAACAAGGAAAATCCATGGAATAACAATGAAACATACTCCATGCCAAAACGAATACTAGAAACTTAATAGTATTCTCAGATACTAACAGACACGTTCCTAAATCCCTAAGACTCCCGAACTGGGACACCCGAGGAAATCAGGATGTGATCCTTAATACGAACGACCAACTAAAATATCATTAACCATGAAAACATATGGGTTAATGATAGAAATGGTATATTAAATACCCAAATGAACAACAAAATAACGCAGCGGAATCTAACGAAAATCCGGCAGAGTTCCATTTGTAAATGGAACATCCGGACAACCAATCACAACACAATAACCTGCCCAAAGCAATTCAATAATCACAATGGCTTCCAAGCCCCACATTCATCAATCCTACTAGGGCCGAGGTAGTGGAAAGAAACCAAAACCCCTCCAAACCCTCTAACATCAACAGAGCCACAAATGCTCGAATAAGAATACAGAAAGGTGTCTAACTGTACAGAATAGATACAATAACATCCTGAAGAATAAATACAGGAAAATAAAGAATACATCAATAAGGATATGCCAACAGACTGGCTCCCAAAAGAAATACATGACAATCCCACAAAACATGGGTACAAAAGCTAACAGAAGATAACTACCGTCCCCAAAACCAGTCGTGCTGCATCCGTGACCGCATCACCTTGCACAACTCCAAAACCTGTAACAAGGAAACAATAGAAAACTACCGTTGCACCGCATGCTGCCCATAGCCGCAACAATTCCTGCAACCTGGCGTGGAATACCAGGGGGCAAATGAAATTCCCCTGTGAGCAAATAAGCTCAGTGGGAAAAGATACTCTAACTACCACATCCTCTGGCAGTTTAGGTAAAGCTAAACTATCTAATAAGATAAATATAGCCCAACTAATCCCATCCACGCAAAGCCCAAGCACGCGCTCATATACTACCGTACGTAAGTATATAACGGGGATGTATACGTATATATATACACATATATATATATACAAGTATACATGTATAAGTATGCAACCTAAGTATCCAAGGTACAACTACGGCTCATACTCCAAGTACCAACATCGGTAGTCTACACTACTCTCACAACGTACACTAGGTACACGACCCTAAGGTCCAATCTCACAAATCATTCGGCGCTCACAACGCTAACCAGAAAATCTAAACAGATGGAATCACACTCACCTCTCATATCCACAGGAATCATATCCACAGGAATCATATCCACAGGAATCGAATCCACAGGAATCAAATCCATCACTAGTACCAAGGAATACTCATAACTCACTCCCAGATAACACAGGAGGAAAAGTACTCACGTCCTTGCGTACTAACACAATCATCGTCTATATATATGTACAATATATATATAACAAACCTCATCCCATTTCTAGGGAAAATCTACTTCTCAAAGGCTAGATCACCTCTATCATATCACCATACCATAAATCATATCGACCTCATAATACTATCATCCATAGGGTCAATCAATCACCTACACTTTCACTATAGGCGAGGAAAACCACCCAATCGAATCACTAAGAGTACACAAACTCAACTTACAAGAACGACCACCTCTGGGTCACCAAAGCAAGTGAAGGAAAAGACTTCCCAATGCTAAACCAACAGATAACCGAGACAACAATATCAAGGTTAAAACACCACAAGAGTTAAGGGGAACCACCTGGATAAGGACCCCAATTCACTCGGTATCCATGCCCCTAACATGTGGAACAACTCGAATCACCTATGTGGTGACATCAAAAACCAAGAAGAAAGGAAGGGCAACACTATATCTGTGCACCGAACAACACCAAGCCTCATACCCGAGACTTATAAATGATAGGAAGCAAAGGTGAAACAACGGAACACCTTTCAAAACTCTACAGGTCGAGATCTTGAGCAAGAAGTCTCGAAATCTCAGAATCTCGAGGAAGTAATAAAATAGTTTTCTTTTAAGAAACCATATAGTAAAAATGACCGTCTTGCCCCCGATCTCCGTTGTTCGCCTGTCTGGCTACGGGGGTAGGCTAAAACGGGTTTTTCCTTTTAAATCCAACGAGTTTGTTTTCATAACTTGAAAAACTCCGTTTCCGACAGACAGCTATATAAGAGTAACTACAACTCCAAGGATTCCTATAATGTCCAAGAGGACAATGAAGGAAGAACAATACGTTGGACTCACGGAACACAACTGTCACGCCCCGAATTCCTAGGACTCCAAACCCGAGCCTAAGAGCTAAGGGAGTGATTGCGGAAGTAAAAATAAATAAGAACCAACGACATTCAATCATCAAATACCCACGAAAGGGTAAAATGATCTGATACTACGTTGTCACGCCCCTAAGATTCCCGAAACTCAATTATAGAGAATCAGCGAATCTCCAAGGGATGACGCTAGTCAAGCGACTACTAGAGTCAACAACAACGAAAAGACACATGGAATAACAATAAAAATATACTCCATGTCAAGTAGAATACTAGAACACAATAGTATCCTTAGATACCAACAGACACGCTCCTAAATCCCTAAGACTCCCGAACTGGGATATCCAAGGAATCCAGGATGTGATCCTTAACATGAATGACCAACTAAGACATCATTAACCAAGAAAACATATGGGTTAATGATAGAAATGGTATATTTAATACCCAAATGAATAATAAACAAAGCAGCGGAATCTAACGAAAATCCGGCAGAGTTCCGTTTGTAAATGGAACATCCGGACAACCAACACAACACAAAGAACCTGCCAATAACAGTTCGATAATAATAATGGCTTCCAAGCCCCACATTCATCAATCCTAATAGGGCCGAGGTAGTGGAAAGGAACCAAAACCCCTCCAAACCCTCTAACACCAACAGAGCCACAAATGCTCGAATAAAAATACAGAAGAGCACATAACTGTACGGAATAGATACAATACATCCTGAAAGAATAAATACAGGAAATAAAGAATACATCAGTAGGGATGTGCCAACAGACTGGCTCCCAAAAAAGATACATAATAATCCCATAACAATGGGTAAAGAAGCTGAAAGCGGATACCTATCGTCCCCAAACCCAGTCGTGCTGCAACCGTAACCGCATCACCCAACGCAACTCCAAAACCTGTAACAAGGAAACAAAAGAAAGCTTCCGTTGCACTGCATCCTGCTCATAGCCGTATATTTCCTGCAACCTGGCGTGGAATACCAGGGGGCGAATGAAATTCCCCTGTGAGCAAATAAGCTCAGTGGGAAAAGATACTCTAACTACCACATCCTCTGGCAGTTTAGGTAATGCTAAACTATCTAGCAAGATATATATATAGCCCAACTAATCTCATCCACGCAAAACCCAAGGCACACACTCATATACTACCGTACGTAAGTATATAACGGGGATATACATACATATACACATATATATATATAAGAATAAACACACAGCATGAGTCTGTAATGTACAACTAAGACTCGTACTCCAAGTACCAACACCAGTAGTTTACACTACTCTCACCAGCGTACACTAGGTACACGACACTAATGTCAAATCTAACCAATCATCCAGCGCTCACAACGCTAACCAGAAAATCTAAACAGAGGGAATCACACTCACCTCTAACATCCACAAGGATCAAAATCCACCACTAGTACCAAGGAATACTCATAACTCACTCCCCGAGAACACAGGAGGAAAAGTACTCACGTCCTTGCGTACTAACACAATCATCGTCTATATATATATAATACAAACCTCATCCCATTCCTAAGGAAAATCTACCTCTCAAAGGCTAGATCACCTCAATCATATCACCATACCATAAATCACATCGACCTCATAATACTATCATCGATAGGTTCAATCACATCACTAACGCTCTCACTGTAGGCGAGGGAAAACCACCAATCAAATCACTAAGAGTACGCGAACTCAACTCACAAGAACGACCACCCAATGGTCACCGAAACAAAGCAAAGGAAAAGACTTCCCAATGCTAAACCAACAGATAACCGAGACAACAATGTCAAGGTTAAAACACCACAAGTGTTTAAGGAGAACACTTGGACAAGGAACCCAATCCACTCGGTATCCATGCCCACAACATGTGGAACAACTCGAATCACCTAAGTAGTGACGTCAAAAACCAAGAAGAAAGGAAGGGCAACACTATATGTGTGCACTGAACAACACCAAGCCTCATACCCGAGACTTAGAAATGATAGGAAGTAAAGGTGAAACAATGGAACACCTTTCGAAACTCTACAGGATGAGATATTGAGAAAGAGGTCTCGAAATCTCAGAATCCCAAGAAAAGTAATAAAATAGTTTTCCTTTTAAGAAACCACATAGTAAAAATGACCGTCTTGCCCCCGGTCTCCGTCAGTTGCCATCACCGACTTTTAGAAGTTAAAATCTTTGTTTAAAGAAGATCCTAAGATCATTTTATAAAGTGTTAAAACTTTTAGTTGCTACGGGGGTAGGCGAAAACGAGTTTTTCCTTTTAAATACAAAGAGTTTAGAAAACACCGTTTTCGAAATGACAGTCAAATAAGAGAAACACAACTCTATGAATTCCTGTAATGTCCGAAAGGACAGTAAAGGAAGAGCAACACGTTGGACTCACGGAAGACAACCATCCGTTCCAACTCCACCAATTCAAATGACACCACGAGGAAGAGGTTCGGCACCACACCGTAACCGACAACTCAAGGAATGACATACAAGTCAACGACCACGTACTAGTGTACAAAACACAGTACCAGGAATGCTTAAGGGAAGGGACTAAGCACTAGAACCAAGTCTGTCAAACTACAGTACCTCGAGTACTTAATAAAGTCACTCAACCATAACCTCTTCTCACCAATCAAAATCTCGACTACAGTTGATAGTCTATTCCTCAAAAGTGAAAGACACCTAAAGGTCCATACTACAACTCACAATCTCATCACCCGCCTTCTCGAAGGCCCCAATTCATAACTGATACTAAAATCAATCTCTAACCTCCAATCTCTAACAAGGTCACACAGCCAACCACAATCACCAAACTATTAACCCCGCCTTCTCCAAGGCATCAACTCCAAATCATCTCTGCAGTTAATCACTAACCACAACTAACCACAAAGGTCACTATGCCAATATACTTAACATCCCCCAAGGGTACGAAAGTATATATATACTCACAAGTATAAAATAAGCATTTCATTATACTTGATCTATTACCACATGTAATCATTTTCTTTCACGTTAATCATTATCAACTGAGCATTTTACAAAGATATGAATTTAAATTCGCAATATTCACACATAACATGCTCCAAAAATCCAACAGGCAATAATAACACATATTAAACCTGTTCCAACAACACATGTAATAATCTCACGTATACATGTCAAAAGAAATCACATAAATGCCAAGCAAATATAATGTGACTCAACACCACACTTTGCCCTATCATAGGTTAACGAATACGCACTCTACCCATAAATATGAGCTAACAGAGGGTCGCACCGGTACTTCCCAAGTGATTTTGAAACTTCTCACTTCAACAAGGAAGACGGTTTGCACGAGACGACCCGTGACCAAAGATTCGTCAACACGAATGCACGAGACGACCCGCGACTTCGAGAATGAGACGACTCACCCTATACCCCATTCACAGCTCATTATTCTGTAGGATGGGAACACCCCCTGGCCAGTTGTTGCGACGATTCGACACAAAGACACCCCACATGATTTCACAACCCACATATACCAATACCATGATTTAACACTACATGATATTCTCAATATGCATCCAGGTCCAAATGACAATCATGCATCAACATAAATATGATTTCATAAACCGCATATACCAACACTATATGCATCTAGGTTTCAATGACAATCATCTCTCAATATAAATATGTAACGCATCATATTTATATATAATATCCACATGAATCCAATATAATTCTCGAAATCTCTTTCTAACATGCTTTTAAAATACAATAAAACATTTAAATCATATGAAAACAATTTCATATACAACTCATGTTTTCAAATATATATTTTCTTTAATTCTTTAGAAAATATTTCAAATTCCCTTATCATGCCTTTAAAATAATTAAAGCAATTAATTCACGTCTCGCAAGGGAACCTAGCACAACGTCTAAGTTTCCACGAATCTCTACTAAATCATTTAATTCTCAAGGGAATTTCTAAACCGCCTATTCCTATTCAATTCAATTAGGAATATATTTAATCTCGTAGGAAATAATTTAATTAATTTTCTTAAATTAATTCCTAAGTCCAATTCCGATTCTAAACGAATCATAGATATTTAAATTAACAATTTAATATATCTATATTAAATTAAATAAGGGTTTTGCACCCCTAAACTACTTCAATAATGCAGAGTGAGAAATATAATTTCCCACCTAATTTATACGTTACCGAACAGCCCGAACAACACAGTACCGGCGCCCGAATATGAAGCCCGCCGACCAAAATCGTCCGATAATTATTTCGAATATATCGAAATGTCCGTCTTGACAACCTATACGATATATATGAAGCCCATTAATATTTGGTTAATTAATTGGGTTAAATCTAAAATACCCCAAACGGAAACTACAACCTATAAATGCGATTTCCGGGCAAACCGTTTATCCTAAAATCACGAAATTAATATATATCGAATACCATGTATATACGGAGCTACTCACCGAAAATCGGCTCAAACCGATCACCGGAAGGTCGCCGAAAAATTGGCCGAAGCCCAGCCGGATCGTCCCTGTCCACGCGTCCACGCGCGAACCAGTGATGGCCGTCCCTGCTGCGTGCACCAGCCGCAGCTACACGCCCCTGCGCCGCCGTCTGCCAAGGTCGCCGCTGCCGTCCACCGCCCAGCACCGCCGCTCCTCTGGACAGCCGCCGCGTCCGTCCTTGCTCCCGCTCCAGCCGGCCGTTCTTCCTATCTCGCCATGACCGGCGATTCTCTCTCTCTCTCTCTCGCCTGACTGACGACCATGGAGGTGGAGAGAGGTGGTTCAGCCGTTCGTCGTCTAGGAGAAGGAAGAAGGAGCAGCTCGTCTGATGTTGGCGTGAAGGAGAAGCTGAAGGTCTGCATACATGTATATACATATTTATGTACTATTTGCAAAAGCAACCCTCTACATGTCAATAATTGCAAAATTGACCCTTCAAGTATTCGTAATTGCGAAATGACCCCAAAACTATATATATATATAATTAAATATATATATATATACAATAAACCCCAATAATTATCGGGAACGTCCGAACATAATCTCGTAAGCCCGAAATAATAACGGAACGTCCAATTAAAATTATATCGGGGTAGAAACCCAAATGTCGGAACACTTAAACAAGCTCGACCAATTAAAATGTGTCGTCCTCCAATCGAGACACTAATCATTTAACGTCGAATCGAAACCGCGTAGTCGTCCAAAAAGAAACTGTAAAGTCATCCAGTCGACTTTTAAAACTAAACGCGAAAAATTTACAGGTATTAAATACCAAGAATAAACAATACGTCATAACAAGTGACGTCATTACCGAAATTAAATTAGAATTAATTTCAGGAAAAAGGAAAATAACACGGGGTGTTACAACAACCATCCGTTTCCAACCACATAATCAAATGACGGTACGAGAAAGAGGTTCGGCGCCATGCCGTAACCGACGACTCAAGGAGTAACATAGAAGTCAACGGTTCATATAAACCCATGAATAAACTCAACACACTCCGAGACATGATTCACATATCGATGAATCATTTACACACTCCTCGAAACAATCATTCCTAAAACCATGAGTTGACACCACTCATCTTAAACCCGCAATTCAAATTTCCATGAATTGACACAACGCAATGCACCTCAAGGTCACAATTCATATTATAATGAATTTACATAATACACCTCAAAGGCACCTCTCAATAGGTTATTGCAACTCGAGCCTACCATCCATATTTCAAAGGATTTATGCTCACACACACCTAACTCCGTAATCCATGTCAAAATGAATTACCTCAACCACACTTTAATTTCCTTAATCCACCTAAGTGAATTACTACAATTATACCCCAATACCACAATCCCAAACTAGGGTTCATGCCTGAGTCATATAACACTCCTACATTGGCGTTACTGCCAAGCCCTAGCTCCAAAGCCACAATCATATCTAAATGATTAAATAAGAAAACATATATATATATATATATATATATATATGTATACAATTCATATCATTATGAATAATTACACTTTAACTCAAATTCACAGTTCACATATATCAATGGAACATAAATATCACATAACAATTTATAATCATGCATCAAATGCCATGAATAAATGTATGCAATGAACTAAACACCCGTACGTGACTCAACTCACTCACCCGAAACCACGGACTTTCGAACATACGGCCGAAGCCCAATATGCTTTACTGCATTCGTTCATTGGAGAGCTAGTCCAAAGGTCCACGCGCACCCTCATGGCCATGTTTAGGGTCTTGCACCCCAGGGCTCCAGGCCCTTCTTGCTATTGCCGTTTAAAGTTTTATAAAAAGTTTTTAGAGTCAAACTCCACACTAAATCTCATATAAAATCAACCCATGCATGATCACATGAATGTTATAATCAGGTATCAACATAAATATGTAATGCACCATATTTATGAACAATATCCACAGGACAATATCCACAGGAAAATATTCACAGGAAAGATATCCACAGGAAAATATCTACAGGAAAACATCCAACATAAATCTCGAAATCTCTTTACATGCTTTAAAATACCATAAAGACATTTAAATCGAGAGACAACAGATTTATGTTTTAAACAATATATTTTCTTTAATTCTTTTAGAAAATATTTTAATTTCACAAAAATTGCTTTTAATACAATTAAAGCAATTAAACCACGTATTGTAAGGGGAACCTAGCATAACGTCTAAGTTTTCACGTCCCTCACGTTCACATACCCCCCCTAACACAGTCAAAAGGGAACTAGCAACGCGTTTTAAGTCCACGTCTAATTCTTACGAATTTTACTAGCCCATCTACTTTCTCAAGGGGTTTCACTAAGCCACCTATTCCTATTTAATTAAAATATGAATTTACTTAATCTCGTAGGAATATAATTTAATTAATTTCTTAAATTAATTCCTAAGTCATACTTTTCTTCTAAGCCAATTATAGATATTTAAATTAACAATTTAAAATATCTATATTAAAATAAATAGGGTTTTACACACCCCAAACTACGTCAATAATGCGGAGTGAGAAATATAATTTCCCACCTGAAATACGCTTACAGAACAGCCGTTTCGGGCCCACCGTGAACAGTACCGGCGCCCGAATATAACGCTCACCGACCAAAGTCGTCGAAAATTATTCCACATATATGGAAATGTCCGTCTCGACAACCTATACGATATATACGAAGCCCATTAGCAATAGGTTAATTAATTTGGCTAAATCTAAAATACCCCAAACGAAATCTATAACCTATAAATGCGATTTCCGGGCAAATCGTTCAACGTAAATTCACGAGATTAATAAATGACAAATACTATGTAGGTACGAAACTACTCACCGAAAATCGGCTCAAACCGATCACCGGAAGGTCGCCGAAAAAATGGCCGAAGCCTGGCCGGAGTCGTCCCTGCTCACGCGCGTAGCCACTGCGCTGACTGCCGCCAGCGTGAACCAGCTCCTCCCCCGTGCGCCACCGTGCGCGACCACCACCTGCTAGCCTCGCCGACCACCGCGAACCGCCGCCGCATCGCCGCCCAGCCCTGCTCCAGCCGCTGCTGCGGCAACTTGTCATGGCCGTTCCTTTCTCTCTCAGCCGGCTCTCTCTCTCTCTTGCCATGACCGGCGACCATGGTGATGAAGGAGAGGAGCAGCTCGGTCGTTCATCAGGGAGAGGAAGAAGAAACAGCCGTGGGTAGCGTGAAGAAGAAGATGTGGTTCAGCAGGTCGTGTATACATATACCTATATAAGACCTAATTGCAAAAACAACCCTCTAAATGTCCATAATCGCAAAATAACCCCACTTCAATATATATATGTAATAAATCCCAACACTATATATATATTTAATTGTAATTAAATATATATATATAAACCATAAATTCCAATAATTATCGGGAACGTCCAAACATAATCTCGTAAGCCCGAAATAATAACGGGACGCCCAATTAAATATACTTGGGTAGAAACCCAAACGTCGGAACACTTAACAAGCCCGATAATTTACAACGTGCCATTATCCAGTCAACTTTAAAACTAAACGCGAAAAATTTACAGGTACAAATACCAAAGATAACATGAACGTCATGAACAAGTGACGTCATAACCGAAATTAAATAGAAAAAATAATTTCAGGAAAAAGGTAAAATAACACGGGGTGTTACAGCAAGGCTGGGCGGCGGTTCGCGGTGGTTGGTGGCGGCATGGCGGCGTCGTGCAGGGGTTGCCGGAGCTGCAGGTGGTGGCGCAGCAGCTGGGTCGTGCAGAGGCGACGCGCACTGTAGCAGTTCGCGCAACAATGCAGTCTGGCCGAAACTTCGACCATTTGTTCGGTCGACTTTCCGACCTCGTTTTGGGATGATTTTCGGAGGGTAGCTTCGCCTATATGTCAGGTACGACGTGTAAACATTTCGTAATTTTACGTTGAGCGGTTTGTCAGGAAATTCAATTTGAAGTTTCGAATTTTCGTTTGTGCTATTTTTGATTTAGCCAAATTAATTAACCTATTGCTAATGGGCTTCGTATATATCGTATAGGTTGTCGAGACGGACATTTCCATATATGTGGAATAATTTTTGACGACTTTGGTCGGTGGGCGTTATATTCGGGCGCCAGTACTGTTCACGGTGGGCCCGAAACGGCTGTTCTGTAAGCGTATTTCACGTGGGAAATTATATTTCTCAATCCGCATTATTGACGTAGTTTGGGGTGTGTAAAACCCTATTTATTTTAATATAGATATTTTAAATTGTTAATTTAAATATCTATAATTGGCTTAGGAGAGAAGTGTGACTTAGGAATTAATTTAAGAAATCAATTAAATTATTGTAACACCCCGTGTTATTTTCCTTTTTCCTGAAATTATATTTAATTTAATTTCGGTAATGACGTCACTTGTTCATGACGTATTATTTATTTTTGGTATTTGATACCTGTAAATTTTTCGCGTTTACTTTTAAAGTCGACTGGATGACTTTACGGTTTCTCTTTGACGACTACGCAAATTCCTATTCTCGACTACACAATATCGTTTCGATTATTTCGGTTACGGTATTAGTATTTTTACGGATCCGGTGTGAAGCGTATTAAATTACCTTCTCGGTGTTCCGATTGTCGGGTTCCTACCCCGATATATTTTTGATTGGGCTTCCCGTTATTAATTCGGGCTTGCGAGATTATGTTGGGCGTTCTCGATAATTATTGGGGTTTACTGTATATATATATATATATATATTTAATATATTGATGTGAGGGTTATTTGGCAATTATAGAGAAGTTGGGGGTTAGTTGAGCAATTAGTACATATATATGTATATATGTATACGCTTCATCAGACAACCTGCTACTCTGATTCTCTTCTCCTTCACGCCATCAGACACTCCTCATCTTCTCCTCTCAACAGACCCGGCCACACTCCTTCACCTCCATGGACGCCGGCGAGAGAGAGAGAGAGAGAGAGAGAAGCGGCGAGAGAGGTAGCAGAGACGGCTGGAGGCGACGCGACTGGTGGTCGCCGAGGCTGTGGACGGCGGCTGTTCGCGGTGGTCGACGGGGCTGCTGGGCGGTGGACGGCAGCGGCGACCTTGGCAGACGGCGGTGCAAGGGCGAGTAGCTGCGGCTGGTGCACGCAGCAGGGGCGCAGCAGCGCGTAGACAGGGGCGACTCCGGCTGGGCTTTGGCCATTTTTTCGGCGACCTTCCGGTGATCGGTTTGAGCCGATTTTCGGTGAGTAGCTCCGTATATACATGGTATTCGATATATATTAATTTCGTGATTTTAGGATTAACGATTTGCCCGGAAATCGCATTTATAGGTTATAGTTTTCGTTTGGGGTATTTTAGATTTAACCCAATTAATTAACCAAATATTAATGGGCTTCGTATATATCGTATAGGTTGTCGAGACGGACGTTTCGATATATTCGAAATAATTATCAGACGAATTTGGTCGGCGGGCTTCGTGTTCGGGCGCCGGTACTGTGCTGTTTGGACTGTTCGGTAACGTATAAATTAGGTGGGAAATTATATTTCTCACTCGGCATTATTGAAATAGTTTAGGGGTGTAAAACCCTATTTTAATTTAATATAGATGATTTAAATCGTTAATTTAAATATCTATAATTTGTTTAGAATCGGAATTGGACTTAGAAATTAATTTAAGAAAATTAATTAAATTATTTCCTATGTGATTAATTATATTCTTATTTAAATTAAATAAGAATAGACGGCTTAGAAAACCCTTATGAATTTAAATGGGATAGTAGAGATTCGTAAAGCTTAGATGATGTGCTAGGTTCTTTTTGGAATACGTGAAATAATTGTTTAAATTATTTTAAAAAGGCATATTAATTGAAAATGAGATATTTTCTAAAGAATTAAAGAAAATATATTTTTGGAGAATATGAATGGTATATGAAATTATTTTCATGTGATCTAAATGCTTTAATATATTTTTAAAAGCATGTAAAGAGATTTGAGAATTTTTGTTGATATTATCATGTGGATAATTACATAAATATGATGCATGATATATTTATGTTGAGATGTGATTTGATTGTACACCATGTCGTGTGAGCACATGGGTGTTGGTGCGTGTAGTGCACGGTTTCACCATTGACAGAGAGAGTTCATTTGGTGTGGTCTACTTCATTTCGTGTGGTTTATGAGTAGACGTTTGTGTCGGATCATCACAACAACTGGCCAGGAGGTATCACGCCTACGGAACTAAAAAGCCGACAAATGTGAGTTAGGAGTCCAGGTAGAGGCTCGTGTTCTTGACTCAAGGGTAGTCATGGCGTACGGAGTTGCAAGTTGGGCTCTCGTACAACCGCCTTCCTTGTTGAAGTGATAGAGAGAAAAATCACTTGGGAAAGGTCGGTGTGGTAACTCTACACTATGATGAGTGGACAGAGTTTGTATCCGTTACCCTTGGGAAGGGTGTGATTTTGTGTGTGTATCACGTGGGGTGTTGAGTCACATTACACTGCACACTGTTTATGTGATCTCATTTGACATGTATATGTGCTATATTACATGTGATGTTGGAGCATGCTAGTTATGAATATTGCGAATTAAATTCATATTTTATAAATGCTCAGATGAAAATGAATAATGTGAAATAAGACTTTAAATGAGGAAATCATTATAGTATAAATGAAACATATAATCTTTATACTTGTGTTATATGCTTTTATGCCCTTGAGGGAGGTTAAGTGTATTGACGTAGTAATCTCTGTGAGTAGTTGAGGCTAGTGGTGGATTGTGGAGTTGATTTTGATTTGTGGCCTTAGAGAGGACTGTTAATTGTTTTGTGGTTGTAGTTAGTTGTGTGATATCTTTAGAGATTGAGGTCAGTGATTGACGTAGTGTCAATTGTGATTGAGGCCTTCGAGAAGGCGGGTGATGAGATTGTGCTTTGTAGTATGGACCTTTAGGTGTCTTTCACTTTTGAGGAATGAGTTATCAACTGTAGTTGAGAGTTTGATTGGTGAGAAGAGGTTACGGTTGAGTGACTTTATTTAGTACTCGAGGTACCGTAGCTTGACAGTCTCGGTTCTTGTGCTTAGTTCATTCCCCTAAGCATTCCTTGTACGGCGTTTTGTACACTAGTACGTGGTCGTTGACTTGTATGTCATTCCTAGATTCCTTGGTTACGGCGTGGTGCCGAACCTCTTCCTCGTGGTATCATTTGATTTGGTGGAGTTGGAAACGGATGGTTGTCTTCCGTGAGTCCAACGTGTTGTTCTTCCTTTACTGTCCTTTTGGGCATTATAGGAATCCGTGGAGTTGTTCATTCTTACGTGGCTGTCATTTCGAAAACGGTGTTTTCTAAACCTTGAAACAAACTCTTTATATTTAAAAGGAAAAACCCGTTTTCGCCTACCCCCGTAAAATGAAAAGTTTTAATACTTATAAACTGATCTTAGGATCTTCCTTGAAAAGATTTTCAACTTATAAAAGCCGGTGATGGCAACTGACGGAGACCGGGGGCAAGACGGTCATTTTTACTATGTGGTTTCTTAAAAGAAAACTATTTTATTACTTTTCTTGGGATTCTGAGATTTCGGGACTTCTTTCTCAATATCTCATCCTGTAGAGTTTTGAAAGGTGTTCCATTGTTTCACCTTTGCTTCCTATCATTTCTAAGTCTCGGGTATGAGGCTTGGTGTTGTTCAGTGCACACATATAGTGTTGCCCTTCCTTTCTTCTTGGCTTTTGACGTCACCACTTAGGTGATTCGAGTTATTCCACATGTTATGGGCATGGATACCGAGTGGATTGGGTTCCTTGTCCAGGTGTTCTCCTTAAACACTTGTGGTGTTTTAACCTTGCCATTGTTGTCTCGGTTATCTGTTGGTTTAGCATTGGGAAGTCTTTTCCTTCGCTTTGCTTTGGTGACCCTGAGGTGGTCGTTCTGGTGAGTTGAGTCCGTGTAGTCCAGTGATTTGATTGGGTGGTTTTCCCCGCCTATAGTGAGAGCGTTAGTGATGTGATTGACCCTATTGATGATAGTATTATGAGGTCGATATGATTTATGACATGGTGATATGATTAAGGTGATCTAGCCCTGAGAGGTAGATTTTCTCTAGGAATATGATGAGGTTTGTTTTATACATATATATATATATTGTACATTTACAATATATATATATATATATATAGATGATGATTGTGTTAGTACGCAAGGACGTGAGCACTTTTCCTCCTGTGTTATCGGGGAGTGAGTTATGAGTATCCCCTGGTACTAGTGGTGGATTTTGATCCCTGTGGATATTAGAGGTGAGTGTGTTTCCCCTCTGTTTAGATTTTCTGGTTAGCGTTGTGAGCGCTGGATGATTGGTTAGAATTGACATTAGTGTCGTGTACCTAGTGTACGTTGGTGAGAGTAGTGTAGACTACTGGTGTTGGGTACTTGGAGTACGAGTCTTAGAGACTCATGTTGTGTATTTATATATATATATATGTGTAGATATATATATATATATATATATTCCCTATATACTTATGTATACTCGTTTACGATAGTATATGAGCGTGTGACTTGGGTTTGCATGGATGGGACTAGTTGGGCTATATTTATATCTTATTAGACGGTTTGGCTTTACTTAAACTATCAGAGGATGTGGTAGTTAGGATATCTTTTCCCACTGAGCTTATTTGCTCACGGAGGGAATTTCATTGGCCCCCCTGGTATTCCACGCCAGGTTGCAGGAAATATACGGCTATGAGCAGGATGCAGTGCAACGGCAGCTTCCTTTTGTTTCCTTGTTACAGGTTTGGAGTTGCGTTGGGTGATGCGGTTACGGTTGCAGCACGACTGGGTTTGGGGACGGTAGTATTCTTCTGTCAGCTTCTTTACCCATTGTTATGGGATTATCATGTATCTCTTTTGGGAGCCAGTCTGTTGGCATATCCCTATTGATGTATTCTTTACTTTCCTGTATTTATTCTTTCAGGATGTATTGTATTTATTCTGTACAGTTGACGCTTTTCTGTATTCTTATTCGAGCATTTGTGGCTCTGTTGATATTAGAGGGTTTGGAGGGGTTTTGGTTTCTTTCCACTACCTCGGCCCTAGTAGGATTGATGAATGTGGGGCTTGGAAGCCATTGTGATTATTGAATTGCTTTGGGCAGGTTATTGTGTTGTGTTTGGTTGTCCGGATGTTCCATTTACAAACGGAACTCTGCCGGATTTTCGTTAGATTCCGCTGCTTAGTTTTATTAGTCATTTGGGTATGGAATATACCATTTCTATCATTAACCCACGTGTTTTCTTGGTTAATGATGTCTTAGTTGGTCATTCATATTAAGGATCACATTCTGGATTCCTTGGATATCCCAGTTCGGGAGTCTTAGGGATTTAGGAGCGTGTCTGTTGGTATCTGAGGATACTTTTGAGTTCTAGTATCCTATTTGGCATGGAGTATAGTTTTCATTGTTATTCCATGTATTTCCTTTGTTATTGTTGACTCTAGTAGTCGCTTGGCTTGCGTCACCCTTTAGGGGCGTGACAGCATGGTATCTGGGCATTCATTGCAACCCTTTATGGGTGTTTGATGACTGAATGTCTTTTGGTTCTCGTTTCTTTTTACTTCCGCAATCACTCCCTTAGCTCTTAGGCTCGGGTTTCGGAGTCCTAGGAATTCGGGGCGTGACAACTTGGTATCAGAGCGTGTTCTTTCTCTATGGGACGACGGGAAATGGTCGACGGTACGTTCGACGTGTGGGGTCTACCTACGATTACGATATGCGTTCGACGTATGGGGTCTACCTACGATTACGATTACGATCGACGTTTGGGGTTTATCTGCGATTACGTTCTGCGTGTTCTCTGTGTACTCTAGTTTCACTGTCTTAGAGACGATTGTTGATGGTCGATGGTACATTCGACGTTTGACGTTTTTCTACGATTTCGATCTGCGTTCTTGTTGTGCTTCAGTATTCTTGTGTTTTTCGCTTGTGTTGTGTTGGGGACATGTCTCGCTAGATATATCCCGTTGTGATTTAATTCCAGCGGAGTGAGACGATTCCTCAGTCACATGTATTCTTCGTACCTGTATCATGGGTTGGTTACCGAAGAATGTGAGTAGATCATGCGGCCTAGCTAACCGGATGTGACTTATAGACTAAGGTACTCCCTGATTTCGAGGACAAAATCTCCTAAGGTGGGAAGGTTGTAACACCCCGTGTTATTTTCCTTTTTCCTGAAATTATATTTAATTTAATTTCGGTAATGACGTCACTTGTTCATGACGTATTATTTATTTTTGGTATTTGATACCTGTAAATTTTTCGCGTTTACTTTTAAAGTCGACTGGATGACTTTACGGTTTCTCTTTGACGACTACGCAAATTCCTATTCTCGACTACACAATATCGTTTCGATTATTTCGGTTACGGTATTAGTATTTTTACGGATCCGGTGTGAAGCGTATTAAATTACCTTCTCGGTGTTCCGATTGTCGGGTTCCTACCCCGATATATTTTTGATTGGGCTTCCCGTTATTAATTCGGGCTTGCGAGATTATGTTGGGCGTTCTCGATAATTATTGGGGTTTACTGTATATATATATATATATATATTTAATATATTGATGTGAGGGTTATTTGGCAATTATAGAGAAGTTGGGGGTTAGTTGAGCAATTAGTACATATATATGTATATATGTATACGCTTCATCAGACAACCTGCTACTCTGATTCTCTTCTCCTTCACGCCATCAGACACTCCTCATCTTCTCCTCTCAACAGACCCGGCCACACTCCTTCACCTCCATGGACGCCGGCGAGAGAGAGAGAGAGAGAGAGAGAAGCGGCGAGAGAGGTAGCAGAGACGGCTGGAGGCGACGCGACTGGTGGTCGCCGAGGCTGTGGACGGCGGCTGTTCGCGGTGGTCGACGGGGCTGCTGGGCGGTGGACGGCAGCGGCGACCTTGGCAGACGGCGGTGCAGGGGCGAGTAGCTGCGGCTGGTGCACGCAGCAGGGGCGCAGCAGCGCGTAGACAGGGGCGACTCCGGCTGGGCTTTGGCCATTTTTTCGGCGACCTTCCGGTGATCGGTTTGAGCCGATTTTCGGTGAGTAGCTCCGTATATACATGGTATTCGATATATATTAATTTCGTGATTTTAGGATTAACGATTTGCCCGGAAATCGCATTTATAGGTTATAGTTTTCGTTTGGGGTATTTTAGATTTAACCCAATTAATTAACCAAATATTAATGGGCTTCGTATATATCGTATAGGTTGTCGAGACGGACGTTTCGATATATTCGAAATAATTATCAGACGAATTTGGTCGGCGGGCTTCGTGTTCGGGCGCCGGTACTGTGCTGTTTGGACTGTTCGGTAACGTATAAATTAGGTGGGAAATTATATTTCTCACTCGGCATTATTGAAATAGTTTAGGGGTGTAAAACCCTATTTTAATTTAATATAGATGATTTAAATCGTTAATTTAAATATCTATAATTTGTTTAGAATCGGAATTGGACTTAGAAATTAATTTAAGAAAATTAATTAAATTATTTCCTATGTGATTAATTATATTCTTATTTAAATTAAATAAGAATAGACGGCTTAGAAAACCCTTATGAATTTAAATGGGATAGTAGAGATTCGTAAAGCTTAGATGATGTGCTAGGTTCTTTTTGGAATACGTGAAATAATTGTTTAAATTATTTTAAAAAGGCATATTAATTGAAAATGAGATATTTTCTAAAGAATTAAAGAAAATATATTTTTGGAGAATATGAATGGTATATGAAATTATTTTCATGTGATCTAAATGCTTTAATATATTTTTAAAAGCATGTAAAGAGATTTGAGAATTTTTGTTGATATTATCATGTGGATAATTACATAAATATGATGCATGATATATTTATGTTGAGATGTGATTTGATTGTACACCATGTCGTGTGAGCACATGGGTGTTGGTGCGTGTAGTGCACGGTTTCACCATTGACAGAGAGAGTTCATTTGGTGTGGTCTACTTCATTTCGTGTGGTTTATGAGTAGACGTTTGTGTCGGATCATCACAACAACTGGCCAGGAGGTATCACGCCTACGGAACTAAAAAGCCGACAAATGTGAGTTAGGAGTCCAGGTAGAGGCTCGTGTTCTTGACTCAAGGGTAGTCATGGCGTACGGAGTTGCAAGTTGGGCTCTCGTACAACCGCCTTCCTTGTTGAAGTGATAGAGAGAAAAATCACTTGGGAAAGGTCGGTGTGGTAACTCTACACTATGATGAGTGGACAGAGTTTGTATCCGTTACCCTTGGGAAGGGTGTGATTTTGTGTGTGTATCACGTGGGGTGTTGAGTCACATTACACTGCACACTGTTTATGTGATCTCATTTGACATGTATATGTGCTATATTACATGTGATGTTGGAGCATGCTAGTTATGAATATTGCGAATTAAATTCATATTTTATAAATGCTCAGATGAAAATGAATAATGTGAAATAAGACTTTAAATGAGGAAATCATTATAGTATAAATGAAACATATAATCTTTATACTTGTGTTATATGCTTTTATGCCCTTGAGGGAGGTTAAGTGTATTGACGTAGTAATCTCTGTGAGTAGTTGAGGCTAGTGGTGGATTGTGGAGTTGATTTTGATTTGTGGCCTTAGAGAGGACTGTTAATTGTTTTGTGGTTGTAGTTAGTTGTGTGATATCTTTAGAGATTGAGGTCAGTGATTGACGTAGTGTCAATTGTGATTGAGGCCTTCGAGAAGGCGGGTGATGAGATTGTGCTTTGTAGTATGGACCTTTAGGTGTCTTTCACTTTTGAGGAATGAGTTATCAACTGTAGTTGAGAGTTTGATTGGTGAGAAGAGGTTACGGTTGAGTGACTTTATTTAGTACTCGAGGTACCGTAGCTTGACAGTCTCGGTTCTTGTGCTTAGTTCATTCCCCTAAGCATTCCTTGTACGGCGTTTTGTACACTAGTACGTGGTCGTTGACTTGTATGTCATTCCTAGATTCCTTGGTTACGGCGTGGTGCCGAACCTCTTCCTCGTGGTATCATTTGATTTGGTGGAGTTGGAAACGGATGGTTGTCTTCCGTGAGTCCAACGTGTTGTTCTTCCTTTACTGTCCTTTTGGGCATTATAGGAATCCGTGGAGTTGTTCATTCTTACGTGGCTGTCATTTCGAAAACGGTGTTTTCTAAACCTTGAAACAAACTCTTTATATTTAAAAGGAAAAACCCGTTTTCGCCTACCCCCGTAAAATGAAAAGTTTTAATACTTATAAACTGATCTTAGGATCTTCCTTGAAAAGATTTTCAACTTATAAAAGCCGGTGATGGCAACTGACGGAGACCGGGGGCAAGACGGTCATTTTTACTATGTGGTTTCTTAAAAGAAAACTATTTTATTACTTTTCTTGGGATTCTGAGATTTCGGGACTTCTTTCTCAATATCTCATCCTGTAGAGTTTTGAAAGGTGTTCCATTGTTTCACCTTTGCTTCCTATCATTTCTAAGTCTCGGGTATGAGGCTTGGTGTTGTTCAGTGCACACATATAGTGTTGCCCTTCCTTTCTTCTTGGCTTTTGACGTCACCACTTAGGTGATTCGAGTTATTCCACATGTTATGGGCATGGATACCGAGTGGATTGGGTTCCTTGTCCAGGTGTTCTCCTTAAACACTTGTGGTGTTTTAACCTTGCCATTGTTGTCTCGGTTATCTGTTGGTTTAGCATTGGGAAGTCTTTTCCTTCGCTTTGCTTTGGTGACCCTGAGGTGGTCGTTCTGGTGAGTTGAGTCCGTGTAGTCCAGTGATTTGATTGGGTGGTTTTCCCCGCCTATAGTGAGAGCGTTAGTGATGTGATTGACCCTATTGATGATAGTATTATGAGGTCGATATGATTTATGACATGGTGATATGATTAAGGTGATCTAGCCCTGAGAGGTAGATTTTCTCTAGGAATATGATGAGGTTTGTTTTATACATATATATATATATTGTACATTTACAATATATATATATATATATATAGATGATGATTGTGTTAGTACGCAAGGACGTGAGCACTTTTCCTCCTGTGTTATCGGGGAGTGAGTTATGAGTATCCCCTGGTACTAGTGGTGGATTTTGATCCCTGTGGATATTAGAGGTGAGTGTGTTTCCCCTCTGTTTAGATTTTCTGGTTAGCGTTGTGAGCGCTGGATGATTGGTTAGAATTGACATTAGTGTCGTGTACCTAGTGTACGTTGGTGAGAGTAGTGTAGACTACTGGTGTTGGGTACTTGGAGTACGAGTCTTAGAGACTCATGTTGTGTATTTATATATATATATATGTGTAGATATATATATATATATATATATTCCCTATATACTTATGTATACTCGTTTACGATAGTATATGAGCGTGTGACTTGGGTTTGCATGGATGGGACTAGTTGGGCTATATTTATATCTTATTAGACGGTTTGGCTTTACTTAAACTATCAGAGGATGTGGTAGTTAGGATATCTTTTCCCACTGAGCTTATTTGCTCACGGAGGGAATTTCATTGGCCCCCCTGGTATTCCACGCCAGGTTGCAGGAAATATACGGCTATGAGCAGGATGCAGTGCAACGGCAGCTTCCTTTTGTTTCCTTGTTACAGGTTTGGAGTTGCGTTGGGTGATGCGGTTACGGTTGCAGCACGACTGGGTTTGGGGACGGTAGTATTCTTCTGTCAGCTTCTTTACCCATTGTTATGGGATTATCATGTATCTCTTTTGGGAGCCAGTCTGTTGGCATATCCCTATTGATGTATTCTTTACTTTCCTGTATTTATTCTTTCAGGATGTATTGTATTTATTCTGTACAGTTGACGCTTTTCTGTATTCTTATTCGAGCATTTGTGGCTCTGTTGATATTAGAGGGTTTGGAGGGGTTTTGGTTTCTTTCCACTACCTCGGCCCTAGTAGGATTGATGAATGTGGGGCTTGGAAGCCATTGTGATTATTGAATTGCTTTGGGCAGGTTATTGTGTTGTGTTTGGTTGTCCGGATGTTCCATTTACAAACGGAACTCTGCCGGATTTTCGTTAGATTCCGCTGCTTAGTTTTATTAGTCATTTGGGTATGGAATATACCATTTCTATCATTAACCCACGTGTTTTCTTGGTTAATGATGTCTTAGTTGGTCATTCATATTAAGGATCACATTCTGGATTCCTTGGATATCCCAGTTCGGGAGTCTTAGGGATTTAGGAGCGTGTCTGTTGGTATCTGAGGATACTTTTGAGTTCTAGTATCCTATTTGGCATGGAGTATAGTTTTCATTGTTATTCCATGTATTTCCTTTGTTATTGTTGACTCTAGTAGTCGCTTGGCTTGCGTCACCCTTTAGGGGCGTGACAGCATGGTATCTGGGCATTCATTGCAACCCTTTATGGGTGTTTGATGACTGAATGTCTTTTGGTTCTCGTTTCTTTTTACTTCCGCAATCACTCCCTTAGCTCTTAGGCTCGGGTTTCGGAGTCCTAGGAATTCGGGGCGTGACAATTATATTCCTACGAGATTAAGTAAATTCCTATTTTAATTAAATAGGAATATGTGGCTTAGTGAACCCCTTGAGAAATTAAATGGGCTCGTAAAAATTTGTAAGAATTAGACGTGGACTTAAAACGCGTTGCTAGTTCCCTTTTGACTGTGTTAGGGGGGGTATGTGAACGTGAGGGACGTGAAAACTTAGACGTTATGCTAGGTTCCCCTTACAATACGTGGTTTAATTGCTTTAATTGCATTAAAAGCAATTTATGTGAAATTGAAATATTTTCTTAAAGAATTAAAGAAAATATATTGTTTAAAACATAAATCTGTTTTCTCACGATTTAAATATCTTTATTGTATTTTAAAGCATGTAAAGAGATTTCGAGATTTATGTTGGATGTTTTCCTGTGGATATTTTCTTGTGAATGTTTTTCATAAATATGGATTATTACATGTTTATGTTGATGCATGGTTATAGCATTCATGTGATCATGCATGGGTTGATTTTATATGAAGTTTAGTGTGGAGTTTGACTCTAAAAACTTTTTATAAAACTTTAAACGGCAATAGCAAGAAGGGCCTGGAGCCCTAGGGTGCAAGACCCTAAACATGGCCATGAGGTTGCGCGTGGACCTTTGGACTAGCTCTCCATTGAACGAATGCAGTAAAGCATATTGGGCTTCGGCCGTATGTTCGAAAGTCTGTGGTTTCGGGTGCGTGAGTTGAGTCACATGCGGGTGTTTAGTTCATTGCATACATTTATTCATGGCATTTGATGCATGATTATAAATTGTTATGTGATTTTATATTCCATTGATATATGTGAATTGTGAATTTGAGTTAATGTGTAATTATTCATAATGTTATGAATTGTGTATATATATATATTTGTTTTCTTATTTAATCATTGAGATATGATTGTAGCTTTGGAGCTAGGGCTTGGCATTAATGCCAATGTGGGAGTGTTGTATAACTCAGGCATGAACCCTGGTTTGGGGTTGTGGTATTGAGGTATGATTGTAGTGATTCACTTAAGTGGATTAAGGAAATTAAGGTGTGGTTGAGGTAATTCATTTTGACATGGATTACGAATTTAGGTGTGTGTGAGCATAAATCCTTTGAAATATGGATGGTGGGCTTAAGTTGCAATAACCTATTGAGGGGTGACTTTGAGGTGTATTATGTAAATTCATTATAATATGAATTGTGACCTTGAGGTGTATTATGTAAATTCATTATAATATGAATTGTGACTTTAAGGGTGTTGTGTAAATTCATGGATATTTGAATTTCGGGTTTAAGATGATATTGTGTGAGATTTTGATTGGTTATAAGAGGTTATAGTGAGTGACTTTATTAAGTACTCGAGGTACTGTAGCTTGACAGTCTTGGTTCTAGTGCTTAGTTTATTCTCCTAAGCAATCCTTGTACTGTGTTTTATACGCTAGTACGTAGTTTTTGACTTACATGTCATTCCTTGAGTTGTCGGTTACGGCGTGGTGCCGAACCTCTTCCTCATGTTGGCATTTGATTTTTGTGGAGTTGGAAACAGATGGTTGTGGTCCATGAGTCCAACGTATTGTTCTTCCTTTACTGTCCTCTCGGACATTATAGGAATCTGTGGAGTTGTGTTCGCTCTTATTCGGCTGTCTTTCGGAAACTGTGTTTTCCAAACTCATTGTATTTAAAAGGAAAAACTCGTTTTCGCCTACCCCCGTAATAACTAAAAGTTTCTACACTTATGGAATGATCTTAGGATCTTCTTTAAAAAGATTTTTAACTTCTAAAAGCCGATGATGGCAACTGACGGAGACCGGGGGCAAGACGGTCATTTTTACTATGTGGTTTCTTAAAAGGAAAACTATTTTATTACTTTTCTTGGGATTTTGAGATTTCGAGACTTCTTTCTCAATATCTCATCCTGTAGAGTTTTGAAAGGTGTTCCATTGTTCCACCTTTGCTTCCTATCATTTCTAAGTCTCGGGTATGAGGCTTAGTGTTGTTCAGTGCACACATATAGTGTTGCCCTTCCTTTCTTCTTGGTTTTGATGTCACCACTTAGGTGATTCGAGTTGTTCCACACATTGGGGCATGGATACAGAGTGGATCGGGTTCCTTGTCCAGATGTTCTCCCTAAGCACTTGTGGTGTTTTAACCTTGACCTTGTTGTCTCGGTTATCTGTTTGTTCAGCATTGGGACTTCTTTTTCCCTTGCTTTGGTCCCCTATAGTGAGAGTGTAGGTGATTTTTTGACCCTGTTGGGGATAGTATACGAGATTCATACAGTGATATGAGGTGGTGATTTCATCCTTAAGGTATAGATTTTCCTTAGGAATGGAATGATGGTTTATATATATATATGTATATGTAACACCCCGTGTTATTTTCCTTTTTTCCTAAAATTATATTTATCTTAATTTCGGTTATGACGTCACTTGTTCATGACGTATTATTTATTCTTGGTATTTGATACCTGTAAATTTTTCGCGTTTAGTTTTAAAGTCGACTGTATGACTTTACGGTTTTTCTTTGACTACTACGCGAATTCTTATTCTCGACTACATGGTATCGTTTCGATTATTTCGATTACGGTGTTAGTAATTTTACGGATCCGGGGTGAAGCGTATTAAATTACCTTCTTGGTGTTCCGGTTGTTGGATTCCTAAACCGGTATATTTCTTTAGGACTAATTTGGTTATTGGGTGTCCCGTGGACTTTCGGGGTTACACGATATTATTTGGAGACTTCCGGTAATTGTTGGGACTTATTATATATATATATAATTAATTATATATATATATAATTAATTATATATATATATAATGAAGTGGGTTCATTTCGCAATTTAGGATAATTAAAGGGTTGCTTTTGCAATTATGGAGAAATGATGGGCTAGTTGTGCAATATATCATATATATGTATCTGTATATACACGAGACAACCTGTTACAACAGACCATATCTCTTATTCTCTTCTCCTACACGATACTGCTGAATACACGCTTCCTCTCTTCTCCTTCCCTCTGCAGCAGCAGCAACTCCCTCACGTCTCCATCCTCCATGGTCGCCGGTCAGGCGAGAGAGAGAGAGAGAGAGTGAACGGCCGGCTGGGGGGAAACGCAGCTGGTGGAGGACGCGGCTGGGACAGGCGGCTGCGCAGCTAGAGCGGCGGCGACCGGGCTGGGCGGCGATGCGGCGGCTACGGCGTGGTGGTCCGGTGGTGGCGGTCTGGCAGTCGCGTACGGTGGCGCAAGGGCAAGGCCGCGGCTGGACAGCCGCGCGTGCGCGTGAGCTGTGGCGACTCCGGCTGAGCTTCGGCTAATTTTTCGGCAACCTTCCGGTGATCGGTTTGAGCCAATTTTAGGTGAGTAGTTTCGTACCTATGTAGTATTCGTCATATATTAATTTCGTGAATTTACGTTGAATGGTTTGCCCGGAAATCGCATTTATAGGTTATAGTTTTCGTTTGGGGTATTTTAGATTTAACCCAATTAATTAACCGATTATTAATGGGCTTCATATATATCGTATAGGTTGTCGAGACAGACATTTCGATATATTCGAAATAGTTTTTGGACGATTTTGGTCGGCGGGCTTCATATTCGGGCGTCGGTACTGTGTTGTTTCGAGCTGTTCGGTAACGTATAATTAGGTGGGAAATTATATTTCTCACTCCGCATTATTGAAGTAGTTTAGGCGTGCAAAACCCTTATTTAATTTATTATAGATATATTAAATTGCTAGTTTAAATATCTATAAATTGTTTAGGATCAGAATGGGACTTAGGAATTAATTTAAGAAAATTTATTAAATTATTCCTATGTGATTAAATAATATTCTTATTTAAATTAAATAAGAATAGAAGGCTTAGAAAACCCTTACGAATTTAAATGGGTTAGTAGAGATTTGTAAAGCTTAGACGATGTGCTAGGTTCCTTTTGGAATACGTGAAATAATTGTTTAAATTATTTTAAAAGGGCATGTTAATTGAAAATGAAATATTTTCTAAAGAATTAATAGAAAATATATTTTTGGAGAACATGAATTATATATGAAATTGTTTTCATATAGTTTAATTGCTTTATGGTATTTTAAAAGCATGTTGAAAAGAGATTTTGAGACTTATATTACCATGTGGGTATTTTTATAAATATGATGCATGACATATTTATATTGAGATATGATTTGATTGTACACCATGTCGTGTGAGCACATGGGTGTGGGTGCACGTAGTGCACGGGTTTCACCATTTGCAGAGAAAGGTCTTTTGGTGTGGTTTACCTCATTTCGTGTGGTATATGAGAGGGTTTGTGTCGGATCATCACAACAACTGGCCAGGAGGTATCACGCCTACGGAACTAAAAAGCCGGCAAATGTGAGTTAAGATTCCGGGTGGAGGCTTATGTTCTTGACTCAAGGGTAGTCATGGCGTACGGAGTTGCAAGCTGGGCTCTCGTACAACCGCCTTCCCTGTTGAAGTGATAGAGAGAAAAATCACTTGGGAAGGGTCGGTGTGGTAACTCTACACTATGATGAGTGGACAGAGTTTGTATCCGTTGCCCTTGGGAAGGGTGTGTTGTGTGTGAGTATCACGGGGAGTGTTGAGTCACATTACACTGCCTATTATTTATGTGATCTCGTTTAACATGTATATGTGCTATATTACATGTGTTGTTGGAGCATGTTATTTATGAATATTGTAAATTAAATTCACATTTTATAAATGCCCAGTTGAAAATGAATAATGTGAAACGAGACTTTAAATGAGAAAATCATTATAGTATAAATGAAACATATAATCTTTATATTTGTGTTATATGCTTTTATGCCTTTGAGGGAGGTTAAGTGTATTGACGTAGTAATCTCTGTGAGTAGTTGAGGCTAGTGGTGGATTGTGGAGTTGATTTTGATTTGTGGCCTTAGAGAGGACTGTTAATTGTTTTGTGGTTGTAGTTAGTTGTGTGATATCTTTAGAGATTTGAGGTCAGTGATTGACTTAGTATCAATTGTGATTGAGGCCTTGGATAAGGTGGTTGATGTGATTGTGGTCTTAGTGGATGTGGTAGTATAGACCTTTAAGTGTTTTTCATTCTTTTGAGGAATGGGTAGAGGTTATGATTGAAGTGATTTCATTAAGTACTTAGGGTACTGTAGCGTAGTTTCTAGTGCTTAGTTCATTCCCCTAAGCATTTCTTGTACAGTGTTTGTACACTAGTACGTGGCCTTTGGCTTACATGTCATTCCTTGACTCGTTGGTTACGGCGTGGTGCCGAACCTCTTCCATGTGTTGTCGTTTGGTTTCGTGAGGTTGGGAACGGATAGTTGTGTTCCGTGAACCCAATGTAGTACTCTTCCTTTACTGTCCTCTCAGACATTATAGGAATCCATAGAGTTGTGTTTTCTCTTATTGGCTGTCATTTCGAAAACGGTGTTTCCTAAGTTTTGAAGTAAACTCTTTGTATTTAAAAGGAAAAATCCTTTTTCGCCTACCCCCGTGGAAATGAAAATTTTTAGTACATTATAAAAGATCTTAGGATCTTCTTTGAAAAGATTTTTAACTTCTAAAAGCCGGTGATGGCAACTGACGGAGACCGGGGGCAAGACGGTCAATTTTACTCTGTGATTTCTTAAAAGAAAACTATTTTATTACTTTTCTTGGGATTCTGAGATTTCGGGACTTCTTTCTCAATATCTCATCCTGTAGAGTTTTGAAAGGTGTTCCATTGTTTCACCTTTGCTTCCTTTCATTTCTAAGTCTCGGGTATAAGGCTTGGTGTTGTTCAATGCACACATACAGCGTTGCCCTTCCTTTCTTCTTGGTTTTGACGTCACCACTTAGGTGATTCGAGTTGTTCCACATGTTATGGGCATGGATACCGAGTGGATTGGGTTCCTTGTCTAGGTGTTCTCCTTAAACACTTGTGGTGTTTTAAGCTTGACATTGTTGTCTCGGTTATCTGTTGGTTTAGCATTAGGAAGTCTTTTCCTTTGCTTCGTTTTGGTGACCCTTAGGTGGTCGTTCTTGTGAGTTGAGGTCTTGTACTCTTAGTGAATTGATCGGGTGGTCTTGTAGCTTATAGTGCAAGTGTTAGTGATTGATTTATCCTGTTGGTGACTTGTGGACTTGTTGGAGATAGCATTGAGGTTTTCGCATAGTGTGATGATGGGGTGATCCCATCCTTGAGGTACAGACTTACTCTAGGAGAGGGATGAGATTTGTTATATATATATATATTGTATATATATTGATGATGGTTGTGTTAGTACGCAAGGACGTGGGTGTTTTCCTTCCTGTGTTATCGGGGTGTAGGATTTGAGCCTTCCTTGGTACTATTGGTGGATTTTGTTTCCTTGTGGATATTAGAGGTGAGTGTGATCTCCTCGGTTGGATCTTCGGAATTGTGTTGTGGGTAATTTGGTGATTTGTTAGACTGGACCTTAGTATCGTGTACCTAGTGTACGTTGATGAGAGTAGTGTAGACTACTGGTGTTGGGTACTTGGAGTACAAGTTTTAGAGACTCATGTTGTGTATTTATATATATATATACGTGTTGATATATATATATATATATTCCCTATATACTTATGTATACTCGTTTACGATAGTATATCAACATGCGCCTTGGGATTTGCGTGGATGAGACTAGTTGAGCTATACTGATATCTTATCAGACGGTTTAGCTTTACCTAAACTACCAGAGGATGTGGTAGTTAGAGTATTCTTTCCCACTGAGCTTATTTGCTCACAGGGGTATTTCACTTGCCTCCTGGTATTCACACGCCAGGTTGCAGGAATTATACGGCTATGGGCAGGATGCAGTGCAACGGCAGCTTTCTTTTGTTTCCTTGTTACAGGTTTTGGAGTTGCGTTGGGTGATGCGGTTACGGTTGCAGCACGACTGGGTTTGGGGACGATAGGTATCCGCTTTCAGTTTCTCTACCCATTGTTATGGGATTGTTATGTATTTTATTTTGGGAGCCAGTCTGTTGGCATATCACTGTTGATGTATCTTTTATTTCCTGTATTTATTCTTTCTGATGGTTATTGTATTTATTCTGCACATCTAGGTGCTTTTCTGTATTCTTATTCGAGCATTTGTGGCTCTTTTGATTATAGAGGGTTTGGAGGGGTTTTGGTTTCTTTCCACTACCTCGGCCCTAGTAGGATTGATGAATGTGGGGCTTGGAAGCCATTGTGATTATTGAATTGCTATTGGCAGGTTCTTGTGTTGTGGTTGTTGTCCGGATGTTCCATTTACAAACGGAACTCTGCCGGATTTTCGTTAGATTCCGCTGCTTAGTTTATTATCCATTTGGGTATGGAATATACCATCTCTATTATTAACCCATGTGTTTTCTTGGTTAATGATGTCTTAGTTGGTCATTCGTATTAAGGATCACATATTGGATTCCTTGGATGTCCCAGTTCGGGAGTCTTAGGGATTTAGGAGTGTGTCTGTTGGTATCTAAGGATACACTTGTGTTTTTAGTATTCGTGTTGGCATGAAGTATATTCTTATTATTATTCCATGTACTTCTTTGTTTTTGTTGACTCTAGTAGTCGCTTGGCTTGCGTCACCCTTTAGGGGCCTGACAACATGGTATCTGGGCATTCATTGCAACCCTTTATGGGTGTTTGTTAACTGAATGTCGTTGGTTCTCATTTCTTTTTACTTCCGCATTCACTCCCTTAGCTCTTAGGCTCGGGTTTCGGAGTCCTAGGAATTCGGGGCGTGACAGTGTATATATTGATGATGGTTGTGTTAGTACGCAAGGACGTAAGTACTTTTCCTCCTGTGTTTTAGGGGAGTGAATTATGAGTATTCCTTGGTACTAGTGTGGATTTCGATCCCTGTGGATATTAGAGGTGAGTGTGTTTTCCCTTTTTTGGACTTTGTGGTTAGCGTTGTGAGCGCTGAATGCTTTGGTTAGATTTGACCTTATTGTCGTGTGCCTAGTGTACATTAGTGAGAGTAGTGTAGACTACCTGTGTTGGTCCTTGGAGTACGAGTCTTAGTCGTATCCTATAGGCTCATGTTGTGTATTTATATATATATGTATATATATATATATATCCCTTAGATACTTACGTACGGTAGTATATGAGCACGTATCTTGGGTTTTCGTGGCTGGGTTATGTTGTGGGCTATGTATCTCACTGGGTGGTTTAGCATTACCTAAACTATTAGAGGATGTGGTAGTTAGAGTATCCTTTCCCACTGAGCTTATTTGCTAACAGGGGTATTTCATTTGCCCCCTGGTATTCCCACGCCAGGTTGCAGGAAATATAAGGCTATGAGCAGGATGCAGTGCAACGGCAGTTTCCTTTTGTTCTTGTTATAGGTTTGGAGTGGTGCAGGATGATGCGGTTACGGTTGCAGCACGACTGGGTTTGGGGACGGTCGTTGTCTTCTGTTAGCTTCTTTACCCATGTTTTATGGGATTGTCATGTATTTCTTTTGGGAGCCAGTCTGTTGGCATATCCCTGTTGATGTATCTTTTATTTCCTGTATTTATTCTTTCAGGAGGCTATTGTATCTATTCTGCACAGATAGGTGCTTTTCTGTATTCTTATTCGAGCAATTGTGGCTCTGTTGATTATAGAGGGTTTGGAGGGGTTTTGGTTCCTTTCCACTACCTCGGCCCTAGTAGGATTGATGATGTGGGGCTTGGAAGCCATTGTTATTATCGAATTGCTTGGGCAGGTTATTGTGTTGTGATTGGTTGTCCGGATGTTCCATTTACAAACGGAACTCTGCCGGATTTTCGTTAGATTCCGCTGCGTTATTTTGTTGTTCATTTGGGTATTTAATATACCATTTATATCATTAACCCATATGTTTTCATGGGAACTGATGTCTTAGTTGGTTATTAATGTTAAGGATCACATCCTGGATTCCTTGGGTGTCCCAGTTCGGGAGTCTTAGGGATTTATGAGCGTGTCTGTTTGTATCTGAGAATACTATTAAGTTTCTAGTATTCGTTTAGGCATGGAGTATTGTTTTCATTGTTATTCCATGTATTTCCTTTGTCATTGTTGACTCTGGTGGTTGCTTGACTTACGTCACTCTTTCGAGATTCTCTGATTCTCTATATTAGAGTTTTGAGGATTTTAGGGGTTTGTCAGCATGGTATCAGTGCGTTTTTACCTTTTATGGGTATTTGATGACTGAATGTCGTTGGTTCTCATTTCTTTTCACTTCCGTTCACTCCCTTAGCCATTAGGCTCGGGTTTCGGAGTCCTAGGAATTTGGGACGTGACACTAGTAATTTGTGGGTATAATAAATTCCCAAATTCATTCATAATATACTAACAATAACCAAGGACCCGTAATAAATTTATGTGTGTGTATTTATGGATAACACCCGTAACATAGTAGCCATCACAGAACAAGTCGCTTCGATCTATATTATACAATCCGTGCAGGCTATAGAGTGTGTAAGTCCACACAGACATTGAATATAAAGACGCAACACAATTGTGTTGAAAATAATAAGTATTATTATATACGTGGATTTATAACTAATATTATAACGAGTAACAGAGTGCATCGTTACTCGTTTAAGTCAGTCCATACTGATTTGAATCACTATAGAATAAATATCGGCTTACATTGGGATTGTGACGGGTCTTAGAAATTACTAGAGATGTGTCTAGTAATTTGTGGGTATAATAAATTCACAAATTCATTCATAATATACTGACAATAACCAGGGACCCATAATAAATTTATGTGTGTATTTAAGGATAACACCCGTAACATAGTGGCCATTGCAGAACAAGTAGCTTCGGTCTATATTATACAATCCGTGCAGGCTATAGAGTGTGTTAGTCCATACAGACATTGAATATAAAGACGCAACACAATTGTGTTGAAAATAATAAGTATTATTATATACGTGGATTTATAACTAATATTATAACGAGTAATAGAGTGCATCGTTACTCGTTTAAGCCAGTCCATACTGATTTGAATCACTATAGAATAAATATCGGCTTACATTGGGATTGTGTCGGGTATACTACTAAAATTGTGACGGGTCTAAGAAATTACTGGCGATGTGTCTAGTAATTTGTGGGTATAATAAATTCCCAAATTAATTCATAATATACTGACAATAACCAGGGAGACGTAATAAATTTATGTGTGTGTATTTACGGATATCACCCGTAACATAGTGGCCATCGCAGAACAAGTAGCTTCGTTCTATATTATACAATCCGTGCAGGCTATAGAGTGTGTAAGTCCACACAGACATTGAATATAAAGACGCAACTCAATTGTGTTAAAAATAATAAGAACTATTATATACGTGGATTTATAACTAATATTATAACGAGTAACAGAGTGCATCGTTACTCGTTTAAGTCAGTCCATACTGATTTGAATCACTATAGAATAAATATCGGCTTACATTGGGATTGTGACGGGTCTTAGAAATTACTAGAGATGTGTCTAGTAATTTGTGGGTATAATAAATTCACAAATTCATTCATAATATACTGACAATAACCAGGGACCCATAATAAATTTATGTGTGTATTTAAGGATAACACCCGTAACATAGTGGCCATTGCAGAACAAGTAGCTTCGGTCTATATTATACAATCCGTGCAGGCTATAGAGTGTGTTAGTCCATACAGACATTGAATATAAAGACGCAACACAATTGTGTTGAAAATAATAAGTATTATTATATACGTGGATTTATAACTAATATTATAACGAGTAATAGAGTGCATCGTTACTCGTTTAAGCCAGTCCATACTGATTTGAATCACTATAGAATAAATATCGGCTTACATTGGGATTGTGTCGGGTATACTACTAAAATTGTGACGGGTCTAAGAAATTACTGGCGATGTGTCTAGTAATTTGTGGGTATAATAAATTCCCAAATTAATTCATAATATACTGACAATAACCAGGGAGACGTAATAAATTTATGTGTGTGTATTTACGGATATCACCCGTAACATAGTGGCCATCGCAGAACAAGTAGCTTCGTTCTATATTATACAATCCGTGCAGGCTATAGAGTGTGTAAGTCCACACAGACATTGAATATAAAGACGCAACTCAATTGTGTTAAAAATAATAAGAACTATTATATACGTGGATTTATAACTAATATTATAACGAGTAACAAAGTGCATCGTTACTCGTTTAATCCAGTCCATACTGATTTTAATTACTATAGAATAAATATTGGTTAACATTGGGATTGTGACGGGTATACTACTAAAATTGTGACGGGTCTAAGAAATTACTGGCGATGTGTCTAGTAATTTGTAGGTATAATAAATTTTCAAATTAATTCATAATATACTGACAATAACCAGGGACCCGTAATAAATTTATGTGTGTGTATTTACGGATATCACCCGTAACATAGTGGCCATCGCATAACAAGTTTCTTCGGTCTATATTATATAATCCGTGCAGGCTATAGAGTGTGTAAGTCCACACAGACATTGAATATAAAGATGCAACTCAATTGTGTTAAAAATAATAAGTATTATTATATACGTGGATTTATAACTAATATTATAACGAGTAACAGAGTGCATCGTTACTCGTTTAAGCCTGTCCATACTAATTTGAATCACTATAGAATAAATATCGGTTTACATTGGGATTGTGACGGGTATACTACTAAAATTGTGACGGCTCTAAGAAATTACTGGAGATGTGTCGAGTAATTTGTGGGTATAATAAATTAACAAATTCATTCATAATATACTGACAATAACCAGGGACCCGTAATAAATTTATGTGTGTGTATTTACGAATAACACCCATAACATAGTGGCCATCGCAGAACAAGTAGCTTCGGTCTATATTATACAATCCGTGCAGGCTATAGAGTGTGTAAGTCCACACAGACATTGAATATAAAGACGCAACTCAATTGTGTTAAAAATAATAAGTATTATTATATAAGTGGATTTATAACTAATATTATAACGAGTAACAAAGTGCATCGTTACTCGTTAAAGCCAGTCCATACTGATTTGAATTACTATAGAATAAATATTGGCTAATATTGGGATTGTGACGGGTATACTACTAAAATTGTGACGGGTCTAAGAAATTGCTTGCGATGTGTCTAGTAATTTGTGGGTATAATATATTCCCAAATTAATTCATAATATACTGACAATAACCAGGGACCCGTAATAAATTTATGTCTGTGTATTTACAGATAACACCCGTAACATAGGGGCAATCGCATAACAAATAGCTTCGGTTTATATTATATAATCCGTGCAGGCTAAAGAGTGTGTAAGTCCACACCGACATTGAATATAAAGACGCAACTCAATTGTGTTAAAAATAATAAGTATTATTATATACGTGGATTTATAACTAATATTATAACGAGTAACAGAGTGCATCGTTATTCGTTTAAGCCAGTCCATACTGATTTGAATCACTATAGAATAAATATCGGCGAACATTGGTATTATGACGGGTATACTTGTAACACCCCGTGTTATTATCCCTTTTACAGAAATTAATATCGATTTAAATTTCGGTAATGACGTCACTTGTTCATGACGTATTATTTGTTCTTGGTATTTCGCGTATAAATTTTTCGCGTTTACTTTTAAAGTCGACTGTATGACTTTACGGTTTCTCTTTGACGACTACACGGTATCGTTTCGATTATTTTGGTTACGGTATTAGTACTTTTACGGATCCGGTGTGAAGCGTATTAATTTACTTTCTCGGTGTTCCGACGTTGGGTTCCTAACCCGGTGTATTTCTTTCGGACTAATTTGGTTGTTTGGCGTCCCATGGAATTTCAGAGGCTCTCGTTATTTTTCGGGATCTATTGTATATATATATATTTAAATATATATATTGTAGTGGGGTAAAATTTCAATTATGTATAAATAGGGGGTCTATAGTGTAATTAGGGCATATATGTGTATATGTATACGAATGCATCTTCTCCTTCATGTATCACGCATGACCAAATTTTCTTCTCTTCTCCACGATTGAGCTCCTCTTCTCCACCTCCATTTCTGTCGGTTGAGAGAGAGAGAGAGAGGCGCGACCTGGAGGTCGCCGTAGCAGGCGGCGGCGCGGCTGGAGATGTAGTAGCGGTGGCCGTGCTGGGTCGGAGAGCTTGCGGTGGTCGTCGGTTGGGCTGGACGGCGGCGCAGGGTCGGCGAGGAGTTGTGGCTGGTGGTGCAGTTGTGCAGGGGCGGAGCAATCCGCACGACAGGGGCGATTTCGGCCAGGCTTCGTCCATTTTTTCGGTGACCTTCCGTTGATCGGTTTGAGCCGATTTTTGGTGAGTAGCTTCGTATATACGTAGTATTCGTCATGCTTTAATTTCGTTAATTTACGTTGAACTATTTGCTCGGAAATCGCATTTATAGGTTATAGTTTTCGTTTGGGGTATTTTATATTTAACCCAATTAATTAACCTATTGCTAATAGGCTTCATATATCTCGTATAGGTTGTCGAGACGGACATTTCGATATATTCGAAATATTTTTCGGACAACTTTGGTCGGTGGGCATTATATTCGGGCGCCGGTGCTATTTACGGTGGTCCCGAAACGGCTGTTCTGTAAGCTTAATCTCAGGTGAGAAATTATATTTCTCACTCCGCATTATTGAAGCAGTTTAGGGGTGCAAACCCTTATTTAATTTAATATAGATATATTAAATCGTTAATTTAAATATTTATAAATTGCTTAGAATTGAAATGGGACTTAGAGATTAATTTAAGAAAATTAATTAAATTATTCCCTGCGAGATTATATTAATTCCTATTTAAATTGAATAGGAATACACGACTTAGAATTTTCCTTGAGAATTAAATGGACTAGTGTATATGTGGACGTAAGGGCGCGAATACTTAGACGCTATGCTAGGTTCCCCTACGATACGTGAATTAATTGCTTTAATTTATTTTAAAGGCATGTTAAGGGAAATTGAAATATTTTATAAAGAATTAAGGAAAATATATTTGTGAAAACATGAATTGTATATGAATTTGTTTTCATATGATTTAAATGCTTTATTGTATTTTAAAGCATGCAAGGAGATTTTTGAGATTTATGTCGACATTACCATGTGGGTAATTGCTTAAATATGATGCACTATATATTTATACTGAGTACAGGGGTATGTATCCTGTAGGGACGGTTTTGTGTCGGATTGTATCCGTTAACCTATGATGGGCGCCGTGTGAATTATATGTGGATATTGTTTATAAATATGATGCATTACCTATTTATATTGAGGCATGATTGTAATTTGGACCTGGATGCATATTGAGAATATCATGTAGTCTCAAATCGTGGTATTGGTATATGTGGGTTGTGAAATCATGTGGGGTGTCTTTGTGTCGAATCGTCGCAACAACTGGCCAGGGGGTGTTCCCATCCTACAGAATAATGAGCTGTGAATGGGATATAGGGTGAGTCATCTCATTCTCGAAGTCGCGGGTCATCTCGTGCATTCGTGTTGACGAATCTTTGGTCACGGGTCATCTCGTGCAAACCGTCTTCCTTGTTGAAGTGAGAAGTTTCAAAATCACTTGGGAAGTACCGGTGCGACCCTCTATTAGCTCATATTTATGGGTAGAGTGCGTATTCGTTAACCTATGATAGGGCAAAGTGTGGTGTTGAGTCACATTATATTTGCATGGCATTTATGTGATTTCATTTGACATGTATACGTGAGATTATTACATGTGTTGTTGGAACATGTTTAATATGTGTTATTATTGCCTGTTGGAATTTGGAGCATGTTATGTATGAATATTGCGAATTTAAATTCATATCTTTGTAAAATGCTTTGTTGATGATGATTAACGTGAAAGGAAATGATTACATGTGGTAATAGATCAAGTATAATGAAATGCTTATTTTATACTTATGGGTATATATATACTTTTGTACCCTTGGGGGAGGTTAAGTATATTGGCATAGTGACCTTTGTGGTTAGTTGCGGTTAGTGATGGACTGCAGAGATGATTTGGAGTTGATGCCTTAGAGAAGACGGGGTTAATAGTTTGGTGATTTTGGTTGGTTGTGTGACCTTCTTAGAGATTGGAGGTTAGAGATTGATTTTAGTATCAGTTATGAATTGGGGCCTTCGAGAAGGCGGGTGATGAGATTGTGAGTTGTAGTATGGACCTTTAGGTGTCTTTCACTTTTGAGGAATAGGCTATCAACTGTAGTTGAGATTTTGATTGGTGTGAAGAGGTTATGTTGAGTGACTTTATTAAGTACTCGAGGTACTGTAGTTTGACAGACTTGGTTCTAGTGCTTAGTTCATTCCCTAAGCATTCCTTGTACTGTGTTTTGTACGCTAGTACGTAGTCGTTGACTTCTATGTCATTCCTTCAGTTGTCGGTTACGGCGTGGTGCCGAACCTCTTCCATGTGTTGTCATTTGATTTGGTGGAGTTGGAAACGGATGGTTGTCTTCCGTGAGTCCAACGTGTTGTTCTTCCTTTACTGTCCTTTTGGGTATTATAGGAATCTGTAAAGTTGTATTCACTCTTATTTGCTATCATTTCGAAAACGGTGTTTTCTAAACTCTTTGTATATAAACGGAAAAACCCGTTTTCGCCTACCCCCGTAGAAATGAAAAGTTTTAGTTCTTTATAAACTAATCTTAGGATCTTCTTTGAAAGGATTTTTAACTCTAAAAGCCGGTGATGTCAACTGACGGAGACCGGGGGCAAGACAGTCTTTTTTATTATGTGGTTTCTTAAAAGAAAACTATTTTATTACTTTCTCGAGATTCTGAGATTCTGAGACTTCTTTCTCAAGATCTCGATCTGTAGAGTTTTGAAAGGTGTTCCATTGTTTCACCTTTGCTTCCTATCATTTCTATGTCTCCGGTATGAGGCTTGGTGTTGTTCAGTGCACACATATAGTGTTGTCCTTCCTTTCTTCTTGGCTTTTGACGTCACCACTTAGGTGATTCGAGTTGTTCCACATGTTATAGGCATGGATACCGAGTGGATTGGGTTCCTTGTCCAGGTGTTCTCCTTAAACACTTGTGGTGTTTTAACCTTGACATTGTTGTCTCGGTTATCTGTTGGTTTAGCATTGGGAAGTCTTTTCCTTTGTTTTGTTTGGGTGACCATTGGGTGGTCGTTCTTGTGAGTTGAGTTTGTGTACTCTTAGTGATTTGATTGGTGGTTTTTCCTCGCCTACAGTGAGAGCGTTAGTGATGTGATTGACCCTATCGATGATAGTATTATGAGGTCGATATGATTTATGGTATGGTGATATGATTGAGGTGATCTAGCCTTTGAGAGGTAGATTTTCCTTAAGGAATGGGATGAGGTTTTTATTATATATGTATATTGTACATTTACAATATATATATATATAAACGATGATTGTGTTAGTACGGAAGGACGTGAGTGTTTTTCCTCCCGTGTTTTCGGGGAGTGAGTTATGAGTATTCCTCGGTACTAGTGGTGGATTAATCCTTATTCATATTAGAGGTGAGTGTGTTTCCCTCTGTTGGATTTGGTGGTTAGCGTGGTGAGCATTTGATGATTGTTAGATTTGACTTGGGCGGTTGTGTACTTAGAGTACGTCGGTGAGAGTAGTGTAGACTACCTGAGTTGGTACTTGGAGTACGAGTCTTAATCATATCCTATAGGCTCATGTTGTGTATTTATATATATATATATGTCCCCTATATACTTACGTACGATAGTATATGAGCACGTACCTTGGGTTTTCGTGGCTGGGTTATGTTGTGGGCTATGTACCTCACTGGGTGGTTTAGCATTACCTAAACTATTAGAGGATGTGGTAGTTAGAGTATCCTTTCCCACTGAGCTTATTTGCTCACAAGGGTATTTCATTTGCCCCCTGGTATTCCCACGCCAGGTTGCAGGAAATATACGGCTATGAACAGGATGTAATGCAACGACAACTTTCTTTTGTTTCATTGTTACAGGTTTTGTAGTTGCGTTGGGTGATGCGGTTACGGTTGCGGCACGACTGGGTTTGGGGACGATAGGTATCTGCTTTCAGTTTTCCTTACCCATTTGTTATTGGTTTTCCATGTATCTCTTTTGGGAGCCAGTCTATTGGCCTATCCCTGTTGATGTATCTTTTATTTCCTGTATTTATTCTTTTAGGATGTATTGTATCTATTCTGCACAGTTAGGTGCTCTTCTGTATTTTTATTCGAGCATTTGTGGCTCTGTTGATGTTAGAGGGTTTGGAGGGGTTTTGGTTTCTTTCCACTACCTCAGCTCTAGTAGGATTGATGAATGTGGGGCTTGGAAGCCATTGTGATTATTGAATTGCTTTGGGCAGGTTATTGTGTTGTGTTTGGTTGTCCGGATGTTCTATTTACAAACGGAACTCTGCCGGATTTTTGTTAGAATCCGCTACTTAGTTTTACTAGTCATTTGGGTATGGAATATACCATTTCTATCATTAACCCATGTGTTTTCTTGGTTAATGATGTCTTAGTTGGTCATTCGTATTAAGGATCACATCTTGAATTCCTTGGATGTCCCAGTTCGGGAGTCTTAGGGATTTAGGAGCGTGTCTGTTGGTATCTGAGGATGCACTTGTGTTTTTAGTATTCGTGTTGGCATGGAGTATATTCTTATTGTTATTCCATGTACTTTTTTGTTATTGTTGACTCTAGTAGTCGCTTGGTTTGCGTCACCCTTTAGGGGCGTGACAACATGGTATCTGGGAATTCATTGCAACCTTTTGTGGGTGTTTGATGACTGAATGTCTTTTGGTTCTCGTTTCTTTTTACTTCCGCAATCACTCCCTTAGCTCTTAGGCTTGGGTTTTGGAGTCCTAGGAATTTGGGGCGTGACAGTAGTATTCTTCTGTCAGCTTCTTTACCCATTGTTATGGGATTATTATGTATCTCTTTTGAGAGCCAGTCTGTTGGCATATCCCTATTGATGTATTCTTTATTTCCTGAACTTATTCTTTCAGGATGTATTGTATCTATTCCGCACAGTTAGGTGCTTTTCTGTATTCTTATTCGAGCAATTGTGGCTCTGTTGATTTTAGAGGGTTTGGAGAGCTTTTGGTTTCTTTCCACTACCTCGGCCCTAGTATGATTGATGAATGTGGGGCTTGGAAGCCATTGTGATTATTGAATTGCTTTGGGCAGGTTATTGTGTTGTGGTTGTGTATCCGGATGTTCCATTTACAAACGGAACTCTGCCGGATTTTCGTTAGATTCCGCTGCTTTGTTTATTATTCATTTGGGTATGAAATATACCATTTCCATCACTAATCCATACGTTTCCATGGTTAGTGATGTCTTAGTTGGTCATTTGTATTAAGGATCACATCCTGGATTCCTCGGATGTCCCTGTTCGGGAGTTTTAGGAATTGAGGAGCATGTCAGTTGGTATTGGAGGATGCTAGTGAGTTTCTAGCATTCTACTTGACATGGAGTATATTTTTATTGTTATTCCATGTGTCTCTTTGTTGTTGTTGACTCCAGTTGTCATTTGACTAGCGTCATCCCTTGGAGATTCGCTGATTCTCAAGATTTAAGTTTCGGGAATCTTAGGGGTATGACAGCGTGGTATCAGATCATTTTACCCTTTCGTGGGTATTTGATGATTGAATGTCGTTGGTTCTCATTTCTTTTTACTTCCGCAATCACTCCCTTAGTTCTTAGGCTTGGGTTTCGGAGTCCTAGGAATTTGGGGCGTGAGAGTTACTCCATGTATTTTCTTGTCATTCGTGACTCTAGTAGTCGCTTGACTTACGTCACCCTTTGGAGATTCGCTAATTCTCTAGATTAGAGTTTTGGGAATTCTAGGGGCGTGATAGTAGGGTATCAGAGTGTGTCATTCTTACCTTTTTTTTTGGGTGTTTGATGACTGAATGTCATTTGTTTTAGTTTCTTTTTACTTCCGCATTCACTCCCCTAGCTCTTAGGCTCGAGTTTCGGAGTCCTAAGAATTCGGGGCGTGACATATTATTTTTAACATAATTGAGTTGCATCTTTATATTCACTGTATGTGTGGACTTACACACTCTATAGCCTGCACGGATTATATAATATAGACCGAAGCTACTTGTTATGCGATGGCAACTATGTTACGTAATAAATTTATGTGTGTGTATCTACGGATAACACCCGTAACATAGTGGTCATCGCATAACAAGTAGCTTCGGTCTATATTATATAATCCGTTCAGGCTATAGAGTGTGTAAGTCCACACAGACATTGAATATAAAGACGCAACTTAATTGTGAAAAATAATAAGTATTATTATATACGTGGATTTATAACTAATATTATAACGAGTAACAGAGTGCATCGTTACTCGTTTAAGCCAGTCCATACTGATTTGAATCACTATAGAATAAATATCGGCTTACATTGGGATTGTGACGAGTATACTACTAAAATTGTGACGGGTATAAGAAATTACTGGAGATGTGTCTAGTAATTTGTGGGTATAATAAATTCCCAAATTAATTCATAGTATACTGACAATAAACAGGGACCAGTAATAAATTTATGTGTGTGTATTTACGGATAACACCCGTAACATAGTGGCCATCGCAGAACAAGTAGCTTCGGTCTATATTATACAATTCGTGTAGGCTATAGAGTGTGTAAGTCCACACAGACATTGAATATAAAGACGCAACTCAATTGTGATAAAAATAATAACTACTATTAAATACGTGGATTTATAACTAATATTATAACGAGTAACAGAGTGTATCGTTACTCGTTTAAGCCAGTCCATAATGATTTGAATCACTATAGAATAAATATCGACTTACAGTGGGATTGTGATGGGTATACTACTAAAATTGTGACGAGTCTAAGAAATTACTAGACATGTGTCTAGTAATTTGTGGGTATAATAAATTTCCAAATTAATTCATAATATACTGACAATAACCAGGGACCCGTAATAAATTTATGTGTGTGTATTTACGGATATCACCTGTTACATAGTGGCAATCGCATAACAAGTAGCTTCGGTTTATATTATATAATCCGTGCAGGCTATAGAGTGTGTAAGTCGACACAGACATTGAATATAAAGACACAACTCAATTGTGTTAAAAATAATAAGTATTATTATATACATGGATTTATAACTAATATTATAACGAGTAATAGAGTGCATCGTTATTCGTTTAAACCAGTCCATACTGATTTGAATCACTATAGAATAAATATCGGCGAACATTGGGGTTGTGACGGGTATACTACTAAAATTGTGACGGGTCTAAGAAATTACTGGCGATGTGTCTAGTAATTTGTGGGTATAATAAATTCCCAAATTAATTCATAATATACTTACAATAACCAGGGATCCTTAATAAATTTATGTGTGTGTATTTACGGATAGCACCCGTAACATAGTGGCAATCGCATAACAAGTAGCTTCGGTCTATATTATATAATCCGTGCAGGCTATAGAGTGTGTAAGTCGACACAGACATTGAATATAAAGACGCAACTCAATTGTGTTAAAAATAATAAGTATTATTATATACGTGGATTTATAACTAATATTATAACGAGTAACAAAGTGCATCTTTACTTGTTTAAGCCAGTCCATACTGATTTGAATCACTATAGAATAAATATCGGCTTACATTGGGATTGTGACGGGTCTGAGAAATTACTGGCGATGTGTCTAGTAATTTGTGGGTATAATAAATTCCCAAATTAATTCATAATACACTGACAATAACCAGGGACCCGTAATAAATTTATATGTGTGTATTTACGGATAACACCCGTAACATAGTGCCCATCGCAGAACAAGTAGCTTCGGTCTATATTCTACATTCCGTGCAGGCTATAGAGTGTGTAAGTCCACACAGACATTGAATATAAAGTCGCAATTCAATTGTGTTAAAAATAATAAGTATTATTATATACGTTAATTTAAAACTAATATTATAAGGAGTAACAGATTGCATCGTTACTCGTTTAAGCCAGTCCATACTGATTTGAATCACTATAGAATAAATATCGGCTTACATTGGGATTGTGACGGGTATAATAATAAAATTGTGACGGGTCTAAGAAATTACTGGCGATGTGTCTAGTAGTTTGTGGGTATAATAAATTCCCAAATTAAATCATAATGTACTGATAATAACATTGACCCGTAATAAATTTATGTTTGTGTATTTACGCATAACACCTGTAACATAGTGGGAATCGCATATTTTTCGGTGAAAATATATTACTTTCACATATTGCGACATCATAACTTATACTTAAAAAGTTTAGGCATAATTTTCCAAAGGATATTAGTAAAATTCCATACAAATTGAAGCAATATCATGTCATTATCAACTTAACATGGATAAAGTTGAGATATAAACCAGAACACTATAAATTTCGGAAATGGAACACCCCGTGTTACTTTCTCTTTTTACTGAAATTAATTCTAATTTAATTTCGGTAATGACGTCACTTATTCATGACGTATTGTTTATTTAATTGGTATTTGATACCTGTAAATTTTTCACGTTTAGTTTAAAGTCGATTGGACGACACTACGGTTTCTCTTTGACGACTACGCGAATTCTTATTCTCGACTACACGGTCTCGTTTCGATGTTAGTTTATTCGATGTTTAATGATTAGTGTTTCGATTGGATGACGACATATTTTAATTGGACCGGGCGTTTAGTGTCCCGACATTTGGGTTTCTACCCCGATATATTTTATTGGGCGTCCCGTTATTATTTCGGGCTTACGAGATTACGTTCGGATGTTCCCGATAATTATTGGGATTTATTATATATATATATATATTGAACTATATATATATATATTGAAGTGGGTCATTTTGCAATTATGGAAGTCTTGTGGGTTAGTTGTGTAATTATAGCATATATATGTATATGTTTACACGCATCAACCTACTACACACAGACCTTCTCTTCTCTGCAACTCCACAGGATCTGCCTCCTTCTCCTTCATTCCTCTCCTCTGCAGCGCCATGAAACCACCTTCCTCCACCTCCATGGTCGCCGGTCAGGCGAGAAAGAGAGAGCGAGAGTCGCCGGTCATGGCGAGAGAGGAAGAGCAGAGTCGGCTGAGGGATGACCGGCGGTTGCAGCTGGTCGGGAGTAGCGACGGCGAGGGGCTGCTGGGCTGTGGACGGCGGCGGCGCTGGTGGCGAGAGGCGGCGGCACGGGCAACGTGAGTCGCCGGAACAGGAGGCGCACTGGTTCGTGTAGCAGCGCGTGGATAGGGGCGTGTTCGGCTGGGCTTCGGCCATTTTTTCGGCGACCTTCCGGTGATCGGTTTGAGCCGATTTTCGGTGAGTAGCTCCGTATATTCATGTTATTCGTCATATATTAATTTCGTGATTTTAGGATGAACGATTTGCCCCGCATTTTTAGGTTATAGTTTTCGTTTGGGGTATTTTAGATTTAACCCAATTAATAAACCGATTATTAATGGGCTTCATATATATCGTATAGGTTGTCGAGACGGACATTTCGATATATTCAAAATAGTTTTTGGACGATTTTGGTCGGCGGGCTTCATATTCGGGAGCCGACACTATGTTGTTTCGGACTGTTCGGTAACGTATAATTAGGTGGGAAATTATATTTCTCACTCCGCATTATTGAGGTAGTTTAGGGGTGTAAAACCCTTATTTAATTTAATATAGATATTTTAAATCGCTAATTTAAATATCTATAATTCGTTTAGAATCGGAATTGGACTTAGGGATTAATTTAAGAAAATTAATTAAATTATTCCCTATGTGATTATATTAATTCCTATTTTAATTGAATAGGAATATGCGGCTTAGAAATTCTCTTGAGAATTAAATGAGCTAGAAGATTTTGTAAACGTTGGACGTGAGAGACTTAGACGCTATTCTAGGTCCCCTTTTATTACGTGGATGATCTGTGTAAATTATTTTAAAAAGACATGTTAATTGAAATTGAAATATTTTCTAAAGAATTAAAGAAAATATATTGTTTAGAACATGAATCTATTTTCTCAGGATTTAAATGCTTTAATATATTTTTAAAAGCATGTACAGAGATTTGAGATTTATGTTGATATTACCATGTGGGTATTTTTATAAATATGGTGCATTACATATTTATGTTGGACATGATTTATTTGTGTACACCATGTATTGTGAGACATGGGTGTTGGTGCATGTAGTGCATGTGTTCACCATTTGCAGAGATTCATTTGGTGTGGTCTACTTCCTTTGTGCGTGGTGCACGAGTAGACGTTTGTGTTTTGATCGTCGAAACAACTGGCCAGGGGGTGCTTCTTGCTCCCACAGAACTAAAAAGCTGAGAAACGCAGATGATAGGGGGAGGACATATCGTCCAAAGCCTATGCGCACGACCGCGTCGTGGAGGACGTCTTCCTTGGTTAAAAGTGTGAAGTGTCAAAAGCACTTGGGAAGAACGGTACGATGAGTCCACATTCCCTAGTGAGCCTGCAGACTTAGGGGAATGGTGGAGAATGATCCAGGACCCTTTGGTAGGGTGTGTTTTTGTGTGTGTGTACTACAGGCGGTCTGTGAGTACGGTGCGTTGCATATCATCATGTGATTTATTGATATGTATATATATATGTTGGAGCATGATTATTTATGAATATGCAAAATGAATTCATTTTATAAAATGCTCAGTTGAAAGTGATAAATGTGAAAACGGGAATTAAAAGCAGTAATTATTAAAGTATAAACGAGGCGTATATCCTTATACTTGTGTTGTATACTTTTGTGCCCGTAGGGGAGGTTAAGTATATTGGTCTGGCGACTTCTGTGGTTAGTTGAAGTTAGAGATGGATTGTAGATTGAGGTTGAGTTGATGTGGAGTAATGCCTTAGAGAATGTGGTTAATAGTTTTGTAATTGTGGTTAGTAGCCTTGTGATTGTGGTTAGTAGTTTGGTGATTTTGGTTAGCTGTGTGACCTTGTTCGAGATTGATTTTAGTATCAGTTATGAATTGAGGCCTTAGAGAAGGTGGGTGATGAAATTGTATTTGAGATTTTGGTTTGGTTAGAAGAGGTTGTAGTTGAGGTGATTTCATTAAGTACTTGGAGTACGGTAGGGTTGTTCCTCGTGCTTAGTTCATTCTCCTAAGCATTTCTTGTACTGTATTTGTACGCTAGTATATATCGTTGACTTCTATGTCACTCCTTGAGTTGTTGATTACGGCGTGGTGCCGAACCTCTTCCTTGTGTCATCATTGATTTCGTGGAGTTGGAAACGGATGTTTGTCTTCCGTGAGTCCAACGTGTTGTTCTTTCTTTCTTGTCCTTTCGGGACATTATAGGAATCCTTGTAGTGGTGTTCATTCTTATGTGACTGTCATTTCGAAAACGGTGTTTTCTAAGTTTTAAAATAAACTCTTTGTATTTAAAAGGAAAAACCCGTTTTCGCCTACCCCCGTAGAAATGAAAAGTTTTAATACTTATAAAATGATCTTAGGATCTTCTTTGAAAATATTTCAACTTTTAAAAGCCGGTGATGGCAACTGACGGAGACCGGGGGCAAGACGGTCATTTTTAATGTGTGGTTTCCAAAAAGAAAACTATTTTTATTACTTGTCTTGATGATTCTGAGATTTTGAGACTTCCTTCTCAAAATCTCGACCTGTAGTGTTTTGAAAGGGGATTTCCTGTTTCTCCTTTTCTTCGGATCATTCTAAGTCTCGGTTACGAGGCTTGGCGTTGTTTAGTGCACACATATAGTGTTGCCTCTCACTTCTTCTTGGTTGTTGATGTCACCACCTAGGTGATTTGAGTTTTTCTTACGTTAGGGGCATGGATGCCAAATGGATCGGTTCGAGTTTGAAAACATTTTTCTTAAAAACTATTGAATCTCTGGGATTCATCTTTTTATTACTTCCACTCTCGGCCATTCGTTTTTGGTTTCCTTGTTCACTTGTGGTGTTCTTTCCTTGTTTGGGTATTCTTAACCTTGACGTTGTTGTCTTGGTTATCGGTTGGTTAGCATTGGGAACTCTTTTCCTTTGCTTCGTTTTGGTGACCCTTAGGTGGTCGTTCTTGGGAGTTGAGTTCTTGTACTCTTAGTGAATTGATCGGGTGATTTTGTAGCTTATAGTGCAAGTGTTAGTGATGGATTTATCCTGTTGGTGACTTATTGACTTGTTGGAGATAGCATTGAGGTTTTCGCATAGTGAGATGATGGGGTGATCCCATCCTTGAGGTACAGACTTACTCTAGGAGAGGGATGAGATTTGTTATATATATATATATTATATTAATATATATATATATTGATGACGATTGTGTTAGTACGCAAGGACGTGGGTGTTTTCCTTCCTGTGTTATCGGGGTGTAGGATTTGAGCCTTCCTTGGTACTATTGGTGGATTTTGTTTCCTTGTGGATATTAGAGGTGAGTGTGATCTCCTCGGTTGGATCTTCTGAATTGTGTTGTGAGTAATTGGTGATTTGTTAGACTGGACCTTAGTATCGTGTACCTAGTGTACGTTGGTGAGAGTAGTGTAGACTACTGGTGTTGGGTACTTGGAGTACGAGTTTTAGAGACTCATGTTGTGTATTTATATATATATATATACATATATATATATATATATATGTATGTACGTATATATATATGTATATATATATATATATATGTATATATATATATATATATATTCCCTATATACTTATATATACTCGTTTACGAAAGTATATGAGCGTGTTGACTTGGGTTTGCGTGGATGGGACTAGTTGGGCTATATTTATATCTTATTAGACGGTTTAGCTTTACCTAAACTATCAGAGGATGTGGTAGTTAGGATATCTTTTCCCACTGAGCTTATTTGCTCACAGGGGAATTTCATTCGCCCCCTGGTATTCCACGCCAGGTTGCAGGAAATATACGGCTATGAGCAGGATGCAGTGCAACGACAACTTTCTTTTGTTTCCTTGTTACCGGTTTTGGAGTTGCGTTGGGTGATGCAGTTACGGTTGCAACACGACTGGGTTTGGGGACGATAGGTATCCACTTTCAGTTTCTCTACCCATTGTTATGGGATTGTTATGTATTTTCTTTTGGGAGCCAGTCTGTTGGCATATCCCTGTTGATGTATTCTTTGGTTCCTGTATTTATTCTTTCTGATGGTTATTGTATTTAGTCTGCACAGCTAGGTGCTTTACTGTATCTTATTCGAGCATTTGTGGCTCTGTTGATTATTAGAGGGTTTGGAGGGGTTTTGGTTTCTTTCCATTATCTCGGCCCTAGTAGGATTGATGAATGTGGGGCTTGGAAGCCATTGTGATTATTGAATTGCTATTGGCAGGTTCTTGTGTTGTGGTTGTTGTCCGGATGTTCCATTTACAAACGGAACTCTGCCGGATTTTCGTTAGATTCCGCTGCTTTGTTTATTATCCATTTGGGTATTAAATATACCATTTCTACCATTAACCCATATGTTTTCTTGGTTAATGATGTCTTAGTTGGTCATTTGTATTAAGGATCACATCTTGGATTCCTCGGATGTCCCTGTTCGGGAGTCTTAGGAATTTAGGAGCGTGTCAGTTGGTATTGGAGGATGCTAGTGAGTTTCTAGCATTCTACTTGACATGGAGTATATTTTTATTGTTATTCCATGTGTCTCTTTGTTGTTGTTGACTCTAGTAGTCGCTTGACTAGCGTCATCCCTTGGAGATTCGCTGATTCTCTAGATTTGAGTTTCGGGAATCTTAGGGGCGTGACAGCGTGGTATCAGATCATTTTACCCTTTCGTGGGTATTTGATGATTGAATTTCGTTGGGTCTCATTTCTTTTTACTTCCGCAATCACTCCCTTAGCTCTTAGGCTCGGGTTTTGGAGTCCTAGGAATTTGGGGCGTGACAGGAAACATATTAGTTTGTTGAATATTACATACCTAAATTATTGGCAAAATACATGAACTAACCTACCATGACAAATCAGTTGTCAGTAAATATCATACAAACCCAATTTTCATTAAAAAAACATGTAAAAAACAACTTAATCGGAACAGTAATGCCTGGATAACTCAAGGTGAAATCTCCATATCCGAGTTGTTTTTATTATTGCCATCGGTTGAGTTGCCAGCTCCACTCTCGGAGGCGTTGTGGTCATCTTCGGAGTCATCTCTACCTTCTTCGGAATTGCCATCATCCCCACTATCGGAGACAATCGTGCTTTGACGTTCCACCGAAATCTCTCTATCTTCTGTTGGGTTCAATTTCTCTTGTATATCTTTAATCCTTATTTCTGCCTCATCAAAGTTTTCTAAGGCCACGCTCACATCCAACTTCAGGGCATTCACCCTCTCCTTCACTCGCTCCCGACAAGTGTTTTGTGACTCTTGGTGTTCTGGCAATGTTTGATGGAGGGTGGCTTGTTCTTCCTCCCATTTCTTCAGTTTTGATTCAAGTTTTGAACCAAGAAACTTGTGACGTTTTGGCGGTGGTGGTCCGTCAACAACGATTGTGGATTCGGAAGATCTTTCATAATCAGAAGGAGAATATGAGGATGACATGTTAAAGGCTTAATGATTTAACCGAAGAGGGTTAGGGATGAGGGTCTCCTTTGAATATTTCTAATACTGCTTGTATATGTAATCAGTATGCTTTTCCTTATTTTTGAAGAAGATGGAGATACAGGCGTGACTGTTTACTTCCCCAAGTGGACAAAGTTAAACGTTGCGCTGCCCAATGCCTAATACAAGTTCACAATTTTTTGCATTCATGATGATCTTATTTTAAACTTACGCTTAATGGTATATTAATTAAGTAATATGTTATTTAATAATTCTGTTTAATATTTAAGTTAGTAAAGTCATTTCCAATAAATTATACACGATAATTATTGTTTTTATCGTGTTTTTATTTTCAGATTGAGGTGTTGTTTAGCTTCTTGGAAAGCTGAAGTAAAGAATAATAGGTTGCCTTCTGAATCGCTTCATTTAACTCAATTTTTAGTGAATAATGGTCATTTATATGCAACAATGACATTAGTAGGTGGGGGTTATGCATTTAACCCCAAATAATATTTGGAACCCATAAATTAAATACAAAAAACATTAAGCAATTAAAAAAAATACAGAATAATATTTTATTAATTTTAGAAATTATGCATATAAAATAATTATATAAATTACAAAATTTATGAATAATGAATACATTTGGAAATAAGTTTTGACTAAAAGCATAGCACATGCCTTTGCTTTGCTTCGGCTTGCATTGTTTCACAGTTGTATGTATTTTAGACTAGCAATTTTGTAATAAAGTTGTATGCCATTACCCATTGAATTTATAAAATAGCTGATTTCATTTCATAACAAATAAGTAAAAAAAAAATCAGTATTTAGTGAAGACTAATTTATTTTATGTTACTCTTATAGAATGGCGCCCATGATTCTAAAAGTTCACCTAAAACAAAACACCAGCATTAAATCATTTTGTCAAAATCTGGCCTTTGAATCTCTTCTCACGTGTATGAGTATCATGTTGTTTTTTCCCTTCCTTAATCTTTCCGTCCTTCCTTTTTACCACACACATCAAAAACATATGAATTGAGATATCGATCAACCTCTGTTACTGTAATCCAATTATACCCACCAGTAAAAACAAAAAAAAAAACTCCATCGAAATTTACAACTGAATAACTGACATTCATTCCAACTATATAGCAAATTTTCTTGACAAAAAAATTTAAATAATGTAAACTTTATTTTTTGACGCCAATTCCAGATTTCGTTCCACTTCTTTCATCCCCTCTTCTACTTCCTTTTGATAAGTCCGTTGTGTCTGAATGTGGTCATCCAATGCTTGTTGGAGAGCGTGTTGTTCGTCTTCCAGTTTGTTCAGCATTGCTTCGAGTTTTGAACTGATTTTTCTGTGACATTTTGGCCGTGGTCCTTCAATAACGGCAGACTGTTGGGATGATCTTTCAGAGGATGAGGAGGCATCTTCAAGGGTTAATGAATGAAATGAATGTTAAAAAAAGAGAGAAAAACAAGAATGAAACCAATAGGGTAAAAAGGATTTGCAGAAATACAACTTGTAGTAGTATTACCCAATGTCTCCTATTATCCTTATCAATGAAGGTGGGGAAAAGGCGTTCCTTTTTAACTTCCCAATGCTTATATGCATTGGTTAACCGTTGCATTTCCCAATGCCTCCACATTTTCAAGATATGAATCATATTAAGAGAAATAAAATGAAGTAGATTAATACTATTGGATAATTAATATAGCATAATTGATAGTCATAGCAATATCTACATGATCGATGCACATGGTCCTTACTAGTATATATATATATCTATATAACTTGCATCGATTGTGCTTACTAGTATATATATATATATATATATATAATACTTGCGTCAGTTATAAAAAGTGTAAATTACTGAAATATAGAGGAAGTGAAAAACCTAATATGAAATCTAACAAAGATACATGTTTAACATTTTGTGAATAAATAAGAGTTGCCAAAAGTTGTCAGTTATTGGATGGGTTATAACTAGAGAAAACCAAGAGAATACAATGCCTACTACTATTAGGTTTAACTTAATGCACCCATTCACATTGCAAGTGGGCAACAGATGGGAGGTGGTGGGTGGTCATTAATTACAACACTAAACAACATTTAATTAAAAGCCCTCCTCACCCCTCTATTTAACGGGCATCAGTGAGGACACAGCTTTACCATACTCATATCATATAGTAGAATACAATTCTGAATCATGTCTTCATCCCATGCAACTGCCAACACCTTAGCGCAAAGGCTCGCCGAAATAGAGGAGACGAATGGTCGACTTCGGAAGACAATAGAGCAGGAGAGGAAAAGGGATACTGATTTTGAGGAATACATTACAAAAAGGATTAAGATATCAGAGGACGAATGTGAAAGGTTCACTAAGCGGCAGACAGAGGTACGACAAGATTTGGAAGCCATGAAGAGAAAAGTTTTTCCCACACAATATATAAATGATCAAAATACAGAAAATTCTTCATTATCTCCGAGGTCGGATGGTGCTGATAGCGACCGGTCGTGGGAGACAAATTTCGGGATAATTTGAAATATGATAAAATTAGAACATTTTCTCAACATGTTGGGGGCGGATTATAACTCAATTGTGTTTTCAAGAATATTATAAGTCATATATGGAATGAATATTAGTTTTCCAACAGTATTCACTAAAGTATGAAATTTTCAAATAATTTATGTCACTACATTTGTAATTTGCAGCAATGTCTCGCTTATAATGCCAATCGGGTTTAGGGATCTTTAGTTGAAGTGATTGTGCAAACTTTTCATTCTCTCAATCATTCATTAAGTGCGTAACGTATGAAAAGCTCCAAGGGAGAAAAAAAATCTACACCATTGTCATATGACCACTATCACTTTATTGCATGCCACTGAACGTCATTGTTGGTTCAGTAGTCATATAATATATGCATCCTATACGGCCTTCATTTCGACTACATATCCAGACTAAGTGTGTTATCCATGTTTGAATACTTTTCATACTAACTATACGGCCTTGATTTTTACATTCTCAAATGTCTTTAAATCAACTGTCATTGTCCTAAATTTCCAAACATTGCAGAAACGTGTAATTCATGAGTGTGTGCTATAATGCGTAAATGAGAGTCAGAATATGAGAAGGAGAGACTCCAGAGTACCCCGCCCATCCATAACAAACAAAAGCCCTCACCACCAACAACATATTGCTTATCTATTTATCTCTCCGGCTATGCTCAGTGAGTTGCACCGTTCCATATCACATGGAATCAGTTTTGAACTCCTGAACAGAACACAAAATATTAAACAGAATGGAAAGCTCATACGCAATTCACGCAGTTTTCCCCTTGTGTTTTTGATAAGCGAAATCGGATAGCGCAAGGGGCTAAAATTGTAACTACCACAACTCCGACACATAGGGGCCGATCCAGGATTCAACCAGGGGCCGGAGCATAAATAAATTCCCTATTTCGAAAGTCTAAATAGTAAATTGGAGGGTCTTAATTTTGTAACTGGTATGGGTATATGAACTGTTGTCATGGAAGAAAAATACTACTGCTACAATTGTTCTGTTCAATCGTACCTCAACATTTCCTAAAATGCATCAAACAAAATTAACAATGTCATATTTTCAATATTGTTGAAAATGTAATTTAGAAATGTTATATCAGCTCTCCGTGGATCCACAATACAACCAAACAACTGACGGATTAAAATATATAATGTGAGGCAAAAATTGAAAGAGTCACCAACATTAGTATGAAAACCCGGGGAAAAAATTTGGGATTTTGCAAAGTTTTTTGAACATTCCAGACCCACACATAGACCCAAAACCAAAAACAAAAATTGTATTAATTGATAAAACATTCAAGAAAAGGCATGATGAAAAAAAGCCTGTCAAATTGTTTCACAGAAAGTATGACTAGAACAACCCAAATATTAATAAGCAACAAGGAGAATATACGTAAATTCAAAGAAACAAAGTTTTCAGATTAAAATTCGAAGAAAAAAAAAATTTCTCGGGTGGAGAATGAGCTATACATAAATTCACGTCTTTAAATAATATTTTTCGAAATTCATACCTTCCTTTAGTCCTTATGCAACAAAGCTGAACTGTACAACATAGCTCGTCTTTCATTACTCTGTGCGTCAAGAATTCCGAGAATGACCTCGGTGCGCAACGAGCTGCCCACTTTGTCCTTTTCCTTTTAACCAAAGGTATTTACAGAAGATATAAAAAATATAACGGTTATCATATATAACAAATTGTATAGTAGGCATTACAAAATAACAGTAGGCTTACATGTACAAATATTTCAGGGTAAAAAGATGAACCATTCCAACCGATCATGAACTTCACCACAAATGCTCCGCACGTAACCCTGATGTTCGACCTCAAAATGTGGGTTAATATTGGGAATTTTATAAATGTATTTATAAATTTTTGCAATTAATATGAGAAGGCACACACTTACCCTTCGCCCTGACTTGGACAGTTCTTTGCTATGTTCACTTCATAAGAACCGTTAATGTTTTCTCCCATAGCAATCTCCATAAATTCTCTGTCATTAAAAGTCACTAAGTTATACAGAAGTAAACCGTATACACCGTGAACATAAAAGACTCCAGCTTATAAAAGGATTATACCAGGTACGATGTATAGGCAGGGTGTTTGTGAATGCGGGACTTGGAGCAGAGGTAATCAACACATTATGTGCGTTTGTTAACCACCAGCAGACACCAGTGATTTCCTATGCACGCCGGGAAGAAAAACTGCAAAACAGTTGTTGCATACATACTTGCATAAGATATAGACAAATATTTTGGATGAAGGTGGAATTTATTTCAATCACATAATAACAATCATTTTCATAACATCTAACTATTTCTGGGTATAAATAGCACCATTTCTGCATCTTTAATAATATATTCTAGTTCGGGGTCCTTGAGCTTCTCCCAAATCTCTTTCAAGATGGGTTGACGTGCAACGGGTTTCCGAAGTCCATCCACCCCTCTTGAAGTCATGTCCCTCACAATTTGGTTGGTGAAATAATACTTTCTCCGCTCCGCACCTTGTGAGTGGTTCAGCATGTTCCCAACATAATTAATCACCTGTTAAAAGAGACAAAATATTTTGAACGAGGATAAATATAATTGAGCATTCTATCTTCACCGTAATGAGTTTAAGATGCGAACGTTGTCGCTGACTAGCTCGCCGTCAACAATGTTTGCAAGTGGTGTCGATTCAGTTCGAACCCGTGCGCGGCAACCATTATTTCGCTGTACATAAAACAAGAGCTAAATTTCAGGCATACCCTGGCATAGTTAACATATAAGGGTTGATGTTTTTTAAAGCCAAGAATAATGCCGTAACATATTTATTCTTACTTGGGATCTAGAGACTTGTCAGCCGCATAGTGAAGGATATTTTCCTGTGAACATGTAACCTTAACCACCTCTTTATTTTTACCGGTGTATAACCAGGGAGAGAAAAAGTATTTTCCAATCCGTTTCGTTCTCTTCCCCCTCCCGAGGTTACTCGTGCCTTCAACTTCAGCTCCAGCTGCTTCCAAATCTATCACTGCCTGAGCAGGAGTTGTCAATTCCTCTTCCACCGGCTTTGGAGACAACGTTTGTCCTTCAACATTCTTCCCCGTATCTCCAACCTCACCTCGGTCAATTCAATTTCTGTCCTCATCCTCTTCCACACCAGTTTGGTTCTCCTCGTCATCGACTCCGCCAGAATGATTTTCTCCAACTTTTCCTTTTCCCGGATTGTTACCCCCTTCTTTCTGCACTTCATTTGCAACATCCAAGCCCAAGTCTTCCGGGTCTGTCATCGTATGATATTGAACCTCCTCCTCCCAAAGAATCCCCTGTCCAACAGTTTCCTTATGTGAACCCACATCCACATCAAATGAATTGAACCTTGAAAATTGACCGAAATGGGTGTCGTCAATACCATCCGGTACTGTATGCTCGTTTGTAGGAGTATCCATAGCAGGCATTGCATCATTTTGGAGATCTTTGCCTCCCACATTAAAGTGCATCCTTCCTTTTGTTGCACCACATGTCTCGGCTTCGACATTGGAAGATTGGCCTACCACATTGTCTTCTGTTCTCCTTTTATGGCCGGCCAAAAAGGCACTTGTTTTCCTCATCAAGCCATTTAGAAATGCCTGAACCTCCTCTTCCATAGTCTTAATGAATTCCTGTGACATTATTGTACATTATTTAATAAATCAACTTTCAGACACCGGATTAAACCACAACAATCATGTTATTTATATATTACACAACCTCTTTTTCAGAGTCCTTAGCACCACTGCTTCTACTCACCCCCGACTCGTCGTTCCCCACATTGGTGTTATGTTCCGGTGAGGCTCTATAAGGTAGCGTGATCAGCTGCTCAACACCAATTACATTGTCATATCACTAGTCACAACACTTTATAAACATTAGCGCAGATAAATTTAAATGATATAGTACTCCTATATCAACTCATAACGTATACTATCCGTGATTAGTTCTGTAACATAATTCCTTACCGGCCCAGCTCCTAATATATTACTCTCTGTCTCCCACTTCACTCTACTTTGCACCAGTCTTGCATCCCAATTGCAAATATTCTTCATGTCCAAATTTGGGTAGTGCGGGTAATGAGTATCGCAGCGCATCAAGTAGAGGAACTGCATGCAGAATTTGTAAAGAACTAGAGGGAATTTCAGTGCAAAGTACGAATAGGATGAATGTGCAAGAAATTGGCAAACAATTGTGAAGAATTTTTAAATTTTGCCATGAAACGCACCTGCAACAGAAGCATGCACCCAGACACACAGTTTTTCATCTTGCCATCTCGATGTGGGTTCATTGCATTCACCAAGCACTGGCAAACATAAGCTGCCTAATTGTAGGTAGGAATGTCCGCGACTTTATCCAATGCTTTCAACAACTTATTATGTACACCATTACGACCATTTGGGGTCAAAACAGTACCACAAGCAAACATGACGAATGCACGGATGAACTCGTCACCAACCGGTAGTGTTTGTAGTTTCTTTCAACTTTTTCCACTTTCTTACCGGCTTGGTATTCGTACCCTTCCTCCCCTACCCATTCCCCTTCGTAAAAGTGAACTTTATAGGGGACTGGCTGCACGCCCATAGGAATGCCAAGTATGTAGCTCGCATCTCGTGCATTTATTGGCAGATAACCAAATTCTCCGATGCGGATCGCCTGTTTCTCGGGACAAAAGTTCTGCATTAATTGACGGCATAAGAGTTTCGACAAATGATCGCATTTCAATTCCAATAGCTTGCCAAAACCTATGTCTTCAACTGTAACATCCGGTATTTTTACGTGCTAATTTAAAATTTTATTTATTTATTTATTGTATTTATTTATTTATTTTTATTTATTTGTTTATTAAACAATCAAGTGCTATGTGCTTATGTGCCTAACATGTTTATATGCTTACGTGAAAATTTTGAAAATATTGAAATGTTTGGGAAATAAATAAATAAATGACCAAAGGGAAAATTAGTAAATTCACATGTATTGAGTTAGTGGATTTTGTAGAGATTTAATTACTAAGTGTTGGGAAGATGATGAGTGGCAATATTGTAGTTGTGTAGAAGACTTGGACAAATTTGTAAATTTGGTTCATAATGGCAAGGGTTGTGAATAAGTGATAAATGGGTGGGTAACTTGGACATTTCACCACTACCTTTAATGTTGTCATCATTGTGGCCCTTGGATCAAATCTATCTTGCCAACTTCACTCCTAGCCCTTGGATTGGATTCTCTACACACCAACCCTATCTCTAACTCTATCATTGTCTTCATCTTCTCTCATTTCTCACCAAGAACACACACTATTTTACACACACAATTCTCTACACCCAAAATTCCGGCCACCTTATTCTCCATGCATTTTTGGCTTCAAGTCTTGCCCTCTCCTACTCTTCATGCTTGAAGGATGGTGAGCACTTGTGGTGGCCTATTGGTGTGGTGTTCTTGAGCTCATAGTGGTATGTTTTCTCTCATTTTCTAGGGTTTTGTTATAAGAAATCCTACCTTCCAAATTCTAGAAATTCATGTGCTAGTATTGAATTTTTGCTCTTCCATTGTTCATTCTTGTGGAAGGTTATGAGTTGTCTCCAACCATCAAGTGAATTGGCTTGTGGTGAATTCTAATTTCATTTTGGGAAGAACTCATTGGTGAGTTCACAAATTCCTACTCCTTTGAATTATTTTCCATGAAACCTAGTTTAACCATTTTTGGGTTTTTTGCCTTACATTGAATTCTTGATTATAAACCGGTTGTTGCTACTAAAAGCCATTAGTTAAATATCCATGTTTTTTTTGATGTTGCTTAAAGCACTTGGGAGACCTTTTACTCAAATCCTCAAAATCACCTCCATGAAGCTCTCTCGGTCATTCTTGGCTCGGTTGTTGTTGGTGTCATTTGGACGGATTGCTTGCACCCTTTTGCTCATTAGCTTTGCTTGGAATTGAGGTAGGGGGAAAACGAGTTGCTTTAGTTTTTGTACGAGGGTGTGTGCGTTTATGTGTATATATGCCGTATATATATATGCGAGTTGGGTCTTGACAATTTAGACGAAGAACTAGGCCCCTTGAAAAGCATGAGTATGTGATTTTTAGGCTTATTGTGTTTATTGTTTAAAATTGTGAAGTATGAGCATGATGTTAAATTGATTATAATATATTGCATAAAGAAATTGTGAATCTTGATTCCGTTGAGTGTGCCACGTAGTGTGAAAATATGGGTATTGGTTCCTACATTTTTCGTAAATTTTGTGGGAGTCGTCTTGTGTTTGGATCGTCGAAACAACTGGCCAAGGGGTGCTTCTTGCTTCCACAAAACTAAAAAACTGAGAAACGCAGAAGATAGGGGGAGGACATATCGTCTAAGGCCCTATGTGCGCGACTAGGTCGTGGAGCACGTCTTCCCATTAAAAGTGTAAGTGTCAAAAGCACTTGGGAATGACGGTTCGATGAGTCTACTATTCCCTAGTGAGCCTGTATCCTCAGGGTAATGGTGGAGAATGATCCGTTCATCCTTGGGAAGGGTGTGTTTTTGTGTGCGTGTAATGGGGGTGTCGGTCACCTTCCATCTTAATTATTATACATATGTAATTGAGGTTTTAATAATGAAAGCATGTTATAATTGTGATAAATTATGTTGTGAGCATGTTGGGGAACTTGTTTGTTGGGCTTGATGGGGTTCCGGATTGGCGTGAGAGCCATGTGGAACAAGAGAACCGACCTAGGACTAGTTGTGTGCACCTTGGGTGGGTTGTACCACTCGGACTACAGAGATTGAGGCAATGACGCTTCCTCTACTGGGCTAGTGAGCTCACCCCACGTTATATACATTTTTTTCAAGTGATGATTCCCACTTGGGAGGCCCGTAGTCTTCCGGTAGAGACTCGGTGTTGGTTCCGTCCTTTTTGCGCATATGGAGGCGGAGTATTTTGTAGAGCATTGATAGACATTGTATACATGTGCTTATTTTGTTTAGTGCTTCAATTAAGTTAAACCTATTCTTTTTCCGGCTAGTATGTTAGTCGGGTAGCTTAAATTAATGTACACCCTTGGAGCGCTATGCGCGGAGACCTTATTCTTTTGGAGCACTCCCGTGCTAGAAATGTAAAACTATAACATGTTCGCCTTAGAGCGTTTAAATGTCATTATTGAATATTTTTACTTAGAGTTATGAATGTGAATTGGATGATTTCCCATGAATTGTGAGTATTAGGTGTTTAACTGAAAACGACATTTTTCTAGGTTTTCAAACTAACCTTTTTCGATTTGAATGGAAAAACCCGTTTTCGCCCACCCCCGTAGTCCGGTAAAGTTTCCTTGTTTTAGAAATGATCTTAACTCATTTTACAAAGATTTTGAGTCTTAGTAACCGGCGATATTTAAAACAGAGATCGGGGGGAAGACGAATAACTTTAATAAACCTTATAGGAGGGTTTTGATTTAAGAAATTAAGTTTGATGAATTTAATTTGTAGTATGGACCTAAATAAGAGTATGTACAAACATAGGCGTGTACACGTAGTCATTACGGTGATTTTCGGACCAATTTGAGTATTTTCGGGTCCGTGAGTCGACAGATGGAACTGCGTCAGTCGACTGGCAAATAGCCGTAAAAAGGTTCTGGTAAGGTCAGGCGACTGATGGGTATTGGTCAGTCGACTAACGGTCCTCGTCAGTCGACTGATGGCCCTTATCGGTGGACTGGCAAATAGCCATAAAAAGTTCTAGTGAGGTCAGTCGACTGATGGGTATTGGGCAGTCGACTGATTCTGTCGACTGACGACCCTTGTCGGTCGACTGGCAAATCATCAAAAATTTTCTGTCCGGGTCAGTCGACTGACGGGTATTGGTCAGTCAACTGACTGCCCAAATCAGTCGACTGATTTCCTGATCAGTCAATTGATTTTTCCTCAGGATGTTCTAGTTCAATCCTGTTTCAACACCCCTTCACTCTTTCGGTCATATCTGGAGCTACAAATGTCGGATTGAGGTGATCTTTAGCTTTTTAGAAATCTGACTTAAAGATCTTGATGTTAGGCTTTTGAATCACTTCAGTTGAGTCAGTTTTGATGGCGAAATGGTCGTTTTAAAGTGGTGGTAAGGTTTGAACCTCGACACCTCACGACGACCGATTTCTTAAAAATGTTGTAGTTTCGGTTTCGTACCTTCAAATTCGGTTCCGTTTGTTCCTATAACTTCTTTTAGGTCCAAATATTATATTTATACTTTGAAATCACTACTTTATCCCTGTGATGACCATTTTACCCTTGGGTGGGCACGAATGCTTAAACGATCCGTTTAAGGTACTGTTTCTATCGTTTTGCTTCTATTTCGATTCCGAGAGGTCTTATTGTCATATTGTAGGATTGAAATGACATTTTTATCCTTTTGTGGGTGTTTGATGACTGAAGGTCGTTTATTTTCGTTTCTTTTATTTCCGCATTTACTCCCTTAGCTCTTAGGCTCGGGTTTTCGGAGTCCTAGGAAATTTGGGGCATGACATCAACCGCCTTTATTTTATCAGCAGTCAATCGTCGAACTGCTTTGACAAATCTCCTCACTGACCCCCTCTGCCAGGCTCCTTAGTTTGGTCCCACTGGCCTGCTGCGCTTTTGTTTGTGTGAAATATTTACAATCACACATCAAATGTATTAGTTTATTAACACCCAACACGTCACCTGTACAGTACTTTATAGACACTTTTGGTCATTAATTGTTAATTCAGAAACCTACATTGTAATACCTTATTTGGTTTCGCTGCTTTGTTTGGCTGCACAATTTGCTTGTCATATACTTCCTGCTCCGCACCAAATTTCGAATACTACTTTTCTCTCTCCACTTTGTCCAACTCCTTCCATGATTTACCAATCTCCTTTTGCAGTTTGGCGCAAGCACGTCCATTCTTAGGAAGCTGGCCATGCTCTTTTTTGTATGCATCCATGAAATGGTCCCTGATTCCGAAGAAAAGAACATAGATCGACAGTAAACACAGTTTTATAAAAATAACTACCTGTTACGGTTGATGATCGTTCATTGACAACCGCTGTAACACCCCGTGTTATTATCCTTTTTACTGAAATTATTTATAATTTAATTTTAGAAATGACGTCACTTGTTCATGACGTATTATTTATTCTTGGTATTTCACCTGTAATTTTTTTCGCGTTTAGTTTTAAAGTCGACTGGATGACTTTACGGTTTCCCTTTGACGACTACGTGAATTCTTGTTGTCAATTACACAGTCTCGTTTTGACGTTAGTTTATTCGACGTTTAATGATTAGTGTTTCGATTGGATGATGACACATTTTAATTGGTCGGGCTTGTTTAAGTGTTCCGACATTTGGGTTTCTACCCCGATGTATTTAATTGGGCGTCCCGTTATTAATTCGGGCTTACGAGATTATGTTTGGGCGTTCTCGATAATTATTGGGGTTTACTGTATATATATATATATATATATATATATATATATATATATATATATTTAATTATATATATATTGTAGTGGGGGTTATTTTGTGATTTTGGAGAAATGAAGGGTTAGTTTTGCAATTAGGTCATATATATATGTATATGTATAGACAGACCGTATCTGCTCCTTCTCCTTCACGCATCTGCACGACTACACGCTTCCATCTCTTCTTTTCACGTTGCCGGAGTTGCGGTCTCCTTCTCCATGGGTGGCGACCACCATGGTTGCCGGCGAGAGAGAGAGAGAGTCGGCTGAAAGGGGAGCTGCGCTCGGTTGCGCATGGGCAAGCAGCGACGGTTGTTGTGGTCGCCGAAGCCAAGGCGATGGCGGTTCACGGTGGTGGAGGCGGCGACTGGATGGTGCTGTGGTGGTTGCCATTGAGCTAGACGGCGGCGTAGGAGGTGGTGATGAAGGGCTGGTTCACGCGGCAAGGACGGAGCAGCAGCCGCGCGTCAGTCCCGGTTTCGGCCAGGCTTCGACCAATTTTTCGGACAACCTCCGGTGATCGGTTTGAGCCAACTTTTGGTGAGTAGCTCCGTATATACATGGTATTCGTCATATATTAATTTCGTGAATTTAGGATGAATGGTTTGCCCGGAAATCGCATTTATAGGTTATAGATTTCGTTTAGGTTATTTTAGATTTACCCAATTTAATTAACCGATTATTAATGGGCTTCGTATATATCGTATAGGTTGTCGAGACGGACATTTTGATATATTCGAAATAGTTTTCGGATGATTTTGGTCGGTGGGCTTCGTGTTCGGGCGCCGATACTGTGCTGTTTCGGACTGTTCTGTAAGCGTAATCTCAGGTGGGAAATTATATTTCTCACTCCGCATTATTGAAGTAGTTTAGGGGTGCAAAACCCTTATTTAATTTAATATAGATATATTAAATCGTTAAATTAAATATCTATAATTTGTTTAGAATCAGAATTGGACTTAGGAATTAATTTAATAAAATTAATTAAATTATTTCCTATATGAATCGAATAGGAATAGACGGCTTAGAATTTTATTTGATAATTAAATGGGTTAGATAATTTAATAAACGTGGGATATAAGAAACTTAGACGTTATTCTAGGATCCTCTCATTATACGTGAATTAATTGTTTAAATTATTTTACAGGCATGTCATGAGAAATTGAAATATTTTATAAAGAATTAAAGAAAATATATATTTTGAAAACATGAATGGTATACGAAATTGTTTTCATATGATTTAATTGCTTTATTGTATTTTAAAGCATGAAAAGAGATTTTGAGACTTATATTACCATGTGGGTATTTTTATAAATATGGTGCATTACATATTTATGTTGTGATATGATTTGATTATACACCATGTCGTGTGAGCACAAAGGTGTTAGTGCACGTAATGCACGGGTTCACCATTTGCAGAGAAAGGTCATTTCGTGTGGTTTACTTCATTTCGTGTGGTACATGAGAAGGATTGTGTCGGATCATCACAACAACTGGCCAGGAGGTATACGGAACTAAAAAGCCGGTAAATGTGAGTTAGGAGTCCAGGTAGAGGCTATATTTTCTTCACTCAAGGGTAGTCATGGCGCACGGAGTTGCAAGTTGGGCTCTCGTGCAACCGTCTTCCTTGTTGAAAGTGAGAAGTGTCAAAATCACTTGGGAAGAGTCGGTGTGGTAACTCTACACTATGATGACAGAGTTTGTATCCGTTACCCTTGGGAAGGGTGTGTTGTGTGTGAGTATCACGGGGAGTTTCGAGTCACATTACACTGCATACCCTTTATGTGATCTCGTTTAACATGTATATGTGCTATATTACATGTGATGTTGGAGCATGTTATTTATGAATATATTGTAAATTAAATTCATATTTTATAAATGCTCAGTTGAAAATGAATAATGTGAAACAAGACTTTAAATGTGGTAATTATTAATAAGTATAAATGAAACGTATATCTTTATACTTGTTGTTGTATACTTTAGTGCCTTTGGGGGAGGTTATTTGTATTGGCATAGTGATCTATGTGGCTAGTTGAGGCTAGTGGTGGACCGTAGGCTTGATTTTGAGTTGAAGCCTTAGAGAATGTGGTTAATGGTCTTGTGATTGTGGTTAATAGTTTGGTGATTGTGGTTAGCTGGGTGACCTTGTTAAAGATTTAAAATCTGAAATTGATTTTAGTATCAGTTATGAATTGGGGCATTCGAGAAGGCGGGTGATGAGGTTGTGAGTTGTAGTATGGACCTTTAGGTGTCTTCCACCTTTTGAGGAATGAGTTATCAACTGTAGTTGAGAGTTTGATTGGTGAGAAGAGGTTACGGTTGGGTGACTTTATTTAGTACTCGAGGTACCGTAGCTTGACAGTCTCGTTTCTTGTGCTTAATTCATTCCCCTAAGCATCCTTGTACTGTGTTTTGTACACTAGTACGTGGTCATTGACTTGTATGTCATTCCTAGATTCGTTGGTTACGGCGTGGTGCCGAACCTCTTCCATGTGTTGTCATTTGATTTGGTGGAGTTGGAAACGGATGGTTGTCTTCCGTGAGTCCAACGTGTTGTTCTTCCTTTACTGTCATTTTGGGCATTATAGGAATTCGTGGAGTTGTTTATTCTTATGTGGTTGTCATTTCGAAAACGGTGTTTTCTAAACCTTGAAACAAACTCTTTATATTTAAAAGGAAAAATCCGTTTTCACCTACCCTCGTAGAAATGAAAAGTTTTAACACTTTATAAAATGATCTTAGGATCTTCTTTAAAAATATTTTTAACTTCTAAAAGCCGGTGATGGCAACTGACGGAGACCGGGGGCAAGACGGTCATTTTTACTATGTGGTTTCTTAAAAGGAAAAACTATTCTATTACTTGTCTTGAGATTATGAGATTTCGAGACTTCTTTCTCAATATCTCATCCTGTAGAGTTTTGAAAGGTGTTCCATTGTTTCACCTTTGTTTCCTATCATCTCTAAGTCTCGGGTATGAGGCTTGGTGTTGTTCAGGGCACACATATAGTGTTGCCATTTCCTTTCTACTTTGTTTTTCATGTCACCACTTAGGTGATTTGAGTTGTCACACGTGTTAGGGGCATGGATACCGAGTGGATTGATTTCTTTTGTTCGGGCGTTTCACTAAACACTTGTGGTGTCCCTAACCTTGACATAGTTGTCTCGGTTATCTGTTGGCTTAGTATTTGAAACTCTTTTCCTTTGCTTTGTTTTGGTGACCCTTAGGTGGTCGTTCTTGCGAGTTGATTCGTGTACCCTTAGTGAGTTGATTGGGTGGTTTTCCTTATCCATAGTGAGAGTGTTAGTGATTGATTAATCTTATTGATGATGTGATTTATGGTATTGATGAAGAGATATGGTTGAGATGATCTAGCCTTGAGAGGTAGACTTTCCTTAGGAATGTGATGAGGTTTGTCATGTATATATATTGTACATATATATATATATATACATTGAGGATGATTGAGTTAGTACGCAAGGACGGAAATACTTATCCTCATGTGTTATCAGGGAGTGAGTTGTGAGTATTCCTTGGTACTAGTTATGGATTTGATTCCTGTGGAGGTTAGAGGTGAGTGGGATCTCCTTTGTTGGATCTTCTGATTTGTGTTGTGAGTAATTGATGATTTGTTAGGTTTGCCCTGGATGTCGTGTACCTAGCGTACGTTGGTGAGAGTAGTGTAGACTACCAGTATGGGTTATTGGAGTATGAGTCTTAGTCGTACCTTATAGACTCTTGTTGTGTATTTATATTTATATATATATATATTCCCGATACATATATATATATACTCATTTACGGTAGCTTATGAGCGCGTGCCTTGGGTTTTGCGTGGATGGGTTTAGTTTGACTATATTTATCTTATCAGATAGTTTAGCATTCCCTAAACTGCCAGAGGATGTGGTAGTTAGAGTATCTTTTCCCACTGAGCTTATTTGCTCACAGGGGTATTTCATTTGCCCCCTGGTATTCCCACGCCAGGTTGCAGGAAATATACGACTATGGGCAGGATGCGGTGCAATGACAGTTTTTCCTTGGTTTTCTTGTTACAGGTTTGGAGTTGCGCTGGGTGATACGGTTACGGTTGCAGCGCAACAGGTTTGGGACAATAGTTTTTTGCGGATAGTTTCCTTATTCATGTTTGGTGGGATTGTCATGTATTTCTTTTGGGAGCCAGTCTGTTGGCATATCCCTATTGATGTATTTCTTAATTTTTCCTGTATTTATTCTTTCAGGATGTTGTTGTATCTATTCTGCACAGCTAGGTGCTTTACTGTATTCTTATTCGAGCATTTGTGGTTCTGTTGATTATAGAGGGTTTGGAGGGGTTTTGGTTTCTTTCCACTACATCGGCCCTAGTAGGATTGATGAATGTGGGGCTTGGAAGCCATTGTGATTATTGAATTGCTTTGGGCAGGTTATTGTGTTGTGGTTGGTTGTCCGGATGTTCCATTTACAAACGGAACTCTGCCGGATTTTCGTTCGATTCCGCTGCTTAGTTTTATTAGTCATTTGTGTATAGAATATACCATTTCTATCATTAACCCATGTGTTTTCTTGGTTAATGATGTCTTAGTTGGTCATTCGTATTAAGGATCACATCTTGGATTCCTTGGATGTCCCAGTTCGGGACTCTTAGGGATTTAGGAGCGTGTCTGTTGGTATCTGAGGATACTTTTGTGTTTTTAGTATTCGTGTTGACATGGAGTATATTCTTATTGTTATTCCATGTACTTCTTTGTTATTGTTGAATCTAGTAGTCGCTTGGTTTGCGTCACCCTTTAGGGGTGTGACAACATGGTATCTGGGCATTCATTGCAACCCTTTATGGGTGTTTGATGACTGAATGTCTTTTGGTTCCCGTTTCTTTTTACTTCCGCAATCACTCCCTTAGCTCTTAGGCTCGGGTTTCGGAGTCCTAGGAATTTGGGGCGTGACAACCGCGCAATTAAATATACAAAAAAATAACGATGCAAGACAACAATAACAGACAGTTATAGTAATGCAACATTTATTGCCTCCCTATACAATGTGATTATGGAGCTGTGCTATACAGTCATCACATTTACTGGTTCCATGATAAATATCCTGTATTGTAATTTTGCCGCTGGAGTTCAAACATGTTAAAGGAAGTCTAAAATTGGCATAATTTTACCTGTAGGCGATGTAGGGACCCCTGGGTCGCTTAACAAATTCAACATCTTCAACGGGCTCAGAGGATAGGCTAACGTCTTCGTAAGAATCTTCAGCAGACCCGCTCATTACGTAAGTTTCATTAGTGGAATCATCCATGATGTTTTCCTCAAGGGGCTCACTAATTCTCGCCCGCTTCCTAGTTTTCTTCGACCCTTCTGCCTCCATGGCAAAGATATTCCTCTTCGGAGGTTCCCCCTACCACGCTTAGCTTGTTCGTCACCTGCAGCTTTAGAGTTCATTCTTCCAACTTCCTTCGCAACAGCTGTGGGTGGAACAACTTCTTCCTCTGCTCTGCGAACCCTTTCTTGCTCATCTCGCTTAGGCTTTTGTGTGAAACCTTTTTTCTACTTTGGGGTGTAACTTCTTTTCACAGCAACCGATTTGAACCTTGTCATGATTCAATATATGGAAAAACTGAACACGTCGTGGTGCCACAAAACCAAATTTAATCATATCAGAATAAGACAACAAACATTTTCGGTAGTCCTCGGCCCAAAAAGCGAAGGTCCTTGATTTCCATTTGAAGGAAATAATTTCCCAAACAAAACCACAGGAAAATATTTCAGAAAATTTATACTGAAAATTAAAACATTTGAACTAGTTTCAGCATAGATATTAAGTCAACTATATACAAAATTACTACTCTACACATGTTTTAAATTGCACACAGACCAGTACATGTACCTTTTGGACCATCAAAAGGTACAATTGAGGAGGATACACGTAATGTAACACCCTGTGTTATTTTCCTTTTTTCTGAAATTATATTTAATTTAATTTCGGTTATGACGTCACCTGTTCATGACGTTCATATTATTCTTGGTATTTCTCGTGTAAATTTTTCGCGTTTAGTTTTAAAGTCGACTGGATGACTTTACGGTTTCTCTTTGACGACTACACGAATTCTTATTATCGACTACGCGGTATCGTTTCGACATTTAACGTTTAGTGTTTCGACTGGATGACGACACATTGTAATTGATCGGTCTTGTTAGGCGTTCCGACGTTTGGGTTCCTAACCCGGTGTACTTCTTTGGGCGTCCCGTTATTATTTCGGGCTTACAAGATTATGTTTGGGCGTTCCTGATAATTATTGGGATTTACTGTATATATATATATATATATATATATATAATTGTAATTATATATATATAGTCTTGGGGGTTATTTCACAATTTTGGTTAAAATGTGGGTCACTTAAGCGATTTCGCACATATATAGATACATGTATATGCACTGATTCTGCGATCTCTTCTCCTTCTCTACACGATTACTGAACTATTTCCATCCTTTTCTCCTACCTCAACATGACGACTCCACAGCTCCTTCTACACCATGGTCGCCGGCGAGAGAGAGAGAGAGAGGGAGTCGGCAGCAGGATAACGGGTTGTGGCTGGAGGCGCTTAACCAGGAGCAACGACACGACGGCGAGGGTTGCTGGGTTGACGACGACGAGCTTGCGGTGGTCGAAGGTTAGGCTAGAGGCGGCACAGGGTGGTGATGTGGTGGCGTGATGCAGCGCTGGTTCGTGCGTAGCAGCAACGCAACAGGGGTGATTATGGCCGAGCTTCGGCCGGCGTTTCGGGCAACTTCCGGTGATCCGTTTGAGCCAATTTTTGGTGAGTAGCTTCGTGTATACGTAGTATTCATCATACTTTAAATTTGTATTTTTATGTTGAACGGTTTGCCCGAAAATCACATTTATAGGTTATAGATTTCATTTGGGTTATTTTAGATTTACCCAATTTAATTAACCGATTATTAATGGGCTTCGTATATATCGTATAGATTGTCGAGACGGACATTTTGATATATTCGAAATAGTTTTTGGACGATTTTGGTCGGTGGGCTTCGTGTTCGGGCGCCGATACTGTGTTGTTTTGGACTGTTCGGTAACGTACAATTAGGTGGGAAATTATATTTCTCACTCCGCATTATTGAAGTAGTTTAGGGGTGTAAACCCTTATTTAATTTAATATAGATATATTAAATTGCCAATTTAAATATCTATATTTGGGTAGAATCGGCGTAGGATTTAGAAATTTATTTTAAGAAAATTAATTAAATTATTCCATACGAGATTAAATATATTCCTAATTGAATTGAATAGGAATAGATGACTTAGAAATTCCCTGGAGAATTAAATGGGCTATAGAAATTTGTAGACGTTGGATGTGAGGAACTTAGACGCCATGCTAGGTTTCTCTTATTATACGTGAATTAATTGTATAATTTATTTTAAATGAATGATAAGGGAAATTGAAATATTTTCTAAAGAATTAAAGAAAATATATTTTTGGAGAACATGAATGGTATATGAAATTATTTTCATATGATTTAATTGCTTTATTGCATTTTAAAGCATGAAAAGAGATTTGAGACTTATGTTGATATTTACCATGTTGGTATTTTCATAAATATGGTGTATTACATATTTATTTTGAGGCCTGGGGTGCCTGTTGAGAATGTCGTGTAGTGTCAAATCACGATGTTGATATGTATGAGTTGTGTACTCAAGTATGGGTGTCTTTGTGTGGGATCATCACAACAACTGGCTAGGAGGTATCACACCTACGGAACTAAAAAGCCGGCAAACGTGAGTTAAGAGTCCGGGTGGAGGCTTATCTTCTTGACTCAAGGGTAGTCATGGCGCACAGAGTTGCAAGTTGGGCTCTCGTGCAACCGTCTTCCTTGTTGAAAGTGAGAAGTGTCAAAATCACTTGGGAAGAGTCGGTGTGGTAACTCTACACTATGATGACTGGACAGAGTTTGTATCCGTTACCCTTGGGAAGGGTGTGTTGTGTGTGAGTATCACGGGGAGTGTCGAGTCACATTACTCTGCATACCCTTTATGTGATCTCGTTTAACATATATATGTGCTATATTACATGTGATGTTAGAGCATGTTATTTATGAATATATTGTAAATTAAATTCCTATTTTATAAATGCTCAGTTGAAAATGAATAATGTGAAACAAGACTTTAAATGTGGTAATTATTAATGAGTATAAATGAAACGAATATATTTATACTGTTGTTGTATACCTTAGTACCCTTGGGGGAGGTTAAGTGTATGGACGTAGTGATCTATATGGCCAGTTGAGGCTAGTAGTGGTTTGTGGAGTTGGTTTTGATTTGTGGCCTTAGAGAGGACTGTTAATTGTGATTGTGGTTAGTAGTCTTGTGACCGTGTTTAGTAGTTTGGTGATTGTGGTTAGCTGTGTGACCTTGTTAGAGATTTGAGGTCTGAGATTGGTGTTAGTATCAGTTATGAATTGGGGCCTTAGAGAAGGCAGGTGATGAGATTGTGAGTTGTAGTATGGACTTTAGGTGTCTTTCACCTTTTGGGGAAATGAGTTATCAACTGTAGTTGAGGTTTTGATTGGTGAGAAGAGGTTATGGCAGAGATGAGTTCTACTAAGTACTCGAGGTACTGTAGTGTTGGTTCTTATGCTTAGTTTATTCCCCTGAGCATTCCTTGTACTGTGTTTTGTAAACTAGTACATGGTCGTTGACTTGTATGTCATTCCAGGATTCGTTGGTTACGGCGTGGTGCCGAACCTCTTCCATGTGGTGTCATTGTGGAGTTGGAAACGGATGGTTGTCTTCCGTGAGTCCAACGTGTCGTTCTTCCTTTACTGTCCTTTTGGGCATTATAGGAATCTGTAGAGTTGTGTTCGCCCTTGTTCGACTGTCTTTCGGAAATGGTGTTTTCTAAACTCTTTATATTTAAAAGGAAAAACCCATTTTCGCCTACCCCCGTAGCAATGAAAAGCTTTAACACTTTATAAATTGATCTTAGGATCTTCATTAAAAATATTTTTAACTTCTAAAATCCGGTGATGGCAACTGGTGGAGACCGGGGGCAAGCCGGTCATTTTTATTATGTGATTTCTTAAAAGGAAAAACTATTCTATTACTTGTCTTGAGATTATGAGACTTCGAGACTTCTTTCTCAACATCTCATCCTGTAGAGTTTTTGAAAAGTGTTCCATTGTTTCACCTTTGCTTCCTATCATTTCTATATCTCGGGTATGAAGTTTGGTGTTGTTCAGTGCACACTTAGGCTTTCTTTCTTTCTTCTTGGCTTTTGACGTCACCACTTAGGTGATTCGAGTTGTTCCACATGTTATGGGCATGGATATCGAGTGGATTGGGTTCTTTGTCCAGGTGTTCTCCTTAAACACTTGTGGTGTTTTAACCTTGACATTGTTGTCTCGGTTATCTCTTGGTTTAGCATTGGGAAGTCTTTTCCTTTGCTTTGTTTCGGTGACCATTGGGTGGTCGTTCTTGTCACGCCCCAAATTCCTAGGACTCCGAAACCCGAGCCTAAGAGCTAAGGGAGTGATTGCGGAAGTAAAAAGAAATGAGAACCAACGAAATTCAATTATCAAATACCCACGAAAGGGTAAAATGATCTGATACCAAGCTGTAACGTCCCTAGCTCTGATATCATGCTGTCACGCCCCTAAAGGGTGACGCAAGCCAAGCGACCACTAGAGTCAATAATAACAAGGATAGACACATGGAATAACAATAAAAATATACTCCATGCTAACAAGAATACTAAAAACTCAATAGTATCCTCAGATACCAACAGACACGCTCCTAAATCCCTAAGACTCCCGAACTGGGACATCAAAGGAATCCAAGATGTGATCCTTAATATGAATGACCAACTAAGACATCATTAACCGTGAAAACATATGGGTTAATGATAGATATGGTATATTTAATACCTAAATGACTAATAAAACTAAGCAGCGGAATCTAACGAAAATCCGGCAAAGTTCCGTTTGTAAATTGAACATCCGGACAACCAAACACAACACAATAACCTGCCCAAAGCAATTCAATAATCACAATGGCTTCCAAGCCCCACATTCATCAATCCTAATAGGGCCGAGGTAGTGGAAAGAAACCAAAACCCCTCCAAACCCTCTAACATTAACAGAGCCACAAATGCTCGAATAAAAATACAGTAAAGCACCTAGCTGTGCAGAATAAATACAATAATCTCCTGAAAGAATAAATACAGGAAGTAAAAGATACATCAACAGGGATATGCCAACAGACTGGCTCCCAAAATAAATACATGATAATCCCATAACAATGGGTAAAGAAGCTGAAAGAAGAATACTACCGTCCCCAAACCCAGTCGTGCTGCAACCGTAACCGCATCACCCAACGCAACTCCAAAACCTGTAACAAGGAAACAAAAGAAGCTGCCGTTGCACTGCATCCTGCCCATAGCCGTATAATTCCTGCAACCTGGCGTGGAATACCAGGGGGGGCAAATGAAATTCCCTCCGTGAGCAAATAAGCTCAGTGGGAAAAGATATCCTAACTACCACATCCTCTGATAGTTTAGGTAAAACTAAACCGTCTAACAAGATATAAATAGCCCAACTAGTCCCATCCATGCAAATCAAAGTAACACGCTCATATACTATCGTAAACTAGTATACATAAGTATATAGGGAATATATATATATATATATATATATATATACACACACATATATATATATATAAATACACAACATGAGTCTCTAAAACTCGTACTCCATATATATAAATACACAACATGAGTCTCTAAAACTCGTACTCCAAGTACCCAACACCAGTAGTCTACACTACTCTCACCAACGTACACTAGGTACACAACAACCCAAGTCAAATCTAACAATCATCAATGCTCACCTCGCTAACCACCAAATCCAACAGAGGGAAACACACTCACCTCTAATATCCACGGAAACAAAATCCACCAATAGTACCAAGGAAGGCTCAAATCCTACACCCCGATAACACAGGAAGGAAAACACCCACGTCCTTGCGTACTAACACAACCATCCTCAATATATATATATATATATGTACAATATATATATATATATATATATATATATACGACAAACCTCATCCCAGTCTTAGGGAAAATCTACCTCTCAAAGGCTAGATCACCTCAATCATATCTCTTACTCAATGCCATAAATCACATCATCACATTTTCCTCATAACACTATCATCAATATATATATATATATATACAATATATATATAACAACCTCAATTGTTATCTCCAACAATATTAATAAATCACCAACACTCTCACTAATGATAAGAAAAACCACGTAAGAGCCAAGAACCCAAGCAAGGGAAAAGAAGTCCCAATGCTACACCAACAGATAACCGAGACACAATGTCAAGGTTAAGAATACCCAAACAAGGAAAGAACACCACGAATGAACCAGAAAGGAACACCACAAGTGGACAAGGGAACCAAAAGCGAATGGCCGAGTATGAAAGTAAATAAAAGAGGAATCCCAAGGATTTCCATAGTTTTTAAGAAAAAGGTTTTTAAAACTCAAACCATTTCATTCGGCATCCATGCCCCTAACAAGTGAAAAACCCCAATCACCTAGATGGTGACATCAACAACCCAAAGAAAAGGAAAGGCAACACTATAAGTGTGCACTCAACAACACCAAGCCTCCTAACCGAGACTTAGAACGATCCGAAGAAAAGGTGAAACAAGAAACCACCTTTCAAAATACTACAAGTCGAGATTTTGAGAAAGAAGTCTCAAAATCTCAGAATCTCGAGACAAGTGATAAAATAGTTTTCTTTTTAGAAATCACACAGTAAAAATGACCGTCTTGCCCCCGGTCTCCGTCAGTTGCCATCACTGGCTTTTACAAGTTGAAAATCATTTCAAAGAAGATCTCAAGATCATTTTTTAAGTATTAAAACTTTTCATTTATACGGGGGTAGGCGAAAACGGGTTTTTCCTTTTAAATACAAAGAGTTTATTTTAAAACTTAGAAAACACCGTTTTCGAAATGACAGCCAATAAGAGAAAACACAACTCTATAGAATCAAATGACAACACCAGGAAAAGGTTCGGCACCACGCCGTAACCGACAACTCAAGGAATAACATACAAGTCAACGACCACGTACTAGTGTACAAAACACAGTACAAGAAATGCTTAGGGAAATGAACTAAGCATGAGGAACCACCCTACAGTACTCGAAGTACTTAATGAAATCACTTCAATCATAACCTCTACCCATTCCTCAAAAGAATGAAAACACTTAAGGGTCTATACTACCCCATCCACTAAGAACACAATCACATCAACCACCTTATCTAAGGCCTCAATTACAATTGATACTAAATCAATTACTGATCTCAAATCTCTAAGGATATCACACAACTAACTACAACCACAAAACAATTAACACTCCTCTCTCAAGCCTCAACTCAACCTCAATTCTACAATCCATCTCTAACTTCAACTAATCACAACCACAAGACTACTAACCACATCTCTGAGGCTACGAACCACAATCTCTAAAGCCTCAACTCAAGGTCAAGCCTACGGTCCACCACTAGTCTCAACTAGCCACATAGATCACTATGCCAATACATAACCTCCCCTACGGGCACAAAGTATACAACACAAGTATAAGGATATACGCCTCGTTTATACTTTGATAATTACTGCTTTTAATTCCCGTTTTCATATCTATCAGTTTCAACTGAGCATTTTATAAAATGAATTCATTTTGCATATTCATAAATAATCATGCTCCAACATATATATATACATATCAATAAATCACATGATGATATGCAACGCACCGTACTCACAGACCGCCTGTAGTACACACACACAAAAACACACCCTACCAAAGGGTCCTGGATCATTCTCCACCATTCCCCTAAGTCTGCAGGCTCACTAGGGAATGTGGACTCATCAACCCGTACATCCCAAGTGCTTTTGACACTTACACTTTTAATCGGGAAGACGTTCTCCACGACCTAGTCGCGCACTAGGGCCTTGGACTATATGTCCTCCCCCTATCGTCTGCATTTCTCAGCTTTTTAGTTCTGTGGGAGCAAGAAGCACCCCCTGGCCAGTTGTTTCGACGATCCAAACACAAACGTCTACCTGTGCACCACGTGCACAAAGGAAGTAGACCCCACCAAATAAATCTCTCTGTAAATGGTGAAATCATGCAACACATGCACCAACACCCAAGTCTCACAATACATGGTGTACACAAATAAATCATGTCCAACATAAATATGTAATGCACCATATTTATGAAAATACCCACATGGTAATATCAACATAAATCTCAAATCTCTGTACATGCTTTTAAAAATATATATTAAAGCATTTAAATCGTGAGAAAATAGATTCATGTTCTAAACAATATATTTTCTTTAATTCTTTAGAAAATATTTCAATTTCAATTAACATGTCCTTTTAAATAATTTAAACAATTATTTCACGTATACCAAAAGGATCCTAGCACATCGTCTAAGTTTTTCGAATCTCTAATAACCCATTTAAATTCGTAAGGATTTCTAAACCGTCTATTCTTATTTAATTTAAATAAGAATATTATTTAATCACATAGGAATAATTTAATAAATTTTCTTAAATTAATTCCTAAGCCCCATTCTGATCCTAAACAATTTATAGATATTTAAACTAGCAATTTAATATATCTATAATATATTAAATAAGGGTTTTGCACCCCTAAACCACTTCAATAATGCGGAGTGAGAAATATAATTTCCCACCTAATTATACGTTACCGAACAGCCGACCAAAATCGTCCAAAAACCATTTCGAATATATCGAAATGTCCGTCTCGACAACCTATACGATATATATGAAGCCCATTAATAATCGGTTAATTAATTGGGTTAAATCTAAAATACCCCAAACGAAATCTATAACCTATAAATGCGATTTCCGGGAAAACCATTTATCCTAAAATCACGAAATTAATATATATCGAATAACATGTATATACGGAGCTACTCACCGAAAATCGGATCAAACCGATCACCGGAAGGTCGCCTAAAAATTAGCCGAAGCTCAGCCGGAGTCGCCCCTGTCCACGCGTCCACGCGGCTGTCCAGCCGTGGCCTCGCCCTTGCGCCACCATGCACGACTGCCAGACCACCACCACCGGACCACTATGCCGTAGCCGCCGCATCGCCGCCCAGCCCGGTCGCCGACCCTAGCCCCAGCCGCGTCCGCCACCAGCTGCGTTTCCCTCCAGCCGGCGGTTCACTCTCTCACTCTCGCCGGCGTTCATGGAGGTGAAGGTGGAGCAGCTCGATCGTGCGCCATGGAGAGGAAGAAGATGCAGAGGTGCGGTCGTCCATCAGGTCTGTGGTAGCAGGTGAAACGTGAAGCAGAGAAGAGCAGGTCTGTGGTAGCGTATACATATATACATATATATATGTACTAATTGCTCAACTAACCCCCAACTTCTCTATAATTGCCAAATAACCCCCACATCAATATATATATATATAATTAAATATATATATATATAATAAATCCCACAATTATCGGAACGCCCAGACATAATTTCGTAAGCCCGAAATAATAACGGAACGTCCAATTAAAATTATATTGGGGTAGAAACCCAAATATCGGAACACTTAAACAAGCCCGACCAATTAAAATGTGTCGTCCTCCAATCGAGACACTAATCATTAAACGTCGAATCGAAACCGCGTAGTCGAGAATAAGAATTCGCGTAGTGTCGTCCAACCGACTTTAAAATTAAACGCGAATAATTTACAGGTATCAAATACCAAGAGTAAATAATACGTCACGAACAAGTGACGTCATTAATGAAATTAAATTAAAATTAATTTCAGGAAAAAGGAATATAACACGGGGTGTTACAGTTCTTGTGAGTTGAGTTCGTGTACTCTTAGTGATTTGATTGGTGGTTTTTCCTCGCCTACAGTGAGTGCGTTAGTGATATGATTGACCCTATCGATGATAGTATTATGAGGTCGATATGATTTATGGTATGGTGATATGATTGAGGTGATCTAGCCTTTGAGAGGTAGATTTTCCTTAGGAATGGGATGAGGTTTGTATTATATATATATATATTGTACATTTACAATATATATATATATATATATAGAGACGATGATTGTGTTAGTATGCAAGGACGTGAGTATTTTTCCTCCTGTGTTCTCGGGGAGTGAGTTATGAGTATTCCTTGGTACTAGTGGTAGATTATGATCCTTGTGGATATTAGAGGTGAGTGCGTTTTCCCTCTGTTGGATTTTCTGAATTGTGTTGTGAGTAATTGAAGAATTATTAGATTGGATCCTCGTATCGTGTACCTAGTGTACATTGGTGAGAGTAGTGTAGACTACCGGTGTGGGTACGTACGAGTCTTAGTTGTATCTTATAGGCTCATGTTGTGTATTTATACTTATATATATATATATATATATATATATATGTGTGTATATATATATATATATCCCCGTTATATACTTACGTACGGTAGTGTATGAGCGTGTCTTGGGTTTTGCGTGGATGGGATTAGTTGGACTATATATGTATCTTGCTAGAGAGTTTGGCATTACCTAAACTACCAGAGGATGTGGTAGTTAGAGTATCTTTTCCCACTGAGCTTATTTGCTTACAGGGGTATTTCATTTTCCCCCTGGATTAGTTGCAGTTAGTGATGGATTGTAGAGTTGATCTTAAGTTGATGCCTTAGAGAAGGCGGGGGTAATAGTTTTGTGTTCGTGGTTAGTTGTGTGAACTCTTTTGGAGATTTGAGGTTAGGGATGATTTTTGTGTCAATTGATAATTGAGGCCTTAGAGAAGGCGAGTGATGAGTTGTGTGAGATTTTGATTGATGAGAAGAGGTTATGATTAAGGGATTCATTAAGTATTCGAGGTACTGTAGTTTGATAGTCTTAGTTCATTCCCCTAAGCATTCCTTGTACTGTGTTTTGTACGCTAGTACGTAGTCGTTGACTTGTATGTCATACCTTGAGTCGTTGGTTACGGCGTGGTGCCGAACCTCTTCCTCGTGGTGTCATTGATTTTGTGGACTTGGAAACGGATGGTTGTGGTCCGTGAGTCCAACGTATTGTTCTTCCTTTACTGTTCTCTTGGACATTATAGGAATCCGTAGAGTTGTGTTTTCTCTTATTTGGCTGTCATTTCGAAAACGGTGTTTTCTAAGTTTTGAAATAAAACTCTTTATATTTAAAAGGAAAAATCCGTTTTCGCCTACCCCCGTAAAATGAAAAGTTTTAATACTTATAAACTAATCTTAGGATCTTCTTTGAAAGTATTTTCAACTTTTAAAAGCCGGTGATGGTAACTGACGAAGACCGGGGGCAAGACGGTCATTTTTACTGTGTGATTTTCTAAAAAGAAAACTATTTTATCACTTGTCTCGAGATTTTGAGATTTTGAGACTTCTTTCTCAAAATCTCGACTTGTAGTATTTTGAAAGGTGGTTTCTTGTTTCACATTTTCTTCGGTTCATTCTAAGTCTCGGTCACGAGGATTGGTGTTGTTCAGTGCACACATATAGTGTTGCCCTTCTCTTTTTCTTGTTTATCTGATGTCACTACCTAGGTGACTTGAGCTTTCTTACGTTAGGGGCATGGATACCAAATGGATTGGTTCGAGTTTTATAACCTTTTTCTTAAAAACTATTGAATCCTTGGGATTCATCTTTTTATAACCTTTACTCTCGGCCATTCATTTTTGGTTTTCCTTGTTCGGTTGGTTCCCTAAACACTTGTGGTGGTTCTCTTCATCTATAATGAGAGTGTTAGGGATTTGATTAAACCTATTGATGATAGTGTTATGAGGTTAATGTGGTGATGTGATTCATTGTATTGAGGAAGTGATATGATTGAGATGACCCAGTACTTGAGAGGTAGACTTTCTCTAGGAATGGAATGAGATTTGTTATATATATATATTATATATATATATTGTGTATATATATATTGTGTATATATATATATATATATATATTGATGATGATTGTGTTAGTACGCAAGGACGTGGGTGTTTTCCTTCCTGTGTTATCGGGGTGTGGGATTTGAGCCTTCCTTGGTACTAGTGGTGGATTTTGCTTCCTGTGGATATTAGAGGTGAGTGTGATCTCCTCTGTTGGATCTTTTGATTTGTGTTGTGAGTAATTGATGATTTGTGAGGTTTGACTCAGGAGTTGTGTACTTAGTATATGTTGGTGAGAGTAGTGTAGACTACCGGTTTTGGTACTTGGAGTATGAGCCGTAGTTGTACCTTGTAGACTCAGGTTGCATACTTATAAATGTATACTTGTATATATATATATATGTATATATATGTATCCCCATTATATACTTACGTACGGTAGTGTATGAGTGTGCCTTGGGTTTTGCGTGGATGGGATTAGTTGGGCTATATATGTATCTTGCTAGATAGTTTGGCATTACCTAAACTACCAGAGGATGTGGTAGTTAGAGTATCTTTTCCCACTGACCTTATTTGCTCACAGGGGTATTTCATTTGCCCCCTGGTATTCCCACGCCAGGTTGCAGGAAATATACGACTATGGGCAGGATGCGGTGCAACGACAGTTTTCCTTGGTTTTCTTGTTACAGGTTTGGAGTTGCGTTGGGTGATGCGGTTACGGTTGCAACACGACTGGGTTTGGGGACGATAGGTATCCACTTTCAGTTTCTCTACCCATTGTTATGGGATTGTTATGTATTTTCTTTTGGGAGCCAGTCTGTTGGCATATCCCTGTTGATGTATCCTTTAGTTCCTGTATTTATTCTTTCTGATGGTTATTGTATTTATTCTGCACAGCTAGGTGCTTTACTGTATTCTTATTCGAGCATTTGTGGCTCTGTTGATTATAGAGAGTTTGGAGGGGTTTTGGTTTCTTTCCACTACCTCGGCCCTAGTAGGATTGATGTGTCACGTCCCAAATTCCTAGGACTTCGAAACCCGAGCCTAAGGGCTAAGAGAGTGAACGGAAGTGAAAAGAAATGAGAACCAACGACATTTGGTCATCAAATACCCATAAAAGGTAAAGACGCACTGATACCATGCTGACAAGCCACTAAAATCCTCGAAACTCTAATATAGAGAATCAGCGAATCTCAAAAGGGTGACGTAAGTAAAGCAACCACTAGAATTAACAATGACAAAGGAAATACATGGAATAACAATGAAAACAATACTCCATGCCTAAACGAATACTAGAAACTTAATAGTATTCTCAGATACTAACAGACACGCTCATAAATCCCTAAGACTCTCGAACTGGGACACCCAAGGAATCCAGGATGTGATCCTTAACATGAATAACCAACTAAGACATCAATACCCATGAAAACATATGGGTTAATGATATAAATGGTATATTAAATACCCAAATGAACAACAAAATAATGCAGCGGAATCTAACGAAAATCCGGCAGAGTTCCGTTTGTAAATGGAACATCCGGACAACCAATCACAACACAATAACCTGCCCAAAGCAATTCAATAATCACAATGGCTCCAAAGCCCCACATTCATCAATCTTAATTGGGCCGAGGTAGTGGAAAGAAACGAAAATCCCTCTAAACCCTCTAAAATCAACAGAGCCACAATTGCTCGAATAAAAATACAGAAAAGCACCTAACTGTGCGGAATAGATACAATACATCCTGAAAGAATAAGTACAGGAAATAAAGAATACATCAATAGGGGTATGCCAACAGACTGGCTCCCAAAAGAGATACATAATAACCCCATAACAATGGGTAAAGAAGCTGAAAGCGGATACCTATCGTCCCCAACCCTGTCGTGCTGCAACCGTAACCGCATCACCCAACGCAACTCCAAAACCTGTAACAAGGAAACAAAGGAAAGCTGTCGTTGCACTGAATCCTGCTCATAACCGTATATTTCCCGCAACCTGGCGTGTGAATACCAGGGGGCAAATGAAATACCCCTGTGAGCAAATAAGCTCAGTGGGAAAGGATACTCTAACTACCACATCCTCTGATAGTTTAGGTAAAGCCAAACCGTCTAATAAGATATAAATAGCCCAACTAATCCCATCCACGCAAAACCCAAGACACACGCTCATATACTACCGTACGTAAGTATATAACGGGGATATACATACATATACACATATATATATATATAAGAATAAATACACAGCATGAGTCTGTAATATACAACTAAGACTCGTACTCCAAGTACCAACACCAGTAGTCTACACTACTCTCACCAGTGTACACTAGGTACACGACACTAATGTTAAATCTAACCAATCATCCAGCGCTCACAACGCTAACCAGAAAATCTAAACAGAGGGAATCACACTCACCTCTAATATCCACAAGGATCAAAATCCACCACTAGTACCAATGAATACTCATAACTCACTCCCCGAGAACACAGGAGGAAAAGTACTCACGTCCTTGCGTACTAACACAATCATCGTCTAAGGAAACCTCATCCCATTCCTAAGGAAAATCTACCTCTCAAAGGCTAGATCACCTCAATCATATCACCATACCATAAATCACATCGACCTCATAATACTATCATTGATAGGGTCAATCACATCACTAACGATCTCACTGTAGGCGAGGGAAAACCACCAATCAAATCACTAAGAGTACGCGAACTCAACTCACAAGAACGACCACCTAATGGTCACCGAAACAAAGCAAAGGAAAAGACTTCCCAATGTTAAACCAACAGATAACCAAGACAACAATGTCAAGGTTAAAACACTACAAGTGTTTAAGGAGAACACTTGGACAAGGAACCCAATCCACTCGTTATCCATGCCCACAACATGTGGAACAACTCGAATCACCTAAGTGGTGACGTCAAAAACCAAGAAGAAAGGAAGGGCAACACTATATGTGTGCACTGAACAACACCAAGCCTCATACCCGAGACATAGAAATGATAGGAAGCAAAGGTGAAACAATGGAACACCTTTCAAAACTCTACAGGATGAGATATTAAGAAAGAAGTCTCGAAATCTCAGAATCCCAAGAAAAGTAATAAAAATAGTTTTCCTTTTAAGAGACCACATAGTAAAAATGACCGTCTTGCCCCCGGTCTCCGTCAGTTGCCATCACCGACTTTTAGAAGTTAAAAATATTTTTAAAGAAGATCCTAAGATCATTCCATAAGTGTTGAAACTTTTAGTTATTACGGGGGTAGGCGAAAACGAGTTATTCCTTTTAAATACAATGAGTTTGGAAAACACCATTTCCGAAAGACAGCCGAATAAGAGCGAACACAACTCCACAGATTCCTATAATGTCTGAGAGGACAGTAAAGGAAGAACAATACGTTGGACTCACGGACCACAACCATCCGTTTCCAACTCCACAAAAATCAAATGACAACACGAGGAAGAGTTTCGGCACCACGCCGTAACCGACAACTCAATGAATGACATGTAAGTCAAAAACTACGTACTAGCGTACAAAACACAGTACAAGGAATGCCTAGGAGAATAAACTAAGCACTAGAACCAAGACTGTCAAGCTACAGTACCTCGAGTACTTAATAAAGTCACTCACTATAACCTCTTATAACCAATCAAAATCTCACACAATATCATCTTAAACCCGCAATTCAAATATCCATGAATTGACACAACGCCCTCAAAGTCACAATTCATATTATAATGAATTTACATAATACACCTCAAGGTCACAATTCATATTATAATGAATTTACATAATACACCTCAAAGTCACCCCTCAATAGGTTATTGCAACTTAAGCCCACCATCCATATTTCAAAGGATTTATGCTCACACACACCTAAATCCGTAATCCATGTCAAAATGAATTCCCTCAACCACACCTTAATTTCCTTAATCCACTTAAGTGAATCACTACAATCATACCTCAATACCACAACCCCAAACCAGGGTTCATGCCTGAGTTATACAACACTCCCACATTGGCATTAATGACAAGCCCTAGCTCCAAAGCTACAATCATATCTCAATGATTAAATAAGAAAACATATATATATATATATATATATATATACACAATTCATAACATTATGAATAATTACACATTAACTCAAATTCACAATTCACATATATCAATGGAATATAAAATCACATAACAATTTATAATCATGCATCAAATGTTATGAATAAATGTATGCAATGAACTAAACACCCGCACGTGACTCAACTCACGCACCCGAAACCACGGACTTTCAAACATACGGCCGAAGCCCAATATGCTTTACTGCATTCGTTCATTGGAGAGCTAGTCCAAAGTTCCACGCGCACCCTCATGGCCATGTTTAGGGTCTTGCACCCTAGGGCTCCAGGCCCTTCTTGCTATTGTCGTTTAAAGTTTTATAAAAAGTTTTTAGAGTCAAACTCCACACTAAACTTCATATAAAATCAACCCATGCATGATCACATGAATGCTATAACCATGCATCAACATAAACATGTAATAATCCATATTTATGAAAAACATCCACAGGAAAATATCAACAGGAAAACATCCAACATAAATCTCGAAATCTCTTTACATGCTTTAAAATACAATAAAGACATTTAAATCGTGAGAAAACAGATTTATGTTTTAAACAATATATTTTCTTTAATTATTTAAGAAAATATTTCAATTTCATATAAATTGCTTTTAATGCAATTAAAGCAATTAAACCACGTATTGTAAGGGGAACCTAGCATAACGTCTAAGTTTTCACGTCCCTCACGTTCACATACCCCCCCTAACACAGTCAAAAGGGAACTAGCAACGCGTTTTAAGTCCACGTCTAATTCTTACAAATTTTTACGAGCCCATTTAATTTCTCAAGGGGTTCACTAAGCCACCTATTCCTATTTAATTAAAATAGGAATTTACTTAATCTCGTAGGAATATAATTTAATTAATTTCTTAAATTAATTCCTAAGTCACACTTCTCTCCTAAGCCAATTATAGATATTTAAATTAATAATTTAAAATATCTATATTAAAATAAATAGGGTTTTACACACCCCAAACTACGTCAATAATTCGGAGTGAAAAATATAATTTCCCACCTGAAATACGCTTACAGAACAGCCGTTTCAGGCCCACCGTGAACAGTACCGGTGCCCGAATATAACGCCTACCGACCAAAGTCGTCAAAGATTATTCCTCATATATCGAAATGTCCGTCTCGACAACCTATACGATATATACGAAGCCCATTAGCAATAGGTTAATTAATTGGGTTAAATCTAAAATACCCCAAACGAAATCTATAACCTATAAATGCGATTTTTGGGCAAACCATTCATCAGAAATTCACGAAATTAAAGTATAACGAATACATGGTAGAGACGAAGCTACTCACCAAAAATCGGCTCAAACCGATCACCGGAAGGTCGCAGAAAAATTGGCCGAAGCCCGACCGGATCGCCCCTGCCCACGCGCGTCTCCTGCACCGCCGCCTGGTCCAACCGACGACCACCATGGGTCGTCGATGTAACACCCCATGTTATTATTCTTTTTACTGAAATTAATTTTGATTTAATTTCGGTAATGACGTCACTTGTTATGACGTATTGTTTATTCTTGGTATTTGGTACCTGTAAATTTTTCGCGTTTAGTTTTAAAGTCAACTGGACGACATTCCGGTTTCTCTTTGACGAGTTCGTGAATTATCGTTATCGACTACACGGTACCGTTTTGATTATTTCGGTTACGGTATTAGTACTTTTACGAATCCGGTGTGAAGCGTATTAATTTACCTTCTCAGTGTTTCGGTTGTTGGATTCCTAAACCGGTATATTTCTTTCAGACTAATTTGGTTATTGGGCGTCCTGTGGACTTACGGGCTGACTCAATATTAATTGGAGGCTTCCGGTAATTGTTGGGATTTATTATATATATATATATTTATTTAATTATATATATATATATATATTAAAGTTGGGTCATTCTGCAATTATGGATAAGTTGAGGGTTAGTTTTGCAATTAGTACATATATATATATACTTGTACACACAACCACAAACATGTTCCCTACTTCTCTGCACGACTACTCTCCTCCACACGCAACAGACCTAGCTTTCCTCTCCTCTCCTTCTCCTCTGCAGCAGCAACAGCTCCCTCAAACCTCCATACTCATCATCTTCGACCGATTGAGAGAGAGAGAGAGAGAAAGAGAGAGAGGTCGGCTGAGGCGAGCGCGGCTATGGAGGGTTGCCGCAGCTGCGATTGGAGCTGGAGCAGCGGCGGCCGAGCAGGGTCGGCGACCTGGAGCGGGCGATGACGGTGGACGGCGGCGGCGCTGGTGGCGTCGGCGAGGCGCGCAGGTGGTGGCGCAAGGCAGCAGTCAGTGCAGCGACGCGCGTGAGCAGGGGCGTGTCCGGCTGAGCTTTGGCCAATTTTTCGGCGACCTTCCGGTGATCGGTTTGAGCCAATTTTAGGTGAGTAGTTTCGTACCTACGTAGTATTTGTCATATATTAATTTCATTAATTTACGATGAACGGTTTGCCCGGAAATCGCATTGATAGGTTATAGTTTTCGTTTGGGGTATTTTAGATTAAACCCAATTAATTAACCGATTATTAATGGGCTTCGTATATATCGTATAGGTTGTCGAGACGGACATTTTGATATATTCGAAATAGTTTTCGGACGATTTTGGTCGGCGGGCTTCATATTTGGGCGTTGATACTGTGTTGTTTCGGACTGTTCGGTAACGTATAATTATGTGGGAAATTATATTTCTCACTCCGCATTATTGAAGTAGTTTAGGGGTGCAAACCCTTATTTAATTTAATATATATATATTAAATTGCTAGTTTAAATATCTATAAATTGTTTAGAATCGGAATGGACTTAGGGATTAATTTAAGAAAATTTATCAAAATTATTCCTATGTGATTAAATAATATTCTTATTTAAATTAAATAAGAATAGACGGCTTAGAAACCCTTACGAATTTAAATGGGTTATTAGAGATTCGAAAAGCTTAGACGATATGCTAGGATTCTTTTGGAATACGTTAAATAATTGTTTAAATTATTTTAAAAAGGCATGTTAATTGAAAATGAAATATTTTCTAAAGAATTAAAGAAAATATATTTTTGGAGAACATGAATGGTATATGAAATTATTTTCATATGATTTAAATGCTTTAATATATTTTTAAAAGCATGTACAGAAATTTTGAGATTTATATATTACCATGTGGGTATTTTCATAAATATGATGCATAACATATTTATATTGGACATGATTTATTTGTGTACACCATGTATTGTGAGACATGGGTGTTGGTGCATGTGTTCACCATTTGCAGAGATTCATTTGGTGTGGTCTACTTCCATTTACGTGCGGGTAGACGTTTGTGTTTGGATCGTCGTAACAACTGGCCAGGGGGTGCTTCTTGCTCCCACGGGACTAATAATCCGAGAAACGCAGATGTGATAGGGGGATGACTCATCGTCCAAAGCCTATGTGCTCGACTGGGGTCGTGGTGACGTCTTTCTGATAAAAAGTGTAAAGCACTTGAGAAGGACGGTACGATAAGTCTACATTCCCTAGTGAGCTTGTATCCTCAGGGGAATTGTGGATAATGATCTGTTACCCTTGGGAAGGGTGTGTTTTCGTGTGTGTATCACGTGGGGTGTTGAGTCACATTTCACTGCATACTATTTATGTGAACCCAGTTGACATGTATATGTGCTATATTATATATATGTTGGAGCATGATTATTTATGAATATGCAAAATGAATTCATTTTATAAAATGCTCAGTTGAAAGTGATAAATGTGAAAACGGGAATTAAAAGCAGTAATTATTAAAGTATAAACGAGGCGTATATCCTTATACTTGTGTTGTATAATTTGTGCTCGTAGGGGAGGTTATGTATTGGCATAGTGATCTAGGTGGCTAGTTTAGGCTAGTGGTGGACCGTAGGCTTGACTTTGAGTTGAGGCCTTAGAGATTGTGGTTAGTAGCCTTAGAGATGTGGTTAGTAGTCTTGTGATTGTGATTAGTAGTTTGGTGATCGTGGTTAGTTGTGTGAACTCTTTTGGAGATTTGAGATTAGGGATGATTTTTGTGTCAATTGATAATTGAGGCCTTAGAGAAGGCGAGTGACGAGTTGTGTGAGATTTGATTGATGAGAAGAGGTTATGATTAGGGATTCATTAAGTACTCGAGGTACTGTAGTCTGACAGTCTTGATTCTTATGCTTAGTCCCTTCCCTTAAGCATTCCTGGTACTGTGTTTTGTACACTAGTACGTGGTCGTTGACTTGTATGTCATTCCTTGAGTTGTCAGTTACGGTGTGGGGCCGAACCTTTTCCTCGTGGTGTCATTTGATTTGGTGGAGTTGGAACGGATGGTTGTCTTCTGTGAGTCCAACGTGTTGCTCTTCCTTTACTGTTGTCACGCCCCAAATTCCTAGGACTCCGAAACCCGAGCCTAAGAGCTAAGGGAGTGAATGCGGAAGTAAAAAGAAACGAAAAACAAATGAGAACCAATGACTGAAGGTCATCAAACACCCACAAAAGGGTAAAATGCTCTAATACCATGCTGACACGTCCCTAAATTCCTAAGACTCCCGAACTGGGATATCCAAGGGATCCAGGATGTGATCATTATGATGAACAACCAACTAAGATATCATTAGCCATGAAAACGTATGGAATAATGATGGAACGGTATATTTCATACCCAAATGAATAATAAACAAAGCAGCGGAATCTAATGAAAATCCGGCAGAGTTCCGTTTGTAAATGGAACATCCGGATACACAACCACAACACAATAACCTGCCCAAAGCAATTCAATAATCACAATGGCTTCCAAGCCCCACATTCATCAATCCTAATAGGGCCGAGGTAGTGGAAAGAAACCAAAACCCCTCCAAACCCTCTAAAATCAACAGAGCCACAATTGCTCGAATAAAAATACAGAAAAACACCTAACTGTGCGGAATAGATACAATACATCCTGAAAGAATAAGTACAGGAAATAAATAATACATCAATAGGGATATGCCAACAGACTGGCTCCCAAAAGAGATACATAATAATCCCATAACAATGGTTAAAGAAACTGAAAGCGGATACCTATCGTCCCCAAACCCAGTCGTGCTGCAACCGTAACCGCATCACCCAACGCAACTCCAAAACCTGTAACAAGGAAACAAAAGAAAGCTTCCGTTGCACTGCATCCTGCTCATAGCCGTATATTTCCTGCAACCTGGCGTGGAATACCAGGGGGCGAATGAAATTCCCCTGTGAGCAAATAAGCTCAGTGGGAAAAGATACTCTAACTACCACATCCTCTGGCAGTTTAGGTAATGCTAAACTATCTAGCAAGATATATATATAGCCCAACTAATCTCATCCACGCAAAACCCAAGGCACACACTCATATACTACCGTACGTAAGTATATAATGGGGATATACATACATATACACATATATATATATATATAAGAATAAACACACAGCATGAGTCTGTAATGTACAACTAAGACTCGTACTCCAAGTACCAACACCAGTAGTTTACACTACTCTCACCAGCGTACACTAGGTACACGACACTAATGTCAAATCTAACCAATCATCCAGCGCTCACAACGCTAACCAGAAAATCTAAACAGAGGGAATCACACTCACCTCTAACATCCACAAGGATCAAAATCCACCACTAGTACCAAGGAATACTCATAACTCACTCCCCGAGAACACAGGAGGAAAAGTACTCACGTCCTTGCGTACTAACACAATCATCGTCTATATATATATAATACAAACCTCATCCCATTCCTAAGGAAAATCTACCTCTCAAAGGCTAGATCACCTCAATCATATCACCATACCATAAATCACATCGACCTCATAATACTATCATCGATAGGTTCAATCACATCACTAACGCTCTCACTGTAGGCGAGGGAAAACCACCAATCAAATCACTAAGAGTACGCGAACTCAACTCACAAGAACGACCACCCAATGGTCACCGAAACAAAGCAAAGGAAAAGACTTCCCAATGCTAAACCAACAGATAACCGAGACAACAATGTCAAGGTTAAAACACCACAAGTGTTTAAGGAGAACACTTGGACAAGGAACCCAATCCACTCGGTATCCATGCCCACAACATGTGGAACAACTCGAATCACCTAAGTAGTGACGTCAAAAACCAAGAAGAAAGGAAGGGCAACACTATATGTGTGCACTGAACAACACCAAGCCTCATACCCGAGACTTAGAAATAAAGGTGAAACAATGGAACACCTTTCGAAACTCTACAGGATGAGATATTGAGAAAGAGGTCTCGAAATCTCAGAATCCCAAGAAAAGTAATAAAATAGTTTTCCTTTTAAGAAACCACATAGTAAAAATGACCGTCTTGCCCCCGGTCTCCGTCAGTTGCCATCACCGACTTTTAGAAGTTAAAATCTTTGTTTAAAGAAGATCCTAAGATCATTTTATAAAGTGTTAAAACTTTTAGTTGCTACGGGGGTAGGCGAAAACGAGTTTTTCCTTTTAAATACAAAGAGTTTAGAAAACACCGTTTTCGAAATGACAGTCAAATAAGAGAAACACAACTCTATGAATTCCTGTAATGTCCGAAAGGACAGTAAAAGAAGAGCAACACGTTGGACTCACGGAAGACAACCATCCGTTCCAACTCCACCAATTCAAATGACACCACGAGGAAGAGGTTCGGCACCACACCGTAACCGACAACTCAAGGAATGACATACAAGTCAACGACCACGTACTAGTGTACAAAACACAGTACCAGGAATGCTTAAGGGAAGGGACTAAGCACTAGAACCAAGTCTGTCAAACTACAGTACCTCGAGTACTTAATAAAGTCACTCAACCATAACCTCTTCTCACCAATCAAAATCTCGACTACAGTTGATAGTCTATTCCTCAAAAGTGAAAGACACCTAAAGGTCCATACTACAACTCACAATCTCATCACCCGCCTTCTCAAAGGCCCCAATTCATAACTGATACTAAAATCAATCTCTAACCTCCAATCTCTAACAAGGTCACACAGCCAACCACAATCACCAAACTATTAACCCCGCCTTCTCTAAGGCATCAACTCCAAATCATCTCTGCAGTTAATCACTAACCACAACTAACCACAAAGGTCACTATGCCAATATACTTAACCTCCCCCAAGGGTACGAAAGTATATATATACTCACAAGTATAAAATAAGCATTTCATTATACTTGATCTATTACCACATGTAATCATTTTCTTTCACGTTAATCATTATCAACTGAGCATTTTACAAAGATATGAATTTAAATTCGCAATATTCACACATAACATGCTCCAAAAATCCAACAGGCAATAATAACACATATTAAACCTGTTCCAACAACACATGTAATAATCTCATGTATACATGTCAAATGAAATCACATAAATGCCATGCAAATATAATGTGACTCAACACCACACTTTGCCCTATCATAGGTTAACGAATACGCACTTTACCCATAAATATGAGCTAACAGAGGGTCGCACTGGTACTTCCCAAGTGATTTTGAAACTTCTCACTTCAACAAGGAAGACGGTTTGCACGAGACGACCCGTGACCAAAGATTCGTCAACACGAATGCACGAGACGACCCGCGACTTCGAGAATGAGACGACTCACCCTATACCCCATTCACAGCTCATTATTCTGTAGGATGGGAACACCCCCTGGCCAGTTGTTGCGACGATTCGACACAAAGACACCCCACATGATTTCACAACCCACATATACCAATACCATGATTTAACACTACATGATATTCTCAATATGCATCCAGGTCCAAATGACAATCATGCATCAACATAAATATGATTTCATAAACCGCATATACCAACACTATATGCATTTAGGTTTCAATGACAATCATCTCTCAATATAAATATGTAACGCATCATATTTATATATAATATCCACATGAATCCAATATAATTCTCGAAATCTCTTTCTAACATGCTTTTAAAATACAATAAAGCATTTAAATCATATGAAAACAATTTCATATACAACTCATGTTTTCAAATATATATTTTCTTTAATTCTTTAGAAAATATTTCAAATTCCCTTATCATGCCTTTAAAATAATTAAAGCAATTAATTCACGTCTCGCAAGGGAACCTAACACAACGTCTAAGTTTCCACGAATCTCTACTAAATCATTTAATTCTCAAGGGAATTTCTAAACCGCCTATTCCTATTCAATTCAATTAGGAATATATTTAATCTCGTAGGAAATAATTTAATTAATTTTCTTAAATTAATTCCTAAGTCCAATTCCGATTCTAAACGAATTATAGATATTTAAATTAACAATTTAATATATCTATATTAAATTAAATAAGGGTTTTGCACCCCTAAACTACTTCAATAATGCAGAGTGAGAAATATAATTTCCCACCTGAGATTACGCTTACAGAACAGCCGTTTCGGGCCCACCGTGAACAGTACCGGCGCCCGAATATAACGCCCACCGACCAAAGTCGTTCGAAAAATATTTCGAATATATCGAAATGTCCGCCTCGACAACCTATACGATATATACGAAGCCCGTTAACAATAGGTTAAATAATTGGGTTAAATCTAAAATACCCCAAACGAAAACTATAACCTATAAATGCGATTTCCGGGCAAATCGTTCATCCTAAATTCACGAAATTAATATATAACGAATACATGGTAGAGACGAAGCTACTCACCGAAAATCGGCTCAAACCGATCACCGGAAGGTCGCCGAAAAATTGGCCGAAGCCCAGCCGGATCGCCCCTGCCCACGCGTCTCCCCTACGCGAGCCCAGCTCTGTCCAGCGCCACCCTACGCCACCACGGCCTCCCGCGCCGCCGCCTGGCCCAACCGACGACCACCATGGGTCGTCAACCCAGCTCGGTCGCCGCCGCTCCAGCTGCGCAGCCGCGTCTGCCATGGAGAACAACCCAAGGTTTCTCTCTCCAGCCGCTCCTCTCTCCACGAACCAGCCCTCTCTCTCTCTCTCTCGCCGGCGTTCATGGAGGTGAAGGATGAGCTGCTCCGGTCGTGCGTCACAGAGAAGGTAGAAGATGGTAGAGTCGTGCGGGAGAAGGAGAATAGCAGATATGTGGTTTCGTACATGCATATATACATATATGCCCTAATTGCAAAACTAACCCTCTAAATGTCCATAATTGCGAAACTGACCCTTCAAGTATCCGTAATTGCGAAATGACCCCAAAAATATATATATATATAATTAAATATATATATATACAATAAATCCCGAAAAATACCGGGAACCCCAAAACGTAATCTCGCAAACCCGAATTAATAACGGGACGCCCAATTAAATATATCGGGGTAGAAACCCAAACGTCGGAACACTTAACAGGCCCGATCCAATTAAAATGCGTCGTCATTCAATCGAAACACTAATCATTAAATGTCGAATAAACTAACGTCGAAACGAGACCGTGTAATTGACAACAAGAATTCGCGTAGTCGTCAAAGAAAAACCATAAAGTCATCCAGTCGACTTTAAAACTAAACGCGAAAAATTTACAGGTATTAAATACCAAGAATAAATAATACGTCATGAACAAGTGACGTCATTACCGAAATTAAATCAAAAATAATTTCAGTAAAAAGGATAATAACACGGGGTGTTACAACTGTCATCTCGGATATTACAGGAATTCATAGAGTTGTGTTTTCTCTTATTGGCTGTCATTTCAAAAACGGTGTTTCCTAAGTCTTGAAGTAAACTCTTGTATTTAAAAGGAAAAACTCGTTTTCGCCTACCCCCGTAGAAATGAAAAGTTTTAATACTTATAAAATGATCTTGAGATCTTCTTTGAGATGATTTTCAACTTGTAAAAGCCAGTGATGGCAACTGACGGAGACCGGGGGCAAGACGGTCATTTTTAATGTTTGGTTTCCTAAAAGAAAACTATTTTTATTACTTGTCTTGATGATTCTGAGATTTTGAGACTTCTTTCTCAAAATCTAGACCTGTAGTGTTTTGAAAGGGGATTTCCTGTTTCTCCTTTTCTTCGGATCATTCTAAGTCTCGGTTACGAGGCTTGGTGTTGTTCAGTGCACACATATAGTGTTGCCTCTCACTTCTTCTTGGTTGTTGATGTCACCACCTAGGTGATAGGAGTTTTTCTTACGTTAGGGGCATGGATACCGAATGGATTGGTTCGAGTTTAGAAACCTTTTTCTTAAAAACTATTGAATCTCTGGGATTCATCTTTTCATTACTTTCACTTTCGTCCATTCGTTTTTGGTTTCCTTGTTCACTTGTGGTGTTCTTCCTTGTTCAGGTATTCTTAACCTTTACGTTGTTGTCTTGGTTAGCTGTTGGTTAGCATTGGGAATTCCTTCCCTTTGCCTTGTTTTGGAGACCTTTAGGTGGTCGTTCTCGTGAGTTGAGTTCGTCTACTCATAGTGACTTGATTGTGTGGTTTTCCTCACCTACAGTGAGAGTGTTAGTGATGTGATTGACCCATTGATGATAGTGTTATGAGGTTAATGTGGTGATGTGATTCATGGTATTGAGGAAGTGATATAATTGAGGTGACCCAGTACTTGAGAGGTGTATTTTCTCTAGAAATGGAATGAGGCTTGTTATATATATATATATTGATGATGGTTGTGTTAGTACGCAAGGACGTGGGTATTTTCCTTCCTGTGTTATCGGGGTGTGGGATTTGAGCCTTCCTTGGTACTAGTGGTGGATGTTGTTTCCTGTGGATATTAGAGGTGAGTGTGATCTCCTCTATTGGATCTTCTGATTTGTGTTGTGAGTAATTGATGATTTGTGAGGTTTGACTCAGGAGTTGTGCACTTAGTATATGTTGATGAGAGTAGTGTAGACTACCGGTTTCGGTACTTGGAGTATGAGCCGTAGTTGTACCTTGTAGACTCAGGTTGCATACTTATACATGTATACTTGTATATATATATATGTATATATATATATATATTTCCGTTATATACATACGTACGGTAGTATATGAGCGTGTGCCTTGGGTTTTGCGTGGATGAGATTAGTTGGGCTGTATATGTATCTTGCTAGATAGTTTGGCATTACCTAAACTGCCAGAGGATGTGGTAGTTAGAGTATCTTTTCCCACTGAGCTTATTTGCTCACAGGGGTATTTCACTTGCCCCCTGGTATTCACACGCCAAGTTGCAGGAAACATACGGCTATGAGTAGGATGCAGTGCAACGACAGCTTTCTTTTGTTTCCTTGTTACAGGTTTTGGAGTTGTGTTGGGTGATGCGGTTACGGTTGCAGCACGACTGGGTTTGGGGACGATAGGTATCCGCTTTCAGTTTCTCTACCCATTGTTATGGGATTGTTATGTATTCTCTTTTGGGAGCCAGTCTGTTGGCATATCCCTGTTGATGTATCCTTTAGTTCCTGTATTTATTCTTTCTGATGGTTATTGTATTTATTTTGCACAGCTAGGTGCATTTCTTGTATTCCTATTCGAGCATTTGTGGCTCTGTTGAGTTTAGAGGGTTTGGAGGGGTTTTGGTTTCTTTCCACTACCTCGGCCCTAGTAGGATTGATGAATGTGGGGCTTGGAAGCCATTGTGATTATTGAATTGCTTTGGGCAGGTTATTGTGTTGTGTTTGGTTGTCCGGATGTTCCATTTACAAACGGAACTCTGCTGGATTTTCGTTAGATTCCGCTGCTTAGTTTTATTAGTCATTTGGGTATGGAATATACCATTTCTATCATTAACCCATGTGTTTTCTGGGTTAATGATGTCTTAGTTGGTCATTCGTATTAAGGATCACATCTTGGATTCCTTGGATGTCCCAGTTCGGGAGTCTTAGGGATTTAGGAGCGTGTCTGTTGGTATCTGAGGATACTCTTGTGTTTCTAGTATTCGTGTTGGCATGGTGTATATTCTTATTGTTATTCCATGTACCTCTTTGTTATTGTTGACTCTAGTAGTCGCTTGGTTTGCGTCACCCTTTAGGGGCGTGACAGTATGGTATCTAGGCATTCATTGCAACCCTTTGTGGGTGTTTGATGAATAAATGTCTTTTGGTTCTCGTTTCTTTTTATTTTCACAGTCGACCCAGCTCGGTCGCCGCCGCTCCAGCTGCGCAGCAGCCTGTCCCAGCCGCGTCTGCCACCAGCTACGACCACCAGCTGCATCTCCCTCCAGTCGGCCTCTCTCTCTCTCTCCGCCGGTGACCATGGAGGTGAAGGAGCCGCTTCAGTTGCAGAGAAGCAGAAGAGAAGAGTGAAGCTGTAGCCATGGGTAGCGTGAAGAATAAGATGTGGTCTGCAGATATTGTATACATATACCCATATATGACCTAATTGCAAAAGCAACCCTCTAAATGTCCATTATTGCGAAATAACCCCAAAACTATATATATATATAATTATAATTAAATATATATATATACAGTAAATCCCAATAATTATCGGGGACGTCCAAACATAATCTCGTAAGCCAGAAATAATAACGGAACGCAAAATAACCAAATTAGTCCGAAAGAAATACACCGGGTTAGGAACCCAACGTCGGAACACTTAAACAAGCCCGATTAATTACAACGTGTCGCCGTCCAGTCAAAACACTAATCATTAACTGTCAAACGATACCGCGTAGTCGAGAATAAGAATTCGCGTAGTGTCGTCCAGTCGACTTTAAAACTAAACGCGAAAACATTTACAGGTACGAAATACAAAAGATAACATGAACGTCATGAACAAGTGACGTCATAACCGAAATTAAATCGAAAAATAATTTCAGGAAAAAGGTAAAATAACACGGGGTGTTACATGATAAATGTGGGGCTTGGAAGCCATTGTGATTATTGAATTGCTTTGGGCAGGTTATTGTGTTGTGTTTGGTTGTCCGGATGTTCTATTTACAAACGGAACTCTGCCGGATTTTCGTTAGAGTCCGCTGCTTTGTTTATTATCCATTTGGGTATTAAATATACCATTTCTATCAGCAACCAATATGTTTTCATAGTTAATGATGTCTTAGTTGGTCATTCATGTTAGGGATCACATCTTGGATTCCTTGGATGTCCCAGTTTGGGAGTCTTAGGAATTTATGAGCGTGTCTGTTGGTATATGAGGATACTATTGAGTTCAGGTATTCTTTTTGGCATGTAGTATATTTTTCATTGTTACTCCATGTATATTCTTGTTATTGTTGACTCTAGTGGTCGTTTGGCTTGCGTCACCCTTTCTGGGGCGTGACAGCAAGGTATCTGAGCATTCATTGCAACCCTTTTGTGGGTGTTGATGACTGAATGTCATTTGTTCTCATTTCTTTCACTTTCGTTCACTCCCTAGCTCTTAGGCTCGGTTTTCTGAGCTCTAGGAATTTGGGGTGTGACATTATTTGCTCACAGGGGTATTTCATTTGCCCCCTGGTATTCCCACGCCAGGTTGCAGGAAATATATGGCTATGGGCAGGATGCGGTGCAACGACAGTTTTTCTCTTGTTTCCGTGTTACAGGTTTGGAGTTGCGCTGGTGATGCGGGTACGGTTGCGGTACGACTGGTTTGGGGACGATAGGTATTTATTGTTAGCTTCTCTCCCCATTGTTATGGGATTGTTATGTATTTTCTTTTGGGAGCCAGTCTATTGGCATATCCCTGTTGATGTATCCTTTATTTCCTGTATTTATTCTTTCAGGAGGTTATTGTATTTATTTTGCACAGCTTGGTGCATTTCCTGTATTCCTATTCGAGCATTTGTGGCTCTGTTGAGTTTAGAGGGTTTGGAGGGGTTTTGGTTTCTTTCCACTACCTCGGCCCTAGTAGGATTGATGAATGTGGGGCTTGGAAGCCATTGTGATTATTGAATTCTATTGGCAGGTTCTTGTGTTGTGGTTGTTGTCCGGATGTTCCATTTACAAACGGAACTCTGCCAGATTTTCGCCGCTGCTTAGTTTATTATCCATTTGGGTATGAAATATACCATATCTATCATTAACCCATATGTTTTCATGGTTAATGATGTCTTAGTTGGTCATTCATGTTAAGGATCACATCCTGGATTCTTTGGATGTCCCTGTTCGGGAGTCATATGAATTTAGGAGCGTGTCTGTTGGTATCTAAGGATACTATTGAGTTCTAGTATTCTATTTGGCATGGAGTATATTTTTCATTGTTACTCCATGTATCTTCTTGTCATTCTTGACTCTAGTAGTCGCTTGACTTACGTCACCCTCTAGAGATTCGTTGATTCTCTAGATTAAAGTTTCGGGAATTCTAGGGGCGTGATAGTAGGGTATCAGAGTGTGTCATTCTTACCTTTTTTTTGGGTGTTTGATGACTGAATGTCATTTGTTCTAGTTTCTTTTTACTTCCGCATTCACTCCCCTACCTCTTAGGCTCGGGTTTCGGAGTCCTAGGAATTCGGGGCGTGACACGTAATATTAGGCAATGACCAACCCCTCCCCCCCCCCCCCCCCCATCTCAACAACATCCTCCACACCATACTTGACGACACCATCACAATGATCCGCACACAAAAACACACAAAGGTGAATGAACAATATCTCACATTAATTATCCACTCTCTCTTATTTTGCTATTTACACCCTATGCCTAAATTTTGAGGTTTTCTTCGTTATATAATTAAATATTAAAAACAAAGAGACCAATAAAAAAATTAACAGGGGCAAACAGATATATGTTAAATAAACAAAGAACCTTAATTTGTTTCAGAGGACCATGAGGTAAGAAACTTCATTCATTTTAATAAAGGCTCCAGCCAATGCTTTGAAAAATCCAGAATGCTATTTGTTAAAATGTCTAAAATGCATTCCAATAACATAATAACAGTAAGTAAATAATATGCAATTATCAACTCAATTTAGTTGAGGTCATAAAACACCCAATTTCTATTCAAACACACATGCAATGTAAATATAATGTAGGAGATAGATGTGGTTTCTTAGATTTTCTATTACAGCACACATGCAATCTAAATATATTGAAGTACAAATTAACAATAATTTCACCCTCCACATGCTTCAATATAAAACGGTGAAACATGAATGGATAATTTTACACACTGAACACAAATATACAAACTTAACATTAGTTCTTTCGATAGATTTAAACACAGGAGATACCTAAAAATATTAAATTCTGACTTGGGGGTTCTAGCAAGAGAACTTATATATGTATATATATATATATATAATATTATAGGGTTTAGGGTGTTGCTTTACCCGAGAGAGAAGTTGAGGGGGAAGAATAAAACTCTGGAGAGACGCACTTCTTTGCGGCTTTCACAACAGGGATTGAAGAACCAGAACCCAGAATAGGAAGAAGCAAGCTTCGCATTAAATTTAATATATGTAAAATAAGGAACCCTAGAAGGAACCTTCAGGGGAGCAAAAAAATAACTAAACCCAGTCAAATCAGTCCACTTGCCTACACTGTTCATAATTTTTGAAAATTAAAAATTGTTCGTTTTTCAAAATTTAGCGGTATTTCCCAATATTCCCAAATCTCTTTCGGGAGTCCTTAATTAAACTAAAAGGATTTAGAATATATTATATAGTAATGATATGATCTCACAAATTTTAATTCAAAATATTAAAATAAAATTATTTATTACAACGAATCATATTTATTTTATATTCCTTATCTTCTTTTTATCATTTGATTAAGGAGTTTTAGTCAGTTTCTTTCAACATACCAATATTTTTTATTTCTTTATTATGTCCATAAATTTTATTTAATGATTATTTGGCCTTTTATTTAAATACTTTTTTTTAATGTAGAATCATTTTTATTTTTACCCTTTACACATATGACATTATGGTGAAATTTTTTATTCTGCAACTTCATGAGATTTTTTTTAAAAATTGGGAATGTCAAGCATGAAGTAGGAGTTTCTAGAATATTATCGAATATTAAAAACATCTAGAAGCCTTGTTACCATTTAGCTTTACAAACCATATCTTAACAATTTAATTCAATGAATACTAGTAAATAGTAATTTTCTCTAACTGAATGACACAACCAAGTACTCTTATGTTATATAGTAAATAAGTTACTTATTCTAATTATAATAAAATCACATATTGCACAAGTATGATGTATTTTTATCATAAATACTTAAAGATATATAAATAAAAGCAAAATACATTCGTCCTCACAATGATTAAAATCAATCATATATATAATACGGTAAACACATAATAATTAGATAGGGTTGAAAAGTTATAGGTAAACATTAAAATCATATCTGACTGATTTGTAATGTTCAGAATATGAATAACCATTATAATTAAAAATTCAGCAATACTAAACGTATTTGTGAATATCTATAGTGTATTTATGATAAAAAAAAACAGTAGTTCTTAAAATGTATGAGCTATCATGATTTAAGCATGGAACTTAATAATATTGTCTTCACACTGCTGTAGTCTACACATCTATTTAGCATAATTTAATGCAGAAACCAAATATATCAATATGCGCCTTGGGTTATATAATACCCGACTAAAGTTTATTATATATTCCAGATATTATGGAAATATTATACATTTATACATATTACATTATTGAGTAACATTAGACTTTAGAGTAATCGAGTAATATACGACTAACGTATGGTCTTACATTTGGATGTAGATCTCCTGCATTTGGCTTCTTTTGAGGTACATACATATACGTAACCTATTTTAGTTTCTTATCGAGAATTGGTATTACTTATGCTACAATTCGAAGTATAGTTGCTACATTTGGTTGTAGATCAGCTGCATTCGGTATCTATTGAGATACATACATAACAGTCAACTGTTTTACTTTGTTCTCTGCAATACGTATTACTGATGCTACAATTCGAATTAGAGTTGCTAAATTTACGTTTGAATATTGTATTTTAGTATTGCGTACTTTTTTAGAATAAATGCAAACAGATTATTCCATGGTTTCCAAGAACATCCTTACACCTTGGGGGTTCAACCGTTCAACTACGGTATAATTTAGGACATTTCTAAAAATAACGATGCTGCATTTCGTAGTTATAAGTGGCATAAGTGGTTGTATCAATGTTGAATTTGGTTAAACCAATGGTGCAGGGTAAGATTCCCACAAGCTAACAACTAATATAATGTATAGCTAGGGTTACCCTAACTTACCACCAAACTTGTGGTTTATCCATTTAGTTATGTACCAATATTTTTTGCAGACAAACAAGATTTTCAGTTTTTGTTTTTTCTAATATGTTTGCACCAAACTCAAGTAACTCGAACAACCTGGCCGATTATACTTAAATTTATATTTGGGTCGCGTGAGTAAAAGTATCAATATAGTGCGTATAACACCCTCCTAGTTCAATTTCACCCTAATCGTTTCCTTTCTGTGCAAATTTACCCCATTTCGTGTTAAATGACATATATGCCCTTTCATATTAATGTAAAAACATATATAAATTTGAACTATTATATACAATTTGGAATAATATCTAAAAGTGAAAAAAATATATATTAAATTTTAATAAAATATAAAATTCGAGAATATATAAATTTCAACAAATTATATAAAATAGGGAATAACATATATCAATCAAATATATATATATAAATCTAGAAAACATATATAATTCGTGGGAAATATACTTCTATTTTCTACTTTCTTGGACTTTAAATGTTGTTTTGGTGTATTGTACTTTGGTCACTTGTGTTGGCTTTGAAATTTACTTTCGGCAAACAATTGCAAAATTGATGATAACAAACCATTGAAGAGTGTTTGATACTAATGAATTTTCGAGTTTAAGTTTTCAGCAAAAGACAGGTGAACGACTCGGAAAACAAACTCGGAAAGAAAACGACTCGGAAAGCAAGTTCGGAAAGAAAGCTTGAATTAAAGCGAAAAGCCGTAAAATAAATTGAAGCACAAATGGAAAATCAACGGCAAAGGCGAAAGTCGAAGACTCAAGACTTGGGGCAGATAGGCCGGGAAGCGATCATTGTAACAAGGTAATTTTATGCGTCAATTTTATCGTATAAGCTCAAGTATAAAATGAACCAAATTCAAATGAAATGAAAAACGCTTTACCGAACTTAAACGGAAAGAAAAATATTTTTATTAAATGTTTTTCATGTTGCAGTCGACTAAAATGAGCCTGTGTATTTTCTAGTAGTCTACTAAAACAATCAGTAGCTATAGGTTTTTCATCCACATCAAAAGAGTCGACTGAAAAGAGCTTGAGTCGACTAGACTACTTCATGTAGTCGACTAGAACTCATTCTAGTCGACTAGATGGTCCAAAGTAGTCGACTAGAACTCAATCTAGTCGACTAGATGGTCCATTGTAGTCGACTACAACAGAGAAGTAGTCGACTAGAAGTTCCTTAAAACCTGCAGATTCTTCAGAAAACATTTCCCATGTTTTGTGGATTGTGTTCAATGGTGTTCAAACGGCTCTTATCTTTCAAATACTATAATCATTCTTCAAAACTCTAATGCAATGCTATATATAGAATGAGATGTGTATATTGAAGATCAAGAGATTGAAATACAAAAAGAAAGAAAGCTATCAAAAATTCTGCAGAAATTTTCTCTACAAAAGCCATTGAAACCAAGCTTTGAAAATCTATTTTTTCACCAAGTTTCTTTGAAAAACAAAACCTCTAGTATCTCTTCTTATTCTCCAAATATCATTCATTGATCATACCCTTTTAGAATACATTTCTAGAGCTATTGTAAAATCACCAAAAACACTTGAGCTTATATTGATTTATCTTCCATAAACACCTTTGGGTTTTGAGTGTTTTTGTTCTTGAGTGATTTTATTGATTACATACGAATTTGTAATCTCGGACAAGTGAAGTCCACCGATTGTTCAAGAGAGGGTTGTTCTCTTGATTGAGGGACAAGCTCGAGAGGCTTGTGTTGTAAAGGTTTGCCATTCCACCTGTGAAGGAAGGGCCATAGTGAAAGGATAGGGAAAAGTCTCAAGAAGGGGTTCTTGAGCCGAGGAGTAGGAGTTACCGAACCTCGAAAAAATCACGGTGTCAAATCTCTCTATCTCTTTCTCTTTACTTAATTATTTTGCATGCCATAATTGCTTGAATATCTTGTATGCTATCTTGTCTTGAAATTAATAGTTAGAGAAGTTCAAATTAAATCATTCACTTGCTTATTGTGATATAGTTTTTTTTTTTAGAGTATTCCAATCTCGAAAAGAATTAGACTTAATTTTTGAACACCCTATTCACCCCCCTCTAGGGTTAATTAGTGACTAACAACTTGTATTTTTTATACTTCTATTTGCACAACTATTTTAAGTTTATATATTTGTTTTCAATAATATATTGTTTTTTCGGGTTTGATATATAGTTTTCAAATTTTATATATATTGTTTCAAATTTTATATATTTTTGCGAATTTTATATATATATTTCGAATTTGAAAATTTAATTTTTGAAATTAATATATATGTTTTTAAAAATATATATATATATATGGAATTTTATATATTTTTTTACGAAATTTAAATATTGGTTTCGAATTATATATATATATATATATATATATATATATATATATATCAAAAATTTAATTTGCATAATAATATATATATATATATTATGAAGAAAAAGGGTAAAACGGGTATTTAAGAGAGACTAATAAGTACATTTGGATAGGGGGTAACAGTGCTGACATTTGGTATGAGAGTTGTTGCATTTGGCATCTATTTCTTTACACAAATAACAGTCAACTATTTTTCTGTTTTTTTTCCTGCATTTGGTTTTACCGAAGTTACAATTGGAAGTAGAGTCGCGACATTTAAGTTTTTCCATTTTATTCAAGTTTGTAGTAGTTGCTAAAAGGACTTTTTAATTATAATGGTTGCCATGAATATCCTTACACCTCGGGCATTCAATTAAGGTATATATAATTCAGGACTTGTAAATACATAAGGAGGATGCATTTGTATAGCGAGAAATTGTGCATTTGGGTGTATCAGCGTTGCATTTGGTTAAACCAATGCGGCACTGTTTGAATCCCTAAAATAAAAGCAAAGAGAGGGTATTGATAAGGTTGTCATATCTTGTTTCCGAACATGTTGTTTATCCATTTAGGGTCTAGGACAAAGTTTATGACGTGAGAAATTTGTAAAAGATTTCCTATTTCAAACATGTTTGTCATGGTAATTGGAAATATATTTCATATACATTTGCCTCAACACTAGGATTGAGAAGAACATTTGGATAGGGGGTAACGGTGCTGACATTTGGTAGGAGAGATGTTGCAATTGGCATGTATTTCTCTACTCAAATAACAATCAACTATTTTATTTTTTATTTGTCAGCAAATGTTTTTGGCTTTTACCGAACCTACAATTGGAAGTAGACTTGCGTATATAATAAGTTTTTATGGTTTTCTTTAGTATTTATTAATTGTTTAAAGGGTTTTTTAATTATATTTTTTCCCATGATTCTCCTAACACCTCGGGAGTTATATTAGGGTATATAGAATTCTGGCCTTTTAAAAACATAACGAGGCTGCACTTGGTTAACGCATGTATTTCACATCCAAATACATTTCCAAGTGATGTGAAAATATATAAATATTCAGTTTCCAAAGTGCTGTTCATAATTATACAACCATATCCTTCACAACCTAATTACCACTGATTGTCTGTGGCAAAAACAAAAACATTGGAACTTAATTACCATCTTTGTCGTAGATTCACTCAGCTCAAGCCCATGCAACAATGAAAGACCTGTACTTTCTTCAATCAATTCTTAAACCCTAAAAAAAAAAAACCCTGAAATCATCGATTGAAGATACTACAGTCCCATCAAAATCTATATACGATCCAGGCATACAGTACAGAAAGAAATCAGCAGCCAAAGAACTCAACAACGAAACTAAAATCATCGAACCAATCTGTTTTGGTTATGCGGCTTTCATCTTTAATCAATAGACTTTCTTTTCCATAATCTTCTTCGTGCGCCCGTAGCATGTTGTCAAAACCCGAATTATATGAATACTGACACCTGTGAAGAAACCCACCACGATATATGACTCCATAAGCCTGCATACTCTCCGGTGAGCCTCTATACATCCATAAAATAAGGGATGCCATCACACAGAATTGGTAGTAGATCATGCACTTTTCGCATCTCACAGACCACGTCGAGGGACCGGTGACCGTCTAGATTTGATGAGTATGTGGTTCCTCACATAGCCATCTACTTCTGACGAAGACTTGTCGGATAAATTGTGGACCACCACCAGTCTCACTCGCAATGACCATTGCCATCATCAGAGAACAAATAGATACAACTTCAGAGGATTTTGCTTCCATTGAAACAAGGGTGCGTACAGCCTCTTCCCTCCTCTCATCGGTGAAACTGAGATTGGCCACAGCCCATGCAAATGTGCATGGCAAGTTCCCCTTCTTCATTCCCTCCGTCAGTGAGTCCAGTCCTTCCTTGTTTACAGTGGCCACATCTCGGTGACTGTTGGTCAAAACATCAAATCCATAAGGAGAGCATAATCGTTTCACCTATTATAATATATATATTTTTGATTTCACAGAATTTAAATGAGCCCAACACAATTTAACATTCTCTAATTGTAAACAGTGTACTAGAGTTTGTATGATCTTACAACAGCTTGAATAAACTTGGCTAAAATATTTCCACCATTTACACAAGCCCGGTATAACTTGGGATTTTTTTTACTACCCACCAGCCGGAGCATGGTAGCAAATCCAAAATGCCGGACAACGCATGGTGACAGTACAGGTGATTTCATTTTTTGGGAGTTGCAAGTTGAGAGTTATATTTTGCAATTGATTAAATTTGACAATAATATTAATCTTACACTGTGAGCAGTAAACACAAATAAGTATCCGAGTTAAAATAACATTCATAACAAAATAATCCTTATAAATCAACAGGTTCAAAAATAGGATAACTATTTCACATTTAACATTGAAATAAATAATTTCTGAAGTACAACATTTTCTAACATTAAACTCTATTCTGTTTTATCACTTAGTAAATTATTTAGAAAATGTTTAATAATAATAAATTAAAAAACCTTTACCCCATTAGAATTTTTCCAAACCTCACAATCATTTTGTATATTTCGGAATATATGAAAATCTTCATCAGATCCAATAATACATTGTCGATCTAAGAAGGAAAATTGGCAACAAATAAAGGAATATATAAGTATGAATCCTTATTGAATTGAACTAAAGAGTAATTGAGTAATTGAGGGAAAAAAGATAAAAAATGGAAAACTTAAAATCCGATTTTAACTATAGAAATTACCACTGGGATAATGCTAAGAGATCTTTCATTGATCTTGGTGAAATCTTGCTCATAATATGAGAAAGACAACCTTCATCTAGATTATCCATAGCATTAGCAAGCTGCAGAGTTAGATGAAGGATTGGAAAATATTGTTCTTCTATATACATATATATAAGGGGAAACATGAGAGTTGTTGGCGCCAAAAAGGTTGATAAAGGTACCCCCTTGGCGCTAAATTCATGAGGTGGAGCTGGATGGAGCTTAGGTTAGATGATGTATGAAACACACTTGATTGTACCTCTGCCAATATTAAGTCATTATGTAACGTCCGGTAATTTTACGTGCTAATTTGAAATTTTTATTTAATTATTTATTTATTTATTAAACAATTAAGTGCTTATATGCTTATGTGCCTAACATGTTTATATGCTTACATGAATAATTGAAAATATTGAAATGTTTGGGGAAAAATAAATAAACGACAAAGGGTAAATTAGTAAACTCACATGTATTGAGTTAGTGTGTAACACCCCGTGTTATTTTTCTTTTTCCTGAAATTATATTTAATTTAATTTCGATAATGACGTCACTTGTTATTGACGTATTGTTTATTCTTGGTATTGGGTACCTGTAAATTTTTCGCGTTTAGTTTTAAAAGTCGACTGGATAACTTTACGTTTTTTCCTGGACGACTACGCGAATTATCGTTATCGATTACACGGTCTCGTTTCGACGTTAGTTTATTCGACGTTTAATGATTAGCGTTTCAATTGGATGACGACACATTTTAATTGGTCGGGCTTGTTTAAGTGTTCCGACGTTTGGGTTTCTACCCCGATATATTTTATTGGGCGTCCCGTTATTATTTTGGACTTACGAGATTATGTTTGGACGTTCCCGGTATTTATTGGGATTTATCGTATATATATATATTTAATTGTAATTATATATATATAGTTTTGGGGGTTATTTCGTAATTATAGATAAATAGAGGGCTAGTATTATAATTTGGGAAGCTATTGTCACATTTATTTCTTTTGGTCACATGAGCCTATTGACAATTAGGTTGTACAAAATTCAATTTTAGAATATATATATATATATTAAATAAATATGATATATGTATATGTATACGTGCATCTTCTCCTACACTACTACTGAATGACCACTTCTTTCCTCCTTCTCCACGACGGAACCACCTCTTCTCCTCTCTTCATGCACGGCTGATGCGGCAGCACCTCTCTACCTCCATGATCGCCGGCAAGAGAGTCGGCTGAAAGGGTGGTCGCTAGCGGGCGGCAACACGCAGAGTCGCCGGACTGTGAGAGCTGCGGCTGGAGCAGGGCTGTGGACGGCGGCGGTTCGCGGTGGTCGGCGAGGCTAGCAGGTGGTGGTCGCGCACGGCGGCGCAGGGCGGCGTCGGTGGTGGCGCAAGGGACGGCCAGCGCAGAGACGCGCGTGAGCAGGGACGTGTCCGGTTGGGCTTCGGCCAATTTTTCGGCGACCTTCCGGTGATCGGTTTGAGCCGATTTTCGGTGAGTAGCTCCGTATATACATGGTATTCGATATATATTAATTTCATGATTTTAGGATTAACGATTTGTCCGGAAATCGCAATTATAGGTTATAGTTTCCGTTTGGGGTATTTTAGATTTAACCCAATTAATTAACCAAATATTAATGGGCTTCGTATATATCGTATAGGTTGTCGAGACGGACATTTCGATATATTCGAAATAATTATCGGACGAATTTGGTCGGCGGGCTTCGTGTTCGGGCGCCGGTACTGTGCTGTTTGGACTGTTCGGTAACGTATAAATTAGGTGGGAAACTTTATTTCTCACTCCACATTATTGAAGTAGTTTTGGGTGTGCAAACCCTTATTTAATTTATTATAGATATATTAAATCGTTAATTTAAATATCTATAATTCGTTTAGAATCGGAATTGGACTTAGGAATTAATTTAAGAAAATTAATTAAATTATTTCCTACGAGATTAAATATATTCCTAATTGAATTGAATAGGAATAGACGACTTAGAAATTCCTTTGAGAATTAAATGAGCTAGAAGATTTGTAAACGTTGGACGTGAGAGACTTAGACGCTATTCTAGGTTCCTTTTTATTACGTGGATTATCTGTTTAAATTATTTTAAAGAAATGATAAGGGAAATTGAAATATTTTCTAAAGAATTAAGAAAATATATTTTTGAAAATATGAGTTATATATGAAATTGTTTTCATATGATTTAAATGCTTTATTGTATTTTAAAGCATGAAAAGAGATTTTGAGATTTATATTACCATGTGGGTATTTTTATAAATATGATGTATTACATATTTATGATTGAGATATGATTTGATTGTACACCATGTCGTGTGAGCACATGGGTGTTGGTGCATGTAGTGCACGGTTTCACCATTGGCAGAGAGAGTTCATTTGGTGTGGTCTACTTCCTTTGTGCGTGGGGCACGAGTAGACGTTTGTGTCGGATCATCACAACAACTGGCCAGGAGGTATCACGCCTACGGAACTAAAAAGCCGGCAAATGTGAGTTAGGAGTCCAGGTAGAGGCTCATGTTCTTGACTCAAGGGTAGTCATGGCGTACGGAGTTGCAAGTTGGGCTCTCGTACAACCGTCTTCCTTGTTGAAGTGATAAAGAGAAAAATCACTTGGGAAAGGTCGGTGTGGTAACTCTACACTATGATGAGTGGACAGAGTTTGTATCCGTTGCCCTTGGGAAGGGTGTGTTGTGTGTGAGTATCACGTGGGGTGTTGAGTCACATTACACTGCACACTGTTTATGTGATCTCGTTTAACATGTATATGTGCTATATTACATGTGATGTTGGAGCATGCTAGTTATGAATATTGTGAATTAAATTCATATTTTATAAATGCTCAGATGAAAATGAATAATGTGAAACAAGCCTTTAAATGAGAAAATCATTATAGTATAAATGAAACATATAATCTTTATACTTGTGTTATATGCTTTTATGCCTTTGAGGGAGGTTAAGTGTATTGACGTAGTAATCTCTGTGAGTAGTTGAGGCTACTGGTGGATGTGGAGTTGATTTTGATTTGTGGCCTTAGAGAGGACTGTTAATTGTTTTGTGGTTGTAGTTAGTTGTGTGATACCTTTAGAGATTTGAGGTCAGTGATTGACTTAGTATCAATTGTGATTGAGGCCTTAGATAAGGCGGTTGATGTGATTGTGGTCTTAGTGGATGTGGTAGTATAGACCTTTAAGTGTTTTTCATTCTTTTGAGGAATGGGTAGAGGTTATGATTGAAGTAATTTCATTAAGTACTTAGGGTACTGTAGCGTGGTTTCTAGTGCTTAGTTCATTCCCCTAAGCATTTCTTGTACAGTGTTTATACACTAGTACGTGGCCTTTGACTTACATGTCATTCCTTGACTCGTTGGTTACGGCGTGGTGCCGAACCTCTTCCATGTGTTGTCGTTTGGTTTCGTGAGGTTGGGAACGGACAGTTGTGTTCCGTGAAACCAATGTAGTACTCTTCCTTTACCGTCCTCTCGGACATTATAGGAATCCATAGAGTTGTGTTTTCTCTTATTGGCTGTCATTTCGAAAACGGTGTTTCCTAAGTTTTGAAGTAAACTCTTGTATTTAAAAGGAAAAACCCGTTTTCGCCTACCCCCGTATAAATGAAAAGTTTTAATACTTATAAAATGATCTTGTGATCTTCTTTGAAATGATTTTCAACTTGTAAAAGCCAGTGATGGCAACTGACGGAGACCGGGGGCAAGACGGTCATTTTTACTATGTGGTTCTTAAAAGTAAAACCATTTTATTATTTTCTTGGGATTCCGAGATTTCGAGACTTCTTTCTCAATATCTTATCTTGTAGAGTTTTGAAAGGTGTTCCATTGTTTCACCTTTGTTTCCTATCATGCTAAGTCTCGGATTGAGGCTTGTTGTTGTTCAGTGCACACATATAGTGTTGCCTTTCCCTTTTCTGGGTTGTTGGTATCACCACCTAGGTGATATGAGTTTTTCTTACGTTAGGGGCACGGATACCAAAGGGATTGGTTCGAGTTTGAAAACCTTTTTCTTAAAAACTATTGAATCTCTGGGATTCATCTTTTTATTACTTCCACTCTCGGCCATTCGTTTTTGGTTTCCTTATTCCCTCTTGGTGTTCTTTCCTTGTTCACTTGTGGTGTTTTAACCTTGACATTGTTGTCTCGGTTATCTGTTGGTTTAGCATTGGGAAGTCTTTTCCTTTGCTTTGTTTCGGTGACCATTGGGTGGTCGTTCTGGTGAGTTGAGTCCGTGTACTCTAGTGATTTGATTGGGTGGTCTTCCTCGCCTACAGTGAGAGTGTTAGTGATGTGATTGACCCTATTGGTGATAGTATTATGAGGTCGATATGATTTATGATATGGTGATATGATTGAGGTTTGTTATATATATATATATATATATATATTGTACATTTACAATATATATATATAGATGACGGTCGTGTTAGTACGCAAGGACGTGAGTACTTTTCCTCCTGTGTATCGGGGAGTGAGTTATGAGTATTCCTTGGTACTAGTGGTGGATTTTGATCCCTGTGGATATTAGAGGTGAGTGTGTTTCCCCTCTGTTTAGATTTTCTGGTTAGCATTGTGAGCGCTGGATGATTGGTTAGATTTGACCTTAGTGTCGTGTACCTAGTGTACGTTGGTGAGAGTAGTGTAGACTACTGGTGTTGGGTACTTGGAGTACGAGTCTTAGAGACTCATGTTGTGTATTTATATATATATATATGTGTAGATATATATATATATATATATATTCCCTATATACTTATGTATACTCGTTTACGATAGTATATGAGCGTGTGACTTGGGTTTGCATGGATGGGACTAGTTGGGCTATATTTATATCTTATTAGACGGTTTGGCTTTACTTAAACTATCAGAGGATGTGGTAGTTAGGATATCTTTTCCCACTGAGCTTATTTGCTCACGGAGGGAATTTCATTGGCCCCCCTGGTATTCCACGCCAGGTTGCAGGAATTATACGGCTATGGGCAGGATGCAGTGCAACGGCAGTTTCCTTGGTTTCCTTGTTACAGGTTTTGGAGTTGCGTTGGGTGATGCGGTTACGGTTGCAGCACGACTGGGTTTGGGGACGATAGGTATCCGCTTTCAGTTTCTCTACCCATTGTTATGTATTCTCTTTTGGGAGCCAGTCTGTTGGCATATCCCTATTGATGTATTCTTTACTTTCCTGTATTTATTCTTTCAGGATGTATTGTATTTATTCTGTACAGTTGACGCTTTTCTGTATTCTTATTCGAGCATTTGTGGCTCTGTTGATATTAGAGGGTTTGGAGGGGTTTTGGTTTCTTTCCACTACCTCGGCCCTATTAGGATTGATGAATGTGGGGCTTGGAAGCCATTGTGATTATTGAATTGCTTTGGGCAGGTTATTGTGTTGTGTTTGGTTGTCCGGATGTTCCATTTACAAACGGAACTCTGCCGGATTTTCGTTAGATTCCGCTGCTTAGTTTTATTGGTCATTTGGGTATGGAATATACCATTTCTATCATTAACCCATGTGTTTTCTTGGTTAATGATGTCTTAGTTGGTCATTCGTATTAAGGATCACATCTTGGATACCTTGGATGTCCCAGTTCGGGTGTCTGTTGGTATCTAAGGATACTCTTGTGTTTCTAGTATTCGTGTTGGCATGGAGTATATTCTTATTGTTATTCCATGTACCTCTTTGTTATTGTTGACTCTAGTAGTCGCTTGGTTTGCGTCACCCTTTAGGGGCGTGACAGCATGGTATCTGGGCATTCATTGCAACCCTTTGTGGGTGTTTGATGACTGAATGTCTTTTGGTTCTCGTTTCTTTTTATTTCCGCAATCACTCCCTTAGCTCTTAGGCTCGGGTTTCGGAGTTATAGGAATTCGGGGCGTGCCAACTTGGTATCAGAGCGTGTTCTTTCTCTATGGGACGACGGGAAATGGTCGACGGTACGTTCGACGTGTGGGGTCTACCTACGATTACGATATGCGTTCGACGTATGGGGTCTACCTACGATTACGATTACGATCGACGTTTGGGGTTTATCTACGATTACGATCTGCGTGTTCTCTGTGTACTCTAGTTTCACTGTCTTAGGGACGATGGTTGATGGTCGATGGTACGTTCGACGTTTGACGCTTTTCTACGATTTCGATCTGCGTTCTTGTGTACTTCAGTATTTCTGTGTATTTGACTTGTGTTGTGTTGGGGACATGTCTCGCTAGATATATCCCGTTGTGATTTAATTCCAGCGGAGTGAGACGATTCCTCAGTCACATGTATTCTTCGTACCTGTATCATGGGTTGGTTACCGAGGAATGTGAGTAGATCATGCGGCCTAGCTAACCGGATGTGACTTATAGACTAAGGTACTCCCTGATTTCGAGGACGAAATCTCCTAAGGTGGGAAGGTTGTAACACCCCGTGTTATTTTCCTTTTTCCTGAAATTATATTTAATTTAATTTCGATAATGACGTCACTTGTTATTGACGTATTGTTTATTCTTGGTATTGGGTACCTGTAAATTTTTCGCGTTTAGTTTTAAAAGTCGACTGGATAACTTTACGTTTTTTCCTGGACGACTACGCGAATTATCGTTATCGATTACACGGTCTCGTTTCGACGTTAGTTTATTCGACGTTTAATGATTAGCGTTTCAATTGGATGACGACACATTTTAATTGGTCGGGCTTGTTTAAGTGTTCCGACGTTTGGGTTTCTACCCCGATATATTTTATTGGGCGTCCCGTTATTATTTTGGACTTACGAGATTATGTTTGGACGTTCCCGGTATTTATTGGGATTTATCGTATATATATATATTTAATTGTAATTATATATATATAGTTTTGGGGGTTATTTCGTAATTATAGATAAATAGAGGGCTAGTATTATAATTTGGGAAGCTATTGTCACATTTATTTCTTTTGGTCACATGGCATGTCACATGAGCCTATTGACAATTAGGTTGTACAAAATTCAATTTTAGGATATATATATATATATTAAATAAATATGATATATGTATATGTATACGTGCATCTTCTCCTACACTACTACTGAATGACCACTTCTTTCCTCCTTCTCCACGACGGAACCACCTCTTCTCCTCTCTTCATGCACGGCTGATGCGGCAGCACCTCTCTACCTCCATGATCGCCGGCAAGAGAGTCGGCTGAAAGGGTGGTCGCTAGCGGGCGGCAACACGCAGAGTCGCCGGACTGTGAGAGCTGCGGCTGGAGCAGGGCTGTGGACGGCGGCGGTTCGCGGTGGTCGGCGAGGCTAGCAGGTGGTGGTCGCGCACGGCGGCGCAGGGCGGCGTCGGTGGTGGCGCAAGGGACGGCCAGCGCAGAGACGCGCGTGAGCAGGGACGTGTCCGGTTGGGCTTCGGCCAATTTTTCGGCGACCTTCCGGTGATCGGTTTGAGCCGATTTTCGGTGAGTAGCTCCGTATATACATGGTATTCGATATATATTAATTTCATGATTTTAGGATTAACGATTTGTCCGGAAATCGCAATTATAGGTTATAGTTTCCGTTTGGGGTATTTTAGATTTAACCCAATTAATTAACCAAATATTAATGGGCTTCGTATATATCGTATAGGTTGTCGAGACGGACATTTCGATATATTCGAAATAATTATCGGACGAATTTGGTCGGCGGGCTTCGTGTTCGGGCGCCGGTACTGTGCTGTTTGGACTGTTCGGTAACGTATAAATTAGGTGGGAAACTTTATTTCTCACTCCACATTATTGAAGTAGTTTTGGGTGTGCAAACCCTTATTTAATTTATTATAGATATATTAAATCGTTAATTTAAATATCTATAATTCGTTTAGAATCGGAATTGGACTTAGGAATTAATTTAAGAAAATTAATTAAATTATTTCCTACGAGATTAAATATATTCCTAATTGAATTGAATAGGAATAGACGACTTAGAAATTCCTTTGAGAATTAAATGAGCTAGAAGATTTGTAAACGTTGGACGTGAGAGACTTAGACGCTATTCTAGGTTCCTTTTTATTACGTGGATTATCTGTTTAAATTATTTTAAAGAAATGATAAGGGAAATTGAAATATTTTCTAAAGAATTAAGAAAATATATTTTTGAAAATATGAGTTATATATGAAATTGTTTTCATATGATTTAAATGCTTTATTGTATTTTAAAGCATGAAAAGAGATTTTGAGATTTATATTACCATGTGGGTATTTTTATAAATATGATGTATTACATATTTATGATTGAGATATGATTTGATTGTACACCATGTCGTGTGAGCACATGGGTGTTGGTGCATGTAGTGCACGGTTTCACCATTGGCAGAGAGAGTTCATTTGGTGTGGTCTACTTCCTTTGTGCGTGGGGCACGAGTAGACGTTTGTGTCGGATCATCACAACAACTGGCCAGGAGGTATCACGCCTACGGAACTAAAAAGCCGGCAAATGTGAGTTAGGAGTCCAGGTAGAGGCTCATGTTCTTGACTCAAGGGTAGTCATGGCGTACGGAGTTGCAAGTTGGGCTCTCGTACAACCGTCTTCCTTGTTGAAGTGATAAAGAGAAAAATCACTTGGGAAAGGTCGGTGTGGTAACTCTACACTATGATGAGTGGACAGAGTTTGTATCCGTTGCCCTTGGGAAGGGTGTGTTGTGTGTGAGTATCACGTGGGGTGTTGAGTCACATTACACTGCACACTGTTTATGTGATCTCGTTTAACATGTATATGTGCTATATTACATGTGATGTTGGAGCATGCTAGTTATGAATATTGTGAATTAAATTCATATTTTATAAATGCTCAGATGAAAATGAATAATGTGAAACAAGCCTTTAAATGAGAAAATCATTATAGTATAAATGAAACATATAATCTTTATACTTGTGTTATATGCTTTTATGCCTTTGAGGGAGGTTAAGTGTATTGACGTAGTAATCTCTGTGAGTAGTTGAGGCTACTGGTGGATGTGGAGTTGATTTTGATTTGTGGCCTTAGAGAGGACTGTTAATTGTTTTGTGGTTGTAGTTAGTTGTGTGATACCTTTAGAGATTTGAGGTCAGTGATTGACTTAGTATCAATTGTGATTGAGGCCTTAGATAAGGCGGTTGATGTGATTGTGGTCTTAGTGGATGTGGTAGTATAGACCTTTAAGTGTTTTTCATTCTTTTGAGGAATGGGTAGAGGTTATGATTGAAGTAATTTCATTAAGTACTTAGGGTACTGTAGCGTGGTTTCTAGTGCTTAGTTCATTCCCCTAAGCATTTCTTGTACAGTGTTTATACACTAGTACGTGGCCTTTGACTTACATGTCATTCCTTGACTCGTTGGTTACGGCGTGGTGCCGAACCTCTTCCATGTGTTGTCGTTTGGTTTCGTGAGGTTGGGAACGGACAGTTGTGTTCCGTGAAACCAATGTAGTACTCTTCCTTTACCGTCCTCTCGGACATTATAGGAATCCATAGAGTTGTGTTTTCTCTTATTGGCTGTCATTTCGAAAACGGTGTTTCCTAAGTTTTGAAGTAAACTCTTGTATTTAAAAGGAAAAACCCGTTTTCGCCTACCCCCGTATAAATGAAAAGTTTTAATACTTATAAAATGATCTTGTGATCTTCTTTGAAATGATTTTCAACTTGTAAAAGCCAGTGATGGCAACTGACGGAGACCGGGGGCAAGACGGTCATTTTTACTATGTGGTTCTTAAAAGTAAAACCATTTTATTATTTTCTTGGGATTCCGAGATTTCGAGACTTCTTTCTCAATATCTTATCTTGTAGAGTTTTGAAAGGTGTTCCATTGTTTCACCTTTGTTTCCTATCATGCTAAGTCTCGGATTGAGGCTTGTTGTTGTTCAGTGCACACATATAGTGTTGCCTTTCCCTTTTCTGGGTTGTTGGTATCACCACCTAGGTGATATGAGTTTTTCTTACGTTAGGGGCACGGATACCAAAGGGATTGGTTCGAGTTTGAAAACCTTTTTCTTAAAAACTATTGAATCTCTGGGATTCATCTTTTTATTACTTCCACTCTCGGCCATTCGTTTTTGGTTTCCTTATTCCCTCTTGGTGTTCTTTCCTTGTTCACTTGTGGTGTTTTAACCTTGACATTGTTGTCTCGGTTATCTGTTGGTTTAGCATTGGGAAGTCTTTTCCTTTGCTTTGTTTCGGTGACCATTGGGTGGTCGTTCTGGTGAGTTGAGTCCGTGTACTCTAGTGATTTGATTGGGTGGTCTTCCTCGCCTACAGTGAGAGTGTTAGTGATGTGATTGACCCTATTGGTGATAGTATTATGAGGTCGATATGATTTATGATATGGTGATATGATTGAGGTTTGTTATATATATATATATATATATATTGTACATTTACAATATATATATATAGATGACGGTCGTGTTAGTACGCAAGGACGTGAGTACTTTTCCTCCTGTGTATCGGGGAGTGAGTTATGAGTATTCCTTGGTACTAGTGGTGGATTTTGATCCCTGTGGATATTAGAGGTGAGTGTGTTTCCCCTCTGTTTAGATTTTCTGGTTAGCATTGTGAGCGCTGGATGATTGGTTAGATTTGACCTTAGTGTCGTGTACCTAGTGTACGTTGGTGAGAGTAGTGTAGACTACTGGTGTTGGGTACTTGGAGTACGAGTCTTAGAGACTCATGTTGTGTATTTATATATATATATATGTGTAGATATATATATATATATATATTCCCTATATACTTATGTATACTCGTTTACGATAGTATATGAGCGTGTGACTTGGGTTTGCATGGATGGGACTAGTTGGGCTATATTTATATCTTATTAGACGGTTTGGCTTTACTTAAACTATCAGAGGATGTGGTAGTTAGGATATCTTTTCCCACTGAGCTTATTTGCTCACGGAGGGAATTTCATTGGCCCCCCTGGTATTCCACGCCAGGTTGCAGGAATTATACGGCTATGGGCAGGATGCAGTGCAACGGCAGTTTCCTTGGTTTCCTTGTTACAGGTTTTGGAGTTGCGTTGGGTGATGCGGTTACGGTTGCAGCACGACTGGGTTTGGGGACGATAGGTATCCGCTTTCAGTTTCTCTACCCATTGTTATGTATTCTCTTTTGGGAGCCAGTCTGTTGGCATATCCCTATTGATGTATTCTTTACTTTCCTGTATTTATTCTTTCAGGATGTATTGTATTTATTCTGTACAGTTGACGCTTTTCTGTATTCTTATTCGAGCATTTGTGGCTCTGTTGATATTAGAGGGTTTGGAGGGGTTTTGGTTTCTTTCCACTACCTCGGCCCTATTAGGATTGATGAATGTGGGGCTTGGAAGCCATTGTGATTATTGAATTGCTTTGGGCAGGTTATTGTGTTGTGTTTGGTTGTCCGGATGTTCCATTTACAAACGGAACTCTGCCGGATTTTCGTTAGATTCCGCTGCTTAGTTTTATTGGTCATTTGGGTATGGAATATACCATTTCTATCATTAACCCATGTGTTTTCTTGGTTAATGATGTCTTAGTTGGTCATTCGTATTAAGGATCACATCTTGGATACCTTGGATGTCCCAGTTCGGGTGTCTGTTGGTATCTAAGGATACTCTTGTGTTTCTAGTATTCGTGTTGGCATGGAGTATATTCTTATTGTTATTCCATGTACCTCTTTGTTATTGTTGACTCTAGTAGTCGCTTGGTTTGCGTCACCCTTTAGGGGCGTGACAGCATGGTATCTGGGCATTCATTGCAACCCTTTGTGGGTGTTTGATGACTGAATGTCTTTTGGTTCTCGTTTCTTTTTATTTCCGCAATCACTCCCTTAGCTCTTAGGCTCGGGTTTCGGAGTTATAGGAATTCGGGGCGTGCCAACTTGGTATCAGAGCGTGTTCTTTCTCTATGGGACGACGGGAAATGGTCGACGGTACGTTCGACGTGTGGGGTCTACCTACGATTACGATATGCGTTCGACGTATGGGGTCTACCTACGATTACGATTACGATCGACGTTTGGGGTTTATCTACGATTACGATCTGCGTGTTCTCTGTGTACTCTAGTTTCACTGTCTTAGGGACGATGGTTGATGGTCGATGGTACGTTCGACGTTTGACGCTTTTCTACGATTTCGATCTGCGTTCTTGTGTACTTCAGTATTTCTGTGTATTTGACTTGTGTTGTGTTGGGGACATGTCTCGCTAGATATATCCCGTTGTGATTTAATTCCAGCGGAGTGAGACGATTCCTCAGTCACATGTATTCTTCGTACCTGTATCATGGGTTGGTTACCGAGGAATGTGAGTAGATCATGCGGCCTAGCTAACCGGATGTGACTTATAGACTAAGGTACTCCCTGATTTCGAGGACGAAATCTCCTAAGGTGGGAAGGTTGTAACACCCCGTGTTATTTTCCTTTTTCCTGAAATTATATTTAATTTAATTTCGATAATGACGTCACTTGTTATTGACGTATTGTTTATTCTTGGTATTGGGTACCTGTAAATTTTTCGCGTTTAGTTTTAAAAGTCGACTGGATAACTTTACGTTTTTTCCTGGACGACTACGCGAATTATCGTTATCGATTACACGGTCTCGTTTCGACGTTAGTTTATTCGACGTTTAATGATTAGCGTTTCAATTGGATGACGACACATTTTAATTGGTCGGGCTTGTTTAAGTGTTCCGACGTTTGGGTTTCTACCCCGATATATTTTATTGGGCGTCCCGTTATTATTTTGGACTTACGAGATTATGTTTGGACGTTCCCGGTATTTATTGGGATTTATCGTATATATATATATTTAATTGTAATTATATATATATAGTTTTGGGGGTTATTTCGTAATTATAGATAAATAGAGGGCTAGTATTATAATTTGGGAAGCTATTGTCACATTTATTTCTTTTGGTCACATGGCATGTCACATGAGCCTATTGACAATTAGGTTGTACAAAATTCAATTTTAGGATATATATATATATATTAAATAAATATGATATATGTATATGTATACGTGCATCTTCTCCTACACTACTACTGAATGACCACTTCTTTCCTCCTTCTCCACGACGGAACCACCTCTTCTCCTCTCTTCATGCACGGCTGATGCGGCAGCACCTCTCTACCTCCATGATCGCCGGCAAGAGAGTCGGCTGAAAGGGTGGTCGCTAGCGGGCGGCAACACGCAGAGTCGCCGGACTGTGAGAGCTGCGGCTGGAGCAGGGCTGTGGACGGCGGCGGTTCGCGGTGGTCGGCGAGGCTAGCAGGTGGTGGTCGCGCACGGCGGCGCAGGGCGGCGTCGGTGGTGGCGCAAGGGACGGCCAGCGCAGAGACGCGCGTGAGCAGGGACGTGTCCGGTTGGGCTTCGGCCAATTTTTCGGCGACCTTCCGGTGATCGGTTTGAGCCGATTTTCGGTGAGTAGCTCCGTATATACATGGTATTCGATATATATTAATTTCATGATTTTAGGATTAACGATTTGTCCGGAAATCGCAATTATAGGTTATAGTTTCCGTTTGGGGTATTTTAGATTTAACCCAATTAATTAACCAAATATTAATGGGCTTCGTATATATCGTATAGGTTGTCGAGACGGACATTTCGATATATTCGAAATAATTATCGGACGAATTTGGTCGGCGGGCTTCGTGTTCGGGCGCCGGTACTGTGCTGTTTGGACTGTTCGGTAACGTATAAATTAGGTGGGAAACTTTATTTCTCACTCCACATTATTGAAGTAGTTTTGGGTGTGCAAACCCTTATTTAATTTATTATAGATATATTAAATCGTTAATTTAAATATCTATAATTCGTTTAGAATCGGAATTGGACTTAGGAATTAATTTAAGAAAATTAATTAAATTATTTCCTACGAGATTAAATATATTCCTAATTGAATTGAATAGGAATAGACGACTTAGAAATTCCTTTGAGAATTAAATGAGCTAGAAGATTTGTAAACGTTGGACGTGAGAGACTTAGACGCTATTCTAGGTTCCTTTTTATTACGTGGATTATCTGTTTAAATTATTTTAAAGAAATGATAAGGGAAATTGAAATATTTTCTAAAGAATTAAGAAAATATATTTTTGAAAATATGAGTTATATATGAAATTGTTTTCATATGATTTAAATGCTTTATTGTATTTTAAAGCATGAAAAGAGATTTTGAGATTTATATTACCATGTGGGTATTTTTATAAATATGATGTATTACATATTTATGATTGAGATATGATTTGATTGTACACCATGTCGTGTGAGCACATGGGTGTTGGTGCATGTAGTGCACGGTTTCACCATTGGCAGAGAGAGTTCATTTGGTGTGGTCTACTTCCTTTGTGCGTGGGGCACGAGTAGACGTTTGTGTCGGATCATCACAACAACTGGCCAGGAGGTATCACGCCTACGGAACTAAAAAGCCGGCAAATGTGAGTTAGGAGTCCAGGTAGAGGCTCATGTTCTTGACTCAAGGGTAGTCATGGCGTACGGAGTTGCAAGTTGGGCTCTCGTACAACCGTCTTCCTTGTTGAAGTGATAAAGAGAAAAATCACTTGGGAAAGGTCGGTGTGGTAACTCTACACTATGATGAGTGGACAGAGTTTGTATCCGTTGCCCTTGGGAAGGGTGTGTTGTGTGTGAGTATCACGTGGGGTGTTGAGTCACATTACACTGCACACTGTTTATGTGATCTCGTTTAACATGTATATGTGCTATATTACATGTGATGTTGGAGCATGCTAGTTATGAATATTGTGAATTAAATTCATATTTTATAAATGCTCAGATGAAAATGAATAATGTGAAACAAGCCTTTAAATGAGAAAATCATTATAGTATAAATGAAACATATAATCTTTATACTTGTGTTATATGCTTTTATGCCTTTGAGGGAGGTTAAGTGTATTGACGTAGTAATCTCTGTGAGTAGTTGAGGCTACTGGTGGATGTGGAGTTGATTTTGATTTGTGGCCTTAGAGAGGACTGTTAATTGTTTTGTGGTTGTAGTTAGTTGTGTGATACCTTTAGAGATTTGAGGTCAGTGATTGACTTAGTATCAATTGTGATTGAGGCCTTAGATAAGGCGGTTGATGTGATTGTGGTCTTAGTGGATGTGGTAGTATAGACCTTTAAGTGTTTTTCATTCTTTTGAGGAATGGGTAGAGGTTATGATTGAAGTAATTTCATTAAGTACTTAGGGTACTGTAGCGTGGTTTCTAGTGCTTAGTTCATTCCCCTAAGCATTTCTTGTACAGTGTTTATACACTAGTACGTGGCCTTTGACTTACATGTCATTCCTTGACTCGTTGGTTACGGCGTGGTGCCGAACCTCTTCCATGTGTTGTCGTTTGGTTTCGTGAGGTTGGGAACGGACAGTTGTGTTCCGTGAAACCAATGTAGTACTCTTCCTTTACCGTCCTCTCGGACATTATAGGAATCCATAGAGTTGTGTTTTCTCTTATTGGCTGTCATTTCGAAAACGGTGTTTCCTAAGTTTTGAAGTAAACTCTTGTATTTAAAAGGAAAAACCCGTTTTCGCCTACCCCCGTATAAATGAAAAGTTTTAATACTTATAAAATGATCTTGTGATCTTCTTTGAAATGATTTTCAACTTGTAAAAGCCAGTGATGGCAACTGACGGAGACCGGGGGCAAGACGGTCATTTTTACTATGTGGTTCTTAAAAGTAAAACCATTTTATTATTTTCTTGGGATTCCGAGATTTCGAGACTTCTTTCTCAATATCTTATCTTGTAGAGTTTTGAAAGGTGTTCCATTGTTTCACCTTTGTTTCCTATCATGCTAAGTCTCGGATTGAGGCTTGTTGTTGTTCAGTGCACACATATAGTGTTGCCTTTCCCTTTTCTGGGTTGTTGGTATCACCACCTAGGTGATATGAGTTTTTCTTACGTTAGGGGCACGGATACCAAAGGGATTGGTTCGAGTTTGAAAACCTTTTTCTTAAAAACTATTGAATCTCTGGGATTCATCTTTTTATTACTTCCACTCTCGGCCATTCGTTTTTGGTTTCCTTATTCCCTCTTGGTGTTCTTTCCTTGTTCACTTGTGGTGTTTTAACCTTGACATTGTTGTCTCGGTTATCTGTTGGTTTAGCATTGGGAAGTCTTTTCCTTTGCTTTGTTTCGGTGACCATTGGGTGGTCGTTCTGGTGAGTTGAGTCCGTGTACTCTAGTGATTTGATTGGGTGGTCTTCCTCGCCTACAGTGAGAGTGTTAGTGATGTGATTGACCCTATTGGTGATAGTATTATGAGGTCGATATGATTTATGATATGGTGATATGATTGAGGTTTGTTATATATATATATATATATATATATTGTACATTTACAATATATATATATAGATGACGGTCGTGTTAGTACGCAAGGACGTGAGTACTTTTCCTCCTGTGTATCGGGGAGTGAGTTATGAGTATTCCTTGGTACTAGTGGTGGATTTTGATCCCTGTGGATATTAGAGGTGAGTGTGTTTCCCCTCTGTTTAGATTTTCTGGTTAGCATTGTGAGCGCTGGATGATTGGTTAGATTTGACCTTAGTGTCGTGTACCTAGTGTACGTTGGTGAGAGTAGTGTAGACTACTGGTGTTGGGTACTTGGAGTACGAGTCTTAGAGACTCATGTTGTGTATTTATATATATATATATGTGTAGATATATATATATATATATATTCCCTATATACTTATGTATACTCGTTTACGATAGTATATGAGCGTGTGACTTGGGTTTGCATGGATGGGACTAGTTGGGCTATATTTATATCTTATTAGACGGTTTGGCTTTACTTAAACTATCAGAGGATGTGGTAGTTAGGATATCTTTTCCCACTGAGCTTATTTGCTCACGGAGGGAATTTCATTGGCCCCCCTGGTATTCCACGCCAGGTTGCAGGAATTATACGGCTATGGGCAGGATGCAGTGCAACGGCAGTTTCCTTGGTTTCCTTGTTACAGGTTTTGGAGTTGCGTTGGGTGATGCGGTTACGGTTGCAGCACGACTGGGTTTGGGGACGATAGGTATCCGCTTTCAGTTTCTCTACCCATTGTTATGTATTCTCTTTTGGGAGCCAGTCTGTTGGCATATCCCTATTGATGTATTCTTTACTTTCCTGTATTTATTCTTTCAGGATGTATTGTATTTATTCTGTACAGTTGACGCTTTTCTGTATTCTTATTCGAGCATTTGTGGCTCTGTTGATATTAGAGGGTTTGGAGGGGTTTTGGTTTCTTTCCACTACCTCGGCCCTATTAGGATTGATGAATGTGGGGCTTGGAAGCCATTGTGATTATTGAATTGCTTTGGGCAGGTTATTGTGTTGTGTTTGGTTGTCCGGATGTTCCATTTACAAACGGAACTCTGCCGGATTTTCGTTAGATTCCGCTGCTTAGTTTTATTGGTCATTTGGGTATGGAATATACCATTTCTATCATTAACCCATGTGTTTTCTTGGTTAATGATGTCTTAGTTGGTCATTCGTATTAAGGATCACATCTTGGATACCTTGGATGTCCCAGTTCGGGTGTCTGTTGGTATCTAAGGATACTCTTGTGTTTCTAGTATTCGTGTTGGCATGGAGTATATTCTTATTGTTATTCCATGTACCTCTTTGTTATTGTTGACTCTAGTAGTCGCTTGGTTTGCGTCACCCTTTAGGGGCGTGACAGCATGGTATCTGGGCATTCATTGCAACCCTTTGTGGGTGTTTGATGACTGAATGTCTTTTGGTTCTCGTTTCTTTTTATTTCCGCAATCACTCCCTTAGCTCTTAGGCTCGGGTTTCGGAGTTATAGGAATTCGGGGCGTGACATAGTGGGTTTTGTAGAGATTTATTTACTAAGTGTTGGGAAGATGATGAGTGGCAATATTGTAGTTGTGTAGAAGACTTGGACAAATTTGTAAATTTTGTTCATAGTGCCAAGGGTTGTGAATAAGTGATAAAGGGGTGGGTAACTTGGACATTTCACCACTACCTTTAATGTTGTCATCATTGTGGCCCTTGGATCAAATCTATCTTACCATCTTCATTCCTAGCCCTTGGATTGGATTCTATACACACCAACCCTATCTCTAACTCTATCATTGTCTTCATCTTCTCTTATTTCTCACCAAGAACACACACTATTTTACACACACAATTCTCTACACCCAAAATTTCGGCCACCTTGTTCTCCATGCATTTTTGGCTTCAAGTCTTGCTCTCTCATACTCTTCATGCTTGAAGGATGGTGAGAACTTGTGGTGGTCTATTGGGGTGGTGTTCTTGAGCTCATAGTGGTACGTTTTCTCTCATTTTCTAGGGTTTTGTTATAAGAAATCCTAACTTCCAAATGCTAGAAATTCATGTGCTAGTATTGAATTTTTGCTCTTCCATTGTTCATTCTTGTGGAAGGTTATGAATTGTCTCCAACCATCAAGTGAATTGGCTTGTGGTGAATTATAATTTCGTTTTGGGAAGAACTCATTGGTGAGTTCACAAATTCCTACTCCTTTGAATTATTTTCCATGAAACCTAGTTTAACCACTTTTGGGTTTTTAGCTCTACTTTGAATTCTTGATTATAAACCGGTTGTTGCTACTAAAAACCATAAGCTAAAAATCCATGTTTGTTTTAATGTTGCTTGAAGGCTTGGGAGACCTTTGACTCAAATTCTTGAAATCACCTCCTTGAAGCTCTCTTGGTCATTCTTGGCTTGGTTTGTTGTTGGTGTCATTTGGACGGATTGCTTGCACCCTTTTTGCTCATTAGCTTTGCTTGGAATTGAGGTAGGGGAAAAACGAGTTGCTTTAATTTTTGTACGAGGGTGTGTGCGTCTATGTGTATATATGTCGTATATATATATGCGAGTTGGGTCTTGATAACTTAGACGAATAACTAGGCCCCTTGAAAAGCATGATTAAGGATTTTGATGCTTGTTGTGGATTATTGCTTAAAAATTGTGAAATTATGAGCATGTGGATAATTTTGACATGATATATATGCATGTTGTGTTTTATGACTTATAAATGTGAATTGTAAGCATGTATTGTGATGGCATAGGGTTGGGATAAAAAACCTTTATGCATTTTGGTTATACAATGTAGTGTCAAATTCGTGGTATTGGAATATGAGGGTGGTGTAGTCATGTGTGGTTAGTCGGGTACGGATCAAAGCAACAACTGGCCAGGAGGTATCACGCCTACGGAACTAAAAAGCCGGCAAATGTGAGTTAAGAGTCCGGGTAGAGGCTTATTTTCTTGACTCATGTGTAGTCATGGCGTACAGAGTTGCAAGTTGGGCTCTCGTATAACCGCCTTCCCTGTTGAAGTGATAGAGGGAAAACTCACTTGGGAAGGGTCGGTGCGGTATTCTACAATTACTTTTTGAGCTTGTATCCTCGAAAGTAATTGGGCAGAGTATGTATCCGTTAACCTGAGTTGGGCACCTTGGGTCTAGTGGGGTATGTTTGAGTCATGGTGTATTTAGACTATTATATATATATATGTGATTATGATGTTATCATGGAAGCATGCTATAATTGTAGAAAAATTGTGTTGTGAGCATGTTGGGGAAACTTAATTGTGGGGTTCGATGGGGTTCCGGATTGGCGTGAGAGCCATGTGGAACAAAAGACTGGCCTAGGAGTAGTTGCATGTACCATGGGTGGGTTGTACCACTCGGACTATCGAAATTGAGGCGATGACGCTTCCTCTACTGGGCTAGTGAGCTCACCCCACGACATATATTGTTTTTCAGGTAATGATTCCCACTTAGGAGGCCCGTAGTCTTCCGGTAAAGACTCGGTGTTGGTTCCGTGCTTTTTGCGCATACGGAGGCGGAATACTTTTGTAGAGCATTGATAGACATTGTATACATGTGCTTATTTTGTTTAATGCTTCAATTAAGTTAAACCTATGACATTTTGATCCGGCTAGCATGTTAGCCGAGGTGTTATTGTCTATGTATGTCCCTTGGAGCGCTATGCGCGGGGATTGTATTCTATTGGTGCACTACGGTGCCGGATTATGTATTTTGATTAAATTATAACATGTTCGCCTTAGAGCGTTTAAATGTCATTATTGAATATTTTTACTTAGAGTTATGAATGTGAATTGGATGATTTGCCATGAATTGTGAGTATTAGGTGTTTAACCGAAAACGGCGTTTTTTCTAGGTTTTCAAACTAACCCTTTTCGATTTGAATGGAAAAACCCGTTTTTGCCCACCCCCGTAGCCCGGTAAAATTTCCTTGTTTTAGATATGATCTTAACTCATTTTACAAAGATTTTGGGTCTTAGTAACCGGCGATATTTAAAACGGAGACCGGGGCCAAGACGGATAACTTTAATAAACCTTGTAGGAGGATTTTGATTTAAGAAATTAAGTTTGATGAATTTAATTTGGAGTATGTACAAACATAGGCATGTACACGTAGTCATTACGGTGATTTTTGGACCAATTTGAGTATTTTCGGGTCCGTGAGTCGACTGATGGAACTGCGTTAGTCGACTGGCAAATAGCCGTAAAAAGGTTCTGGTAAGGTCAGGCGACTGATGGATATTGGTCAGTCGACTGATGGTCCTCATCAGTCAACTGATGGCCCTTATCGTTCGACTGGAAAATAGCCGTAAAAAGTTCTGGTGAGGTCAGTCGACTGATGGGTATTGGTCAGTCGACTGATTCTGTCGACTGACGACCCTTGTCGGTCTACTGGCAAATCGTCAAAATTTTTCTGTCCGGGTCAGTCAACTGACGTGTATTGGTCAGTCGACTGACTGCCCAAATCAGTCGACTGATTTCCTGGCCAGTCGACTGATTTTTCCTTAGGATGTTCTAGTTCAATCTCGTTTTGACACCCCTTGACTCTTTCGGTCATATCTGTAGCTACAGATGTCGGATTGAGGTGATATTTAGCTTTTTAGAAATCTGACTTAAAGCTCTTGATGTTAGGATTTTTAATAGCTTCATTTGAGTCATTTTTAAAGGCACAATTGTCATTTTAAAGTGGTGGTACGTTTTGTGCCTCGACACCTCACGACGACCGATTTCTTAAAAATGTTGTAGTTTCCGTTTCGTACCTTCAAATTCGGTTCCGTTTGTTCCTATAACTTCATTTAGGTCCAAATATTATATTTATACTTCTAAATCACTACTTTATCCTTGTGATGACCATTTTACCCTTGGGTGGGTACGGATGCTTAAACGATTCGTTTAAGGTACTGTTTCTGTCGTTTTGCTTCTATTTCAATTCCGAGAGGCCTTATTGTCATATTGTAGGATTGAAATGAAATTGTTATCCTTTTGTGGGTGTTTGATGATTGAAGGTCATTTATTTTCGTTTCTTTTATTTCCGCATTCACTCCCTTAGCTCTTAGGCTCGGGTTTTCGGAGTCCTAGGAAATTTGGGGCGTGACACATTACATGAACTGCATATGAAAATTCTAAAAGTATTAGGCCCTGTTTGGTAATGTTGACTTAAATTCCAAAGTTATTTTAGCGCCAAATTGGTATGATTAAATGCAAAGAGTTGAATGACAATTATAAGGTAATTAATAGGCCTGAAAAGAATTCAGGTTAATCCAAAATTATACTAATTACACTTCGACCCAAAAATAAAAATATATATATATTACGAAAATTACAATTTGAGTTTTTTCAACAAAATTTGAAACAAACAATCATATAAAATTCGTAAAAGTGAGATGAATTTTGTAAAAACATATACAATTCGAAAAAAAACATATAAAATTGTAAAGAAATATATAAAAATCGAAAAACATATGAAATTCAAATATATATATATATATATACATATAAAGTGTGACAGAACTTTAGTGGCACTTTGAAAGCTTAGGAGGGTTAGTTGGGAGAGAAAGTATTGTTTTGGGGGTTTGTTGCCCTTTACCCTCTTATTTATTATGAACTCAATGTTTAAAATTTTAATTAGCTTTGAAGGAGTATTTTAGATATTTCATATTAATGGAAGTTGCAACTTGCAACATTTTTACATTTAAATCGGATTTTGTACCATATATAAACCGATTATCACAGGCACGTGCCGGAATCCCTTCCACGTGGCCCCTGCAAGGAGTTTGGTAGTTAGGTATCTGTAAAATTGATTCCATCACAAGTGATGCAAGTGACTGAAAAGGGGCATCCAGAATTAAATATTTAGATAAGGAGTGGGACAATCAAACCAATTCAACCGCCAATTCTACCGCCCATCTCAGTCGGTCATGTCATAGGTAGTCTAAAAAGAGAGCGTGTCCCCTGGATAGTTGCTAAAAAAGAACTTTTCTTTCAGTTAGTGAATCTTTGGTCATGTGTTGCTTCATTACCTTTAAAAGGGCTATTAACCATCAAATCTACAACCCCGTTACTTTTTCAAATTTTAATATATTACAGAATTGATTTTGTTAAACATCAATGCAAGTGGACACAAACATTAAATATATCTCAGAAATTAATGATTTGTTGCTTCCACCATGATCGTAAGATTCTACCACATTATTGTAAACCAACTAACCAAGTTCAAAGTAAGAAATATTACCAATAAACCAATCATAGAGTCTGTTATTTCGTTATATCTGATTAATCTTAGAAATATTTATTAATGTACTCAAATAATCAAAGATAATACGAGTTACATCTTTATATCTAGATTTTGTAATGTATTACCGAAATACTATATAACCATAAATTTTCTATAATAGAAATTAGATTATATATAATAGGTCATCGGAATATGATGAATCTTAAATTACTAATATGGTGTGTTAAACAAATTTGTTGTGATGGGTATAGTAATTAATGGGTATCCCAAATTCCAATTACAAATAATATTAAACAGTTGATTATTTTATAATTTAGGATTTAGTTATTATTAACTATGCATAGCACACGTAATTGTAAAGAAGTCAGTGATATATAATATAATTCAAGAACATTTTATAGTGCAAGTGGATACAAACTTTGAATATAACACAACTAACTTGAGTTAACAACTTAAAAATATTAGATATGTAATTTTAGAAGTAATATTATAACTCCCTAACATGGTCTATGGTTACTTCGTAAGATGGTCCATAAAGAGTTCAAACATTCTGTAAAAAAAAAAATAAATTATATATGATAGGTCATCTGATTGTGATGAATATGAAATTATTAATATAGCGTGGCCATATGATTTGTTGTGGCACAATAACTTCGAAATCCAACATTGCTTAAGCCACTTATGGCACAATAACTACCAAATGCAGGTTTGGTTATTTTCATAAATCTCCTTAATTATATTCAAAATTCTCCTGAATTATATCCCAATTGAAGGCCCGAGGTGTAGGAAATTCATGGCAACCATTATAATTAAAACATCCTTTTAGCAAGTACTACAAACAAGAATAAAAAGGAAAAACTTAAATGTCGCCACTCTACTTCCAATTGTACCTTCGGTAAAACCAAATGCAGAAAAAAATAAAGTAAAATAAATGGATGTTACTTGTGTACCGAAATATATGCCAAATGCAACACCTCTCCTACCAAATGTTAGCACCCATCTCGCCTACCAAATGTACTTATGAATCTCTCTTAAATACCCGTTTTATTATTTCTCTTAAAAATATATATATAACTTATGAACTTTAAAATTCGAAGCCAATATTTAAATTTAAATTTCAAAATTTATATATATATAATTCGAAACCAATATATATATGTATAAAATAAAAATTTCGAAATTTATATATATATAATTCGAAAGCAATATATTCATGAAAACCATTATAATAAAAAAACCGGTTTATCAAGTAGTAAATACTACCCTAAGTCCGTGATAGAGAGTGTACAATTCAAGAACTATATATTGTAAGTGAACACAATGTTTTAATAAAAAATGATTGTAAAACAGTTTTTTAATTTAGGGTACCACTATACCAGAGAACCAAAATAGAAATTAACATAACACAATACAGATCACCAAAATACTCATTAAAATTGGATAATACAGATCACCAAAATACTCTTTTACATAGCAGAGATTTTACATTGTGAACGAAATAGGCATAAACATCAACACCTAACAATATCACAAGTACACAACTTCACAGCTTCAAAACTTCACAAATTCAGAAAAGTCTTCACACATTGTCAATTTCAAAGATGTACTACATCTCTTTCACATAATTCACCGAATCATCATTGCAATCATGAAGATCACGACTGATAACAGGAGTAAAAGCATGGAACCAACAAAGACAACCATTAAAAATGAAATCATTGATGTCATAAGAGGAGTGGTTGCATCAACTGGAGGTGCTTCTTGTGTGTTGTGAGAAGGAGTAAGTCCTTCATGTGGCCATGATACACGACCGTTCATTGTTGTTGCAAACTTCGGTTCTCTTGGTTGATCTGCCCACTCCCAGAAAGGGCAAATACCATTTAAACATTTGAAGTAGACCCTCCCAGGATTGCTGTGTGAGTCTGAAATGAAAACACCAGCCTTATTCTTGCATTTACACTGTCGGTTGGAGAGGCTACAACCATTCACACTCCTTGAAATTTCACCCATGGAGAATCCACTCATCTTCTGTATTATATACGTCAATATATAGAGCAACAAAGATAGAGTATCAGAAGGAGAAGGAGAAACAAATTGAAAGGCATAGGCAGAGATATCTAACGGTTGTTTCAAGGGATTGATGAAGACGGAAACTGAAATTAGGCCTGAGGATGCTTCGCAATTCATTGGGAACTAAGGGTTGTGCCCCGATTTGGGGATGTTATAGCGTTCCAATACCAATAGTATAATATATAATATTATACAAAAGAATGAAGTCACATGAGTAGCACCCTCTCACATAACGTCATAACGGTAGAAACCAACGACAGGATAATGGCAGTTCAAACAAGGGTTTGTTGAGAGAGAGAAGAAACATCAGGGGGCTTTAAAGCAGTTTACCGTAAAATATATGGTGATTATTAATTTTTTTCTTGCTTCCGGAATGAACTAAGGGTGCATTTGGAAAGCCTGTATTTTGTAGATGTTTTTTTTATTTCAAATATAAAAACTGTTTTTTTGTCACGCCCCAAATTTCCTAGGACTCCGAAACCCGATCCTAAGAGCTAAGAGAATGAATGCGGAAATAAAAGAAATGAGAACAAATAACCTTCAGTCAACAAACACTCACAAAAGGGTAAAAATGTCATTTCACTCCTACAATATGGCAAGAAGACCTCTCGGAATCGAAATATAAGCAAAATGACACAAACGGTACCTTAAACGGACCGTTTAAGCACCCGTGCCCACCAGAGGGTAAAATGGTCATCACAAGGATAAAGTAGTGATTTCAAGGTACAAATACAAGGTTAGGACCTAAAAGAAGTTATAGGAACAAACGGAACCGAATTTGAAGGTACGAAACGGAAACTACAACATTTTTAAGAAATCGGTCGTCGTGAGGTGTCGAGGCTCAAAACGTACCACCACTTTAAAACGACCCTTGCGCCCTCAAAACTGACTCAAATGAAGCGATTCAAAATCCTAAAATCAAGAACTTTAAGTCAGCTTTCAAAAAAGCTAAAGATCACCTCAATCCGACATCTGTAGCTCCAGATATGACCAAAAGAGTGAAGGGGTATCGAAACAGGATTGAAGTAGAACATCCAGAGGAAAAATCAGTCAACTGACCAGGAAATCAGTTGACTGATTTGGGCAGTCAGTCGACTGACCAATCCCCGTCAGTTGACTGACCCGGATAGAAAATATTTGACGATTTGCCAGTCGACCGACAAGGGTCGTCAGTCGACAGAATCAGTCGACTGACCAATACCCATCAGTCGACTGACCTCACCAGAACTTTTTACGGCTATTTGCCAGTCGACCGATAAGGGCCATCAGTCGACTGACGAGGACCGTCAGTCAACTGACCAATACCCATCCGTCGCCTGACCTTACCAGAACCTTTTTACGGCTATTTGCCAATCGACTGACGTAATTCCATCAGTCGACTCACGGACCCGAAAATACTCAAATGGGTCTGAAAATCACCGTAATGACTACGTGTACACGCCTATGTTTATACATACTCTTATTCAGGTCCATACTCCAAATTAAATTCGTCAAACTTAATTTCTTAAATCAAAACCCTAGTAAAAGGTTTATTAAAGTTATCCGTCTTGCCCCCGGTCTTCGTCTTAAATATCGCCGGTTACTAAGACTCAAAATCTTTGTAAAATGAGTTAAGATCATTTCTAAAACAAGGAAACTTTACCGGGCTACGGGGGTGGGCGAAAACGGGTTTTTCCATTCAAATCGAAAAGGGTTAGTTTGAAAACCTAGAAAAACGCCGTTTTCGGTTAAACGCCTAATACTCACAATTCATGGGAAATCATCCAATTCACATTCATAACTCTAAGTAAAAATATTCAATAATGACATTTAAACGCTCTAAGGCGAACATGTTATAATTTAATCAAAATACACAATCCGGCACCGTGGTGCACCAACAGAATACAATCCCCGCGCATAGCGCTCCAAGGGACATACATAGACAATAACACCTCGGCTAACATGCTAGCCGGATCAAAATGTCATAGGTTTAACTTAATTGAAGCACTAAACAAAATAAGCACATGTATACAATGTCTACCAATACTCTACAAAAGAACTCAGCCTCCATATGTGTTAGTCACTAAAACTCCCTAGAGGGGGGGGTGAATAGGGTTTTAAAAATAATTTCTAACTCCTTTTTATTCTTACTAGAACATGCAACAAGGTTCAATATTAATTTACAAGGTAAAATATGCAATGAATGATTTCACTTAAATTCAATAAGCTATTTACCACAATATAAATTAAGCATGCATGAACATAAAGTAAAGAGATAGAGATAGAGATATTGACACCGTGATTTTTACGAGGTTCGGTAACTCCTACTCCTCGGCTCAAAGAATCCCCTTCCTTGAGACTTTCCCAATCCTCACACTATAGCTCTTCCTTCAATAGGTGGAATAGCAAAACCTTTACAAAAGAGATAACTAGCTCTTCACACAATCAAGAGAACAATCCTCCCTTGATACAATGGGCTTCACTCACCCAAGATCACAAATTTGTGTATGTAATCAATATATCACCCAAGAAACAAAAACACTCAAAACCCTAAGGTTTTTATGGATGATAGATCAATATAAGCTTAAGTGTTTTTAGGTGATATTTCAAGAACTCAAGATATATATATTCTCACAATATATTTTCAATAAGAGAATAGGCTCAAGGCTTGAGTTTAAATCTTCAAAATGATAAGAGTGAAAAGCGAGATTTTGCTATCAAAAGATTTTTCAGAAGATGCTTGAGAGAAAATTAGAGATGAACAATATTTGGAAAATTTCTCACACAAGAACCTTAGCATTGTTAATCCATATCTCTTTCTTTATATAGTGAACACTAGGGTTTGGAGAGTATGGCTCACCCTAGACAATATGGAGAGTAGGACCTGAAAATCTGCAAGCAAAATCATTTCTTTTTGGGCAAAAATATTGTTTAGAAATACTTTTCCTTAAAATCCTGAAGCACCCAGTCGACTGCCTACCGGCACCCAGTCGACTGCCTCCATGCTTAGATTTAAAATATTTTTCCCAACGGCTAGGGTCAGTCGACTGCCTCAAGAAGGCCAGTCGACTGCCTCATGAGTCACTCGACTGCCTTGGACAGGCCAGTCGACTGCCTCAGGCAATAAAAAATGTTCGAAACTCTCTGGTCCAGTCAGTCGGCTGGGTCCTTAACTGCCAGTCGACTGGTCACAGTCAGTCGACTGCCTTGGACAGGCCAGTCGACTGCCTCATGCAGTTAGAATGTTTTATAACTCACTGGTTCATCCAGTCGGCTGGGTCCTTAAGGGCCAGTCGACTGGGTCACAGTCAGTCGACTGCCTTGGACAGGCCAGTCTACTGGGTGACTCCAAAAATTGTTTTCAAGGTTCGTTTTTGATCCGTTTGAGTTCGTTTGATTAATTACTTGAGCTTATAAGATCAATCAATGCATAAGATACCTTGTTACAATATTCTCACCCCGACCTATCTACCCCAGGTCTTGAGTCCAGCTTTTGTTCTTTCTTTGATCTTTTTGTCCTTCTTTGAGTTTGCGCTTGAGTTTCCTTATCGCTTGTTGCTTTAGCGATCTTCCCGAAACATTTACCTGTACTTGCTGAAACACTTAGCTCAAAGCCATATTAGTACCAAACACGGTTTTGAATGTTTTGTTAATATCAAAATAAGAATTATTGCTTAAAATGGAATTTCAAAGCCAACAATCTCCCCCTTTTTGATGTTGACAAAACATTTCGTGTTTGCTCATAATTGGTAAAGTATCAAGTGATACTCCCCCTCAATGTGTGCATCTTTCATTTTTATTTTCATGCTCCCCCTTAGGAAATAAATTTTGCAATTTGATATTCATTTACGTAATGCATTGAAGAATAATAGAAACAACATTTTTCAATTAATAATTGCAAGATCGGTACATGTTGTTTTACTACTACACATTACAAAATAATAAAGCATAGAAATAAAACTAAAGATAACATAAACAACACACATGGTAACGTCCTATGATACGCAAAAATGGACCTATGGCCAACACAAACAACCTAAACATTCTCCCCCTTTGACGACATCAAAAAGGCGGAGGGTCACGGCGAAGTGCATCCATGGCGGTGGTGATGCGGTCGATCTTGTCCTCAAGGCGCTTCATGTCCGCGGCCGTCTGCTTTTGGGCCTCCTCATTGCGCTTCACGATTTCCAAGATTTGGGTAAGAGTTTCGGGATTACCGCCGAACCCAAAATCCGGAATATCAAAATCGCTACCAAGAGACGGAAATGAGGAAGTCGGAGCATCTGGATGAGGTGCCTCGGGACGAGGAGCGTCGGGACGAGGAACAGAAGGACCGGCTTGGTCCGCAGGAGGGGCAGCCCTAAGAGAGACCAACACTCCTTCAGCATTTTTGCCAATGTGCATTTGCTTGAGATGAGTGCGGTCCAGAAAGATTGGATTGTGCTCCGTAGGCTCGTCAGCAAGTGGCACACCGTTCCGACTGAGAAGATAGGATAAATGGATAGGAAAAATAAGTGCGTCTTTCTTCTTGTGGTACTCGAGGATTGCCGATATGAAGAGGAAGGCAAGATTGACCTTCCGACCAGTCATGACACAGTAGACAAGGAAAGCTTCCATAATCGACACAAGACTCCGGCTTCCGGACTTGGGCAAAATGGAATACGTGATAATGTTGTGCACAAGTCTAGCCTCAGGAGTAAGCGAGGAAGAAGGAAACTCAGCAATGGCGGTGGTTGATTTATTCACAGAAATAGCCCGAACTGCTTCGAGAGGATCGAAATCACTCGAAGAGTACCAAATAGATGGGCAGTAATAGGAGATACCGCCAGGAGGTAGCCGAAAAACAGTATTGAGTACTGCTTTGGTGATCTTAACAGAGACGCCTCCAACATTGGAGCTAAGCAGGGTGGAGAAAAGACGTGGTTGAGAAGGATTCACCAGATTGGTGTAGAATGCTTTGACAGCCCTCGGATAGAGCGGAACATCGAGCGAGAGAAAGAAATCCCAACCCATATTTTGAAAAAGATTGAACGTATTAGCGCCAATCTCTTCGCACAAGGGTTGAGTCACAATGCGACTCCGAGCAAATTTTCGATGAAGGAACTGAGTTTCAAAAAGACGAACACTGTCTTCATCACCGAGAAGAGCAGTCAGAGACATCGGACCAGATTCAGATTCGGAATTAGTGTCCTCATGAACAGGAGACGGAGGTGGAAGAGGTGCAGCCGAAGAGCTTCCACCCCTACGGGCGCGTTTCTTGAGGCGCACGATATTAGGAGCCATGAGAGAGATGAGAATCAAGAAGATGGGAAGCATTTTGAGAAGAAAAACGAAAAGAAATGGTGAAAACAGAGAGGGAGAAGTGAAACTGGAAAAAAAATATATATAGATATATATATGGAGATATATAACTGAAAATGAAGAGGGGAGTGGTGATGATGGAGGAGAGGATCGTGGTGTAGTGGGAAAGTGGTTTAAAGATGAGGAAATGGCGTGAAGAAGAGAAGAAATGGGAGAGATCGTGGAGAGAAGACGAAGAGAAAGAAGAAATAAAAACAATGTTCGCGCAGAGGCAGTCGACTGGCCATATGGAGACACTCGACTGGCTCATGACCCAGTCGACTGGCCAATGTAGGCAGTCGACTGGCTGAAGATAGTTAAAAACACAAAAACTCACTGGTTGATCCAGTCGACTGGCCGTATATGAGGCAGTCGACTGGCCCTCAAAAAAAAAATTTGAAAATTTTTTAAATTTTGAAAGCCGAGAACGTGGACGAGAATTTGTGAAAATTAACTGATGACTTCAAAATCCATGGCCATTCCTAAGTCCCTACGAATTTTTGAAAATGGTTCATCCGAGAGGGGTTTAGTAAAAATATCCGCCAATTGATTCTTAGTGTCAATAAAAACCAATTCAACGTCGCCTTTAGCTACGTGATCCCGTAAAAAATGATGCCTAATCTCTATGTGCTTTGTGCGAGAGTGTTGAATAGGATTCTTTGAGATACAAATAGCACTAGTGTTATAACATTTAATAGGTACGCGATTGAAAACAAGCCCAAAATCAAGTAATTGTTGCTTAATGTAAAGAGTTTGAGCACAACTACTACCGGCCGCAACATATTCGGCTTCAGCCGTAGATAAGGCAACCGAATTTTGCTTTTTACTTGACCATGAAACTAACGAGTGACCTAGAAAATGACATGTACCGCTTGTGCTTTTCCGATCAACTTTACAACCCGCAAAGTCGGCATCCGAATAACTTGTGAGATCAAGTGTAGTACCACTTGGATACCAAAGTCCTAAGTTAATCGTCCCGTTAAGATAGCGAAAAATACGTTTTACGGCTAGCAAGTGATATTCTTTGGGACAAGATTGAAAGCGAGCACATAAGCATACACTAAACATGATATCCGGTCTACTAGCAGTTAAATAAAGTAAACTTCCTATCATGCCTCTATATTTAGTAATATCAACACATTTCCCATTTTCATCTTTATCGAGTTTAATAGAGGTACTCATGGGAGTAATGGCATGTTTGGCTTCCTCCATACCAAATCGCTTTAGCAAATCTTTAGTATACTTAGATTGGCTAACAAATAAGCCATCCAAGATTTGCTTGATTTGCAACCCTAAGAAGAAGTTCAACTCACCCATCATACTCATTTCAAATTCGTTTTGCATGTTAGATGCGAAATCCTTGCAAAGGGAAGTGTTTGTTGATCCGAATATAATGTCGTCAACATATATTTGGATAATCAACAAATCATTCTTGACAGTTTTTGTAAATAGAGTGGTGTCAACTTTGCCTTTAGAAAAACCTTTTTGAAGTAGAAAGTCACTAAGCCGTTCATACCAAGCTCTAGGAGCTTGCTTTAACCCGTACAAAGCTTTAGATAATTTGTAAACATGATTTGGAAAACGTTCATTTTCAAAGCCGGGTGGTTGTTTCACATACACTTCTTCATCTATAGTTCCATTTAGAAAAGCACTTTTGACATCCATTTGATAGAGAATGAAATTTCTAGATGATGCAAATGCAAGAAGCATTCTAATTGTTTCTAATCTAGCTACGGGTGCAAAGGTTTCATCATAGTCAATGCCTTCCTCTTGATTGTAACCTTGAGCTACCAATCTTGCTTTATTTCGAATAATCACTCCATTTTCATCCTTCTTATTTCGAAAAACCCATTTAGTGCCTATTATAGTTTGATGTGTGTGTTGAGGGACTAAATGCCAAACTTGATTGCGTTCAAATTGATTTAGTTCCTCTTGCATAGCCATGATCCAAGAATCATCACATTGAGCTTCGTGGAAGTTCTTGGGTTCAATATTGGACACAAAAGCCATGTGATTGCATAAGTCTCTAAGTTGAGATCTTGTGCTAACACCTTGTGAAGGGTTTCCTATGACTTGGTCAAGAGGATGGTTGTGCACAATCCTCCAAGATTTAGGAATGGAGCAAGTCAAGTCATCATTTGATTGATCTCCAACTTTACTCTTATCCATTTGCCTACTTGACGAGTTGGAGATATTGAGATTATTGAAATTATCCTCAATTCCTACAACTTCATCATCATCTAGGTCAACTTTAGGTGAGGGTAGAGGTGGTGATTCATCAAAAACAACATGGATAGACTCTACCATGGTTAAAGTCCTTTTGTTAAAGACTTTAAAGGCTCTACTTCTTGAGGAATAACCTAAGAAAATTGCTTCATCCGATTTGGAGTCAAATTTTCCCAAGTTATCTTTATCATTTAAAACAAAAGATTTACAACCAAATACCTTGAAATAACCAATATTGGGTTTCCGACCATTCCACAACTCATACGGAGTTTTACCCAATTTCATTCGAATTATAACTCTATTTATGACATGACAAGCGGTATTTACCGCTTCTGTCCAAAGACTTCGGGGAAGGTTGTGTTCATTTAAGATAGTTCTAGCCATTTCTTGTAAAGATCTATTTTTCCTTTCAACTACCCCATTTTGTTGAGGAGATCTTGGAGCCAAGAGATCATGAGATACACCAAATTCATCACATAATTTCTCTAGATCTTGATTGTCAAACTCTCTACCCCTATCACTTCTAATTTTCTTGATTTTCAAATCTTTTTCATTTTGAATGACTCTATAAAATTTATCGAGAATGGAGTGAGTTTCATTTTTATGAGAAAGAAAGTAAACCCAAGTAAATCTAGAGTAATCATCTACTATAACAAGTACATAGAGTTTCCCGGCCAAGCTAGCCGTTCTTTCCGGACCAAAGAGATCCATATGAAGTAACTCTAAGGGTCGAGAAGTGGTGATATCTTTCTTTCTCTTAAAAGAAGATTTCACTTGCTTACCTATTTGACATGCACTACATATTTTATCTTTTGAAAAATTAGTCTTCGGGAGGCCTTTGACTAATTCATTTTTAGACAAACGTTGGATGAGGTCCATACTAGCATGTCCTAAGCGTCTATGCCATAACCAACTATTTTCACTCGATGTGACAAAGCACTTAACATCTTGTTCATTTAATTCAAATAGCAACATAGTATATAAATTTCCGTTTCTCTTTGCATTGAACAATTGTTTTCCGTCTTTCTCAACTATGCATGCATTTGACCTAAAGATAACATCATAATCTTTGTCACAAAGTTGGCTAATACTAAACAAGTTATGCTTTAAACCATCAACTAAAAGTACGTTATCTATAGCTAGAGAGGAAGATATACCAATAGATCCGATTCCAACAATTTTGCCTTGTGAGTTATCTCCAAAAGTAACGTTTCCTCCTTCATAAGATTTGAAGGACATGAATTTCGATTTGTCCCCGGTCATGTGCCTTGAACATCCGCTATCAAGAAACCATCTTTCTTTTGAGGCGGTCTTCAAGCACACCTACAAAACAACGTTACGTGACTTTTATTGGTACCCAATCTATTTTGGGTCCATTTTGGTTAGAAAGAGATGCAATAGTTCCTTTCGGAACCCAAATTGATTTAGTTACCAAGTTTTCTTTAGCACGTAGAGATGCAATAGTTCCTTTTGGAACCCAAAACATTTTTGAAACAATTTTCTTCTTCTTTCTTAGAAAACATGCATTTGCTTTGTGACCTCTTTTCTTGCAATAGTAGCATGAAACATGATTGTGATCAATAGAAGTTGAGCATGAAGATTGTTTTGAAAAAGTATGCTTTAATGATTTTATTTTCTTCAATAAAAGTGCATCTTTGTTGAATGCATCATATCCTAAGCCGTATTTGTCAAAAGAGTTTCTTTGTCTTCCTAGCATGATGCTCAAGTTTTCTTTTCCTTTTGTGAATTTTGCTAAGATGTTTATTTGTTCATCAATGGTCTTCTTTAACAAAATATTTTCCTCTTCTATCTTCATACTTTTGTCATTAGTTGCATTTACATCAACTATGGTGTGGCAAGTGGAATTACATGAAGATTTAGATTTCTTGAGCAAACTATGTTTTTTTGCTAGTTTTTCAAACTCACCATACAAATTTTCAAATGCATCTTGTAATTCATTATGAGAAAATAATAGCTCATCATATGATAAAATGAAATTATCTAATGCATGTAAATTTAAATGTACCTCATCTTCATTTGCCATGAGGCAAAGATTTGCACTTTCCTCACCATTCTCTTCCTCATCCGAATCACAAGAGTCATAATCATCCCATGTTGCATTCATGGCCATTTTGTTTGGCCTTTTATCGTTCTCCTTTTTGGGCTTGAAACACTCATTTCTATAGTGCCCCTGTTTACCACAATTGAAACAAGTAATAGACTCCTTCTTGCTTGTCTCTCCTCTTGGTTCATTGCTCTTTAAGAACCTCCGACCTTTAGCCTTCTTTCGTTGAAGAAATCTCTTGAATTGTTGAGTGATCAAGGCAATGTCTTCATCAACCTCTTCTTCGATTCTCTCATTTGCTTCACTTTTAGTTGAAGCTTGCAAGGCTATACCTTTTCTTGGCTTGGCGTCTTCTTCACGAGATTTCAAGGTAATTTCCCATGTAAGGAGTGACCCGAAAATCTCATCAAGACTCATAGTGCTAAGATCATGTGCTTCTATAATAGCCGTCACCTTCGCATCCCATTTGACCGGAAGGCTTCTAAGGACTTTGCGTGCCGCATCGGATCTAGGAACAATTCTACCAAGATGCTTTAGTCCATTCAAAATGTTAGTAAAACGAGACATCATAGAATTGATATTTTCATCTTCCTTCATGGCAAATAATTCATATTCATGCATAAGTATATCAATTTTAGATTATCTAACTTGAGTAGTTCCTTCATAAGTAACTTCAAGTTTATCCCACATTTCTTTGGCCGTGGAGCAAGTAGAGACTCGATTAAATTCATTTGGACTTAAGGCACAATTTAGATTAACCTTAGCTTTGGCATTAAATGAAATAAGTCTACGCTCATCATTATCCCATTCGTTGGGCAATTTGGGAATGGTTTTTCCATCAACTACTTTGGTAATAGTAAAAGGTCCATCAACAATAACTAGCCAAATTTGATAATCAATAGCTTGAAGAAAATCTATCATTCTAGTCTTCCAATAACTTTAGTTTGAACCATCAAACCATGGGGGCCTATTGTTTGATTGTCCTTCTACATGAGTGACTATGTTTGAGGCCATGATCGTTCTCTAAGACGGTTAAGTCAAAAACAAGTAGAGATTAGGCTCTGATACCAATTGTTAGTCACTAAAATACCCTAGAGGGGGGGTGAATAGGGTTTTAAAAATAATTTCTAACTCCTTTTTATTCTTACTAGAACATGCAACAAGGTTCAATATTAATTTACAAGGTAAAATATGCAATGAATGATTTCACTTAAATTCAACAAGCTATTTACCACAATATAAATTAAGCATGCATGAACATAAAGTAAAGAGATAGAGATGGAGATATTGACACCGTGATTTTTACGAGGTTCGGTAACTCCTACTCCTCGGCTCAAAGAATCCCCTTCCTTGAGACTTTCCCAATCCTCACACGCTCTTCCTTCAATAGGTGGAATAGCAAAACCTTTACAAAAGAGCTAACTAGCTCTTCACATAATCAAGAGAACAATCCTCCCTTGATACAATGGGCTTCACTCACCCAAGATCACAAATTTGTGTATGTAATCAATATATCACTCAAGAAACAAAAACACTCAAAACCCTAAGGTTTTTATGGATGATAGATCAATATAAGCTCAAGTGTTTTTAGGTGATATTTCAAGAACTCAAGATATATATATTCTCACAATATATTTTCAATAAGAGAATAGGCTCAAGGCTTGAGTTTAAATCTTCAAAATGATAAGAGTGAAAAGCGAGATTTTGCGATCAAAATATTTTTCAGAAGATGCTTGAGAGAAAATCAGAGATGAACAATATTTGGAAAATTTCTCACACAAGAACCTTAGCATTGTTAATCCATATCTCTTTCTTTATATAGTGAACACTAGGGTTTGGAGAGTATGGCTTACCCTAGACAATATGGAGAGTAGGACCTGAAAATCTACAAGCAAAATCATTTCTTTTTGGGCAAAAATATTGTTTAGAAATACTTTTCCTTAAAATCCTGAAGCACCCAGTCGACTACCTACCGGCACCCAGTCGACTGCCTCCATGCTTAGATTTAAAATATTTTTCCCAACGGCTAGGGTCAGTCGACTGCCTCAAGAAGGCCAGTCGACTGCCTCATGAGTCAGTCGACTGCCTTGGACAGGCCAGTCGACTGCCTCAGGCAATCAAAAATGTTCGAAACTCTCTGGTCCAGTCAGTCGACTGGGTCCTTAACTGCCAGTCGACTGGTCACAGTCAGTCGACTGCCTTGGACAGGCCAATCGACTGCCTCATGCAGTTAGAATGTTTTATAACTCACTGGTTCATCCAGTCGGCTGGGTCCTTAAGGGCCAGTCGACTGGGTCACAGTCAGTCGACTGCCTTGGGCAGGCCAGTCGACTGGGTAACTCCAAAAATTGTTTTCAAGGTTCGTTTTTGATCCGTTTGAGTTCGTTTGATTAATTACTTGAGCTTATAAGATCAATCAACGCATAAGATACCTTGTTACAATATTCTCACCCCGACCTATCTACCCCAGGTCTTGAGTCCAGCTTTTGTTCTTTCTTTGATCTTTTTGTCCTTCTTCGAGTTTGCACTTGAGTTTCCTTATCGCTTGTTGCTTTAGCGATCTTCCCGAAACATTTACCTGTACTTGCTGAAACACTTAGCTCAAAGCCATATTAGTACCAAACACGGTTTCGAATGTTTTGTTAATATCAAAATAAGATTTATTGCTTAAAATGGAATTTCAAAGCCAACAATATGCACAAAAAGGACGGAACTAACACCGAGTCTCTACCGGAAGACTACGGGCCTCCCAAGTGGGAATCATTACCTGAAAAACAAAATATATATATCGTGGGGTGAGCTCACTAGCCCAGTAGAGGAAGCGTCATTGCCTCAATCTCCGTAGTCCGAGTGGTACAACCCACCCAAGGTGCATGCAACTAATCCTAGGTCGGTCTCTTGTTCCACATGGCTCTCACGCCAATCCGGAACCCCATCAAACCCAACAAACAAGTTCCCCAACAAGCTCACAACATAGTTACTCATAATCATAGCATACCTTTATCATTTAAAGCCATAATCACATATGTATAACAATTTAGATACGCACACAAAAACACACCCTTCCCAAGGATGAACGGATCATTCTCCACCATTCCCCTGAGGATACAGGCTCACTAGGGAATAGTAGACTCATCGTACCGTCCTTCCCAAGTGTTTTTGACACTCATAGTTATCAAGGAAGACGTCACCACGACCCCAGTCGAGCACATAGGTTTGGACGATATGTCTTCCCCCTATCGTCTACGTTTCTCGGAAGATTAGTCCCGTGGGAGCAAGAAGCACCCCCTGGCCAGTTATTACGACGATCCAAACACAAGACAACTCCCACAAAAATTACGCAAAATGTAGGAACCAATACCCACGTTTTCACACTACGTGGCACACTCAAAATACATCAAGGTTCACAATTTCTACCTTATGCCATCACAATACATACTTGTTTCTTTATACTATACATTGTAGTCAAATTAACATCATGCTCACAATTCCACAAATTTAAGCAATAATCCACAACAAGCATAAAAATCACATACTCTGCTTTTCAAGGGGGCCTAATTCATCGTCTAAGTTGTCGAGACTCAACTCGTATATATATATACGACATATATACGCTTAGACGCACATACCCTCGTACAAAAACTAAAACAACTCGTTTTTCCCCTACCTCAATTCCAAGCAAAGCTAATGAGCAAAAGGGTGCAAGCAATCCGTCCAAATGACACCAACAACAATCGAGCCAAGAATGACCAAGAGAGCTTCAAGGAGGTGATTTTGAGGATTTGAGTAAAAGGTCTCCCAAGTGCTTCAAGCAACATCAAAACAAACATGGATATTTAACTAATGGCTTTTAGTAGCAACAACCGGTTTATAATCAAGAATTCAATGTAAGGCTAAAAACCCAAAAATGGTTAAACTAGGTTTCATGGAAAATAATTCAAAGGAATAGGAATTTGTGAACTCACCAATGAGTTCTTCCCAAAATGAAATTAGAATTTACCACAAGCCAATTCACTTGATGGTTGGAGACAACTCATAACCTTCCACAAGAATGAACAATGGAAGATAAAAAATTCAATACTAGCACATGAATTTCTAGAATTTGGAAGTTATGATTTCTTATAACAAAACCATAGAAAAGGAGAGAAAACTTACCACTATGAGCTTAAGAACACCACACCAATAGACCACCACAAGTGCTCACCATCTTTCAAGCATGAAGAGTAGGAGAGAGCAAGACTTGAAGCCAAAAATGCATGGAGAACAAGGTGGCCGAAATTTTGGGTGTAGAGAATTGTGTGTGTAAAATAGTGTGTGTTCTTGGTGAGAAATGAGAGAAGATGAAGACAATGATAGAGTTAGAGATAGGGTTGGTGTGTAGAGAATCCAATCCAAGGGCTAGGAGTGAAGTTGGCAAGATAGATTTGATCCAAGGGCCACAATGATGACAACATTAAAGGTAGTGATGAAATGTCCAAGTTACCCACCCCTTTATCACTTATTCACAACCCTTGCCATTATGAACCAAATTTACAAATTTGTCCAACTCTTCTACACAACTACGATATTGCCACTCATCATCTTCCCAACACTTCATAATTAAATCTCTACAAAACCCACTAACTCAATATATGTGAATTTACTAATTTTCCCTTTGGTCATTTATTTATTTATTTCCCAAACATTTCAATATTTTCAAATTTTTCACGTAAGCATATAAACATGTTAGGCACATAAGCACATAGCACTTTATTGTTTAATAAACAAATAAATAAAAATAAATAAATAAATAAAATTTCAAATTAGCACGTAAAAATACCGAACGTTACAACCTCCCCACCTGAGGAGATTTCGTCCTCGAAATCAAGACGTACCTAAGTAGAAAACAAGTCCGGGTATTTTTCCCGAACTTCACGCTCACGCTCCAAAGTCGCCTCTTCGACTCCGCGATGGTGCCATAAGACTTTAACTAACGGAATGGTTTTGCCCCGCAAGACTTGCTCTCTAGCATCCAAGATCCTCACAGGTCGCTCCTCGTAGGACACGTCCTTGGCCACATCGACATCCACCCAACTCAAGACATGAGATGGATCCGGCTCATACTTGTGAAGCATAGAGACATGAAAAACATTATGAACCCGCGACAAATCCGGTGGCAACGCTAAACGGTACGCTACCTCGCCGACACGATCAAGAATCTCGAAAGGCCCAATAAATCGTGGTGAAAGTTTGCCGCTCTTCCCAAATCGCATCAAGCCCTTCCGAGGTGAGACCTTCAGAAACACATGATCACCGGCCTCAAAGAATAAAGGACGCCTACGCTGATCTATTTAGCTCTTTTGTCGGCTCTGTGCTGTAACCAAATGTTGTCGAGCAATCCTAATCTTCTCGGTTGCTTCATGAACCATATCGGGTCCTAAAAGTGCGACATCACCAACCTCGGCCCTACAAGTCGGTGAACGACATGGTCTACCATACAACTCCTGAAAAGGTGCCATCTGAATACTGGACTGATAACTGTTGTTGTACGCGAACTCCGCCAAGTGAAGATGATCATCCCAACTGCCTCTAAAATCAATAGCACAAGCCCGAAGCATGTCCTCGAGAATCTGAATGGTACGCTCTGATTGCCCGTCCGTCTGAGGATGGAAGGCGGTACTAAATCATAGCTGCGTATCCAAAATTGTCTGAAAGGCTTGCCAAAAATCGTGACGTGAATCGCGGATCCCGATCCGAAACAATAGTAACCGAAACCCCGTGAAGCTTAACAATCTCCTTCTCGTATCCAAACGGACCCTAAAGTTAAGGGCTAATTTATTTGATTTCCGCATAAATTATTCTTCTGTTAATTAATACATTGTAAATTGTACCGATTTGTGATACGAACAACTTTTAATCAAGTTTTAAAATGTTTTGGCCCTGTTTGGTAGGTGGTTCGGTCCTAGCTGGTCTGGTCTGGTCTTGTGTTTTATGGGACAAGACCATGTTTGGTAGCATTGGTCCCAAATTTTATGTTAGACCAATTAATACCAAATGATACAAAAATTGCCTCATTTCATACCATAAAAAAAGGTGGTTCCTTGTGGTCCGGTATGGTCTTATTAATAATATATATTTAGAAATAATTTAAAATTAATAAATAATTATAAAAATTTAATAATAATAATAAAATATTAAATAAACACATAGTTTAAAAATAAAATATAAATATTAAGTAATAAACAAAATGAAATAAAATAATACCTAATAATAAAACAAATATAATATAATAATAATAAATAAATATAATAATAAATAAATGAGTAAATAATAAAATATATTTATAAATAATTAAAAATGAATAATTAATAATATAAATAATAAATTAAATTAAACATATTATAAAAAAAATGAATACAATAAAAATAAATAAATATAATAATAATTAAGAATGGAGTAAATAATAAATAATAATAATAAATTAATAAAATAAATAATAAATAACATAAAACATATGTAAAAAAATAATATAAATAATAAATAAATAAAAATTAAATAAATAATAATAAAAAATAAGTATAATAAAAAATAATAAATAGATATAATAAGAAATAATAAGAAAATATAATAATGAATAAATACTTCATAAAAATATTAACAAAGTAGTATAATAATAATAAATTATACTTTAATTTAATAAATTATATTTATAAATAATTATAAATGAATAAATAATATATAAATAAAATGAATTAAATAATGAAATAATAATAAATATGTAGAATATATTTACAAATTAATAAATAATATTATAAATAACAATTTAATAATATAAATAATAAAGTAAAAAAATATATTATAACGTGAAGAAATAACAAATAAAGAAATAAATAAGACATAAATAAATATTATAATAAATAATAAATAAATAGTAAGACCAGACCGCCTACGAAACAGACTGTTCCAGATCAAATTAGACCAGACCAGAGTAGACCATACCGGATTGGTCCAGACCAGAACGGACCATACAAGAAAGAACTCCTACCAAACATGGCCTAAGGGGTTGTTTGAAAAGTGATTTTGTCTGGTTTGGTCTGGATGGATTGGTCTGGGATGAATTTGATTTGTCTTTTGTGGTATGCTTTGGTTTGGGTGTTCACTGAAATTATGTTTCATAAATGGTCTGGTCTGAAAGAACTAAAAGCAAACCATGTTTGGAAAACTATCTGCTTCCAATAAGTGATATATTCTAGAACTGATTGATTAAAAAATTGGAAATAATACTTATATCGTAATAAAGACTATTATATGTAAAAAAAACATTCAAGTATATATTTTTTGAAGCATAAAATTCGATGTAATTATATATATAAAAGGAAATTATATATAAAGTGAAAAACATATATATATATATAATATTACAAAAAATATAAAATACAAAATGATGATGCCATGTTTGAAAAATCAAATATAAAATTCCAAGAATGTATAAAATTCGAATTTATTAAATAACATTCAAAAATATAAATATAGAAAGTCAATAAAATATATCAAATCTTTTTAAAAATTGTATTCAATAATATATATAATAAGAAAAGAACCAAGTAATTATTTGGCTTAACAATACAAATTACAATATATAGAAAAAACAATATTCAAAATTACAAAATTTGAAATATGTAAAAATTTTGAAATATATATATACATATATATATATATATATTCCAAAAAATATGTAAATTTTGTTTAAAGAAGTAAAAATACAATCGAAGCAGACAACTTTAATTTTAGGGAGTTGTGCATGGACGTGGGTGCCATCTATTGCACCCACATAATTTATAAACAAGGGCCAAACTTTAGGATTTTCCCTGATCTCAATTGGGATAACACTGAGATCCGGTGGAACAATAATTTCTGGGGCCAGGAGTTTAACACAATATAGCACATTATGGAAGTATCGGCTAATCGTAAATGTTGAGTGCTGAAATCTTTCCGCTGCCATACGATTGTTGATATTATGCGCTAAAGTTACTAAGATTGAAAATACCTACTTGTTTCGGTACAGTTAGATCTCTCGAAGTTTGAAGGCCTAAGGGCCTGTTTGGTACACATGTTTTTGTGTTTGTGTTTATAAACTTGTTTGGTTTAGTGTTTTTGGGGTATGTGTGTTAAAAAACACTTAGAGGCAGTCCCAAATTTTAGGCATATTCCAATAAACATGAGTTTGGTGTTTATTTGGGTGTTTCTACTGGAACATTCATTTAAAAGTCTGTTTGGTCTGGTCTTACTATTTATTTATTATTTATTCTAATATTTATTTATGTATTATTATTTTTCTTTCTTTATTATTTCTTCACTTTATAATATATATATATATTTTATTATTTATATTATTAAATTGTTATTTATATTAATATATATTCATTTATAAATATATTCTATTTATTTATTATTATTTTATTATTTAATTCAATTTATTTATAAATTGTGTTTTATTTCTAATTATTTCAAAATATTTATTATTAATTTAATATTATTTTATTATTATTATACTCATTTTTTATTATTTTTATGAAGTATTTATTTGTTATTTTATTTACTTATTATGTATTATTATATTTATTTATTTTTTATTATTATTTATTTCATTTTGTTTATTATTTATTATTTTTATTATATTTTAAATATGTTTTATGTAATTTATTATTTATTATTTATTTTATTAATTTATTATTATTATTTATTTTATTAATTTATTATTATTATTTATTATTTAGTACATTTTTTATATTATATTTATGTTTTATTATTGTATTCATTTATTATTATTATTATTATATTCTATTTTATTTAGGGTTTATCTTATGAATTATTGTTTTTGAATTTTTGAATTTCGATTCAAAAACATCCCTACCAAGCATACTTATGTTTTTGGATGAATTAAAAAAAAAAAAAAAAGTGTTTTTTGTTTATTTCAACAGAAACACAAACACAACTCTACCAAACAGACGCTAGTAGTTTTAGTTTCTCACATTATTCAATGAAAAAAGGGGGAGAAAGCTGAAAATGGTCGTATCAACGTGTTTCGTTGTTGAGGATCTCAATTATGTATTTGTGAGAACTTAAGGCGGAATTTGTACATGGAACTGGGTCCCCCTATGTTCGTATCAACGTGTTTCGTTGTTGAGGATCTCAATTATGTAATTGTGACAACTTAAGGCGGAATTTGTACATGGAACCGGGTTCCCCTACGTGTCATCGAGAAACTTGAAGATTTCATGCATGATCGAAATACTAGCTTCCAATGTATCATCCAACTAAAGGAAGTGATGCATCGGTAAACGGTTGTCCATGTTTCAATTACTGTGGAAAACATCATAAATATACATAAAAATCATATAATGTGTCTTAGTTTTTTAAATTTATATATTTTGTTATGAATTTCATACATTTTTCAAATGTTATATATTTTTGGAATTTATATTGATTTATACTTTTATATATATTTTTCAAATATTAAAATATATTTTAAATTTATATATTATGTTCAAAAAATTGTCTACTCTGGGCTGATATTATTTGGTCTTGTGTGGTCAGGTTTGGTTTTGGTGATGATTGAAATTATGTTTCATAAATGGTATGGTCTTTCAGGTCTTGTATGAAAAAACATACAACACTTAGACAAGTTGGGCCAAGACCATTTTTAAAACAGACCCTTATTCTTATTAAGGTAGAGGGAATTGGACCAATATATAAACTATGTCAACATAGATACAAAATTGAATACTACAGTATATAGGATAACTATTTATAGAGTATAAGATTAGATTAGAATCGTAAAATTTAAAAATACAGGATTACAAATAAACTGGTCTGCAATAATTATATATTAAATACATCCAAAATTACAATAATAATGCACACAAAATTTTAATGTACTAATTATATTTTATGATTACTTTGTTGTGAAATTTTTTATTTCTTTCAATGGAATAAATAAAGATAATTTTATATCATTTCCGCATTTAAAATTATCTTCTGTAATAAATTATTTATAACTTGTAGCAATTAATATACTAAAATGTTGTAAAGATTAAGTAGTAAAAAATTTGAATCCACTGTAATTGGTTTTTATTATTAAGGTAGAGGGGATTGGATGAATATATACAATTTTAAGTTAATCACGTACATTAATGTTTGAATTATTTGCAGTAGTGGTTTGAGGTGTGTCATGGAAGCTAAGTGGTGGACCCCGAAATTACTTGATGTGATAGAAACAAATATCCGGGTATCCTACTTTGACTGCAATGAACTAACACATGCTATCATGCACTGAATCCACCCATGTGAATGTAAGATACATGCTAGAGGCGAGGGGAGGGGAGAGTAGAGTAGACGGGTATTAATTATTTATGACAGTTGTCCCCTATCTACTTATCCCGCCAAATTATAGGAATTAATACATGCCAAACTATTTGTGTTGGATTTGAAGAAAATCACTTTCATCAAACAATATAGGGTATTTGGTGTCATAATTTTATTGGCTTCCTTGTGCCCTATACTCTTTAATCTCTCCCCCTATTACCCCTTCTTCGATGTGAATGAACCTAGATTTTCGAAAACCTAATTGTGTTGTGTAGTTATGGAATGTAGGGTTTTGCAGCAGTTTATTTGGGGGACTCCCCTTACTTGATCCCGAAGTTGTACTCATCGTCCACCCGACTCCTTATGTTCAATCAAAACGCAAATCGCAGTAAGTGGTTGGATTACAACTTCTGTATTATAAATATATGTGATTGATGTTACGTTTCGATACTTCTGTTTGTACTCTCTTATTACTTGCATATGATGCATATCGATGACCTCAAATATATTTTCATTGCCTAAGGTTAATGAAATAAATTTGGAGATAAAAATAAGACAAAATAATGCTAACAATATCACCAAATATATCAGAAATGCTTTGCACTTGCAGGTTATCTGAGTTTTACTATTTAAAAAAATGTGTTAAAGTTTTTGTTTAGATTGTAGAGTAGATAATATTATTCTCCGAAAAGCTTATCAGATCATATTTGATAATAGTTAACAGTATTCTAATTTTTTTATATTGTCTGGAATATTTAGCTACAATTCAGTACTTTTGAGAAGGTTTTTCTTACCAAATAGGGTAAATTATATTTAATTATATATTTATAATAAAAATATCAATTGTTAAATAATTTTAAGGGTAGAATGCAATAACCTCTCTAAACTATGGAAAACTTTAAAAATAACCCTCTAAAGTATTCCATTTTGTTGGAAAATGCCCCATTGACTTTAATTTTTGTGTTAAATGAACACAATGCCCTTTCTAAACCCTTGAAATTTACTGAAAGCATCTCCTAATTACAGATTCCATTATAAACTGACTTATACTATTTTCATGACGCAGTCTCCAATACATTTGTATGAATCAACACATAATATTAAATAATAGGTTTGAATAATATATTTAGGTTTTTTAATTAAAATTTAAGCAAATACTAGAGTAATATATATAAAAAAGTCAAGAGTAAGAAAAAATAAAATGTGTTTCAAATTTTAGTAATTTGAAAATTCTTTATACATGTATATATATTTATGAAAGTAGTATGTGTTTTGGCATAATTGTTTTTAACTAGGATATAAGTTCTATTCGTTAAATTATAATAACAAGTTATTTACTTTAAAAATAAAGTAATTGCCTTATAACTTTCTATATATGAATATTGTGGCATTTAAGCATATAAATATATATATAATTTAAGGTGACTGGTATGTTAATTAATTCAAATAATTGGAATTATTCAAGTAACTTAAACAGTTGGAATATTGAATACAAAGGGTAGAATACTATTTTTTAATATAATTGGGGCGCATTGCTACAAATTGATAGTTTAGGGGGGTAAGTTGCAATATTGTCGTACTTCAGGGGGGTTTATTGCAATTTATCCTAATTTACTGTGTAAAAAGATATTTATATTACGTGAGAACTTAGTATTGGCTTCGGTCCCCCCTCGGTTCAAATCCGGGCTCCGCCCCTGTGAATCTGTGACATTCACCTGTATTTATAGACGTCATATGGAGTACTGTGGCTTTGTACTGTAATTAGTTGGGTTCAAGGAGAGGTGTTGTTCACTATATTTTGCAACATTGATAATAACTATGCATAAACATGACAAGGGATGATATTTTTTCCAGGCTTGGATAAGGTTAGTTTCACTAACATCTCTTATGTGTTTCGGCATACCAACTGAATAGAATTTTGTGAAACTGCTTCCACCAATAGCCTCCAAATTTCTGTTTTCCAGCAAGACGGTTGAAGGTTCATTCTATTGCACTCATAAATGTCTTGAGATTTTATTGTTTCTATAAAGATGTATTCCATTACTACAATAATTTTTTCCCATTAATTTAGTTATGCCGAATGATAAGATATTTTTAACCTATTCGACGCCTACACTTTGTACATTATTTAAGTATGTTAAAAGTTTGGTTATTCTGTGGTGAAATGTCAATTGGATTTTGGTTTTTGAAAATTGTTTGGATGGCCGGAAAGATTGAGGAGGGGTGGTTTGTTTTTGGTGTTGGTCTTCATCGGCCCTTGATTTTATTTACGCCCTGGATGGGTTTTATATATGAATGTGCGTGAATAAAATTATTTAATTAAGCACTGCAAGGGCATATTAAGTCACATGTGGTATAGTACAAGAAGTAGGTTTGGGTGAAAGTTTTCATGGTTTAGGTGATTACAATTTTTGTTTCGATTTGCATGGATTAAAACACTTGGTCAGTACCTCCTTTCTTATTACAAGGATTTGCATACACAATTAATTGTCCAAACTTGATTTTATGCTCACTTACTTTGCACATTGTTATTGAACAATCATCGAAAACTATGAACTAACTACTGCATGATTACGGTAAAAAATTTCCAGTGCCTTTTCTATGGCTGACTATGGAAGGAAATACGAATACGGGCAATGGTAATTGTGATGTAGATGCTGAAGCGGAACAGTTACGTGAAGCGTTCATGGATCCATTTGTTGGAATGGAATTTGTATCCGAACAGCAGGCATATGATCTTTATAACTCATATGGGCGTAGAACTGGATTTGGCATTCAACGCGAGTGGGTAAATACTAAAAGAGGGAGCAAACAGATTAGGTCAAGATTATTTGTTTGTTGGAAGGAGGGGCATAGAGGGAAGGACAAGAGAGATGAATGTACTAGAAATCCGCGTGGCCAGACTCGAGAAGGTTGTGGTGCTTGCATGAGAATTTGTTTGGACAATTCTTCGCAGAAGTACCATGTGAAGAAATTTGTTAAGGAACACAACCATCCCCTGGTGGACCCCGAAATGACCCACATGCTGCCGTCGCAACGAATAATAAGTAAAACCCAAGCCATCCAAATTAAGTTGGCTGCCGACGCTGGGATCTCATTGCGAACATCATTTGAGTTGGCCTCTCGGCAATCAGGCGGAAAAGAATGTATCGGTTTCTCCAAGCTTGACGCAAAAAATCACCTAAGGACTAGGCGTCAGAACGAGCTGGAAGCCGGAGAAGCTAGTTGGCTAATGAATTACTTCCAGACACAATCATTGGAGGATCCCTTGTTCACCCACACGTTTCAAGTGGATAGCGAGTCAATGATAACAAATATCTTCTGGGCAGACTCGAGAATGAAAGAGGACTACGCAGCATTCGGGGATGTCATCACGTTTGACACCACTTTCAAGCTAGCTAAAGGGAACCATCCGTTCGCTGCCTTAATCGGATTGAACAATCATCGCGAAACTTGTATATTTGGAGCGGCTTTCATGTATGATGAGGCTGCAGATTCGTTTGCGTGGTTGTTCACAACTTTCTTGACCAATATGGGAGGCACCAAACCGAAGACAATTCTTACAAACCAGGATGCAGCATTGTCCAAGGCGTTGCTTAAAGTTATGCCGAACACAACATACCTGCTTTGCTCCTAGCACTTGATGCAGAATGTTCAAAAACATTTAGGCAACGTTATCCAGAATGGCGTAGGCATAAAGTAGGTGATATCGGGTTTAATGTACCAGGTGGATGATGTTGAGCATTTTGGACAGAAGTGGAATCAAATGGTAGAGGCGTATCACATGGAAAACAACTCGTGGGTTGCGAGCCTATTTGATCTGAGATCCGTATGGGCAAAGGCATATGTGAAGGATGCTTGGACAACGGGAATGCGGAGTACCCAGCTCAACGAGAGCTTTAATGGTCGATTGAAGCACTATTTGACACGGCAATATGCGCTCCCGGAGTTCTTCAAGCACTTTGATAACCTCTTGTACGATAAGCGTTACAAAGTGGTTGTAGCAGAGTACGGGTTGGTCGAGAAGCTTCCGGCAATTTCTTATCCTTGCAACATTTTGGAGCAGGCAGGGAGGACGTACACAAAAGTGATTTTTGAAAAGTTCCAAAATCAATTTCTCAGGGCTGGGTTTACAGAACGGATATTTGGCACCTTGGACGAGCATATAATGGAACTTGGCGTGCGCCGTTACAAAGTGGGTCGGGTTGAAGACAAAGTCCAAACTGTTTCCGTAGTGGCAAGCAATGACTTTTACATATGCTAGTGCAAACTGTTTGAAAGGGAAGGAATCCCGTGCAGCCACGTCCTGAAGGTGCTTACGGAGGTAGAAGAGTGCAAAGAAATACCGTACAAATTCCTCTTAAAGAGATGGACGAGAGCTGCAAAGGAGTGCAACCTTGAGGAAATATTGGGTGATGAAATCATGTCCGACCCTAGGCTTGAAATTAGCAGACGGCATCAAATTACTTGTCATTTTGCCACACAGGTATCGTCAATTGCATCACAGACAAAGGAGGGATTCAAAAGTTTCTTATCCCAGATTTTGAAGTCGAAAGATGTTGCCACAGCGGCTCTGGTTGCGGACAGTTCAAAGAAGAAAAATCCTATGCCTACAGTGTATGCTCAAGAGACACCCTCTTCACATCCGAAAGGGGTTGCCGTTAGGGATTCGAGCAAAGGAAGGAGGCGGAGGCTGAAGTCTTCTAGGGAGAAAGCATCTACAAGGGCGAGGAAGGCCTATGAAAGAATCTCCAAGGTAGCGGTTTATAAATATATAAATACTGCTTGAAGGCTTTTCATTTGTTGTACAAAAATATTTTAATGTTAAGTGAAAATAGAGGCGATTTTTCATTCATGTACTAATATTGTGTTATAAGCTATTCCATAATTATTTTGTCCAAAAAAATTGCTTCAGTTACTAACGGATAACTACTCCATGTAAATTCAGAAGGCGAAAAATACAACCCCATCCACTCAACTGTCTGTCAATGCCGTCACACAGGAGCAGCCTCCTTGCCAGGTACTGCCCTCGGAATTGTTTCATCTGCATATCACACTAAATGGCGTAATGTTGGTCGTCATTGCAACTTCCCTAAGTAAACTGTGTTAAGGTTAATGTGCTAACTCTAGTTCGGTTAACTTAACCATGCATGAAAAATATAAAGTCTTGAAAAAATATATATTTTGGAATTGTATTAGTGGTACTTGTGCTAATTTATTATTGTATTGTTCCAAGTTTGACTCCGATGAATGTATTGATCTATATTGTATGATGAAGAGACAAAACAATGAAAAATATCACATTGTGTGGCTCCATTGTCCATCTTGTACAAATATCTATATTCTTCCCGAATATGTTTTACATAAATATTGTAATAGATTTCACACAAATAATCCAACACACATCACACCGATTTCCCAAACAATATCCAAAAAAATGTAATGTCACTTGCAGGGGGATTATTTTCCACCCGTCATGTTCGCGTCGCCAGGATCCATTGACCGAACACCCGCTTCTCGTGGCATGGCGTCGCAGTTCGAGGCGGGAGACCTTCATACCTGCCTCCAAATCAGGTATTATTCTGTGTGAGAGGTTGTTAAAAATATATGCAAATCTATATTCCGGACATCTCATTAATACCTCATTAATAATTACTATAATGCAGGACGAATATTTTACCGGCAGTAATTAATGTATTATCGTAGTTATAGGGAATATTAATTTAATATTTGAACATGTTGGGAGTGTTTATAAATAACTAATTGATAAATGTCTTTTATAAACAGTTTAGGGGTAGGGTTTTGGTCTTCATATACTTTTCCGAAAATATTAGGTCTGCTCTAAAATATGATATTTGAGAAAGAGATGAACTTCATAACTCTTTCAAGCGAGGTGTTTCGGAATCGTATCCGTTTCCATTGTTTAAGTGTCGGACACGGGTAGTTCACCTACTTTACAAGACCGAATGTAAGATAGGTAAATTCCTTATATGAGAAAAGCTAGTGGAGCAAACAGTAATCCTCTAACTATTTCTGCAGAGCTTTATTGTCACGCCCCAAATTCCTAGGACTCCGAAACCTGAGCCTAAGAGCTAAGGGAGTGATTGCGGAAGTAAAAAGAAATGAGAACCAACGACTTTCAATCATCAAATACCAACGAAAGGGTAAAATGATCTGATACCACGCTGTCACGCCCCTAAGATTCCCGAAACTCAAATCTAGAGAATCAGCGAATCTCCAAGGGATGACGCTAGTCAAGCGACTACTAGAGTCAACAACAACAAAGAGACACATGGGATAACAATAAAAATATACTCCATGTCAAGTAGAATGCTAGAAACTCACTAGCATCCACCAATACCAACTGACACGCTCCTAAATTCCTATGACTCCCGAACAGGGACATCCGAGGAATCCAGGATGTGATCCTTAATACAAATGACCAACTAAGACATCACTATACATGGAAACGAATGGATTAGTGATGGAAATGGTATATTTCATACCCAAATGAATAATAACAAAGCAGCGGAATCTAAAAAAAATCCGGCAGAGTTCCGTTTGTAAATGGAACATCCGGATACACAACCACAACACAATAACCTGCCCAAAGCAATTCAATAATCACAATGGCTTCCAAGCCCCACATTCATCAATCCTACAAGAATAGGAAAGAAACCAAAACCCCTCCAAGCCCTCTAAAATCAACAGAGCCACAAATGTTCGAATAGGAATACAAGAAATGCACCTAGCTGTGCAAAATAAATACAATAACCTCCTGAAAGAATAAATACAGGAAATAAATGATACATCAACAGGGATATGCCAACAGACTGGCTCCCAAAAAAAAAGAATACATAACAATCCCATAACAATGGGTAGAGAAACTGAAAGCGGATACCTATCGTCCCCAAACCCAGTCGTGCTGCAACCGTAACCGCATCACCCAACGCAACTCCAAAAGTTGTAACAAGAAACTAAAGAAAACTGTCGTTGCACTCCAACCTGCTCATAGTCGTATGTTTCCTGCAACCTGGCGTGGAATACCAGGGGGCGAATGAAATTCCCCTGTGAGCAAATAAGCTCAGTGGGAAAAGATACTCTAACTACCACATCCTCTGGCAGTTTAGGTAATGCTAAACTATCTAGCAAGATATATATATAGCCCAACTAATCTCATTCACGCAAAACCCAAGGCACACGCTCATATACTACCTTACGTAAGTATATAACGGGGATATACATACATATGCACATATATATATATAAGAATAAATACACAGCATGAGTCTGTAATGTACAACTAAGACTCGTACTCCAAGTACTAACACCAGTAGTTTACACTACTCTCACCAGCGTACACTAGGTACACGACACTAATGTCAAATCTAACCAATCATCCAGCGCTCACAACGCTAACCAGAAACTCCAAAGAGAGGGAAAACATACTCACCTCTAATGTCCACGAGGATCGAAATCCACCGCTTGGCATCCATGCCCCTAACACGTGTAACAACTCAAATCACCTAGGTGGTGACATCAACAACCCAGCGAAAAGGAAAGGAAACACTATATGTGTGCACTGAACAACACCAAGCCTCATGCCCGAGACTTAGAAATGATCCGAAACAAAGGTGAAACAATGGAACACCTTTCAAAACACTACAGGTCAAGGTTTTTAAGGAAGAAGTCTCGTAACCTCAGAATTTCTATAGAATCGGTTTTCTTTAAAAATCCATACAATGAAAATGACCGTCTTGCCCCCGGTCTCCGTCATTCGCCTGTACTGGCTACGGGGGTAGGCGAAAACGGGTTTTTCCTTTAAAATACAACGAGTTTGTTTTCAAAACGTGAAAAACTCCATTTCCGACAGACAGCCAGATAAGAGTGACTACAACTCCAAGGATTCCTATAATGTCCCAAGAGGACAATGAAGGAAGAACAATACGTTGGACTCACGGACCACAACCGTCCGTTTCCAACTCCACAAAATCAATGACACCACGAGGAAGAGGTTCGGCACCACGCCGTAACCAATGATTCAAGGAATGACATACAAGTCAACGACTGCGTACCAGCGTACAAAACACAGTACAAGGAATGCTTAGGGGAATGAACTAAGCACTAGGACCAAGACTGTCAAGCTACAGTACTTCGAGTACTTAATAAGGTCACTCAACCATAACCTCTTCTCACAAATCAAACTCTCAACTACAGTTGATAACTCATTCATCAAAAGGTGAAAAACATCTAAAGGTCCATACTACAACTCACAATCTCATCACCCGCCTTCTCGAAGGCCCCGATTCATAACTGATACTAAAATCAATCTCGGACCTCAAATCTCCAACAAGGTCACACAACTGACCACAATCACAAAACTACTGACCACAATCACAAGACTGTTAACCCCGCCTTCTCTAAGGCATCAACTCAAAATCATCTCTGCAGTCCATCACTAACCGCAACTAGCCACAAAGGTCACTAGGCCAATATACTTAACCTCCCCTACGGGCACAAAAGTATATAACACAAGTATAAGGATATACGTGTCATTTATACTTTAATAATCTTCTCATTTAAAGTCTTGTTTCACATTTCTCATTTTCAACTGAGCATTTATAAAATATGAATTAAATTCGCAATATTCATACATAACATGCTCCCAAATCCAACATACAATAATAACACATATTAAACCTGCTCCAACATCACATGTAATAATATCACGTATACATGTTAAATGAGATCACATAAAGCTATACAAGGCAGAGTGACTCATAAACCTCATGGAAGAAACCCCATGAAACACAATGCACAACCCAGTTGCGACTTCATTTGCACAACCCTGTTGCGACTTCATATGCACAACACGGTTGCGACTTCATTTGCACAACCCAGTTGCGACTTCATATTCATAACACGGTTGCGACTTCATTTGCACAACCCAGTTGCGACTTCATATGCACAACACAGTTGCGACTTCTAATACGAAATCCGAAAATGGATGCACAGCCCATTTGCGACTTATAAGCTAAAGACGGATGCACAACCCAGTTGCGACTTCTCATGCACAACATGCATCAACACAAATATGTATAACATCATATTTATGAAAATATCCACATGAATCTCAAAATCTCTGTACATGCTTTTAAAATACATTAAAGCATTTAAATCATATGAAAATAATTTCATATATAACTCATATTTTCTAAAACATATTTTCTTAATTCTTTAGAAAATATTTCAATTTCCCTTAACCTGCCTTTAAAATAAATTAAAGCAATTGATTCACGTATCGTAAGGGAACCTAACATAGCGTCTAAGTATTCGCGCCCCTTACGTCCACATATACACTAGTCCATTTAATTCTCAAGGAAAATTCTAAGCCGTATATTCTTATTCAATTTAAATAAGAATTTAATTTATCTCATAGGAATTAATTTAATTAATTTTCTTAAATTAATTCCTAAGTCCAATTCCGATTCTAAACTAATCATAGATATTTAAATTAACGATTTAAAATATCTATATTAAATTAAATAAGGGTTTTACACCCCTAAACTACTTCAATAATGCGGAGTGAGAAATATAATTTCCCACCTGAGATTTCGCTTACAGAACAGCCGTTTCGGGCCCACCGTGAACAGTACCGGCGCCCGAATATAACGGCCACCGACCAAAGTCTTCCGAAAAATATTTTTAACATGTCGAAATGACCGCCTTACCGCCCTATTAAATATAATTAAAATTCATTAGCAATCGATAATTAATTCGGAACAAATCGACAATTATCGAAACCGAAATTCATACCGAAGAATCTGAAATTCCCGGCAAACCGCTCAACGGTTTCGCACCAATTTCGGATATGACGTACACGGCACTGAGGCCGAGCTTCCCTCAAAGTTTCGTGCCAAACAAGGCCCGACTAGGCACTAAGTCGACCCGACTTAGTCCGAGTGAACACGATTCTGTTCGTCACTGCCATACACGGCCACGAACACCACCACGTTCGGCGACCCACGCTGCCGCGAACCACCAGTCCACCTCCATGGTCGTCGTCGTCCCCCATCACAAGCGGGCTCCTCTCTCTCTCCAGCCAAACCCTAGGCCGAACTGCAACAGTTCGTCCCACACGCGGCTTAGAGACGCGCCACTACAACAGCGGCTGCACCACCAGGCCCCGACCTTCCTGCTCACGACCGCACCGCCATTCATGGCCACCAAGACCCGGCGTCACCACCTGGGTCGCAGCTCCTTAGTCGGTGAAATCCACCAGTCGAAATTCTCTCTTGCTCAGAAACCCTCTGTCCGTACATCTCCCTCTCTCACCCTCTCCCTCGCCGGCGGCGAGAATTGATGGAGATGAAGCATGAAACCAGGTGGTCGTTAGGAGGAAGAAGATGGACTCGTGTAAGAGAAGAGATACGGGCTTCTTTTCAGCCACACAGACCATTATCTGTGATATACATATATATATAAATACAATTTCCATTAATTTATATATATATATAAATACCCAAATATATATAAATACCCAAAATTAATAATATATATATATACAATAAACCTCAAAATACATCGGGTACCTCCAAATAAAATCACACGAGCCCGTAAATATAAACGGGTCGCCCAATAAATAATATAGGCCCAAATAAAAACTCTGGGGCACGAAAATCATCCACCAATTAAATCACTGAAAACCCCACGATACTCCGAATAAATAATAATGTCCCGAATAAATAATTCAGCTATATAGTCGGATATAAACTAAAATAAATCCTGAATCGACTCGCAACGTATCACACGCGAACTCGTCAAAGCGAAACCGTAATGTCGCCCAGTCGACTTTAAAAGTAAGCGCGAAAAATTTACACGCATCGAGAATACACAAGACGTCAAGAATAAGTGACGTCACAACTGAAATTAAATCAGAAATAATTTCAGGAAAAAGGAAAATAACACGGGGTGTTACATTTATGGGCGATCTACTATGGTTTACGCAAGAACTGTCGTTAACTACGCCATCCGGTGTTGGTCAATCTCCGAACAATAGGGTATCTCTAGACATCATAATTTTATGTCTATGTCTTAGCCATTAACTGGAATAACTAATGAATCTAGGTTGTTCCGTAAAATATATGGCAGGAGCCGGGTTTCCAAACAAATTATTTCACACCTTCATCGACATCCACTACGCAAACGCCAGGTACTGTACATGGACCGGAACAGCATCCTCGTGCCAAGCAAAGACTGTTCAAGGAGTTAACGTCAGGTTCATTGTGATGGCATTACGGATTTTATAATCTGTATAATCTTCGTTAATATGCTAATTCCTGATATTTTGAAGCAACAAGTTTGTAATTATTAATGCATTTATGGGTTGGCATGTAAGACTACAAGTTTGGTCAGAATATTTGCAACATATTATGCTGTGTTTTTATTTTATTAGTAATACTAATAAGTATAGAAGTAGTATCTCTTTTATTATAAGTAGGATTTTATGTTCTGTAGTTAAAAATATAATCTTAAATTAAAAATAGGGTTGGAAAGTCTTTGAAAGTTTACCCCTCGGTTCATAATAGATAATACTGATAATTTTACCCTCGGTTCATAATAGAGTATAATTAAATTTTCAATTGTGATTTTCAAATGGCATTTTGATACTATGAGATGAGATTGGTTAAATAGTTGAATATAAGGATTTTTTCAAGCTAGTTCAATTATGAAATAAAAAAGTATTAAAATATTAGTAATTCCTAGTTTTTTAAAAAACAAGTTAGTTTCAAGTAAACCATGGAAGTTGTTTTTATGTTATTTAAACTCTTGTTTCATCACGCACACAATTAATTATAAATCAAAGTACATAAAAATCTACACTGTGTCGAGACCAACTAATCACAAATATAAACGAAGGAAAAACAATTCACCAAATATAACATAACTTTAATAAAAGTAACTAAGAACCTTAAAATAAAATGAGAAATAATGAAACATGTAATCCTTCCAACAATGTCAACAAAATAAATTCAATATAGAATATGAAAAACATAAATATATATATAATCATGTCAAACATGTCCTGTTGGGGTTACTCGTGTCGTGTTTAGGCTGACCCTTGTATTCTCGTGTTGTCTTCTGATCGACCCTACGCCTTAAAAATATTACGGTAATTTGCACTAACACCCCCTGAGGTTTCAATCAATTTCACTGTTGTGTTGACATTTGAAATTTTTGCACGCTGAGGTTTGCTTTCTCTTGCAATGAGACCCCTTGGGCTAATAAAATGACCTATTTACCCTTGAGAGAAATAGATGAAATGTGAAATGACCTTTATGCCCCAACCCCAAATATATACAATTTCGAAAAACATATATATAAAATGAAAAATATATTTAAATTTCCAAAACAAATATTAAAATTTTGAAAAAAGGTATAGAATTAGAAAAAAATATATAAATTTTGAAAAACATATATAAAGTTCAAAAAATATATATAAAATTATAAAATATATCTAAAATTTTAAAATTATTATAATTCGAATATATATATATTTAAAACAAAATATCTGAAATTAAACAAATATATTTTTTTAAAATAAAAATTCAAACCTCAGGGGGTGTTAGTAAAAAAAATTCAAAAGTCAACACATAAGTGGAAAAATAAATAATAAACATATTCCCAAACTGTAACACCCCGTGTTACTTTCTCTTTTTACTGAAATTAATTCTAATTTAATTTCGGTAATGACGTCACTTGTTATTGACGTATTGTTTATTCTTGGTTTTTCTTACCTGTAAATTTTTCGCGTTTACTTTTAAAGTCGACTAGAGGACTTTACGGTTTCTCTTTGACGACTACGTGAATTATTATTCTCGACTACACTGTATTAGTACTTTTACGGATCCGGTGTGAAGCGTATTAAATTACCTTCTCGGTGTTCCGGTTGTTGGATTCCTAAACCGGTATATTTCTTTCGGACTAATTTGGTTAATAAGCGTCCTGTGGAATTACGGGTTGACGCAATATTAATTGGAGGCTTCTGGTAATTTTTGGGACTTATTATATATATATATATTTAAATTGTATATATGTATATATTGAAGTGGATTTATTTTGCAATTATGGAGGATTAGAGGGTTAGTGTTGCAATATAGTACATATTTATGTATACTTGTACACACAACCACAGACATGTTCCCTGCTTTCTCATTCTCTTCACGCAACCGGCCATTTCTCTTCCTTCTCTCTGCACCATGACCGGCTATACTCCTTCATTCTTCTTCATCTTCGCCATTGACGAAGCTGCACTCCTTCTCCATCTACAAGGACGATCGTTCACAGAGAGAGAGAGAGGTTCGGCTGCGCAGGAGGGAGAACCAGACATGGCGGTCGCCTATTGACGACAGCGACGACGGCGAGGGTCTGCTGGGTTGACAGCGGCTGCGGCATGGCGGTCCAGTAGTGGTCGCGCACGGTGGCGCAAGGGCAAGGTCGCGGCTGGACAGCCGCGCGTGGACACGGCGAGAGGCGGCGGCTGGAGCGGGGTCGAGCTGCGACGACGACTCGAAGGCGATGGTGGTTCTCGGTGGTGTGAGGCGGCGGCACGAGTGGTGTGGGTCGCCGGGACTGGAGGCGCGTTGGTTCGTGTAGCAGCGCGTGGACAGGGACGAGTCGGCCGGAGCTTTGACCATTTATTCGGCGACTTTCCGGTGATCGGTTTGAGCCTATTTTTGGTGAGTAGCCTCGTTTCTACCATGTATTCGTCATACATTAATTTCGTGAATTTACGATGAACGGTTTGCCCGGAAATCGTATTTATAGGTTATCGATTTCGTTTGGGGTATTTTAGATTTAACCCAATTAATTAACCGATTATTAATGGGATTCGTATATATCATATAGGTTGTCGAGACGAACATTTTGATACCTTCGAAATAGTTTTTGGACGATTTTGGTCGGTGGGCTTCATATTCGGGCGCGGGTACTGTGCTGTTTCGGATTGTTCGGTAACGTATAATTTGGTGGGAAATTATATTTCTCACTCTACATTATTGAATTAGTTTAGGGGTGTAAAACCCTTATTTAATTTAATATAGATATTTTAAATCGTTAATTTAAATATCTATAATTTGTTTAGAATCGGAATGAGACTTAGGGATTAATTTAAGAAAATTAATTAAATTATCTCCTATGTGATTATATAAATTCCTATTTTAATTGAATAGGAATAGGCGGCTTAGAAATTCCCTTGAGAATTAAATGAGCTAGAAGATTTTGTAAACGTTGGACGTGAGAGACTTACACGCTATTCTAGGTCCCCTTTTATTACGTGGATTATCTGTTTAAATTATTTTAAAAAGGCATGTTAATTGAAATTGAAAATATTTTCTAAGGAATTAAAGAAAATATATTTTGAAAACATGAAATGTATATGAAACTGTTTTCATATGATTTAATTGCTTTATTGCATTTTAAAGCATGAAAAGAGATTTGAGATTTATATTGATATTACCATGTGGTTATTTTCATAAATATGATGCATGACATATTTATGTTGGATATGATTTGATTGTACACCATGTCGTGTGAGCACATGGGTGTTGGTGCATGTAGTACACGGGTTCACCATTTGCAAAGAAAAGTCATTTGGTGTGGTCTACTTCATTTGCATGTAGTGCATGAGTAGGATTGTGTTTGGATCGTCAAAACAACTGGCCAGGGGGTGCTTCTTGCTCCCACAGAACTAAAAAGCTGAGAAACGCAGACAATAGGGGGAGGACACATCGTCCAAGGCCCTATGTGCACGGTAGCTCGTGGAGCACGTCTTCCCGATTAAAAGTGTAAGTGTCAAAAGCACTTGGGATGTACGGTTCGATGAGTCCACATTGCCTAGTGAGCTTGTATCCTCAGGGGAATAATGGAGAATGATCAAGTACCCTTTGGTAGGGTGTGTTTTTGTGTGTGTGTACCACAGGCGGTCTGTGAGTACGGTGCATTGCATATCATCATGTGATTTATTGATATGTATATATATGTTGGAGCATGATTATTTATGAATATGCAAAATGAATTCATTTTATAAAATGCTCAGTTGAAAGTGATAAATGTGAAAACGTGAATTAAACGCAGTAATTATTAAAGTATAAACGAGACGTTTATCCTTGTAGTTGTGTTGTATACTTTTGTGCCCGTAGGGGAGGTTATGTATTGGCATAGTGATCTATGTGGCTAGTTGAGGCTAGTGGTGGACCGAAGGCTTGACTTTGAGTTGAGGCCTTAGAGATTGTGGTTAGTAGCCTTAGAGATGTGGTTAGTAGTCTTGTGATTGTGGTTAGTAGTCTTTTGATTGTGGTTAGTAGTCTTGTGATTGTGGTCAGTTGTGTAACCTTGTAGAGATTTGAGATCCGAGATTGATTTTAGTATCAGTTATGAATTGGGGCCTTAGAGAAGGCGGGTGATGAAATGGTGTGAGATGTTGATTGATGAGAAGAGGTTATGGTTAAGTGATTCATTAAGTACTTGGAGTATTGTAAGTGTCGTGCCATTGTTTCTTATGCTTAGTTCATTTCCCTAAGCATTCCTTGTACTGTGTTTTGTACGCTAGTACGTAGTCTTTGACTTGTACGTTATTCCTTGAGTTGTCGGTTACGGTGTGGTACCGAACCTCTTCCTCGTGGTGTCATTGATTTTGTGGAGTTGGAAACGGATGGTTGTCTTCCGTGAGTTCAACGTTTTGTTCTTCCTTTACTGTCTTTTTGGGCGTTATAGGATTTCATGGAGTTATGTTTTCTCTTATTTGGCTGTCATTTCGAAAATGGTGCTTTCTAAGTTTTGAAGTAAACTCTTGTATTTAAAAGGAAAAACCCATTTTCGCCTACCCCCGTAAAATGGAACGTTTTAACACTTATAAACTGATCTTAGGATCTTCTTTGAAAAGATTTCAACTTTTAAAAGCCGGTGATGGCAACTGACGGAGACCGGGGGCAAGACGGTCATTTTTATTGTGTGGTTTCCAAAAAGAAAACTATTTTATTACTTGGCTCGAGATCCAGAGATTTTGAGACCTCTTTCTCAAAATCTCAACCTATAGTGTTTTGAAAGGTGGTCTCTTGTTTCACATTTTCTTCGGTTCATTCTAAGTCTCAGTCACGAGGCTTGGTGTTGTTCAGTGCACACATATAGTATTGCTGTAACGCCCCACGTTTTCCTTTCACTTTTCTGGAATTCTTTTCCATGTGTTAATGTTTTGCGACGTCACTTATTCATGACGTCTTGTGTATTCTCGGTACGAGTAAATTTTTCGCGTTTAAGTTTTGGACTTAGCGGGACGACTTTGTGGTATTTCGTTTCCGGTTTTGTGGATTTGAGTATTGCCAACGACTACGAGGGTTCGTGCAACGTTTTCTCGTTGGAGCTTCGGCAATCGTGTTACATTCTCGAAAGTTCTAACCTAGTTTAGTGTAGACGTTCGGTGTAGAACTTATATGAAATTCTTGTTATATTTTCGTGTTGTAACTAATGAAAATTATTAGAAACGATTTCGGGAAAGAAATGACCTAGGGGTATATGAGTAATTTCATATTTGGAGCAATTAGTGAAAATTGTAGAGAATTGGCTAAGTGTTGGTGTATGGATGGCATAGTGGTAATTAGAGAGGATGACAAGGGGTAGAAGGGTAATTAAGAGGCTTGATGTCACTCTTGTAATTAACCCCAACTTTGGCATATTTTGGTCATTTCCACATTTTATGTGTTGTCTCATTCCTAGCCCTTGATCTCATTCTCCCATCTTTGTTTTAGACCCTTAGATCATAAGGCCTTGTTTGGTTGGCACTTAAATGGAATAATCCATTATTGTTGGTCATCCACTTGGCAAGACTTTTTGTCAACCATTGGATGATTAATTATTTCCCATCTTCATTCTAGGCCCTTGGATGATAAGGCCTTGTTTGGCAAATTAATGGGTTTTGTGATTTGTGTAATAAGTCTTCCACTTGGCAAGACTTATTCCTAGCCCTTGGATTCATTTCCTTTTCCCCATCTTTATTATGGACCCTTGGATGGTGAGTGGTGTGAGTGGAGAATCTCTACATATGGCAAGTCTTCCACTTTACAAGACTTCATCTTCTTCTTCTCCATTTTCTCTCATTTTCTTCCTCTTTGTTCTTCTCCACTTATGGGTGGAATTCATCACCCTAAGTTGGGATTTTGGTGTGGCCATCAACATAGAAGAGGTTCATGGTGTCCTTTTCTTTGGTTTAAGCTAAATATGGGTAAGTGTTCTTCATCCCTTGTGTGTTTCCATTTCAAACCAAGTTAGGGTTTCTTGTTATAACCACTAAATGTTTCTTGCTCTCTTCTTGTGTTGGAGCTTGATTCATGGTTAGGAGGTCATGGTGAAGCTTTTCACCGGTTTACTCCTTGGATTTTGGTTGAGGAAGAGCTAGGGTTTCATGGGCTTCGCTTGGTGGTTTTGGTGGTTTGCTCTTCAAGAGGTAGGGGGAAAACTTCCTAACTAGCCATCTTGTGATTGTGTAATAAGATAAATTGGATTCTAGGATTTCTAGCATTAAAATGAAATTTGCTAAGTATATCCTTGGAAATATGAAGTTAGGGTTATAGCATGTTATATGACTTAACCTTTGTGTATAGAGTATTTTTGATAGTATTGAATAGGGTTATGAAGCATGCTAGCTAAGTGGTTGTTCTTGAGATTTCTTATATGCAAGTGTGCTTGTATGCCTATGTATATGTGGATATATATATATATATATGTGGGTATTGTGGTGTGTATGTGTAAGAGTAGTTATACATATGTGCATTTGGGTGTTAGGGAGGTAGCCTTAGAATGAGATTAGGCTAGTTCCTTTGGTTAGTACCTTGGAGGTATTTTTGGACTTCATGACATGTTGAGAGGTGATATGTGAAAACTTGCTAAATTGAACTAAAAGCATGTTTAAAAGAGATTTCGAGAATTATATTGGATTCATGTGGATATATATATATATGTGAGTTGGTCTTGATAGTTTAGACTATGAATTAGGCCCTTGGGAACATGATTTGTGATATAAATTATGTTGTGATATATTGCTTAACAAATGTTAAATTGTAAGCCTTGTGAGAAATTGAACGCAATATAATGTTATTTGATAGAAGCATGTATTGTGATGGCATATGGTTATGATAAAAACCTTTATGCGTTTTGGGGTACACCATGTAGTGTCAAAAGCATGGGTGTAGGGTTTATACGGATTATGTATTCGTAAGTGTAAGTAGTCTTGTGTCGAATCGTCGCAACAACTGGCCAGGGGGTGTTCCCATCCTACGGAATAATGAGCCGTGAATGGGGTATAGGGTGAGTCGTCTCATTCTCGAAGTCGCGGGTCGTCTCGTGCATTCGTTATACGAATCTTTAGGCACGGGTCGTCTCGTGCCAACCGCCTTCCTTGTTGAAAGTGAAATGTCAAAAACACTTGGGAAGAATCGGTGCGGTACTCTTTCTCGTTATAAATGAGTAGGGTATAAATTCGTTAACCTATATTGGGCAAGCGCATATTATGGGGTGTGTTGAGTTATATTGTACTTGAACTATCCCATATGTGTGATTATGATATTATTCCATGTGATGGAGGAGCATGTTTAAATATGAATTTTGTGAAATAATTCATTTGTTATTTAAAATGCTCAATTGGAATTGAAGGATGTGAAAAATGTAAATTCCATGACTTATTTAAAGTATAATGTGAGATCAATAATTATGCTTATTGCTATGTGCCATTATACCCTAAGAGGAGGGGGGTGATATGAGTTGGTTTAAGGGCTTACTTGTGATAAGTAAAGTCGGTGTAGGTTGTGATCTTGGTTGATGGTGTATAATGACCTTATGATCTTGTTAGAAACCTAGGTGATGTGGTTTCAAATATGAAATTGAGGTTGAAAGAATCGGAAGGGGTTCTTGATTTGAAAACTAGTTGGTTCCGTGGCAACGGCCACTAGGTTCCCTTTAGCGGTCTTAAGGAATGGATTGTCGTCGTAGTTGTAGTCATTCCCGGTTAAGAGGGTGGTGAATTCGAATGTGAAGTGAAGTGTGGTTGAGTTAGAGTTAGTGCCTTGTGTATAGTCACTTGCCCTTATCTTCAAGTTGCTTTCGAACTTCGGTTCTTCATTCATTTGCCTCATTTAAGCGTCTCTAAAATCACTTGGTTTTCCGTTGGTTTCGGTTGTTCCCGAAAACGGATTGTTCGTAAGACTTGTGTTTTAGTCTATTTGGTCTTTGAGTGAAAAACCCATTCTCGCCTACCCCCGTGATGCCGACAAAAACTTTGAGTTTTGAAATGGTTTTAAAAATCAAGAAATAAAGGATTTTGACTTTTGAAAGTGGGTGGTATCCAAAACGGATACCGGGGGCAAGACGGTTAGTTTTACGGATTTTCAAGAAAGTATTTTTGATAAAACTAAACCGAGATTAAATGATAGTTTCTCATTTCTAAAGTTCCTAAATGAGTTGAGGACTTTTGTCTAATGATTCCTAAGGCTTTGAAGCTGTTTGGAAGTCATTTTTGAGGTTTTCTAACCTAGGTAGTCGACTGGCCCCTTCCAGGCAGTCGACTGGGTCAACTAAGCTTTTTCCCGTAAGAATTTTGGAACTCTCTGGTCCAGCCAGTCGACTGGGTCATTGAGCTAGTCGACTGGGTCATCAGACAGCCGACTGGGTAAACTAGCCAGTCGACTGGGTCAGCTTTGGGTAGATTTTTCCTGATTTTCAAATTTTCATTTCTCTCACCTCGTAACTCGGATTGAGGTCCCGTTTATTCCTATGGCTCTTGCTAGGAACAAAATTTGTAGATAAAATTTAAAATAATTTATTTAAATTCAAAATGACTGTTTTACCCTTGGAGAAAGAGGGGTACTTCAACTTTCCATTTGTCTTATCGGCGTTGTCCGATACCGTTTTCAAAACTTCATATCTCTTGCGTCAGGGCTTTGAATTTGATCCCGTTTGTTTTTATGGTTCAAACTATGTCCAAATAGGTGGGGCAACCTTTGAAAGTACATCTTTGCCCTTGAAATGACCATTTTACCCTTTGGTGAACATGTGACCTTTGATTGGTCGGTGTGATGGGTTATTCAATCCATTTCACTTCCTTTTGTTGTTGGGAAACCTTTGTGACTTACCTTAGGTTTACATGAATTTTTTACCCCTGTGTTGGGTTTATGGATGTCATTAGTGGCATATGAAGTGATTGATAGTATGATTCGATAGCAATTTGAGGTTTTGGAGTTCGGTATGCCTGTGGCCTAGGAACTATAAGTGTTATCAATCCTAGAGTGTTATGAATAGGAGGTTTACTCCCATGATTTGGTGATAGTGTTGAGGTGATAGTGTTGTGTTGATTGTCAGTGTGGGAGTGACGGGTACGAGTCGTAGTGATCTATGACGGGGGTTGTACTACGTATCTGGTATTGGTTGTATATCCTTGTATGTATATATATATATACGTGCATATATATATATATATAGGTGTGAGTTATTTCATGTTGTTGCGATATAGTTTCACTATATGCTATTTGTTTATTTGTGGATGCATGGTAGGGGACTAGTGGGATGTATTCTGGGGTCTTGTCTTGGCGTGATTGCTAGGTGGGATATTTGACTGACCTAGGATAGATGCATGTACACGGGTTGGTTTTCATTTGATTTGAACGGTCGTAGGATGTGATGGTTATGATTTCTTTCTCCTACGGGGCTCAATGAGCTCACCCCGGCAGCGGTAGGCCTGGTGGTTTACACCACCAGTTTGCAGGAAATGTTTCGGTTATGGACAACGTGGAGTGCAGGATGGTTCGTGGCACTGATGCTGTTGCGGGGTTTGGGACGCTATATATATATAGAGTTGTACCTTTTGTTTCATTTTCTTGTTCCCTGTATTGGGACCATCGATGTTGTACCTCTTGGGAGCCAGTCTGTTGGCCTATCCCTTCTTTGTATTCAGTATTATTACATCGTTGTAGAGATGTATTCTTTCGGCACCTAGACGTGCCTTGTGTATCATTTGGTTTAGCTTCCGCTTTATTGTGTATGGAATTACTAGTGCTAATAGGATTCCATTCGGTTTGTGGTTGTTTAGTATTTTCTTTGGTCGCTCATTTTATGAATCACGACCCGGATTCCTCGGATGTCCCGGTTCCGGAGTCTTAGGAAATTTGGGGCGTGACAGTTGCCCTTCTTTTTTTTTTCTTGGTTATCTGATGTCACTACCTAGGTGACTCGAGCTTTCTTACGTTAGGGGCATGGATACCAAATGGATTGGTTCGAGTTTTAAAACCTTTTTCTTAAAAACTATTGAATCCTTGGGATTCATCTTTTTATAACCTTTACTCTCGGCCATTCATTTTTGGTTTTCCTTGTCCGGTTGGTTCCCTAAACACTTGTGGTGGTTTTCTTCATCTATAATGAGAGTGTTAGGGATTTGATTAAACCTATTGATGATAGTGTTATGAAGTTAAGGTGGTGATGTGATTCATTGTATTGAGGAGGTGATATGATTGAGGTGACCCAGTACTTGAGGGGTAGACTTTCTCTAGGAATGGAATGAGGTTTGTTATTGTTTATATATATATATATATTGATGATGATTGTGTTAGTATGCAAGGATGTGAGTACTCTTCCTCCCGTGTTCTCGGGGAGTGAGTTAGGAGTATCCCTTGGTACTAGTGGTGGACTTTGTTTCCTGTGGATATTAGAGGTGAGTATGATATCCTCTGTTGGATCTTCTGATTTGTGTTGTGAGTAATTGATGATTTGTGAGATTTGACTCAGGTGTTGTGTACCTAATGTACGTTGGTGAGACTAGTGTAGACTACCGGTAGGGGTTCTTGGGTATGAGTCTTAGTTGTATCTTATAGACTCTTGTTGTATACTTATATATATATATATATATATATATCCCCGTTATATACTTACGTACGGTAGTATATGAGTGCATGCCTTGGGTGTTGCGTGGATGGGATTAGTTGGGTTATATTTATCTTATTAGATAGTTTAGCATTACCTAAACTACCAGAGGATGTGGTAGTTAGAGTATTTGCTCACAGGGGTATTTCATTTTCCCCCTGGTATTCACACGCCAGGATGCAGGAAATATACGGCTATGGGCAGGATGCGATGCAACGGCAGTTTTCCTTGGTTTTCTTGTTACAGGTTTGGAGTTGCATTGGGTGATGCGGTTACGGTTGCAGCACGACTGGGTTTGGGGACGATAGGTATCCGCTTTCAGTTTCTCTACCCATTGTTATGGGATTGTTATGTATTTTCTTTTGGGAGCCAGTCTGTTGGCATATCCCTGTTGATGTATCTTTTATTTCCTGTATTTATTCTTTCTGATGGTTATTGTATCTATTCTGCACAGCTAGGTGCTTTACTGTATCTTATTCGAGCATTTGTGGCTCTATCGATTATTAGAGGGTTTGGAGGGGTTTTGGTTTCTTTCCACTACCTTGGCCCTAGTAGGATTGATGAATGTGGGGCTTGGAAGCCATTGTGATTATTGAATTGCTATTGGCAGGTTCTTGTGTTGTGGTTGTTGTCCGGATGTTCCATTTACAAACGGAACTCTGCCGGATTTTCGTTAGATTCCACTGCTTTGTTTATTACTGCTTTGTTTATTATCCATTTGGGTATTAAATATACCATTTCTACCATTAACCCATATGTTTTCTTGGTTAATGATGTCTTAGTTGGTCATTCGTATTAGGGATCATATCCTGGATTCCTTGGATGTCCCAGTTTGGGAGTCTTAGGGATTTAGGAGCGTGTCTGTTGGTATCTGAGGATACTCTTGTGTTTTTAGTATTCGTGTTGGCATGGAGTATATTCTTATTGTTATTCCATGTACATCTTTATTATTGTTGACTCTAGTAGTCGCTTGGTTTGCGTCACCCTTTAGGGGCGTGACAGCATGGTATCTGGGCATTCGTTGCAATCCTTTATGGGTGTTTGATGACTGAATGTCTTTTGGTTCTCGTTTCTTTTTACTTCCGCATTCACTCCCCTAGCTCTTAGGCTCGGGTTTCGGAGTCCTAGGAATTTGGGGCGTGACACAAACGGGGTTACTCCCTTCTCCTTGTTAAGGTTATCCGTGGGTAAGCACAAATTAGGTTTTCCCGCTCAGCTCTCAATCTCTCATCTGATCTCTCCTCTGATTTCTCTCCAATCCATCCCAAACTCTCTTTCTATTCAAGCCATCACACATATAAATCGCAAGTGAAGATCGTGCAAGAACTTGGGAGTTTGGGTTTCCCGCATAGATCTCCTTCTTCTCTCTGATCTCTCCTCTCATCTAAAGCCAAGTGAAGCTTCTGCAAGAAACCACCAATTTGAGGTACTATATCTCTTCGCTATACATATAGATTTACATACAGACATATAGATATACATATATATTTATATATATGTAGTGTAATTTCCAATTTTTTAAAAAGGAGAAAAGATTTGTGTAAGATAAATTATCTACGATTTGGAATCCAAGAAATTGACAATGGCTGTATAATAAATTTGAGGTTTGCAAATCTGAAAGAGAAAATGGAGAAAGTTGTTTTTGTGACATTTTTTCTAGGGTTTGAAATACATGAAATTGAAAGTCATCAAGGCTATATGTACTCAATTTATTCTTGTGAATGATAATCATTAGTGGTTCATAATGGGCAAATGTAAGATAATGGGAGAAATTTAGATGATATTTTATAAGGCTTTTTGTCCATTGTTTTCAAAACATTGGACTGATAAGAGATTGGGGTATTAGTGGTACATGTCGATGTACAACGACTGAATGTGGCATATATGTTGGTACATCAACTGTTTTACTATTTGCATTTTCATTTCCTGTAATAGGTATAATGTAATATTTAGTACTTATTTTACTCGATTTCTCTTTAAAACAGTACAATTGTAACACCCCGTGTTATTTTCCTTTTTCCTGAAATTAATTCTAAATTAATTTCAGTAATGACATCACTTGTTTTTGAAGTATTGTTTATTCTTGGTATTTCATACCTGTAAATTTTTCGCGTTTACTTTTAAAGTTGACTGGACGACATTCCGGTTTCTCTTGGACGAGTTCGTGAATTATCGTTATCGACTACGCGGTATCGTTTCGACATTTAATGTTTAGTGCTTCGACTGGTTGGCGACACGTTTTAATTGATCGGGATTGTTAGGCGTTCCGACATTTGAGTTCCTAACCCGGTGTATTTCTTTCGGACTAATTTTGTTATTTGGCGTCCTGTGGACTTTCGGGTTGATGCAATATTATTTGGAGGATTCCGGTAATTGTTGGGATTTATTATATATATATATATATTTAATTATATATATATATATTGAAGTGGCATTATTTCGCAATTATGGACATCTGGAGGGTTGCTTTCGCAATTAGGTCATATATAAATGTGTATGTATATATGCGTACACATCTCCTTCTCCACACAAAATGATCTGCTCCCTCTTCTTCCTTCCCCTAGACGAACGACTGAACCTGCTCTCATCCTTCACCATTGTTGTCGGTTAACGAGAGGGATAGAGAGAGAGAGGCCGGCTGAAGGAGGCGCGGCCATGGAAGTCCGCCGCTGATGTAGCAGCGGCGACGGCGAGGGGCTGTTGGGCTGTGGACGGCGGTGGCGCTGGTGGCGAGAGGCGGCGGCACGAGCGGCATGGGTCACCGGGACTGGAGGCGCGCTGGTTCGCGTAGCAGCGCGTGAACAGGGGCGATTCTGGCTGAACTTCGGCCAATTTTTCGGCGACCTTCCGGTGATCGGTTTGAGCTGAGTTTTGGTGAGTAGCTCCGTATATACGTAGTATTCGTCATACATTAATTTCGTGATATTACGTTGAACGATTTTCCCGGAAATCGCATTTATAGGTTATAGTTTTCGTTTGGGTTAATTTAGATTTACTCAAATTAATTAACTTATTATTAATGGGCTTCGTATATATCGTATAGGTTGTCGAGACAGACATTTCGATATATTCGAAATATTTTTCGAACGATTTTGGTCGGCGGGCTTCATATTCGGGAGTCGGTACTGTGCTGGTTCGGGCTATTCGGTAAAAGTAAATTAGGTGGGAAATTATATTTCTCACTCCGAATTATTGAAGTAGTTTAGGGGTGCAAACCCTTATTTAATTTAATATAGATATATTCAATCGTTAAATTAAATATCTATAATTCGTTTAGAATCGGAATTAGACTTAGGAATTAATTTAATAAAATTAATAAAATTATTTCCTATGTAATTAAATAATTTCCTATATGAATCGAATAGGAATAGATGGCTTAGAATTTCCCTTGATTATTAAATGGACTAGAGAATTTTGTAAATGTTGGACGTGAGAAACTTAGACGTTATGCTAGGTTCCTTTCATTATACGTGGATTATCTGTTTTAATTATTTTAAAGGCATGTTTAGGGAAATTGAAATATTTTCTAAAGAATTAAAGAAAATATATCTTTGAAAACATGAATTGTATATGAAATTGTTTTCATATGATTTAATTGCTTTATTGTATTTTAAAGCATAAAAAAAGATTTTGAGATTTATATTGATATTATCATGTGGGTATTCATAAATATGGTGCATTACATATTTATGTTGGACATGTAACACCCCGTGTTATTTTCCTTTTTTCTGAAATTATTTAAATTTTAATTTCAATAATGACGTCACTTGTTCAAGACGTATTATTTATTCTTGGCATTTGATACCTGTAAATTTTTCGCGTTTAGTTTAAAGTCGACTGGACGACATTCCGGTTTTTTTTTGACGACTACACGAATTCTTATTCTCGACTACACGATATCGTTTCGATTATTTCGGTTACGGTATTAGTACTTTTACGGATCCGGTGTGAAGCATATTAATTTACTTTCTCGGTATTCCGATTGTCGGGTTCCTACCCCAATATATTTTTGATTGGGCGTCCTGTGGATTTACGGGTTGACGCAATATTATTTGGAGGCTTCCGGTAATTGTTGGGACTTATTATATATATATATAATTAAATTATATATATATATATATATATATTGAGTGGGGTTATGTTGCAATTATGTAGAATTGGAGGGTTAGTGGTGCAATTAGGTCATATATATGTATACGTATATCTATCTACCTGCTACCACAGACCATTTCTCTCATCCTCTCTGCACGAAACCTGGTACAGCCACTCCATCCTCTCCCTCACACGACGACCTTGTCTTCTCCTTCACCATGGTCGTCGGTCAGGCGAGAGAGAGAGAGAGAGAGAACCGAACGGAGAGGACACGCTGGTGGTCGCTGGCTTGCGGCGATTGGCAGCAACGGCTGTTGGTGGCCGTGCGTAGCAGGCGGCGGCGTAGCTGGAGAAGACGATCGGCGAGCTGGGTGGTCGCGCACGGTGGCGCAAGGGCAAGGCAAGGCCGCGGCTGGGCAGCCGCGCGTGGACGCGAGCAGGGGCGTGTCCGGCTGGGCTTTGGCCAATTTTTCGGTAACCTTTCGGTGATCGGTTTGAGCCGATTTTTGGTGAGTAGCTTCGTGTATATGTAGTATTCATCATACATTAAATTCGTGATTTTACGTTGAACGATTTGCCCGGAAATCACGTTTATAGGTTATAGTTTTCGTTTGGGTTAATTTAGATTTACTCAAATTAATTAACCTATTATTAATGGGCTTCGTATATATCATATAGGTTGTCGAGACGGACATTTCGATATATTCGAAATAGTTTTCGGACGATTTTGGTCGGCGGGCTTCATATTCGGGCGCCGATACTGTGTTGTTTCGGACTGTTCGGTAACGTATAATTAGGTGGAAAATTATATTTCTCACTCCGCATTATTGCAAACCCTTATTTAATTTAATATAGATATATTAAATTGCTAGTTTAAATATCTATAAATTGTTTAGAATCGGAATGGACTTAGGAATTAATTTAAGAAAATTTATTAAATTATTCCTATGTGATTAAATAATATTCTTATTTAAATTAAATAAGAATACACGGCTTAGAAACCCTTACGAATTTAAATGGGTTATTAGAGATTCGAAAAGCCTAGACGATATGCTAGGATCCTTTTGGTATACGTGAAATAATTGTTTAAATTATTTTTAAAAGACATGTTAGTTGAAATTGAAATATTTTCTAAAGAATTAAAGAAAATATATATTTTGAAAACATGAATGGTATATGAAATTGTTTTCATATGATTTACTTGCTTTATTGTATTTTAAAGCATGAAAAGAGATTTTGAGATTTATATATTACTATGTGGGTATTTTCATAAATATGATGCATGACATATTTATGTTGGACATGATTTTATTGCGTACACCATGTATTGTGAGACATGGGTGTTGGTGCATGTAGTGCATGATTTCACCGTTTGCATAGAGATACATTTGGTGTGGTTTACTTCCTTTGTGCGTGAGGCATGAGTAGGCGTTTGTGTTTGGATCGTCGAAACAACTGGCCAGGAGGTCTCAATCCTTCAGAACTAAAAAGCTGAGAAACGTGGTTACTGGATAGGAGTCCTGAGAAGCTCATGATACTGATGATAGGGGGAGGACATATCGTCCAAGGCCCTATGTGCACGACCGCGTCGTGGTTACGTATTCCCGGATAAAAAGTAGTAAAGCACTTGGGAATGATGGTTCGATGAGTCCACATTCCCTAGTGAGCTTGCAGACTTAAGGGAATGGTGGAGAATGATCCAGTACCCTTGGGAAGGGTGTGTTTTTGTGTGTGTGTACTACAGGCGGTCTGTGAGTACGGTGCGTTGCATAACATCATGTGATTTTATTGATATGTATATATGATATTGGAGCATGTTAAAATTATGAATATTGCAAAATAAATTCTTATTTTATAAATGCTCAATTGAAAGTAATTAATGTGAAACATTAATTAAATGCGGAAATTGGAAAAGTATAATGGATTATAATCTTATACTTGTAATTATATGATTTTATGCCTTTAGGGGAGGTTAGGTATATTGACGTTGTGACTTCTGTGGTTAGTTAAGGTTAGAGATGTACGGTTGAGTTGATGTTGAGTTGATGTGGAGTGATGCCTTAGAGAATGTGGTTAATGGTTTAGTGATTGTGGTTAATAGTTTGGTGATTGTGGTTGACTGTGTGACCTTGTTAGAGATTGGAGGTTAGAGATTGATTTTAGTATCAGTTATGAATTGGGGCCTTCGAGAAGGCGGGTGATGAGATTGTGAGTTATAGTATGGACCTTTAGGTGTTTTTCACTTTTGAGGAATAGGCTATCAACTGTAGTTGAGATTTTGATTGGTGAGAAGAGGTTATGATTGAGTGACTTTATTAAGTACTCAAGGTACTGTAGCTTGACAGTCTTGGTTCTAGTGCTTAGTTCATTCCCCTAAGCATTTCTTGTACTGTGTTTTGTACGCTAGTAAGTAGTCATTGACTTGTATGTCATTCCTTGAGTCAGTGGTTATGGCGTTGTGCCGAACCTCTTCCTCGTGGTGTCATTTAATCTGGCGGAGTTGGAAACAGATGGTTGTCTTCCGTGAGTCCAACGTACTGTTTTTCCTTTACTGTTCTCTCAAACATTATAGGAATCCGTAGAGTTGTGTTTTCTCTTATTTGGCTTTCATTTCGAAAGCGATGTTTTCTAAGTTTTGAAATAAACTCTTTATATTTAAAGGGAAAAACCCGTTTTCGCCTACCCCCGTATTAAAAATAAAAAGTTCTAATACTTTATAAAATGATCTTAGGATCTTCTTTGAAAAGATTTTCAACTTTTAAAAGCCTGTGATGGCAACTGACGGAGACCGGGGGCAAGACGGTCATTTTTACTGTGTGGTTTTCTAAAAGAAAACTATTTCATTACTTGTCTCGAGATTCTGAGATTTTGAGACTTCTTTCTCAAAATCTCAACCTGTGGTGTTTTGAAAGGTGGTTCCTTGTTTCACATTTTCTTCGGTTCATTCTAACTCTCGTGTATGAGGCTTGGTGTTGTTCAATGCACACATATAGTGTTGCCCTTCTCTTTTTCTTGTTTATCTGATGTCACTACCTAGGTGACTTGAGCTTTCTTACGTTAGGGGCATAGCTACCAAATGGATTGGTTCGAGTTTTAAAACATTTTTCTTAAAAACTATTGAATCCTTGGGATTCATCTTTTTATAACCTTTACTCTCGGCCATTCATTTTTTGTTTTCCTTGTTCGGTTGGTTCCCTAAACACTTGTGGTGGTTTTCTTCATCTATAATGAGAGTGTTAGGGATTTGATTAAACCTATTGATAATAGTGTTATGAGGTTAATGTGGTGATGTGATTCATTTTATTGAGGAAGTGATATGATTGAGGTGACCCAGTACTTGAGAGGTAGACTTTCTCTAGGAATGGAATGAAGTTTGTTATATATATATATATTGTATATATATATATTGTATGTATATATATTGTATGTATATATATATATATATATATTGATGATGGTTGTGTTAGTACGCAAGGATGTGGGTGTTTTCCTTCCTGTGTTATCAGGGTGTGGGATTTGAGTTTTCCTTGGTACTAATGGTGAATTTTGATTCCTGTGGATGTTAGAGGCGAGTGTGATCTCCTCTGTTGGATCTTCTGATTTGTGTTGTGAGTAATTGATGATTTGTTAGGTTTGACCTGGATGTCGTATACCTAGCGTATGTTGGTGAGAGTAGTGTTGACTACCTGTGTTGGTACTTGGAGTACGAGTCTTAGTCGTACCTTATGGTTTCATTTTGTGTACTTATATATATATACACTTATATATATGTATATATATATATCCCCGTTATATACTTACGTACGGTAGTATATGAGCACGTACCTTGGGTTTTCGTGGCTGGGTTATGTTGTGGGCTATGTATCTCACTGGGTGGTTTAGCATTACTTAAACTATTAGAGGATATGGTAGTTAGAGTATCCTTTCCCACTGAGCTTATTTGCTCACAGGGGTATTTCATTTGCCCCCTAGTATTCCCACGCCAGGTTGCAGGAAATATACGGCTATGGGCAGGATGTGGTGCAACGACAATTTTCCTTGGTTTTCTTGTTACAGGTTTGGAGTTGCGTTGGGTGATGCGGTTACGGTTGCAGCGCAACAGGTTTGGGACGATTGTTTTCTGCGGATAGTTTCTTTACCCATGTTTGGTGGGATTGTCATGTATTTCTTTTGGGAGCCAGTCTGTTGGCATATCCCTATTGATGTATTCTTTATTTTTCCTGTAATTATTCTTTCAGGATGTTGTTGTATCTATTCTGCACAGCTAGGTGCTTTACTGTATTCTTATTCGAGCATTTGTGGCTCTGTTGATTATAGAGGGTTTGGAGGGGTTTTGGTTTCTTTCCACTACCTCGGCCCTAGTAGGATTGATGAATGTGGGGCTTGGAAGCCATTGTGATTATTGAATTGCTTTGGGCAGGTTATTGTGTTGTGGTTGGTTGTCCGGATGTTTCATTTACAACGGAACTCTGCCGGATTTTTGTTAGATTCCCCTGCTTTGTTTATTATCCATTTGGGTATTAAATATACCATTTCTATTATCAACCAATATATTTTCATGGTTAATGATGTCTTAGTTGGTCATTCATGTTAGGGATCACGTCCTGGATTCCTTTGATGTCCCAGTTCAGGAGTCTTAGGGATTTAGGAGTGTGTCTGTTGGTATCTGAGGATACTATTGAGTTCTAGTATTATTTTTGGCATGGAGTATATTTTTCATTGTTACTCCGTGTATATTCTTGTTATTGTTGACTCTAGTGGTCGCTTGGCTTGCGTCTCCATTTCTGGGGCGTGACAACATGGTATCGGAGCATTCATTACAACCCTTTTGTGGGTGTTGATGATTGAATGTCATTGGTTCTCATTTCTTTCACTTTCGTTCACTCCCTTAGTTCTTAGGCTCGGTTTTCTGAGTTCTAGGAATTTGGGGCGTGACAGGACATGATTTTATTGCGTACACTATGTATTGTGAGACATGGGTGTTGGTGCATGTAGTGCATGGTTTCACCATTTGTAGAGAAATTCATTTGGTGTGGTCTACTTCCTTGGTGCGTGGTGCACGAGTAGACGTTTGTGTTTGGATCGTCGTGACAACTGGCTAGGGGTGCTGCACCCACGGAACTAATCTTCTCAGAACGCAGATGATATAGGGGGAGGACACATCGTCCAAGGCCCTATGTTCACGGCTGGGCCATGGTGGACGTCTTCCTTGGTTAAAAGTGTGAAGTGTCAAAAGCACTTGGGAAGAACGAGACGATAAGTCTACATTCCTTAGTGAGCTTGTATCCTCAGGGGAATTGTGGAGAATGATCCAGTTACCCTTGGGAAGGGTGTGTTTTTGTGTGTGTGTACCACAGGCGGTCTGTGAGTACGGTGCATTGCATATTATTATGTGATTTTATTGATATGTATGTATATATGATGTTGGAGCATGATTAATTATGAATACTGTAAAATAAATTCATACTCTATAAAATGCTCAGTTGAAAGTAATAAATGTGAAAGCATGAATTAAATGGGAAACTTGTTAAAGTATAAATGGAACGTGTATCTTTATACTTGTGAGTATTTACCTTATACCTTTGGGGGAGGTTATGTGTATTGGCATAGTGATTCTGTGGTTAGTTATGTGCTATCTAGATAGATTTGATTTAGGGATTGATTTGAGTATCAATTGTGATTGAGGCCTTAGAGAAGGCGGTTGACTGTCTTGTGATTGTGGTTAGTAGTCTTGTGATTGAGGTTAGTTGTGTGACCTTGTTAGATATTTGTGATCCAAGATTAATTTTAGTATCAGTTATGAATTGAGGCCTTAGAGAAGGCAGGTGATGAGATTGTGTGAGATTTGATTGATGAGAAGAGGTTATGGTTAAGTGACTTCATTAAGTACTTGGAGTGTTGTAAGTGTTGTGCCATTGTTTCTTATGCTTAGTTCATTCCCCTAAGTATTCCCTGTACTATGTGTTGTACGCTAGTACGTAGTCGTTGACTTGTATGTCATTCCATGAGTCATTGGTTATGGCGTGGTGTCGAACCTCTTCCAGGTGTTTTCTAAGTTTTGAAATAAACTATTTATATTTAAAAGGAAAAACCCGTTTTCGCCTACCCCCGTAACAACTAAAAGTTTTAATACTTATAAAATGATCTTAGGATCTTCTTTAAAAAGATTTTCAATTTTTAAAGGCCGGTGATGGCGACTGACGGAGACCGAGGGCAAGACGATCATTTTTACTGTGTGATTTCCTAAAAGAAAACTATTTTATTACTTGTCTCGGTTATCTTTTGGTTGACATTGGAACTTCTTTTTCCTTGCTTGGGTTCTTGACTCTTACGGGGTTTTTCTTATCCATAGTGAGAGTGTTGGTGATTTATTGACATTGTTGGAGATAGCAATTGAGGTGTTTATGTGATGATATGATTGAGGTGACTTAGCCCTTGAGATGTAGACTTTCTCTAGGAATGGGATGAGGTTTGTTTTATATATAAATATATTGCACACATATATATATATATATATATATTGATGATGGTTGTGTTAGTACGCAAGGATGTGGGTGTTTTCCTTCCTGTGTTATCGGGGTGTGGGATTTGAGTTTTCCTAGGTACTAATGGTGGATTTTGATTCCTGTGGATGTTAGAGGCGAGTGTGATCTCCTCTGTTGGATCTTCTGATTTGTGTTGTGAGTAATTGATGATTTGATAGGTTTGACCTGGATGTCGTATACCTAGCGTATGTTGGTGAGAGTAGTGTAGACTACCTGTGTTGGTACTTGGAGTACGAGTCTTAGTCGTACCTTATGGTTTCATTTTGTGTACTTATATATATATATACACACTTATATAAGTGTATATATATATATCCCCATTATATACTTACGTACGGAAGTATATGAGCACGTACCTTGGGTTTTCGTGGCTGGGTTATGTTGTGGGCTATGTATCTCACTGGGTGGTTTAGCATTACCTAAACTATTAGAGGATGTGGTAGTTATAGTATCCTTTCCCACAAAGCTTATTTGCTCACAGGGGTATTTCATTTGCCCCCTGGTATTCCCACGCCAGGTTGCAGGAAATATACGGCTATGGGCAGGATGCGGTGCAACGACAATTTTCCTTGGTTTTCTTGTTACAGGTTTGGAGTTGCGTTGGGTGATGCGGTTACGGTTGCAGCGCAACAGGTTTGGGACGATAGTTTTCTGCGGATAGTTTCTTTACCCATGTTTGGTGGGATTGTCATGTATTTCTTTTGGGAGCCAGTCTGTTGGCATATCCCTATTGATGTATTCTTTATTTTTCCTGTAATTATTCTTTCAGGATGTTGTTGTATCTATTCTGCACAGCTAGGTGCTTTACTGTATTCTTATTCGAGCATTTGTGGCTCTGTTGATTATAGAGGGTTTGGAGGGGTTTTGGTTTCTTTCCACTACCTCGGCCCTAGTAGGATTGATGAATGTGGGGCTTGGAAGCCATTGTGATTATTGAATTGCTTTGGGCAGGTTATTGTGTTGTGGTTGGTTGTCCGGATATTTCATTTACAACGGAACTCTGCCGGATTTTCGTTAGATTCCGCTGCTTTGTTTATTATCCATTTGGGTATTAAATATACCATTTATATCATCAACCAATATGTTTTCATGGTTAATGATGTCTTAGTTGGTCATTCATGTTAGGGATCATGTCCTGGATTCCTTGGATGTCCCAATTCGGGAGTCTTAGGGATTTAGGAGCGTGTCTGTTGGTATCTGAGGATACTATTGAGTTCTAGTATTCTTTTTGGCATGAAGTATATTTTTCATTGTTACTCCGTGTATATTCTTGTTATTGTTGACTCTAGTGGTCGCTTGGCTTGTGTCACCCTTTCTGGAGCGTGACAGCATGGTATCTGAGCATTCATTGCAACCCTTTTGTGGGTGTTGATGACTGAATGTCATTGGTTCTCATTTATTTCACTTTCGTTCACTCCCTTAGTTCTTAGGCTCGATTTTCTGAGTGCTAGGAAATTTGGGGCGTGACAACAATGATCCCAAAAATTGATAAAAAAGAAAGAGGGGGGAAGACGGTACCCCGAAAGAAAAACCTCCAAATTCATACTTCATCTTCAAGTAAGCAAGTGGTTAATTTCTTATAATAGGTATTTGATATGTTATTTATTATTATTAATAATGTTTCAAAAATATATTTTAATCAGAAATGAGTACCAACGTGCACACAAAATTGCAAACAGCAATCAAGCTTCTACACAAGCTTCGGTTGTTTGGGCTGGCATGGACTACGCTGCAAAGCAGCCATATATGAAACAATACAACTGCATGTCCGAAATGCACAAGGCTAACAAACATTCTGTAAATAAGAAAAAGGTCGTAAGGGATAATGCAGCTGAAGAAAGTGGACATGCAGCTGAGGAGAGGATAGATCGTGAAATTGATGAATATGAGGATGATGAAGGGAAAGTAAGTTATAGAAGCGTTAAGAAAATAAAAAACTCAGTTTCTGTTTAATTCTATTGATATTGAATTCATTATTCACCCTTATGCAGGTGAAGGACGGAAGAATCTCCTACATGCCAATGAAGAAATGGGATACAGTGGTAACAAATTTATATGAATTACAAAAGGATTTGATTGCGCGTGTAGGGTTTAGTGGAATTTTGGATATTAGGGTTGCTCATTTAAACCATGCCCTAATTAGGCAGTTGGTGGAAAATTTTGATATAAGAATGAATCGGTTGCGGGTGGGCGATGCGTTTGTTGATATCAATGAGGACGCTGTTGTGGGAATATTCGGTGTTCCGAAGCGCAATGAAAGTTTGCTAGAAAGGAGAAAAATTTATAAATCAGAGAACTTGACGGATTGGTCATCGGAAAAGGATTTGTTGTCTGGAACGGAGGTGAGCATGACAAAAGTACTGGCAGCCTGGAAAACTGGAACGAAGAGATACACGAATATGACGAGTTTGTTCGCTTATTTCTCCTATATGCCTGTGGGTGTATATTGAGCCCGGAGAGCCGACACTCAGCTAACCGACGCTTTGTGGAGCCCCTTGCCGATGTGCCTAGGATCCGCGACTATAACTGGGCTGAAGTTGTCGCCAAAGACTTGATTTCTGCTATCAAAAAATGTAAAAGAAAAGGACAAAGGATCTGCCGTGGCAGTGTGCTTCTGTTACAGGTACATTTCGATGATTTATAAACACTTCTATTACCTTTAAATTTTTCATTTTGATTCACAAATATATGTATTCTTTTTTTCATTTTAACAGCTTCTCTACCTGGTGTGTTTTGATGTCAATGGGCCCAAACCAAATGACCCACATTTGGTGACATCATGGACTGACGCGAAGGAAAAAGAACGTCTCACATATGAGTCAGAGATGTTTGGTGGTTTTAAAGCTACAAAGGTAGCAACTATTAATCCAATGATTGTCTCTTTGATAAGCGGAGCCGTTGGCGCTGATCCACAGTGTCCTCCATTGAGAACATTGAACGTTGAAGATCCAATGCCGCCTCCACAGCCTCCTCCACTGAGAACGTTGAACATTGACGATCCCCGGTCCACAGCCTCCTCCACTGACAACATTGAACATTGAACATCCAATGCCTGCTCCAAATCCTCCTCCATTCAAATCAGTGAATGGTGATGATGCAATGCCTCCTCCTTACAACTCCCGAAAGGATGTTGAGGTGTGATGAAGTATCCAATATTCTATTTACTTATATTGCATCCAAGGCCTGCTCCATGTTACTCACCATTGATTAATTCATTTTTGTAGGAAGCAATAAACAGATCTGTGGAATCCATCCGGGAAATGAAGAAACATCTGAATTTAATGGAAAGAAACCACGCTGTGATGGTGGATTGGTTTCTGAAGTTCGCTCCAAAGGAGAAGGAAAATGAACCGGCAGTCGGAGAGGTTGACAGAATGGAGAATCAGTCTGTTGAGAAGACCGTCGTTTCAGAGGATGAGCAGTCTGCGCTATGTGGAGGCAAAGGTGATTTCCAACTGATGAAGATATTGGAGGCAGATGTGATTAAGAAGTAGTTGAAGAGTTAGTTGAATTATCCTCGGATGTTGAAGACCATCACATCACCCGAGAAAATGCACAGACTTCCATGAGCACAGCTAATGATAGCCCATATTTGTTGGGCCCATGGGCTATTAAACTGAATGGTGATGATGGTTTGGATTCACACAGAAAACATATAATTTTCCGGATTTTGGAATACGTGAAAGACGATGCAAAACAACTGTAAGTTAAAATATATGTGCCAAGCTCTCCTTCACAATATTTCTAATCACATCGACGTCTATTTTTTGACAGCAACTTAACTGCCAATATGCACAACTCGCATATTCAGATGAGGGACATAAAATGTTTGTTAAGCGACGAGTGGATTGATAGTTTTGTGAGTTTGCTTTTTCTCAAATGTTTGAATTGTTTTGTGACTCTACAATTTATTAAAATATATACTAATGAAAATGAATTTTTTTTTCCAAGTTCTCGACGAATTGTGTATGCTCCTCAACTGCCAAAGAATTGGACGTGAGAAACATTTTTTCGTAATGTCCGATTGCGGTGTAAGTTGTGATGTATTTTGTCATACTTTTCTGGTTATTTTATAAATTATAAATCGGGTGTCATCATTGTATCATAAACCTGACATATTACTGTTCAATGTAGTCCATGCTCATGATAAAGCATTCTAACGGGGAACAAACTTTGCTTGAAAGAGAGTTTGCAAAACTTTTAGAGTTCATGAAAATAGGATCTTTGTATGATCGGAATGATGTGTTGCAATGTAGGAGGGTAAACAAAGATTACTGCATATGGTTTCATTTAATTAGAACTTTAAGCCACAATAACTACAACACATGCAATATTGTTGAACCTGCAGTTTTACTTCCCTCTTTGCTACGCGCAACACTGGACATTGTTTGTAATTGATTTGGATAATAGGACAATCTAGTTTCTGAATTCGTTGCAAACAATATATAATGCACAGGGTGAGATGCTAATGGTAAGTTACTAAATTAAGAAATTTTGGTAATTTACTGAATATTTCACCCTAAATTTTGATATAGATAATCATATTATATTTGCAGCTTAAATTCTTGTCGCATTTGTTTGAAGAAAGCGGGTGCCCCCAAGTTATAGACGGTCAATTGACCGATTTCAAAGTTGTGAACGTCGAAATGACAAACCAAGAAGACACGTAAGTCTAAAGCATATATTTTAAGAATTTGACACTTTGAATTTTATTTTTATAGTATACCTCAATGCAAAATCATTACAGTAACTCTTGTGGGCCCATTGTCATGTGATCTATGCAAGTCTTTCATGGTGCATCGGGACTTTATTTTGACAACGTGAGTGGTATATGGTTTGTGGATGTAAATTAAGTATATTATTTTTAAATTTATATTGAATGTGAATTAAATTGTCTTTTTTTTATTTTGTTCAGGAGAGCCAGCATGTTATACGGAGTCTCATTGCATTGGATTTGTTGTATCATACATGCAATGTGATGAGAGGTGTGTATGGGTTTGTTTATAAGGAATGAAGGGGGTTTTGGGGCTTGCCTGGGATGCAGTTTGTCTCCCTAAGAAATAATGACGGTTGGGGCTTAAGAATCTGGTTCCTTGGAAGCAGACTGCTATGGGAAAGCTGAGTTAGAGGCTCATGCAACCTGAGGACCCTTGTTTATGGGCTAAGTGGGTCAAACATGAGGTTATAAAGGATGATCATATCTGGAGTATGTATGTGCCTCAAACCTATTCTTGGGGTGGGTGGAAATTGCTGAATGTAAGGAGAAAAATCCAAGGCTTAATGCAATTCAAGGTAGGAGATGGAAGGCATAGCTCTCTTTGGCATGATCCTTGGGTGTATGGCTTTCCTATTGCAAAGGATAGTCCATACAAATGTATTGTAGCCTCAGGCTTGGGTCTGAATGTTAAAATCTCTTCTATAATTCAAGGTGACACTTGGAAATGGCCTAGATCTCCCACTCCTGAGCTTGCACAACTGAGGGATGACATTTTCTGAGTCGTGAGATCTCATGATCATGACAAACTGGTATGGCATGTTCAGCACAGAGTCTTCTTGGGAAGTGATAAGAGGTACGAGGAACAAGGTTAATTGGTGTAGGTCCTCTTGGTTTTAGGAGGAATCCCAACACATGCTTTTATCCTTTGGTTTTCCATCCATGATATACTTCAAAGACAGGCTAAGCTTGCTCAAATGAACCTCATCTGTCAAGTTAAATGCTTCTTCTGTGGGGACCAATTGGAGGACATAAATCACCTAATTTATAAATGATCGAGAATTTCTTATTTATGCAACCAAGTATGCAGCAAAGGGAATTTGTTTGGGCCTTTAAGGTCTTCGGAGGTAATTCTCAACTGGTGCAATGTTCATTATATTCGTAAGAGCCTTTATGCCATAACAGCTATGTGGTGCCTTGTTTCCGCTTTGTATATGGTGTGGATGGAGAGAAATAGAAAAATGTATGCTGAAGAATATAAGCCAATGCATCTCATCTGAAGAGAAATCGTTGATATTATCAAGCTGAGAGGTTTTTCTCTTCAGAATGTTGTGAGAAATGATAGCAGTGAGAGAGTTGCAAGGCTGTGGGACTTTCCTGATACTAGATTTTAATCAGTTGCTTTTGGAGGCCAGTTTGGAGGAAGAAGCTTAGGTCAGCTACTTGGTTTTGTAGTAGCTGGGAGTTTTACGGAATGGTAGTTCAATTATGTGAAAATTTCTCGATTTTGCATCTTCTACCACAAGTGTGTATAAACACTACATCACTCTGTACTGAAATTAACATCAGCTAGCATTAACATTCCTTCATTAACAGGGACTAGCATTAACATGAAATTTAACTACCATTACACAGCCAATCACTCACTTTAAACACATGAAATTGAACTGGACTATAAATGGTGTAACTCCATAAATCACTTATTACAAAACCAATTTCCACACAATCAGCACTTCAATAACATGGACTAGCATTAACATGAAATTGAAGTAATTACACAGTATACATAAATTTAAGTCACAATTTCCAGCTTACTAAACCAAACATTAACATGTCATTACTCAACAAGAGTAGTACAAAATGCACTAAATCACCCACAAACTCACTTCGTTAAACAAGCTACCAAGAGGACACAAGAAGACACACTTAATACTTAAGTCACAATTGCCAACAACTTTACTACTTCAGTACTTGAGTTCTGTATTTTCCCACTTGAAACCACCCATGAAAGTTCACATTTGACCCCTACAAGTTCATATTTCACCCCTGCAACTTCACATTTCAGTGATTCAACTTCTTGCTCCAATCTTGTTACTTTCTCCATTACCCTATCACCACATGCAGTTGATCTTTTAGGCTTGCACCAGTCCCAAAATCCACATACATTATATTGTTTTGGACACACATAATATAACTTTCCTTTATTTTTCTCATTTTCAGTAACTCTAATATCAGCCGTAACCTTATAATGGCAATTCCTGCTATAGTACCTCCAATCCAGAGTGTCATCGATGGAAGAATTCTCCTGCAAATTCGTTACAAATGTAAAAATTGAAGAAACAAAAATCCTAAATTAAACCATACAATTATAGCTCAAAACCCAAAAATGAAATCAAAAAGCCTAAAATTTTATACATCAATTTCAATTTTAAAACTCTAATTTCACCAAACCAAAGTGCAATGAAATTTCCAAATGTAATCTTCAAGAAATGACATTTAGCTAAAAACCCAAAAATGTGTTGATAAAAAAGAACAAATATCAGTATATATCAATTTAAGAACAAGCTACAACTCAAAGCTACATAACATTTCATATATATCACTATATATAAATATATATCAAATTAATCTTCAAGACATGAAAGGTTTAGCTCAAATCTCTGAAAAATAACAAGCTTACTGATCTTGAAGACATGATTCTTGGCTAGATTCGAAAATGAAGCTCCACCTGCAACTTTTCGACAACGAAGCTGATGAACACCACCCTGCTGATCCTTCTTTCATTGCAAATATCAATAAACTAGTACACATATAGGGGGGAAGGGAAGGTAAGGGTATTTATGGGAAACTAAGAAACAAAAAATGAGGGTAAAATACTAATATCATAGCTTCAAGGATAATATAGTGATTTAGCATTCAAAACAGTGCTGACATCATCCTTCAACGGCGTTGACTTTGCCGGAATATTGTCAGAGGGGGCAAAGTGATACAAAAAATAAACTGTTCACTCTTATGTCTGTAGCAAAATATATGCCAAATGCACCATCTCCGCATCCAAATGTAGCACCAGTACCCCTTATCCAAATATAATTATGAATCTTAGTTTTGAGGCAAATCTTAGGATATTCAATTTAAAAAATTATATTTAAAAAACCCTCTACAAAAGTACTAAATACTAAAATAAAATGGAATAAGTTAAATGTCGCAACTCTACTTCTAATTGTAGATTCGGTAAAACCAAATGCAGGAAAATAAACAAAAAAAGAAGTAAAACAGTTGATTGTTATTTGTGTAGCGAAATAGATGCCAAATGCAACATCTCTCCTACCAAATGTCAGCACCGTTACCCCCTATCCAAATAAAAAAAGAAGTAAAACAGTTGACTTTTATTTGTGTAGTGAAATAGGTTTAACCAAATGCAACACTGATACACTCAAGGGCACAATTTCTTGAACCAAATGCAGCCTCGTTAAGTTTTTAAAACTCCTGAATTATATATACCCTATTTCAACTCCCAAGGTGCAAGGATTTAATGGCAAAAATCATAATTAAAAAACCCTTTAAAAAAGTACTAAATACTAAAATAAAGGGTAATTTGCACTAACACCCCTGAGGTTTAGGTAAATTCCAACTTTGTGCTGGTTTCTGAAATTTTTGCACTAACACCCCCTGAGGTTTAGTTTCTCTTGCAATGACACCCCCTTGGCCAATAAAATTACCAGAATACCCTTGAGCGAAATATATGAAATGGAAAATAATCTTTATGCCCCAACCCCAATTATATAAAATTTCAAAATACATATATATAAATTCGAAAAAATATATAAAATTCGAAAACAAATATTTAAATTTTGAAATAAATATATAAAACTAGAAAAATATATAAATAAATTTCGAAAAACATATTTAAATTTCAAAAAATATATATAAAATTGAAATAAATATATAATTCAAAAATACATATAAATTTTGAAAATTATTTAAATTTGAATATATATATATTTCAAAAAAATATGTAAAATCAGAAAATATATTTCTTCAATAACAAAATTCAAAAAATTATATAATTTCGAAAGACATATATAAATTTGAAAACAAATATATAAAATTCAAAAAAATATAAAAAATTTGAAATATATATAATTCGAATATATATATATATATATATAATTTGAAAATTATATAAATTCGAAAATATATATATATTTAATAAAAATTATATATTATTCAATATATATATATTTTCAAAAACAAAATTAAAAAAATTATATAAGTTTAGAAAAATATATTGGACGTAAGGTAAAATGTCATATCTTTTATAATGAAGTGAATCAAACTACTTACCACCAACATCAATTAGCGGCCTTCTTTTATATATATTTTTTCCGTAATTTATATGATGATTTTTAAATTTATCTAATATATCCGAATTTTATAAAAACAATTCGAAATTTATATATATTTGTTTCAAAATTTATATATTTTTTTGAATTTTATATATTTTCCGAATTTTATATATTGTTTTTGAAATTTTTTTAAATTTTATATATAAATTCGAAATACATATAAAATTATAAAAAAATTTGAAATATTTTCAAATATAAATATATATATATTTGGTAGAGAGATGTTTCATTTGGTAATATTTTCAAACATGTTTGAAAAAGCAAAAATTAAAAAAAAATCTTCTCTCAAAAACTTTGTCCTACACCCTGAATGGATAAACAACATATTCGGAAGCAAGATAGGGCAACCCTATGAACACCCTATTTTAGCTTGTATTTTAGAGTTTCAAACAATGCAACATTGGTTTAACCAAATGCTGCAGTTATACATCCAAGTTCATTATTCATTGAACCAAATGTAGCCTCGTAATGTTTTTAAAAGTCCTGAATTATATATACCCTAACTGAACTCCCGAGGTGTAAGGATATAATTCATGCCAACCATTATAATTAAAAAAATCCTTGAAGCTCGTACTAAATACTAAAATAAAATCGAAAAACTTAAATGTCGTAACTCTACTTACAATTGTACCTTCGGTAAAACCAAATGCAGAAAAAATAAATAGTTAAACAGTTAACTGTTATGTCTGTAGCAAAATGCATGCCAAATGCACCATCTCTGATTCCAAATGTAGCACCAGTACCCCCTATCCAAATATACTTATGAATCTTAGTTTTGAGGCAAATCTGTATGAAATATATTTCCAAATAGAATTGCAAATATGTTTGAAAAAGAAAAAATTAAAAACAATTCTCCCTCCCCTCATAAACATTCTCCTAGACCCTAAAAGGCTAAACCACAAGTTCGGAAGCAAGATAGGGCAACCCCATCAATACCCTATCTTAGCTTTTATTTTAGGGATTCAAACAATGCAGCATTGGTTTAACCAAATGCAACACTGATACAGCCAAATGCACTATTTCTGTAACCAAATGCAGCCTCCTTATGTTTTTAAAATTCCTAAACTATACCCTAATTGAACTCCCCAGTTGTATAGATATTCATGCCAAAAATTATAACTAAAAAACCCTTTAAACAAGTACAGAATACTAAAATAAATTAGAAAAACTTAAATGTCGCAACTCTACTTCCAATTGTACATTCGGTAAAACCAAATGCAGGAAAAAAAAAAGTAAAACAGTTGACTGTTATTTGTGTACCGAAATAGATGGCAAATGCAACAACTCTCCTACTAAATGTAAGCACCTTTACCCCCTATCCAAATGTACTTATGAATCTTAGAGTTGAGGCAAATCCATTTCAAATATATTGCCAAATAACATCCAAAAATATTCAACTTACCAAAATATGCAAACCGTAGGTTAATAGATTACAAGTATAAAACATTCAACCCAAAACCAGTTCTTGAATCAGTTGTACAACAATCCAACCCAAGCACTATCCATACACAGACCAACCAACACCAGCCGTAAACATTGCCAGCAACACATGAAGTATCCAAAAACAAAAGCAAGGATAAAGAAGCCAAAACTGAACAAGGCATCACCGATTTCAGGACCAAATCATGATTTACTGTAACACCCCGTGTTATTTTCTTTTTTCCTGAAATTATATTTAATTTAATTTCGGTTATGACGTCACCTGTTCATAACGTTCATATCATTCTTGGTATTTCGCGTGTAAATTTTTCGCGTTTAGTTTTAAAAGTCGACCAGATGACTTTACGGTTTCTCTTTGACGACTACGCGAATTATTATTCTCGACTACACGATATCGTTTTGATTATTTCGGTTATGGTATTAGTACTTTTACGGATCCGGTGTGAAGCGTATTAATTTACTTTCTCGGTGGTCCGGTTGTTGGGTTCCTAACCCGGTGTAATTCTTTCGGACTAATTTGATTAATTGGCGTCCTGTGGACTTACGGGTTGACGCAATATTAATTGGAGGCTTCCGGTAATTGTTGAGACTTATTATATATATATATTTAATTATATATATATATATTGAAGTGGGGTTATTTCGCAATTATTGACATTTAGAGGGTTGCTTTTGCAATTAGGGCATATATATGCATATACGTGTACGCAACCACATATTCTCCTATCTGCTACAACAGACCATATCTCTTCTTCTCTCCTTTGCACGATCTGCTACCCAGCTCTTCTTCTCCATGGAAGCTTGAGAGAGAGAGAGAGAGAGAACCGGAGGGAGAGAAAGACCGGCTGAAGGAGGCTGTAACACCCCGTGTTATTTTCTTTTTTTCCTAAAATTATATTTAATTTAATTTCGGTAATGACGTCACTTGTTCGTGACGTATTATTTATTCTTGGTATTTGATACCTGTAAATTTTTCGCGTTTAGTTTAAAGTCGATTGGATGACTTTACGGTTTTTCTTTGACGACTACGCGAATTCTTATTCTCGACTACACGGTATCGTTTCGATTATTTCGATTACGGTGTTAGTACTTTTACGGATCCCGGGTGAAGCGTATTAAATTACCTTCTTGGTGTTCCGGTTGTTGGATTCCTAAACCAGTATATTTCTTTCGGACTAATTTGGTTATTGGGTGTCCCGTGGACTTTCGGGGTTACACGATATTATTTGGAGACTTCCGGTAATTGTTGGGACTTATTATATATATATATAATGAAGTGGGTTCATTTTGCAATTTAGGATAATTAAAGGGTTGCTTTTGCAATTATGGAGAAATGATGGGCTAGTTGTGCAATATATCATATATATGTAGCTGTATATACACGACACAACCTATTACAACAGACCATATCTCTTATTCTCTTCTCCTACACGATACTGCTGAATACACGCTTCCTCTCTTCTCATTCCCTCTGCAGCAACACCAACTCCCTCACGTCTCCATCCTCCATGGTCGCCGGTCAGGCGAGAGAGAGAGAGAGAGAGTGAACGGCCGGCTGGGGGGAAACGCAGCTGGTGGCGGACGAGGCTGGGACAGGCGGCTGCGCAGCTAGAGCGGCGGCGACCGGGCTGGGCGGCGATGCGGCGGCTACGGCGTGGTGGTCCGGTGGTGGTGGTCTGGCAGTCGCGCACGGTGGCGCAAGGACAAGGCCGCGGCTGGACAGTCGCGCGTGCGCGTGAGCAGGGGCGATCCGGCCAGGCTTCGGCCAATTTTTCGGCGACCTTCCGGTGATCGGTTTGAGCCGATTTTCGGTGAGTAGTTTCGTACCTACGTAGTATTCGTCATATATTAATTTCGTGAATTTACGTTGAACGAAATGTCCGGAAATCGCGTTTATAGGTTATAGTTTTCGTTTGGGGTAATTTAGATTTAACCCAATTAATTAACTTATTATTAATGGGCTTCATATATATCGTATAGGTTGTCGGGACGGACATTTCGATATATTCGAAATAGTTTTTGGACAATTTTGGTCGGTGGGCTTCGTGTTCGGGCGCCGGTACTGTGCTGTTTCGAACTGTTCGGTAACGTATAATTAGGTGGGAAATTATATTTCTCACTCCACATTATTGAAGTAGTTTAGGGGTGCAAAACCCTTATTTAATTTATTATAGATATATTAAATTGCTAGTTTAAATATCTATAAATTGTTTAGGATTAGAATGGGGCTTAGGAATTAATTTAAGAAAATTGATTAAATTATTCCTATGTGATTAAATAATATTCTTATTTAAATTAAATAAGAATAGACGGCTTAGAAACCCTTACGAATTTAAATGGGTTAGTAGAGATTCGTAAAGCTTAGACGACATGCTAGGTTCCTTTTGGTATACGTGAAATAATTGTTTAAATTATTTTAAAAAGACATGTTACTTGAAATTGAAATATTTTCTAAGGAATTAAAGAAAATATATTTTGAAAACATGAAATGTATATGAAACTGTTTTCATATGATTTAATTGCCTTATTGTATGTTAAAGCATGAAAAGAGATTTTGAGACTTATATTACCATGTGGGTATTTTTATAAATATGATGTATTACATATTTATGATTGAGATATGATTTGATTGTACACCATGTCGTGTGAGCACATGGGTGTTGGTGCATGTAGTGCACGGTTTCACCATTGGCAGAGAGAGTTCATTTGGTGTGGTCTACTTCCTCTATGCATGGGGCACGAGTAGACGTTTGTGTCGGATCATCACAACAACTGGCCAGGAGGTATCACGCTTACGGAACTAAAAAGCCGACAAATGTGAGTTAGGAGTCCAGGTAGAGGCTCATGTTCTTGACTTTATGGTAGTCATGGCGTACGGAGTTGCAAGCTGGGCTCTCATACAACCGCCTTCCCTGTTGAAGTGATAGAGAGAAAAATCACTTCGGGAAGGGTCGGTGTGGTAACTCTACACTACTTGATGAGCTGTATCCTCATAAGTATGTGGACAGAGTCTGTATCCGTTACCCTTGGGAAGGGTGTGTTGTGTGTGAGTATCACGGGGAGTGTTGAGTCACATTACACTGTATACCCTTTATGTGATCTTGTTTAACATGTATATGTGCTATATTACATTTGATGTTGGAGCATGTTATTTATGAATATATTGTAAATTAAATTCATATTTTATAAATGCTCAGTTGAAAATGAATAATGTGAAACAAGACTTTAAATGTGGTAATTATTAATAAGTATAAATGAAACGAATATAATTATACTTGTTGTTGTATACCTTAGTACCCTTGGGGGAGGTTAAGTGTATTGACGTAGTGATCTATATGGCTAGTTGAGGCTAGTAGTGGTTTGTGGAGTTGGTTTTGATTTGTGGCCTTAGAGAGGACTGTTAATTGTGATTGTGGTTAGCTGTGTGACCTTGTTAGAGATTTGAGGTCTGAGATTGATGTTAGTATCAGTTATGAATTGGGGCCTTAGAGAAGGCAGGAGATGAGATTGTGAGTTGTAGTATGGACTTTAGGTGTCTTTCACCTTTTGAGGAAATGAGTTATCAACTGTAGTTGAGGTTTTGATTGGTGAGAAGAGGTTATGGCTGAGATGAGTTCTATTAAGTACTCGAGGTACTGTAGTGTTGGTTCTTATGCTTAGTTCATTCCCCTGAGCATTCCTTGTATTGTGTTTTGTACACTAGTATGTGGTCGTTGACTTGTATGTCATTCTGGGATTCGTTGGTTACGGCGTGGTGCCGAACCTCTTCCATGTGTTGTCATTTGATTTGGTGGAGTTGGAAACGGATGGTTGTCTTCCGTGAGTCCAACATGTTGTTATTCCTTTACTGTCCTTTTGGGCATTATAGGAATCCGTGGAGTTGTTCATTCTTATGTGGCTGTCATTTCGAAAACGATGTTTTCTAAACCTTGAAACAAACTCTTTATATTTAAAAGGAAAAACCCGTTTTCGCCTATCCCCGTAGAAATGAAAAGTTTTAACACTTTATAAAACGATCTTAGGATCTTCTTTGGAAATATTTTTAATTCTAAAAGCCGGTGATGGCAATTGACGGAGACCGGGGGCAAGACGGTCATTTTTACTATGTGGTTCTTAAAAGTAAAACCATTTTATTATTTTCTTGGGATTCCGAGATTTCGAGACTTCTTTCTCAATATCTCATCCTGTAGAGTTTTGAAAGGTGTTCCATTGTTTCACCTTTGTTTCCTATCATGCTTAAGTCTCGGATTGAGGCTTGTTGTTGTTCAGTGCACACATATAGTGTTGCCTTTCCCTTTTCTGGGTTATTGGTATCACCACCTAGGTGATATGAGTTTTTCTTACGTTAGGGGCATGGATACCAAAAGGATTGGTTCGAGTTTGAAAACATTTTTCTTAAAAACTATTGAATATCTGGGATTCATCTTTTTATTACTTCCACTCTCGGCCATTCGTTTTTGGTTTCCTTGTTCCCTCCTGGTGTTCTTTCCTTGTTAACTTATGGTGTTTTAACCTTGACATTGTTGTCTCGGTTATCTGTTGGTTAGCATTGGTATTTCTTTCTCTTGCTTTGGTTTCCTTGTTCGAGTGTTTTGCTTAAACACTTGGGGTGTTCTTAACCTTGACGTTGTTGTCTCGGGTATCTTTTGGTCTAGCATTGGGACTTCTTTTCCTTGCTTGGGTTCTTGACTCTTACGGGGTTTTTTTCTCGTCCTTAGTGAGAGTGTTGGTGATTTATTGACATTGTTGGAGATAGCAATTGAGGTGTTATGTGGTGATATGATTGAGGTGGCCTAGTCCATGAGAGGTACATTTTCTCTAGGGATGGGATGAGGGTTGTTATATATATATATTGTGTATATATATATATATATATTGATGACGATTGTGTTAGTACGCAAGGACGTGGGTGTTTTCCTTCCTGTGTTATCGGGGTGTAGGATTTGAGCCTTCCTTGGTACTATTGGTGGATTTTGTTTCCTTGTGGATATTAGAGGTGAGTGTGATCTCCTACGTATTTACTGTTAGCTTCTCTCCCCATTGTTATGGGATTGTTATGTATTTTCTTTTGGGAGCCAGTCTGTTGGCATATCCCTGTTGATGTATTCTTTAGTTCTTGTATTTATTCTTTCTGATGGTTATTGTATCTATTCTGCACAGCTAGGTGCTTTACTGTATCTAATTCGAGCATTTGTGGCTCTGTTGATTATTAGAGGGTTTGGAGGGGTTTTGGTTTCTTTCCATTATCTCGGCCCTAGTAGGATTGATGAATGTGGGGCTTGGAAGCCATTGTGATTATTGAATTGCTATTGGCAGGTTCTTGTGTTGTGGTTGTTGTCCGGATGTTCCATTTACAAACGAAACTCTGCCTGATTTTCGTTAGATTCCGCTGCTTTGTTTATTATCCATTTGGGTATTAAATATACCATTTCTACCATTAACCCATATGTTTTCTTGGTTAATGATGTCTTAGTTGGTCATTTGTATTAAGGATCACATCCTGGATTCCACGGATGTCCCTGTTCGGGAGTCTTAGGAATTTAAGAGCGTGTCAGTTGGTATTGGAGGATGCTAGTGAGTTTCTAGCATTCTACTTGACATGGAGTATATTTTTATTGTTATTCCATGTGTCTCTTTGTTGTTGTTGACTCTAGTAGTCGCTTGACTAACGTCATCCCTTGGAGATTCGCTGATTCTCTAGATTTGAGTTTCGGGAATCTTAGGGGCGTGACAACGTGGTATCAGATCATTTTACCCTTTCGTGGGTATTTGATGATTGAATTTCGTTGGTTCTCATTTCCTTTTACTTCCGCAATCACTCCCTTAACTCTTAGGCTCGGGTTTCGGAGTCCTAGGAATTTGGGGCGTGACAGAGGCGCGACCTCCAGCGACGGCGAGGGTCTGCTGGGCTGTGGACGGCGGCGGCGCTGGTGGCGAGAAGAGGCGGCACGAGCAGCTGGGGTCGCTGCAGAGCTGGTTCGCGCAGAGGCGACGAGCACTGTAGCAGTTCGCGCAACAGTGCAGTCTGGCCGAAACTTCGACCATTTTTTTGGTCGACTTACCGAGCTCGGTTTGGGCTGATTTTCGGAGGGTAGCTTTGCCTATATGTCAGGTATGACGTGTAAACATTTCGTAATTTTACGTTGAACGGTTTGTCGGGAAATTCGATTTGAAGTTTCAAATTTTTGTTTGGGCTATTTTAGATTTAACCAAATTAATTAACCGATTATTAATGGGCTTCGTATATATCGTATAGGTTGTCGAGACGAACATTTCAATATAGGTGAAATATTTTTCAGACAACTTTGGTCGGCGGACGTCATATTCGGGCGCCGGTACTGTTCACGGTGGGCCCGAAACGGCTGTTCTGTAAGCGTATTTCAGGTGGGAAATTATATTTCTCACTCCGCATTATTGAAGTAGTTTAGGGGTGCAAAGCCCTTATTTAATTTAATATTGATATATTAAATCGTTAATTTAAATATCTATAATTCGTTTAGAATCAGAATTGGACTTAGGAATTAATTTAAGAAAATTAATTAAATTATTTCCTATGTAATTAAATAATTTCCTATATGAATCGAATAGGAATAGATGGCTTAGAATTTCCCTTGAGAATTAAATGAGTTAGTAGAGATTCGTGGAAACTTAGACGTTGTGCTAGGTTCCTTTGCGATACGTGAATTAATTGCTTTAATTTATTTTAAAGGAATGATAAGGGAATTTGAAATATTTTCTAAAGAATTAAAGAAAATATATATTTAAAAACATGAGTTGTATATGAAATTGTTTTTCATATGATTTAAATGCTTTATTGTATTTTAAAGCATGTAGGGAGATTTTGAGATTTATGTTGATATTACCATGTGGGTAATTGCTTAAATATGATGCACTATATATTTATGTTGAGTACAGGGGTATGTATCCTGTAGGGACGGTTTTGTGTCGGATTGTATCCGTTAACCTGTGATGGGCGCCGTGTGAATTATATGTGAATATTGTATATAAATATGATGCATTACATATTTATATTGAGGCATGATTGTCATTTGGACATGGATGCATATTGAGAATATCATGTAGTGTTAAATCATGGTATTGGTATATGTGGGTGTCTTTGTGTCGAATCGTCGCAACAACTGGCCAGGGGGTGTTCCCATCCTACAGAATAATGAGCTGTGAATGGGGTATAGGGTGAGTCGTCTCATTCTCGAAGTCACGGGTCGTCTCGTGTAACCGTCTTCCTTGTTGAAACTGTAGTGTCAAAAACACTTGGGAAGAATCGGTGCGGTACTCTTTCTCCTTGTAAATGGGTGGAGTGCGTATTCGTTAACCACGTGATGTGGGCAAAGGGTGGTGTTGAGTCACATTATATTTGCATGGCATTTATGTGATTTCATTTGACATGTATACGTGAGATTATTACATGTGTTGTTGGAACAAGTTTAATATGTGTTATTATTGCCTGTTGGATTTTGGAGCATGTTATGTATGAATATTGCGAATTTAAATTCATATCTTTGTAAAATGCTCGGTTGATAATGATTAACATGAAAGGAAATTATTACATGTAGTAATAGATCAAGTATAATGAAATGCTTATTTTATACTTGTGAGTATATATATACTTTCGTACCCTTGGGGGAGGTTAAGTATATTGGCATAGTGACCTTTGTCGTTAGTTGCGGTTACTGATGGACTGCAGATATGATTTGGAGTTGATGCCTTAGAGAAGGCGGGATTAATAGTTTGGTGATTGTGGTTGGCTGTGTGACCTTGTTAGAGATTGATTTTAGTATCAGTTATGAATTGGGACCTTCGAGAAGGCGGGTGATGAGATTGTGAGTTGTAGTATGGACCTTTAGGTGTTTTTCACTTTTGAGGAATAGGCTATCAACTGTAGTTGAGATTTTGATTGGTGAGAAGAGGTTATGGTTGAGTGACTTTATTAAGTACTCGAGGTACTGTAGTTTGACAGACTTGGTTCTAGTGCTTAGTTTATTCCCTAAGCATTCCTTGTACTGTGTTTTGTACGCTAGTACGTAGTCGTTGACTTCTATGTCATTCCTTGAGTTGTCGGTTACGGCGTGGTGCCGAACCTTTTCCAGGTGTTGTCATTTGGTTTCGTGAGGTTGGGAGCGGATAGTTGTGTTCCGTGAACCCAACGTAGTACTCTTCCTTCCTTGTCCTCTTGGACATTATAGGAATCCGTGGAGTTGTGTTTACCCTTATTTGGCTGTCCTTCGGAAACGGTGTTTTCTAAGTTTTAAAAATAAACTCTTTGTATTTAAAAGGAAAAACCCGTTTTCGCCTACCCCCGTAGCAATGAAAAGTTTTAGTATTTTATAAATGATCTTAGGATCTTCTTTAAAAAGATTTTCAACTTTTAAAAGCCGGTGATGGCAACTGACGGAGACCGGAGGCAAAACGGTCATTTTTACTATATGGTTTTTTGAAAGGAAAACTATTTTATTACTTTTCTTGAGATTCTGAGATTCCGAGACTTCTTTCTCAAGATCTCGACTTGTAGAGTTTTGAAAGGTGTTCCATTGTTTCACCTTTGCTTCCTATCATTTCTAAGAGTCGGGTATGAGGCTTGGTGTTGTTCAGGGTACACATATAGTGTTGCCCTTTCCTTTCTTCTTGGTTTTTGATGTCACCACTTAGGTGATTCGAGTTGTTCCACATGTTAGGGGCATGGATACCGAGTGGATTGGGTTCCTTGTCCAGGTGTTTTCACTAAACACTTGTGGTGTTCTTTACCTTGACATTGTTGTCTCGGTTATCTGTTGGTTAAGCATTGGAAAGTTTTTTCCTTCTCTTTGCTTTGGTGACCCTGAGGTGGTCGTTCTTGTGAGTTGAGTTCGTGTACTCTTAGTGATTTGATTGGGTGGTTTTCCTCGCCTACAGTGAGAGTGTTAGTGATGTGATTGACCATATTAATGATAGTATTATGAGGTCGATTTGAATTATGGTATGGTGATATGATTGAGGTGATCTAGCCCTTGAGAGGTAGATTTTCCTTAGGAATGTGATGAGGTTTGTTATATATATATATATATTGTATAAATATATATATAGATGATGATTGTGTTTGTACACAAGGACGTGGGTGTTTTCCTTCCTGTGTTATCGGGGTGTGGGATTTGAGTATTCCTTGGTACTAGTGGTGGATTTGATCCTTGTGGATATTAGAGGTGAGTGTGCTCCCTCTATTGGGTTTTGTGGTTAGCGTGGTGAGTATTTGATGACTTGTCAGGATTGGACTTGGGTGTCGTGTACTTAGTGTATGTTGGTGAGAGTAGTGTAGACTACCGGTATGGGTACTTGGAGTATGAGCCTTAGTTGTACCTTGTAGACTCAGGTTGCATACTTATACATGTATACCTGTATATATATATATATATATATATTCCCGTTATATACTTATATACGGTAGTATATGAGCGTGCCTTGGTTTTGCGTGGATGTGATTAGTTGGGCTATATATATATCTTGATAGATAGTTAGCATTACTTAAACTGCCAGAGGATGTGGTAGTTAGAGTATCTTTTCCCACTGAGCTTATTTGTTCACAGGGGAATTTCATTTGCCCCCTGGTATTCCACGCCAAGTTGCAGGAAACATACGGCTATGAGCAGGATGAAGTGCAACGGCAGTTTTCTTTAGTTTCTTGTTACAAGTTTAGAGTCGCGCTGGTGATGCGGTTACGGTTGCAGTACGACTGGTTTGGGGACGATAGGTATTTACTGTTAGCTTCTCTCCCCATTGTTATGGGATTGTTATGTATTTTCTTTTGGGAGCCAGTCTGTTGGCATATCCCTGTTGATGTATCATTTATTTCCTGTATTTATTCTTTCAGGAGGTTATGGTATTTATTTTTCACTGCTAGGTGCATTTCTTGTATTCCTATTTGAGCATTTGTGGCTCTGTTGAGTTTAGAGGGTTTGGAGGGGTTTTGGTTTCTTTCCACTACCTGGGCCCTAGTAGGATTGATGAATGTGGGGCTTGGAAGCCATTGTGATTATTGAATTGCTTTGGGCAGGTTATTGTGTTGTGTTTGGTTGTCCGGATGTTCCATTTACAAACGGAACTCTGCCGGATTTTCGTTAGATTCCGCTGCTTTGTTTATTATTCATTTGGGTATGAAATATACCATTTCCTATCATTATTCCATACGTTTTCATGGTTAATGATATCTTAGTTGCTCATTATATTGATCACATCCTGGATCCCTTGGATGTCCCAGTTCGGGAGTCTTAGGAATTTAGGGACGTGTGAGCATGGTATTAGAGCATTTTACCCTTTTGTGGGTGTTTGATGACCTTCAGTCATTGGTTTTCATATGTTCTCGTTTCTTTTTACTTCCGCATTCACTCCCTTAGTTCTTAGGCTCGGGTTTCGGAGTCCTAGGAATTCGGGGCGTGACATTTACTGTAGAGGGTTCATAAATAGACATTGAGAAAACACTAAACATGATTATTTGACCAATTTTTTATTTTAGTATGCGAACAAAAATTCACAATACGAAATTAAAGATGATAATACAGAAGGTGACGATTATAGATTGAATAATTTAATATTTTTCCACATAGCATCATTTTCCCAAGTAGTGGCCTATGTCCTTAACCAGATCTTATTTCCCAAGCACTCGCTTCCTTCATCTTAGTCGCCTTCCTCGCTTGCATTAGCTTTCCAACTTTCTTCCTGTTCCTTTTGCTCTTGATCCTCGCATTCTTCGCCTCCAAATTTACTCATTGTGTATTGACCAACTCCATCCAATTGTAGAAACTTTATCTTCACCATACATTTGCCTATGAAATGAGGCGCCTTGCTCATTTATTCCGCATTGTCACTTCCCTCCTCTTCTTCAACATTACTAGATGTACAAAACATTTAAAAATAGGATAACAAATGTTCTAATACACACGCCCCAATCTTTGTCTCCACATAAACTAGAGTCGGAGAATGGTGCATCTTTGGTTCTTTCCAATCAGCAAGCTGAAAAGTATTTAATGTTAGATAGACCAGATTAAAAAACCCAACAGAAAAAAAAATTAAACAAAGAGTGAAAAACTCAATGATACCTCTCAGTGGGTAAGCAAGATTATCTGTTCAAAGTTGCTGCTTCTGATGGTTCCCTTATAGCCCATTTATGATCGAACAAATGCCCTGGTTAACTCATCGGATGACTTCGACCATGACATGGGCATTGTTGAATGATCATAAACCTAGTGCAACATGGTTTAGTATGGTATTCAAGAATATGCATATAGAGTAATCATGAACATAGAACAAAGAAAGTGCAGTTTAATGCTCCATCCAACTACTCATTAAATCAATCCAATGAATAGATAAAAAAATCTCTAAGAACGAACTAGTCATGAGAATCCTGCATTGTGGCCAAAAGACATAAAAACAAAAATCCTACTTTACATTATGCCAAAGTTGCTACAACTAACATGGTATATAAATAAAAATAAATAAATGAGAGACTCAAAACTACTCGAGAAACTAACCTCAGGGGAATAAGAACTTTGCCCAGATATAAGAGAGAAATTCAGCTCAACAAACAAGTTATCCTTCTCGAGCAGTAGGGAACTTACACTTCACTTCTGCCATCATTGTTATCCCGAGACACTCTTGCCTTTTTCTTCATGCAACGCTACATAAATTAAGTATGGTGATGAGGAATCACATTTTCTAAATTTATAAACAGTCAAACAAAATAGAATGTCACTACTACATAATTACCTCCCCTTTAAGAAACAAGTTATCCTCCTCCTTCGCTCCACTTCAAAGTTCATAAGTCCTCGAAACATCCTGTCCTACTATAGAGGAACAACAAATTATCACAAACAATAAAAGGAGATGAGAAAGGAAGAATAGAAGTGAAATAACTATACATTTATTTAAGAGAACCTTCAGAAATTGAAACTTCAGCAACATAACTTCAATTTAATTCTATAAGCATGCCTTGCCCCAATTCCTAACTTAAAACATAATAGATAAAACAAATAACGGACCAAAGCCATGAGTTTTACACAATAACAAGTTCAAACTAGTTGACATGTGATTCTCAAAAACAGAATTCAACCTAGGAATTAGAAACAATCGAAAACCTTAAACATGGAGAATGAAAAATAATTACAATTCTCAACTTAGTATTTATGAGTTGATTTATGAAGAATCCCAAGGTACATATGTTTCCATTTCAGGCTTTAGAGCCATATAAACACCAAACCAAATGTTAAGATGATTTCTTTATGGAACAAATAACACCACTTTAATACCCCATAATTTAGTTAAGGTATTTGGATATATTTAATTTAATTAATTAATTAATTATAATTTAATTAGTTGGGTTTATTAGCTAATGGTAGTTGGGCTTATTAATTAATGGGTTATAGTATATTTTTGGGCCCATCGGAATGATTAAATAAATATATATATATAACCAAAATAAAACCCTAAGATAGTCCTACGCTTTCTATCAGTCGATTCTATAGAGGCAGAGTACAGAGGGAGTTGCATAAAAGAGGAGGAGAAACAACGATCGATCTGCAGTTACGTCTAATTTGGTTATTAAATCAGGCAAGTAGAATGTTCTTCTCTTCCCCTTTGAACCCATAATCGCATCCTCTCTCTATGTATGTTTTGTATTTGTGTATAAATATATTTATATTCGGTAATTTGTGGTTACAACTTTTATTTAATTGTCTTGACATGTGTTATTGTATGTACATATTGTGTGTTAATGGGTATAGGATGGTGCGCCGTTGTAGTATATAATATATATATATATATATATTCTTATATCATGCATCTCTTGTTCATGGAATTTGTACACATGGGTATCTACTGCTAGTTCACGTAATAGAGTGTTGGGATCCAATTGGTATATGTTTGTTAATATATATACATGGATGATCTGTAGAGGAATTTGGGATTAGTACTCAAAGTCAAAATAAAGTTATAGATATTAAATCATACGTCTGTGGTATATATATATATATATATATATACATGGGAATGCATCTGTATACCTATTGTATATATATGTGTAGATTGGATTACTTACGTGTATTCACCACGTAACATGTTGTTGGGGTAAAGGTGAGAAAGATATTAGAAAATAAATAAATAAATAGTTATATATTTATAAATACATAAATAAAATTAATTAATTAAATAACAATGTCAGTAATGAAATAGTAATAATAGTTGTAATTGTATTTTGTATCAAGTTCATTAAAGTAAAATAAAAGAAAGATTGAATCTAAGGAATTTTCATTTAGTGGCGTCATTAGTAAGCACGAATTATATTTTTTATTAGGTTTGATTAACTGGAGCAGCAGATTGGTGACCAAAGGGCAATTGAAATTGTTATTTACTTTTTTGGGTCAAATAAATTGATTAGTTGGGTTTTTATTATTCAACAGTGACGTGACATGCTTCGGTGGATGTCTTATAATATAGATAATATATATAGGGAGTATACATATGACGTGGACTTATATTTTTAAATATAATCTATTAATGTTTGGACAAAATAATGAGATTTTTGAAAAAAGTGACCTAGTACAAAAAGTGAAAGAGTTAATAAATTCTTTCAATGTGACTTAAAATAGTGTTTATTTGTTGAATATTAATATTATTATCACTTTGTTGAGGAATGGAGGAAACCACGATGAGCTGACTAATAAGTCAGTCTCATTTGTACCATGGTCGACCAGTCACGACATTGATAAGTTCTCTGGTACGTGGTTATGGTAAGGCATGGTTAAGTTGCCTCTGGATTTGTGATTTAATTATTTTTCACTATATTTGTTTTGTCCATTTACTTGTGATTTAGCTTTGGTTGCATTTATTTGTTTTGCCTATTGACCTGTGAAGTGATTTTGGTTGCGCTTTATTTATTTTATTTATCGACTTGTTATTTAATTATGATTGTAATCTATTTGTTTTTGCATAGTTTCTAGAGGATATTTATTTAGGTGTGGTACATAAAATTTTACGAATTATAGTATTACTCTTATTTTTATAGTGGGTAGATAATGGGATTATTGGTACTCTGTTTGGGATCATGTAGAGTCTACTATGCTTGTGGGTCTGACCCACAATTGTTAACATTTCAGGTCATCAGCAGTTCTAGCCACAAGGTTGAGGGTTCATTTCGTTCCTCCTTGAGTTATTCAGTTTTTCGTTTTGTTTCAGTGTAGGGACACAATTTATAAATAGTTTTAGACTATTGTTTTCATTTATGATTAGAGGTCCATATATATGGATTCTCGTATTGTACTCTTAGGGGATTTGGATTTCTTAATTTAGTTATTCAAGAAAATTAAACTTTTGAGACTCTATTAATTCTTTATTATGTCTTTTGATTCTGTGCTTGTTTATTATTGAGTGTTGATGCGCCTTGGTTTTCGGTATAGGTCTGGCCAACCTATGCATGAAAATTAGGGGGTATCACAACCACAAACAGAAAACAAATATAAGTAAAAAGCCAACTACACTAATTTACTTAAACTATCGGTGTGGATTCTATAATTCAATTCTATGGATGACTGAAAAGAAAATTATGTGCATTATATAATTGAGGTATCGTAAATGGGACATCCTTAATTAAAATAAATTTGGCATCGTTACTTGAAACCCAGGACTGAGTTTAGATTTACACCTATCGAATGAAAATACATTAATTGCAAGAATGATGCATATACAATGAAATATATCTGGTAAAGTTTGACATCAATGAAAACCCCTAATGAGTAAAAACAAAACCTATGTGCAATCTAACATCACCCACTTCTCTACTTGTACCAAAATTTAATATATCTCATACAACAACCAAAACCCATCTTCTATAAAAATTATAATAAAAAAAACAGAGCAAGAAAATATATAATTGCGAGCCTTACATACGAAATCTTGTATTTATAGTATTAGTTTTCTTATATATGTCACAATGTCATATATGTCCACTATGGAACATTCATAAGTTTTACGCAGACCCATTATTCGGAAAAGAAAATAAAATTATTAAATAGGAGAGTGGAGAAGAACATACACGAACACAAGCCATAAAACCAAGAGATTGACTCGTTCTTGTAGAAGTATTCAACGATGCGGGGGTTGTTGTACTGATCGACGACCATCTCCTGGTCGAATCGCTGAAAAACTGCATAGCCGAGTACTTCCTCACAGTCGGGTTCTTCTTCCTCACAAAGTAAATTTGGGCCTTTTGCTCCTTCTTTGCTTTAGAACCCTAAAGGAATTGAAGAGAAGAAGATATAGATAAAAGGAATAGAATCAACAAGTTGATTAAGTCCTCAAATACTGTTCCAAATTTCAGATCTCAAACAGTTCGAAAATTTTCAAATTCGTTCAAAAGTTTCAAATTCGCCAACTGTAGCATATTTGGAGTTACTGTTTGTGTGTGTAAATTGGTGTGTATAACTGTGTGAAAGTCAAACAGCTGGGGACCACTGATCTTGCCACATAGGCGCCACCTCAGCGACTTGTGACTGGTAGTGAGAGAATGAATGGAGAGGATCCAGATCCCCAATAACTAGGGCTGCTGCACAATTAAACGATCCGAAATAACCAAAGAATCCGACCGAACCGAGAAGTTTGGTTTGATACCAATGTGATTTGGTTTAATTCTAAGGGTTCAGCTCCGGTTCTAAAAATTTAAAGAATTAAATTTTTAGGTTTGGTTATAATTTTTAATCATGTAAAATCAAATCAGATTCGAACTGAACTGAACCGATTTATTTTTATAATTTTGTTTATATATAAATTAATAGTTATAAGGTTATAATTTTATGGAGTGTAATTAGATTTGTCAATATATTGGATTTTGATTCGAATCCGATCCGATTAGTCCGATATGGATTAGTAATAAAATACGATTATGATCCAAATCCGACAATCCAATTTTATTAACAAATTGAATTTGGATTTAGGGTGATCTGATCCGATAATAATCCGATCTGATTAATTTTATATATACATATATATATATATATACTATGTTATTAATATATAAATATTAAGTACTAGTTCTAAAATGTCTAATGTAGATTTACATCCTGAGGCATCTTCTGAAGAAAATGTGTCTTTAGAAGGGGTTCATATTTCTGACCAGCAAATTCCACATGGTATTTATAGTCGTAGGGAATCTTCCACTCCTACAGCATCTGAAATGAATTTTTAATGGTTTTTATCGTTGATAAAAATGTTATTAATGATGATTTTCAAAAACCAGAGTATAAAGCTTTTCGAAGCTGGTACTTTGGAATGTTCAATGAAGAACAACTTGATTTTTATAAAACTCAGTTTTATAATTATATTGATTTGACAAAAGAAATTGTACCTTTTGCAAAATGGTTTTGTTACTTTTACAGTATTCAAAATCCTTCAGTTCTTGTTTTAGATAAAATTCTTAAAACTTGGACTACTTCTGAGGGTAAAGTAATTTACTCTGTTCATCCTCCTCCAGAATCATTGAAAATAAAGTCTTCTGGTTCTAGTAAATCTTCTCCTGATTCAGTTGTTCCTAAACCTGTCGAAGTTGTTGCTTATGTTAGGCTTGGAGCTAATTCTACTAAGGCTCCAGTTACAACTGATTTTCATAATATTTTCAAACAGAACAATTACACTAATTTGTGTTTTCAAACGTTTGGAAAACAATTGTCTAGAATTGAATCTAATATAGATTCCATGATTTTGTCTAAAACCAAAATAGAAGAAAAAGTTGTTTTAACTAATCCTTTTGTTAAGCCTCCAATGGAGGTCAAAGTTTTTAAACTTAAAGCTCCTGTTTCATCTCCCCCAATTAATGAAGAATTTAATTCTGTTCTTTTGGGAAAGCTAAAGGATCTTAAATCAAATAAATGATTTTGAACAATCTTTGATTTCTTCAAATAGCATGAATTTGAACAAAGTCAACTTTTCGAAAAATCAGCATCAGAATGCTGATATTGGTGGCAGTCGTAAATACTACCAACGACCGACTCCTCAAGATATTCTTTTTGAAGAAGCATATCTTCATGGTCAGGTCTCTTTTAATTCAAAAACTATCTATGAATGGAATATTGATGGTAAATCTGAATATTCTATTTATGAGATGCTACATCAGATGGTGATGTACAGTACTGTCTGTAAAACTGCTGATAATAATGAACAACAAATTGTTGGTTTTATTACTTGTGGTTTTACTGGTGTTTTGAAAGGCTGGTGGGATAATATCCTCTCTCAAAACCAGAAAAATGAAATTCAAAATGCTTTCAAAGTTGTCAAAAATGAGATCAATCAAGATGTTCATGTTACTGATGCTGTTTATACATTAGTCTTGACCATCATACATCATTTTATCGGTCGTGAGGGTATTAACCATGAGCGTGGCCGAGAGATGTTACAGAATCTTAAATGTCCTACACTTCCCCATTTTAGATGGTATAAGGATGTTTTCTTAGCTAGAGTTACCCAACGAACTGATGCTAATAGTGAGCATTGGAAAGCTAAGTTCATTAATGGTCTTCCAACTTTCTTTGCTGAAAAGGTTAGGAAAAAATTAAAGGATAAACATAATGGAATGTCTATCCCTTACAATGATTACAATTATGGTGATCTTATTAATATTGTTATACATGAAGGCCTTTCTTTGTGTAATGATTTGAAATTAAGACACCAATTGAAGTCTCAACGTCTTTCTGGTAGAAAGGAGTTGGGAGAATTCTGTGACCAATTTGGTTACAATGTCCCAAATGAGTATCCTAATAAAAGGAAGCATAAGGTTTCTAAGGATTGTAAACCTTATCGTAGAAAGCGTTACCATAAAGGGAAACACAATAGTACTAATAAGGAGTACAAGCCCGAAACTAGTTCTAGCTTTAAAAACAAGGGTAAAAGTAGTTCTAAAACTAATGCTAAGTGTTATAAATGTGGTAGAATTGGCCATTATGCCAATAAATGTAAAACTAAGGCTAAATTAGATAGTCTTGAGATAGACCATGGTCTTAAGCTTCAATTAAGTAAGTTGTTTCTTAATTCCAGTGATTCTGACCAGAGTTCATCTGATTCTGAATCTCACAATGAAATTATGTTATTGTCAACCTCATCATCTTCATCTGAAGATGCTCCCCTTTGTACTACCAGTTCTTGTAACTGTGGTACTAATGAAGGCTCTTCCAACTATTGGAAAGCTATTGTTGAAATGAATGGTTTAAGTCTTAATGTCTTAACTAGTCAGCAACAATCATTTGTTGAATTGTTAGATCAAATTAGTGATCCTCAAATAAAACTTAAAATGATTGAGTTTTGTTATCAGAATCAGATTAAGGATGATAATGATACAATTAAAGTTCCTAATCAACCTTTTACCATGAAAGAGGTTTTCAATAGGTTAGAAGAATCTAATTCTCAATAGTTAATGATAACTCAACTTCAATTAGCTCAAGCTTCACTTAATTCACCTAGGATTGAGTCTGAAGTTTCTCCTGAAAAAAATGATTATTTATGTCTTCTTGACCAAGTTACTTTTCAAAAATGGTACATCAATGTTAAGATTGTCATTAATGAAGAGTATGTTTTACCAGAGTTAATGGCTCTTGTTGATAGTGGGGCTGATTTGAATTGCATCCAGGAAGGATTAATTCCTACTCAATATTTTGAAAAAACTACCCAAGGTCTTTTAAGTGCTAATGGTAGTAAGATGCAAATTAATTATAAACTTAATAAGGTTTATATTTGTAATGAAGGTTTTTGTTTACCAACTACTTTCTTATTAATCAAAAATATGAGTTTACCAGTAATACTGGGCACTCCTTTTCTCACATCTTTAATGCCTATAGATAAAATTGATTCTACTGGTATTTTCACTACTTTACAAGGGCATTCTGTTGTGTTTAAATTCAAAACACAACCCCTTAATAAAAATATCAATTCTCTTCGAGAAAATATATTCTTTAAAGAGAAGCAAATAAATTATTTGCAAAAGGAAATTATGTCCTTGAATATACATCGAATATTATCAAATCATGGCATCCATACTGAAATACAATCAATTCAGAATCAATTTCTTTCTGAAGTTTGTAGTGATATCCCTAATGCTTTCTGGGATAGAAAGAAACATACTGTTCCCTTCCTTATGAAGAGAGTTTTGATGAAATATTTATTCCTACAAAAGCCCGTGCAAGTCAAATGAAAAAAGACTACATGGACTTATGTAAGAAGAAAATCCAAAACCTTCTTGATAATAAGTTAATTGTTCCAAGCAACTCTCCTTGAAGTTGTACTGCGTTTTATGTTAATAAACATTCTGAGAAGGAACGAGGTGTTCCCAGATTGGTTATTATCTATAAACCTTTAAATGATGTTTTAAAATGGATTCGTTATCCAATTCCTAATAAAAAAGATTTATTGGATAGACTTAATTCAGCTGTTTTATTTTCAAATTTTGATTTGAAATCTGGCTTTTGGCAAATTCAGGTTAATCCCAAAGACAGATATAAAACTGCTTTTGTTGTTCCCTTTGGCCATTACGAATGGAATGTAATGCCATTTGGTTTAAAAAATGCTCCTTCTGAATTTCAGCATGTCATGAATAATATATTCAATCCTTATTCTAATTTTGTGATTGTTTATATTGATGACATTCTTGTCTTTTCTAAATCTATTGAACAACATTTCAAACATTTAAAGATTCTTAAAGATGTTTTGAAATGTAGTGGTTTAGTTATTTCTGCTCCTAAAATGAAACTTTTCCAAGATAAAGTTAGATTTTTGGGTCATAATATTAATCAAGGAAAAATTGTTCCAATTGATAGAAGTATTGAATTTGCTTCTAAATATAGTTGTAGATAATTTTACAGACTCAAAGAGAAAGGAAACAAACTTAAAGTAAAAGAAATACTCTGAAAGAGAAAAACTAAAAACAAAAGTCTGCCTTCTAACTAGAAAATCCATCCCTTATATAGGGAGGAAAGGAAAAGTAAAGATAAGAGGGCATCTTTCGGGTACACAGTGGGCCCCATTGACAAAGACATGTCTCTTACTTTACCCAACAAGATCCGGAATTCACGCAACTTTTCCTAAAGTAATTGGATAGTGAATGGAGGTGAATCCTGACCAAACATAAAAAGACACTCCACCAAAAATTGACAGGTGGCATAACTAGATTACAATTATCTGAAAAAAATACAATTATCTTATAAGTGACATAATCCATGACATCATCGAAAACTCCAAAACGTCATTGCTTGCATCATGGCATCTTGCCCATTGGGCCTTTGGAAGCTGATGTGGAAACTTGAGATATCATAGCATCCCAATAGTCTCCCATTGTTGCTTCACCTTCTTCATCAAGGTCATCCTCTAGATTCTGACCTTCTCCACCAAGGCAAGAAAAAGCATTATTCTCATCCTGACTGGCCATAGACTAATCATCTTCTAGAATGGAGGATGAAGATGGAGCAAAAGAACTCATGAATTGATTCTTCATAAACTCCATACATTTAACCATCAATTCTGCTTCCCCTAAATTGGGAAATTGATTTCGAAAAGAAGACTTAATTTCTTCAAAAGGATTAGAAACTGGTTTAATTAACAATTGAGACTGGTTAACAGTTTCGATATTTACATTAGTCTTTTCAAAGATTAATTTATCAAGCTCCTCAATTGAAACTGAAGTCCATCATCTATAAGAGAAAACTCTATTCAGAGTGGGACCTTTCAAATGGTCAAAGTTTCATTGTAACTCCCACTTGGAAATCCAAGGGATGCCAAATTCAGAAAAGAATAACAAGCTAGAAAATCCCTCAGGAAGATTCTCTTGTCCTCTTAATTGAGGATGGTGAATAGACCAAGAACTAAAATGTCCTCGAATGACTTCTGGAAGAACATCTAAATCTGGACCATATAATTTCCACCAATAAAAAATCCAATTTAGATAAGAATATTTTAAAGATTCAGGACAAAACTTGAAAAACCAAGTATGTTTGAATTTGACATTCTGGTATAAAAATGCATGTTTCCATGCCTCTTTATTATCCCACTAATTAAATGAGAAATTTTTTCCAGATCTTGAAAAGGTTCTGGGTTTAGAAGGGTCAAGACCCCAATCAGTGGGTTTAATTACCCTTTTAATGACAGCCTTGGAATAGGAAATTGGGCTTCTGACTTTATCATTAGATTTCTCATAAGTATGAGTGATAATTACAGAATTGGTCTCCTGCAAAATCATCTCATAAACATAACAATCTTTATTGACTTGTGCACCATAATTCTGCACATCGCCAAGATAACGACGCTTTATTTCCCTAGGATCAGGCATCCATTGAACATCCTGCGGTTCCAAGGTTAGAACATATTGGTTTATCCTATTATTAGGAATAAAAGGAGGAGGTTCTTTAAGAAGAGCTTCCTTCGCAAATTTAGGGACATTATTTCCCTTCTTAGATTGGAGGTGAGGGAAAATTTCCTCATTATCAAGATTCACTTTATTTGAATCTTTCTTTTTCTTGCCCTTGCCTTTATTGGCTTGGGAACCCTTAAAAGGGCCACTCATTGAATTCCCTGCAAACATTCACGAGTTAAGAAATCAGGCAAAGAGTTTGATTCACCCTTGATGTATTCAATATCAAAATCAAATGCAGAAAGATCTGCCTACCATCCTGCAAAAATTTGTTTAGAAGCTAGATTTTTTATATCTTTTTTCAAAACTTGTTTTGCAGCACTGCAATCAACTCTAACCAGAAAATGTTGGTTAAGTAAATCATCATGACATTTATAGACACATTTTACTATGGCTAAAACTTCCTGTTTAATTGTAACATAATTGAGCTAAACATTCTTCCAAGTACCAGAAGTAAATCTTACGAGTTCTTCTTTACTTGTCAAGAGATTTAATTGCTTTAAAATACCCCCAAATCCTTTATTGGACGCATCTGTTTCAACAACTTTAAACCATAAAGGATTGGCTAAAGATAAACAAGGTAATTGTTTAGTTTTAAGCTTAATTATATTTCAATATTTTTTCACTTTTTTATTTTTATGTTTTCTATAGTAGTGTATTATAAGCATTGATTGTAAAATACTTAATTTGGTGTTTAATATTCTTAAAAAATAATAAAAAGTTAAAAAAATTAATATTTTTTATAATTTTATTTTTACCTAATCGGATCGGATTATTGGATCGGATATTCGATAATGAAGAAATTCGGATTTGGGTCAACTAAGCAAAAATTCATCAGACTATCGGATCAGATCAGATCGACTAATGAGCTTATCGAATTCGGATCGGATCAGAATAAATCCGATCCGTTGACAAGTTTAGGTGTAATGTTGAAGTAGTTACTTCCATTCCACTAATTATGCATTTGATTTTGGATTTGTAATATTTAAGATACTCTATTTAATTTAGTTCATAATTATATTATGTTTTCATATTTGACTTTTGTTTTCTTTAAAAGCGATAGTAGGAACCAAAAGCGAACCGAACCAAAAATTACTCTGGTTCCTTGCATTAATGGTTTAGTTTCGTTTTCATTTTTAAGGAACCGAAAATAATGATTTGGTTCTAATTTCGGTCAAAACCGAATCGAATCGAATCGAATCGTGTGCACCCCTAGTGGTAACTGTTGAGTCACTATTGGACCCTAATGGATTTAGATAGAGGATGGCAAGTCAAGTGATGTTTATGCATGCTGATATGAAAACCTTTAAAATATTCATGTGTGATGTGACCAATTACTATTAGTAAAAAATAAAAATGGTTACTCCCTTCTTCCCATATTAGTTGTCCACTTTCATAATTTTATCTGTCCCAAAATAATTGTCCAGTTTCAAATCCTAATACAATATTTTCTCAAATTACCCATCTTCATTAACTTCAAAAAGTAGTGGCTCCCACAAAAATATAAAATTATATTTTATGTTTAATGGCAAAAATGGCAACACAAATTGTCACGCCCCGAATTCCTAGGACTCCGAAACCCGAGCCTAAGAACTAAGGGAGTGAATGCGGAAGTAAAAAGAAATGAGAACCAACGACATACAGTCATCAAACATGTAACACCCCGTGTTATTATCCTTTTTACTGAAATTATCTTTGATTTAATTTCGGTAATGACGTCACTTGTTCTTGACGTATTGTTTGTTCTTGGTATTTGATACCTGTAAATTTTCCGCGTTTAGTTTTAAAGTCGACTGGACGACACTACGCGAATTCTTATTCTCGACTACGCGGTATCGATTCGACGTTTAATGATTAGTGTTTCGATTGGATGACGACGCATTTTAATTGGTCGGGCTTGTTTAAGTGTTCCGACATTTGGGTTTCTACCCCGATGTATTTAATTAAGCTTCCCGTTATTAATTCGGGCTTGGGAGATTATGTTCGGATGTTCCCGATAATTATTGGGGTTTATTATATATATATATATTCAATTATATATATATATATAGAAATGGGGGTTATTTTGCGATTTTGGAGAAATGAAGGGTTAGTTTAGCAATTAGGTCATATATATATATATGTATATATATACACAGACCTGCATCTTCTCCTTCACGCCATCACAGACCTCTGCTACACTCTCCTTCGCACGACTGAAGCAGCTATTCTCTATTCACCATGGTCGACCGATTGAGAGAGAGAGAGAGAGAGAGGGCCGGTTCGTGGAGAGAGAGTCGGCTGAGGGAGCGAAGCGTTTCAGGAAAGGGACGACTGGCGGTCGGCGCCTTGGAACAGCTGCGGCGGCTGGACTGGGCGGAGGCGGCGGCGACCGTGGCTGCCAGCGGCGTGCACGAAGTAGCAGGTAGCTACGGCTGGTTCGCCTAGCAGCAGCGCGCAACAGTGGCGAGTCCGGCTAGGCTTCGGCCATTTTTTCGGCGACCTTCCGGTTATCGGTTTGAGCCGATTTTCGGTGAGTAGCTCCGTATATACATGTTATTCGATATATATTAATTTCGTGATTTTAGGATAAATGGTTTGCCCGGAAATCGCATTTATAGGTTATAGATTTCGTTTGGGGTATTTTAGATTTAACCCAATTAATTAACCGATTATTAATGGGCTTCATATATATCGTATAGGTTGTCGAGACGGACATTTCGATATATTCGAAATAGTTTTTGGACGATTTTGGTCGGCGGGCTTCATATTCGGGCGCCGGTACTGTGTTGTTTCGGGCTGTTCGGTAACGTATAATTAGGTGGGAAATTATATTTCTCACTCTGCATTATTGAAGTAGTTTAGGGGTGCAAAACCCTTATTTAATTTATTATAGATATATTAAATTGCTAGTTTAAATATCTATAAATTGTTTAGGATCAGAATGGGACTTAGGAATTAATTTAAGAAAATTTATTAAATTATTCCTATGTGATTAAATAATATTCTTATTTAAAGAATAGACGGCTTAGAAACCCTTACGAATTTAAATGGGTTAGTAGAGATTCGTAAATCTTAGACGACATGCTAGGTTCCTTTTGGTATACGTGAAATAATTGTTTAAATTATTTTAAAAAGACATGTTACTTGAAATTGAAATATTTTCTAAGGAATTAAAGAAAATATATTTTGAAAACATGAAATGTATATGAAACCGTTTTCATATGATTTAATTGCTTTATTGTATTTTAAATCATGAAAAGAGATTTTGAGATTTATATTACCATGTGGGTATCTTTATAAATATGATGTATTACATATTTATGATTGAGATATGATTTGATTGTACACCATGTCGTGTGAGCACATGGATGTTGGTGCATGTAGTGCACGGTTTCACCATTGACAGAGAGAGTTCATTTGGTGTGGTCTACTTCCTTTGTGCGTGGGGCACGAGTAGACGTTTGTGTCGGATCATCACAACAACTGGCCAGGAGGTATCACGCCTACGGAACTAAAAAGCCGGCAAATGTGAGTTAGGAGTCCAGGTAGAGGCTCATGTTCTTGACTCAAGGGTAGTCATGGCGTACGGAGTTGCATGTTGGGCTCTCGTACAACCATCTTCCCTGTTGAAGTGATAGAGAGAAAATCACTTGGGAAAGGTCGGTGTGGTAACTCTACACTATGATGAGTGGACAGAGTTTGTATCCGTTACCCTTGGGAAGGGTGTGTTGTGTGTGAGTATCACGGGGAGTGTTGAGTCACATTACACTGCCTATTATTTATGTGATCTCGTTTAACATGTATATGTGCTATATTACATGTGTTGTTGGGGCATGCTATTTATGAATATTGTAAATTAAATTCATATTTTATAAATGCTCAGTTGAAAGTAATTAATGTGGAAGAAAATGATAATATGCCATAATTAATAAGTATAATGAAACGTATATCCTTGTACTTGTTGTATACCTTAGTACCCTTGGGGGAGGTTGTGCGTGTTGGCATAGTGATTCATGTGGCTAGCGGAGGCTAGTGGTGGACCGTAGGCTTGACTTGAGTTGATGACTTAGAGATTGTGGTTAGTAGCCTTAGAGATTGTGGTTAGCAGCCTTGTGATTGTGGTTAGTAGCCCTGTGATTGTGGTTAGTAGTTTGGTGATCGTGGTTAGTTGTGTGAACTCTTTTGAAGATGTGAGGTTAGGGATGATTTTTGTATCAATTGATAATTGAGGCCTTAGAGAAGGCGAGTGATGAGTTGTGTGAGATTTTGATTGATGAGAAGGGGTTATGATTAGGGATTTATTTAGTACTCGAGGTACCGTAGCTTGACAGTCTCGGTTCTTGTGCTTAGTTCATTCCCCTAAGCATTCCTTGTACGGTGTTTTGTACACTAGTACGTGGTCGTTGACTTGTATGTCATTCCTAGATTCCTTGGTTACGGCGTGGTGCCGAACCTCTTCCTCGTGGTATCATTTGATTTGGTGGAGTTGGAAACGGATGGTGGTCTTCCGTGAGTCCAACGTGTTTTCTTCCTTTATTGTCCTTTTGGGCATTATAGGAATCCGTGGAGTTGTTCATTCTTATGTGGCTGTCATTTCGAAAACGGTGCTTTCTAAGTTTTGAAAGTAAACTTTTGTATTTAAAAGGAAAAACCCGTTTTCGCCTACCCCCGAATAAACGAACAGTTTTAATACTTATAAAATGATCTTGAGATCTTCTTTGAAATGATTTTCAACTTTTAAAAGCCTGTGATGGCGACTGACGGAGACCGGGGGCAAGACGGTCATTTTTACTGTGTGATTTCTAAAAAGAAAACTATTTTATCACTTGTCTCGAGATTCTGAGATTTTGAGACTTCTTTCTCAAAATCTCGACTTGTAGTATTTTGAAAGGTGGTTTCTTGTTTCACCTTTTCTTCGGATCGTTCTAAGTCTCGGTTAGGAGGCTTGGTGTTGTTCAGCGTACACTTATAGTGTTGCCTTTCCTTTTCTTTGGGTTGTTGATGTCACCATCTAGGTGATTGGGGTTTTTCACTTGTTAGGGGCATGGATGCCGAATGAAATGGTTTGAGTTTTAAAAACCTTTTTCTTAAAAACTATGGAAATCCTTGGGATTCCTCTTTTATTTACTTTCATACTCGGCCATTCGCTTTTGGTTCCCTTGTCCACTTGTGGTGTTCCTTTCTGGTTCATTCGTGATGTTCTTTCCTTGTTTGGGTATTCTTAACCTTGACATTGTGTCTCGGTTATCTGTTGGTGTAGCATTGTGACTCCTTTTCCCTTGCTTGGGTTCTTGACTCTTACGTGGTTTTTCATATCCTTAGTGAGGGCGTTGGTGATTAATTGACATTGTTGGAGATAGCAATTGAGGTTTGTTATATATATATATATACACATATATATATATATATATATTGGTGATAGTATTATGAGGTTAATGTGATGATGTGACTTATGGTATCGAGGAATAGATGTGATTGAGGTGATCTAGTTCCTGAGAGGTAGATTCCTCTAGGAGTGGGATGAGATTTGTTATATATATATATATTGTATAAATATATATATATATATTGATGATGGTTGTGTTAGTACGCAAGGACGTGGGTGTTTTCCTTCCTGTGTTATCGGGGTGTAGGATTTGAGCCTTCCTTGGTACTATTGGTGGATTTTGTTTCCTTGTGGATATTAGAGGTGAGTGTGATCTCCTCGGTTGGATCTTCTGAATTGTGTTGTGAGTAATTGGCGATTTGTTAGACTGGATCTTAGTATCGTGTACTTAGTGTACGTTGATGAGAGTAGTGTAGACAACTGGTGTTGGGTACTTGGAGTACGAGTTTTAGAGACTCATGTTGTGTATTTATATATATATACGTGTAGATATATATATATATATCTTCCCTATATACTTATGTATACTCGTTTACGATAGTATATGAGCGTGTGACTTGGGTTTGCGTGGATGAGACTAGTTGGGCTATATTTATATCTTATTAGACGGTTTAGCTTTACCTAAACTATCAGAGGATGTGGTAGTTAGGATATCTTTTCTCACTGAGCTTATTTGCTCACGGAGGGAATTTCATTTGCCCCCCTGGTATTCCACGCCAGGTTGCAGGAATTATACGGCTATGGGCAGGATGCAGTGCAACGGCAGCTTCTTTTGTTTCCTTGTTACAGGTTTTGGAGTTGCGTTGGGTGATGCGGTTACGGTTGCAGCGCGACTGGGTTTGGGGACGGTAGTATTCTTCTTTCAGCTTCTTTACCCATTGTTATGGGATTATCATGTATTTCTTTTGGGAGCCAGTCTGTTGGCATATCCCTGTTGATGTATCTTTTACTTCCTGTATTTATTCTGCACAGCTAGGTGCTTTACTGTATTTTTATTCGAGCATTTGTGGCTCTGTTAATGTTAGAGGGTTTGGAGGGGTTTTGGTTTCTTTCCACTACCTCGGCCCTATTAGGATTGATGAATGTGGGGCTTGGAAGCCATTGTGATTATTGAATTGCTTTGGGCAGGTTATTGTGTTGTGTTTGGTTGTCCGGATGTTCCATTTACAAACGGAACTCTGCCGGATTTTCGTTAGATTCCGCTGCTTAGTTTTATTAGTCATTTGGGTATTAAATATACCATATCTATCATTAACCCATATGTTTTTACGGTTAATGATGTCTTAGTTGGTCATTCATGTTAAGGATCACATCCTGGATTCCTCGGATGTCCCTGTTCGGGAGTCTTAGGAATTTAGGAGCGTGTCAGTTGGTATTGGAGGATGCTAGTGAGTTTCTAGCATTCTACTTGACATGGAGTATATTTTTATTGTTATTCCATGTGTCTCTTTGTTGTTGTTGACTCTAGTAGTCGTTTGACTAGCGTCATCCCTTGGAGATTCGCTGATTCTCTAGATTTGAGTTTCGGGACTCTTAGGGGCGTGACAGCATGGTATCTGGGCATTCATTGCAACCCTTTGTGGGTGTTTGATGACCTTCAGTCATTGGTTTTCATTTGTTTTTCGTTTCTTTTTACTTCCGCAATCACTCCCTTAGCTCTTAGGCTCGGGTTTCAAAGTCCTAGGAATTTGGGGTGTGACAAAACACCCACAAAAGGATAAGAATGACACACTCTGATACCCTACTATCACGCCCCTAGAATTCCCGAAACTCTAATCTAGAGAATTAGCGAATCTCCAAATGGTGACATAAGTCAATCGACTACTAGAGTCAACAATAAGCAGACTAAATACATGGAATAACTATGAAAACTATACTCCATGCCAAATAGAATACTAGAAACTTAAGAGTATACTCAGATACCAACTGACACGCTCCTAAACTCCTAAGACTCCCGAACAGGGACATCCGAGGAATCCAGGATATGATCCTTAATACGAATGACCAACTAAGATATCATTAACCATGAAAATGTATAGAATAATGATAAGAAATGGTAAATTCCATACCCAGATGACTAATAAAACTAAGCAACGGAATCTAACGAAAATCCGGCAGAGTTTCGTTTGTAAATGGAACATCCAGACATACCACCACAACAATTTAACCTTCCAATAGCTATTCGATAATAATAATGGCTTCCAAGCCCCACATTCATCAATCCTACTAGGGCCGAGGTAGTGGAAAGAAACCAAAACCCCTCCAAACCCTTTAACATCAATAGAGCCACAAATGCTCGAATAAGAATACATAAATGCACCTAGCCGTGCTGAATAGAAACAATGACCTACTAAAAGAATAAATACAGTAAAATAAAGAATACATCAATAGAGATATGCCAACAGACTGGCTCCCAAAAGAGATACATGATAATCCCATAACAATGGGTAAAGAAGCTGACAGAAGAATACTACCGTCCCCAAACCAGTCGTGCTGCATCCTTAACCGCATCACCCAACGCAACTCCAAACCTGTAACAAGGAAATAAAAGAAAGCCGTCGTTGTACTGCATCCTGCCCATAGCCGTATATTTCCTGCAACCTGGCGTGGGAATACCAGGGGGCAAATGAAATACCCCTGTGAGCAAATAAGCTCAGTGGGAAAGGATACTCTAACTACCACATCCTCTAATAGTTTAGGTAATGCTAACCCACCCAGTGAGATACACAGCCCACAAGATAACCCAGCCACGAAAACCCATGGTGTGTGCTCACATGCTACCGTAAATGAATATATATAAGTATACAGGGGATATATATATATTTATATATATATAAATACACAACATGAGCCTATAAGATACAACTAAGACTCATACTCCCAGTACCAACACCAGTAGTCTACACTACTCTCACCAACGTACACTAGGTACACGACACCCAAGTCAAACCTAACCAATCATCAAGCGTTCACGACGCTAACAAGAAACTCGAAACATAGGGAATCACACTCACCTCTAACATCCACAAGGATCGAAACACGCCATTAGTACCAAGGAATACTCATAACTCACTCCCCGAGAACATAGGAGGAAAACACTCACGTCCTTGCGTATTGACATGATCATCGTCTATATATATATGTGCAATATATATATATATAACAAGCCTCATCCCATTCCTAAGGAAAATCTACCTCTCAAAGGCTAGATCACCTCAATCATATCACCATACCATAAATCATATCGACCTCATGATACTATCATCGATAGGGTCAATCTCATCACTAACACTCTCACTGTAGGCGGGGAAAACCACCCAATCAAATCACTAAGAGTACACAAACTCAACTCACAAGAACAACCACCTCAGGGTCACCAAAGCAAAGCGAAGGAAAATACTTCCCAATGTTAAACCAACAGATAACCGAGATAACAATATCGAGGTTAAAACACCACAAGTGTTTAGTGAGAACACCCGGACAAAAGAAACCAATCCACTCGGTATCCATGCCCCTAACATGTGGAACAACTCGAATCACCTAAGTGGTGACATTAATCAATAAAGAAAGTGGAAGACAACACTATATGTGTGCACTGAACAACACAAAGCTCCATACAGAGACCTAGAAATGATAGGAAGCAAAGGTGAAACAATGGAACACCTCTCAAACTCTACAGGATGAGATATTGAGAAAGAAGTCTCGAAATCTCAGAATCCCAAGAAAAGTAATAAAATAGTTTTCCTTTTAAGAAACCATATAGTAAAAATGACCGTCTTGCCCCCGGTCTCCGTCAGTTGCCATCACCGGCTTTTAGAAGTTAAAAATCTTTTTAAATAAGATCCTAAGATCATTTTACAAAGTACTAAAACTTTTAGTTGCTACGGGGGTAGGCGAAAACGGGTTTTTCCTTTTAAATACAAAGAGTTTATTTTAAAACTTAGAAAACACCGTTTTCGAAATAGTCCAACAAGAGTGAATACAATTCTACAGATTCCTATAATGCCCAAAAGGACAGTAAAGGAAGAACAACACGTTGGACTCACGGAAGACAACCATCAGTTTCCAACTCCACCAAATCAAATGACAACACATGGAAGAGGTTCGGCGCCACGCCGTAACCGACAACTCAAGGAATGACATAGGAGTCAACGACTATGTATTAGCGTACAAACACATTACAAGGAATGCTTAGGGGAATGAACTAAGCACTAGAACCAAGACTGTCAAGCTACAGTACCTTGAGTACTTAATAAAGTCACTCAATCATAACCTCTTCTCACCAATCAAAATCTCAACTACAGTTGATAGCCTATTCCTCAAAAGTGAAAGACACCTTAAGGTCCATACTACAACTCACAATCTCATCACCCGCCTTCTCGAAGGCCCCAATTCATAACAGATACTAAAAGCAATCTCTAATCTCCAATCTCCAACACAGTCACACGACTAACCACAATCATCCCAAAGATATTACTACACGAATATACTTAACCTCCCCCAAGGGTACGAAAGTATATATACTCACAAGTATAAAAATAAACATTTCATTATACTTGATTTATTACCACATGTAATAATTTTCTTTGACGTTAATCATTATCAACTGAGCATTTTACAAAGATATGAATTTAAATTCGCAATATTTATACATAACATGCTCCAAAATCCAACAGGCCATAATAACACATATTAAACCTGTTCCAACATCACATGTAATAATATCACGTATACATGTCAAATGAAATCACATAAATGTCATGCATATACAATGTGACTCATACACCACCCTTTGCCCAAATCACGTGGTTAACGAATACGCACTCTACCCATTTACAAGGAGAAAGAATACCGCACCAATTCTTCCCAAGTGTTTTTGACACTACACTTTCAACAAGGAAGACGGTTGCACGAGACGACCCATGACCAAAGATCCGTATAACAGATGCACGAGACGACCCGCGACTTCGAGAATGAGATTACTCACCCTATACCCCATTCACAGCTCATTATTCTGTAGGATGGGAACACCCCCTGGCCAGTTGTTGAGACGATTCGACACAAAGACACCCCATATGATTTCACAACCCACATATACCAATACCATGATTTGACACTACATGATATTCTCAATATGCAACCAGGTCCAAATGACAATCATGCCTCAATATAAATATGTAATGCATCATATTTATATATAATATCCACATGAATCCAATATAATTCTCGAAATCTCTTTTTAACATGCATTTAAAATACAATAAAACATTTAAATCATATGAAAATAATTTCATATACAACTCATGTTTTCAAATATATATTTTCTTTAATTCTTTATAAAATATTTCAATTTCCCTCATCTTGCCTTTAAAATAAATTAAAGCAATTAATTCACGTATCACAAGGGAACCTAGCACAACGTCTAAGTTTTCACGAATCTCTACTAACTCATTTAATTCTCAAGGGAATTTCTAAGCCGCCTATTCCTATTCAATTCAATTAGGAATATATTTAATTACATAGGAAATAATTTAATTAATTTTCTTAAATTAATTCCTAAGTCCAATTCCGATTCTAAACGAATTATAGATGTTTAAATTAACGATTTAATATATATATATTAAATTAAATAAGGTTTTTACACCCCTAAACTACTTCAATAATGTGGAGTGAGAAATATAATTTCCCACCTAATTTACGTTTACCGAACAGCCCGTAACAGCACAGTACCGGCGCCCGAATATGAAGCCCGCCGACCAAAATCGTCCGAAAACTATTTCGAATATATCGAAATGTCCGTCCCGACAACCTATATGATATATACGAAGCCCATTAATAATCGGTTAATTAATTTGGTTAAATTTAAATTAACCCAAACGAAATCTATAACCTATAAATGCGATTTTCGGGCAAATCGTTCAACGTAAATTCAAGAAATTAATGTATGGCGAATACTACGTATATACGGAGCTACTCACCAAAAATCAGTTCAAACCGATCACCGGAAGGTCGCCGAAAAAATGGCCGAAGCCTGGCCGGATTCGCCCCTGCTCACGCGCGTATCCATTGCGCTGACTGCCGCCAGCGTGAACCAGCTCCTCCGCCCTGCGCCACCATGCGCGACCACCACCCAGCTCGCCGACCGTCGTCGCCGTCCACCGCGAACCGCCGTTTGCAACTCCAGTCGCAGTTGTTGCTGCGGCGAGCGAACCAGCCTTGGTCGTTCCTCTCCAGCCGACTCCTCTCTCCACGGCCTCTCTCTCTCTCTCTCTCGCCTGCGTAAATGGAGAAGAAAAAAGATAGGTTCAGTCGTGTGAGGAGAAGTGTAACAGGTGGTATGTGATGGCGTGAAGGAGAAGATGCAGACGTGTATATACATATACATATATATGATCTAATTACAAAAGCAACCCCTTATTTATACATAATTGCTAATTACAAAAGCAACCCCTTATTTAACCCCCACTACAATATATATATATATATATATATATATATATATATATATATATATGTATATATAATATTTATATATATACAATAGATCCCGAAAAATACCGAGAACACCCAGACGAAATCTCGCAAACCCGAAATAATAACGGGACACCCAATTAAATATACCGAGTTAGGAACCCAAACGTCGGAACACTTAACGCCCGATCCAATTAAAACGCGTCGTCATTCAATCAAAACACTAATCATTAAACGTCGAATAAACTAACGTCGAAACGAGAACGTGTAATTGACAACAAGAATTCGCGTATTCGTCAAAGAGAAACCGTAATGTCGTCCAGTCGACTTTAAAACTAAACGTGAAAAATTTACACGCGAAATACCAAGAATAATATGAACGTCATAAACAAGTGACATCATAACCGAAATTAAATTAAATATAATTTCAGGAAAAAGATAAATAACACGGGGTGTTACACAAATTCTATAAAAAATATTGAAAAGTCAACAATGTACATCTATTGTGGGACAAATGGAGTATAATGATTCAAATTTTTATGACTTCTCGAAAATTAGTCAATTAAGTCCAACTAGCCAAGATCATTTTTTTTTCAAAGGATCATTATCTAATTAGGTCAAACTAGGGTTAAAAATATTGATTAAGAATAGACCTTTACGACGACCTAGTTTTACCTATCGCAAGTGCACGAATCGTATTATACTATAGTTCGGCTTGAGAAAGGGAATATCAATCTCACAGAGACTTAGATTTATTCACTTTAGAAATCTAAAAGTACTGAATTATGGCTTTGAAAAAGTGTTTGTTTGGTTTGAAATCAATAATCTAAGAAAACTAATTAAAAGCAAGAATTAAATTGTGTTTGTGATTCAAAGTAGAGAAAAAGTAGTGTTTTCTTACTCCACCACTAACAGATATAGTCGAATATTTTCCAAAACAGATTCGGTTAACCGGATTCGCTACAACTCATCTCCGGACAGAGTGTGATTAGTGCATGTCATCTACTTTACTCTAATATACTCCTACAACATGAAATTAAACTAAAGCATGTCTATATCACCTCGCCAAGGCATGACTTGTGTAAATCTAGGGTTTCGGGTGTTAAACACCAATGTGTAGAAAATCATGATATGCTAGAGAACACCGGATAAACATAATTGACTGGGATAATGCATTCATTCAATGTAAGACAAGAGTAAAATAAATATAAAACTTCTTATATTAAATAACTATGGTCACTCATCTACACAATCATCACATGTGTGGTCTTCAGTTTCCCCTCGTTACAATTGAAACAAATAAATAAACTACATCACTTGGCTAGGATTTTGCTAGAAAATCCTAGATACCGGTTTAGTTGCTCATGGTGGAAGAGGACTGCATCGTTGATGTAGAAATGCCCTCCATGATCGTCTGCTCCAGATCTCTAGGTCTTGAATGGCTTCCTTCTTCAAAAGATGTAATTCTCCAGAGATAGTGCTATGAAAATTATGTGTTTTTAAGCTCCTTAGATCTGAATCAAACATTGGTATTTGTAGAAGAAGTTGAGAAGAGTCCTGCTTGTTGATAGGTGCTTAATATTATCCATTTTAAGCTCATATCTTGCTATTTGTATGTCTTTTCATTCCATTATTTGGTATTTTTATGCCGTTTGTGTGTTCAAGCATGTTTCAGGAGCTTAATGAAGAAAAATATCTAACTTTGATGAATTAACTAAAGACATGCCTATATCTATCCAAGATGAGAGCTTAAGAGGTGTTTTAAGAGAAAAGTGGCTTCCGGAGGGCAGAAACATCATTTTTTCGAGCCGCAACTTCAAGAATGACACTATTCCCAAGAAACGTTGGTTCTAAGGGTTATGCTATGCATCCAGTAGCTAAAAGTGGCTATAAATTTATGTTTTAACGCATTTGCTACACATGCCAAAATTTAATTACGCATCCCCCTACACTTCAAGCGTAGCTACAGTGCCAGATTTTAAGCAAACTTCGTAAGCCCATATCTCGGTCAAAAAATGTCCAAATGGGGTGATTCTTGAGCCTAACATCAAGACCTTGAAGTCATATTTAAAAAAATATATTACACGCCTCCATCCCATATGTATAGCTCCATATATGATCAAAAGAGTGAGAGATGTCCTGCACGAAAAAGCTAGAAATTTCATATTCGGGCCAAAATCCTATTTTGACTCGGATTAATCCGTTTTAACCCAGATGATTTTGTGTCACGCCCCAAATTTCCTAGGACTCTGAAACCCGAGCCTAAGAGCTAAGGGAGTGAAAGCGGAAGTAAAAAGACACGAGAACAAGTGACCTTCAATCATTAAACACCCACAAAAGGGTAAAATGGTCATCACAGGGATAAAGTAGTGATTCCCAGGTATAAATACAAGGTTTGGACCTAAAATAAGTTATAGGAACAAACGGAATAGAAATCCAAGGTGTGAGGTGAAAACTACAATGTTTTGGAATTGGCATTCCTACGTTTAGGGTCAGAAATCTGCCGTCGACTTCAATCGACCATTTCACCCCCAATACTGACTCAAATGAGGCGATTCAAAAGCCTAACATCAAGAGCTTTAAGTCATCTTTATACAAAGCTAAAGAACACCTCCATCCGACACTTGTAGCTCGAGAAATGAGTGAAACAGTAGAACAAGTTCAGAACATGGCTGAACCACCCAGTCGACTGGCTGATGACTCAGCCGACTGACTGAAGACCCAGTCGACTGGCTAAGGACCCAGTCGACTGGCTGAAACCGATACCTCAAGTGTTGAAGAAAAATGAGGACCCAGTCGACTGGCTAAGGACCCAGTCGACTGGCTGAAACCGAGACCTCAAGTGTTGAAGAAAAATGAGGACCCAGTCGACTGGCTGAACCAGAGACATCAAGTTTTGAAGAAAAATGAGGACCCGGTTGACTGGCTAAGGACCCAGTCGACTGGTTGAACCAGAGACCTCAAGTTTTGAAGAAAACTTTTCGTCCGTTTCACCCAGTCGATTGCCCGAAAGGGGCCAATCGACTGCCTAGACTAGAAAATCTCAAGATTGACTCCCATATAGCTCTAAACCCTTTGGATCATACAAGAAAGATCTAAACATGTTCTTGAGACTCTAGAAATGAGGAAAAGTCCCCTAACTTAGGGATGAGAAGGAAAATGGTTATTTTTATCACGACGCTTCATAAAAATCCGTAAAAATAACCGTCTTGCCCCCGGTCTCCGTTTTAACGGCCTCCGATTTATAAAGAATCAAAATCTTATTAATATGAGTTTAAAAATCATTTATAAAACAAGAAATTTCATCGGGGCCACGGGGTAGGCGAAAACGGATTTTTCCATTTAAATCGAAAAGGATTGGTTTGAAAACCTAGAAAAATGTCATTTTCGGCCAAATACTGAATACACACATTTCATGGCAAATAATTCATTTCACATTCACAAATCCAAGGAGAAGATTCAATAATTACATTTAAAGCGTTCTAAGGAGAAACATGTTATAATTTTACATTTCAAGCACCGAAGTGCTCCAAAAGAATAAAATCCCCGTGCATAGCGCTCCAAGGGTATACATCAATTTAAGCCACCCGACAAACATACTAGCCGACAAAAGAATAGGTTTAACTTAATTGATGCATTAAACAAAATACACACATGTATACAATGCTCTACAAAAGTACTCCGCCTCTATATGCGCAAAAAGGACGAAACCAATACCGAGTCTTTACCGGAAGACTACGGGCCTCCCAAGTGGGAATCATTACCTGAAAAAAATATATGTCGTGAGGTGAGCTCACTAGCCCAGTAGAGGAAGCGTCATCGCCTCAATCTCGGTAGTCCGAGTGGTACAACCCACCCATGGTACATGAAACTAGTCCTAGGTCAGTCTTTTGTTCCACATGGCTCTCACGCTAATCCGGAACCCCATCAAACCCCACAAATAAGTTTCCCCAACATGCTCACAACACAATTTTTCTACAATTATAGCATGCTTCCATAATAACATCCTAATCACACATATACATATATAATAGTCCAAATACACTATGACTCAACATACCCCACAAGACACAAGGCGCCCAACTCAGGTTAACGGATACATACTTTGTCCAGTTACTGTTTAGGTTACAACCTTAACAAGTAATGTAGAATATCGCACCGACCCTTCCCATGTGATTTTTCTCTCTATCACTTTAACAGGGAAGACGGTTGTACGAGAGCCCAACTTGTAACTCCGTACGCCATGACTACACATGAGTCAAGAAAATAAGCCTCCTCTAGGACTCTTAACTCACATTTGCCGGCTTTTTAGTTCCGTAGGCGTGATACCTCCTGGCCAGTTGTTGCTTTGATCCGAACCCGACTAACCACCCTCATATTCCGACACCATGACTTTGACACTACATGACGTACTCAATATCCACGTATGATTTTTCATCAACCATATTCCATCATAATATATGCGTTTTCTCTTTATGCAATATACTATGTCAAAATTATCCACATGCTCATAATATGACATTTATGATCAATAAACCACAACAAGCATTAAAATCACATAATCATGCTTTTCAAGGGGCCTAGTTCATCGTCTAATTTGTCAAGACCCAACTCGCATATATATATACGACATATATACACATAGATGCACACACCCTCGTACAAAAACTAAAGGAACTCATTTTTCCCCTACCTCAATTCCAAGCAAAGCTAATGAGCAAAAAGGGTGCAAGCAATCCGTCCAAATGATACAAACAACAAACCGAGCCAAGAATGACCAAGAGAGCTTCAAGGAGGTGATTTCGAGAATTTGGGTCAAAGGTCTCCCAAGCCTTCAAGCAACAATAAAACAAACATGGATCTTTAACTAATGGTTTTTATTAGCAACAACCGGTTTATAATCGAGAATTCAAAGTAAGGCTAAAAACCCAAAAATGGTTAAACTAGGTTTCATGGAAAATAATTCAAAGGAGTAGGAATTTGTGAACTCACCAATGAGTTCTTCCCAAAACGAAATTAGAATTCATCACAAGCCAATTCACTTGATGGTTGGAGACAATTCATAACCTTCCACAAGAATGAACAATGGAAGAGCAAAAATTCAATACTAGCACATGAATTTCTAGAATTTGGAAGTTAGGATTTCTTACAACAAAACTTTAGAAAAGGAGAGAAAACTTACCAATGAGCTCAAGAACACCACACCAATAGACCACCATAAGTGCTCACCATCCTTCAAGCATGAAGAGTAGGAAAGAGCAAGACTTGAAGCCAAAAATGCATAGAGAACAAGGTGGCCAAAAATTTGGGTGTAGAGAACTGTGTGTGTAAAGAGTGTATGTTCTTGGTCAGAAATGAGAGAAGATGAAGACAATGATAGAGTTAGAGATAGGGTTGGTGTGTAGAGAATCCTATCCAAGGGCTAGGAATGAAGATGGCAAGATAGATTTGATCCAAGGGCCACAATGATGACAACATTAAAGGTAGTGGTGAAATGTCCAAGTTACCCACCCCTTTATCACTTATTCACAACCCTTGCCATTATGAACCAAATTTACAAATTTGTCCAAGTCTTCTACACAACTACAATTTTGCCACTCATCATCTTCCCAACACTTAGAAATTAAATCTCTACAAAACCCACTAACTCAATACATGTAAATTTTCTAATTTACCCTTTGTCGCTTATTTATTTTTCCCAAACGTTTCAATATTTTCAATTATTGATGTAAGCATATAAACATGTTAGGCACATAAGCACATAAACACTTAATTTTTTAATAAATAAATAAAATTTCAAATTTGCACGTAAAAATACCGGACGTTACATTTTGAGTTAGACCCCAACACCTCAAAACACATGTTTTAGACATATTATACATTATATTGAAGGATTTTGCTCAGCTTGGAAAGAAATCACATAAAAATGGAATCCTACTCTCGACAAGAAAGGAAGGCAATTTAGGGTTTCCCTCACATTTATCTATAAATACCAAGGTCTGCTCAGATCTAAGGGACTTCTTTCTACCCAATTTTCAGAGGTTTCTTTTCAGATTTATAACATCAAAAGGGATGAGCCATTCAAGACCTAGAGATCCGAATAAGAAAATCATGGAGGACGTTTCTACATCAACAATGGAATCACCTTCTACCATGAGCAACTAATTCCGTATCTAGGGTTTTCTCACAAAATCCTAGCCAAGTAATGTAGTTCTTTTATTTGTTTTCAATTGTTACGAGGGGAAGCTGTGACCATACTGTGATGATTGATTGTAGATGTGTGATCGTTTTTCTTCTTGACACGAGATTATATATTTGTTATTAATTCTTGTCTTAGATTGAATGAATATAACTTCTTAAACAATCACGTTATCAAAAACATAGTGTGATTTTCTACATCAATAGTGCTTAACCCTAGGTTTATACAGGTCTTTCCTCAGTAAGGTAATATAGACATGTTTTAATTTAATTTCATGCAGTAGGACTAGATTAGAGTAAAGTAAATAGCATGAACTAGTTACACTCTGTCCGAAGATGGGTTGTAGCGAATCCGATTAACGGTATCATTTTTGGGGTTGTATTCGACTATTTGCGGTAAGACTTGATTCATAGTTATGGATCACCCTCTTGCAATTGAGCAAGTAGAGAGTTATGTTTATGCGGTTAGTGGTGGAGTATGAAAATCCTATTTTTTAGTTCTATTGTTTTTGTCTTAATATAACTTTACTACTTTATTAGTTAACTAGTTCACAAATAAAAAATAGCAAACTATATTTTTCTAGCAATTCGAGAGTATTATTTTACGAGTATTCAGAATATGACTTAGTCTTTGTGGGATAGATAACCTTTCATAAGCCATTTCTATACTACAATTGACTCGTGCACTTACGATACGTAAAACCTAGACCGTCTTAAGGGAGTGTTCTTAACACATATTTTTAGCCACCCCGATGGGACATCACGTTTTTGGCGCCATTGGTGGGGACTAACAGATATTCTGAATTTTAGTAATTTAGTATACTTGAATTGTTTGTATTGTATCTAAAGTTGAATTGTGTGTTTTTACGAGGTACACTGAAAAACGCAAAGGGAATCGGCGGAGCAGTGACGATTGCGTCATTAGACCACTTGTGAGTTTTGGTGTGGCTTAATTTTACGCATAATCTTAGCTTTATTTTCTGCCCATAGTTAGTTTTTATTTTTATTTTTTAAAAAAAAAAAAGTAAAAAAATCTGCAGTTTCCGTGTAAACTGTCCGAAAATCTGATTTTCACAAAAGAGAAGAGGTGTTTTTAGTGGAAAAGGGCCATTGAACAAAACTCACTATTTGACAGTGAGCCTAGTTGATTTTAGGCTGAAACACGTCGTTTAGGAGCTCAAAACCACGATTTTGTGATTATCAGAAAAAAAAGATGTATAATGGTTATACCAATTCGACGAGTGTTCCATATTATAATTCATACAACCCGGATTGGAGAAATCATCCCAATTTACAATACCAACAACCAGGTATAGGAAATTCATATCAAAGATTTTAATGAGAATCCACGATATTTTGATCACGAATCAGGGTATCGATCGTATAATCATGATTATTATCCTCAACCATCGAATCAATTCCAATTTTAAGTGTCAAGTGCATATTTGCATCCACAGCCATTGTCTTTTATAGATAAATATTTAGCAAAATTAAGTGAAATCAGAGGAAGAGCAATCATCTGTCCGGAGTCATTGTCTTTCGAATAATTGTTTTTAGAATCTTTTGGCAAAATCGAGACCCCTCGAAATCATGAGGAAATCACATATAACCGAGACAATTTGTCACGCCCCGAATTTCCTAGGATTCCAAAACCCGAGCCTAAGTTGGAGTGAATGCGGAAGAAATAAAAATGAATAAAAATCCATCGAGTCATCAAATACTCATACAAGGATAAGATAGGATGTAAAACATCTCAAAGATGTTAAAAGGATCACACGAGATCAAAAGAAGGTAAACCAAAACAATCGATACCTTAACAGAAACGTCGGAACACCCTATGTTCAACCAAGGGTAAAATGGTAAGTTCCAATTACAAACACAAATTTTGGACCTAGAACAAGCCATAGCAACAAACGGAAGCAAAATCCAAGGTGTGAGGTGGAAACTACAAAGTTTTGAAATCAGCATTTCCACGCTTAAGGTCCGAAAATCTACCGTCAACTTCAGTCGACCATTTCTCACTCAAACATTACTAAAATGAGGTGATTCAAAATCCTAAACGCAAGATCGTGAAGTCAGCTTTCTAAAAAGCTAAAGAACACATTCATCCAACAAGCGTAGCTTGAGAAATGACCGAATTAATGAACAGTGCGCACAGAGTGCGCGAGCTGTAGTCGACTGAAACAGCCCTTAGTCGACTAGAAAGAGTATCTAGTCGACTGAAACAAGTATTTAGTCGACTAGATCAGTCAGAAGCTTGCGGAAATGGGAGTTTGAGGATTCAGTCGACTACTCAAAGCACTAGTCGACTACATGAAGGGTTCTAGTCGACTAAAAGAAGGGTTCTAGTCGACTAAACGAAGAAAGAAGTCGCCTAAACCATGCCAAAGCTAAGAAAGAATTATACTGAGATGGAATGGTGGAGACTTAGTCTGCAACCTTAGAACTCAACTCAACTACAAGTCTGCATAAGGGAAAAATTGACCCGAAATCATCCTGAACACTTACAGAATAAAGGAATTTGCCTCAACACTAATAAGATGCTACTAATATTTCCGAAACTCAAGAACTAGAAGGAAACAATTATTTTTCCTCAAAATCTTTTACTTAAATGTTTTGTAAAAATCATCCGTCTTGCCCCCGGTTTCCGTTTGAGTAAACCGCCGACTTAAAAACCTCAATTTCTTTCAAACAACTTCAAATTAGTTCAAAACACAAGTTTTTATCGGTTTTTACGGGGTAGGCGAAAACGGGTTTTTCCATCCAAAATGAAAGGATTGGTTTGAAAACTTAGAAAAACGCCGTTTAGGCCGAATACCTAATAATCGCATTCAAGACAAATAATTCATTTCACACTCAAAATTCCAATTAAAAAAGTTCTATATTTTCATCATAGCGCCCTAAGGCGAAACATAATAGAGTTGTTCAAAATTACATGTTTCCACAATTCGACACCGAAATGCCCCAAAAGAATATATTCCCCGCGCCTAGCGCTCCAAGGGATGTACATCGACACCAACATCTCGGCTAACATGCTAGCCGGATTAAAATAAAATAGTTTTGACTTAAATGAAGCACTAAACAAAATAAGCACATTTATACAATGTCTATCAATGCTCTACAAAATTATTCCGCCTCCATATATGCAAAAAGGACAGAACCAACACCGAGTCTCTACCGGAAAGACTACAGACCTCCCAAATGGGAATTATCACCTGAAAAAAAGGTATATAACGTGGGGTGAGCTCACTAGCCCAGTAGAGGAAGAGTCATTGCCTCAATCCCTATAGTCCAAGTGGTACAACCCACCCAAGGTGCATGCAACTAATCCTATGTCGGTCTTTTATTCCACATGGCTCTCACGCCAATCCGGAACCCCATCAAGCCCAACAAACAAGTTCCCCAACATGCTCACAATATATAACATACTTTCATTATTAAAACCACAATCACATACATATAATAATTAAGATGAAAGGTGACTGACACCCCATGACACGCACACAAAAACACACCATTCCCGAGGGTGACAGATCATTCTCTAACACTTCACCTATCTCATAAATGAAGGTAGATTCATCGTCCCGTTCTTCCCAAGTGTTTTTGACATTTCACACTTTTAACCAAGGAAGACGTCCACCACGGCCCAGCCGTGAACATAGGGCCTTGGACTATGTGTCCTCCCCCTATCGTCTCAGTTTCTCAGAAGATTAGTTCCGCAGGAAGCGAGAAGCACCCCCTGGCCGGTTGTTACGACGATCCAAACACAAGACGACTCCCATAAAATTTATACAAAATGTAGGAACCAATACCCACGTTTTTCACACTACGTGGCACACTCAACTGAATCAAGGTTCACAATTCCCATCACAATACATACTCATTTCTTTATGCAATATATTGTAATCAATTTAACATCATGCTCATACTTCAAATATTAAGCAATAAACACAATAAGAATTAATATCACATAATCATGCTTTTCAAGGGGACCTAATTCATCGTCTAAGTTGTCGAGACTCAACTCGCATATATATATATACGGCATATATACACATAGACGTACACACCCTCGTACACAAACGAAAGCAACTCGTTTTTCCCCTACCTCAATCCAAGCAATTTATAAGCAATAGGGCGCAAGCAATCCGTCCAAGACGCCAACAACAACCGAGTCAAGAATTTCCAAGAGAACTTCAAGAATATGATTTCGAGAATTTGAATCAAAGGTCTCCCAAGCCTTAAAGCAACATTAAAACAAATATTGATTCTTAACTAGTGGTTTTTAATAGCAACAACGGATTAAAATTCAAGAATTCAAAGTAAAGCTAAAAACCCCAAAATGGCTAAACTAGGGTTTCGAGAAAAGGAAGAATCAAGAGGAAAGGAACTCACCAATAAATTCAACACAAGATATACAATGTGGACATCAAGCAAGCTTGAAGCAATGCATTCCCGAAATTAGCATTTTCAAGTCTTCTCAAGCTAATAACAATTCAATGGAAGGGAGAGTTACAAGAATGGACCAACAATCAATTATAACCATGGAAATTCCGAAAATCTATGGGAATAAAAGAAATCATTCCAAGGAAATAAAAGCTAGGTTTTCAATTCAAATGGAGAAATCAAGGAAAATGATGAAAGAGCTTACCAATCATCAACACCAATTGTGGACAATGAAGCACCAACAAGACCCAAGCTTCAAGCTATCATCAACAAGACTAGAATAGAAAGTCTTGTGCATCCATGGAGGAAGAGAGAGAGAGGCGTAACACAAAGGAAATGGGGAAGAAGAGAAAAAAAGAAAAACGTGTGAAGTAGAGAATGAGGTGAAATGGTGTGTGGTTAGCAAGACTTTACTCTTGTGTAAGGATACACCAATAATTCACCTCTCAATCCAATGGCTAGAATTTAATATGGGCAATGTGGAATAATCCAATGGATAATAGGAAGACAACACTAAAGGTAGTAGTGAAATGTCTAAGCTACCCACTCTTTTACCAATTAATCACAACCCTTGCCATTATGAACCCAATTTACTATTTTGCCTAAATCTTTTACACAACTACAATATTGCCACTCTACATCTCCCCAACACTTAGTCAATAATTCTCTACAAAACCCACTAACTCAAAACATGGAAAATTTCTAGTTTACGCTTTTGTTGTTTATTTATTTTCCAAATGTTTCAATTATTTCAAGTATTCACGAAATGAAATATAACATATAACATATAACTCAAAATTTCAATTTCGCATAATTCACATAAGCACGTCAACATGTTAGGCACATAAGCACATAAGCACTTAATTGTTTAATAATAAATAAAAATAAAAATTTTAAATTAGCACGAAAAATTACAGGACGCTACACAATTTATACTTTCCTAACACTGAAAATACTCAACCAAGTTTCAATAGAGGTCAACAACCATTCAGTACTCAGGTTTTTCAGTCCAATAATACCCAATTGTCTCAACCCTCCAACCAAAATCCACTCCAGTTCTAAAATCAAAATTTGATGCCTAGATTAACTGGTGTTGGAGATAAACTAATGAGCACCTTGAGAGAGATTGAAAACCAATTGAACTTTAATTGTCAAGCTTTGATTAGGTTAGGAATTCAAGTAAAGAAATTTGTTGATGCTGTAATGAGAATGGAAGAAGTGCAAAATCAAAGGGTATATAATTTTGAAGAAGAAGAAGATGGGTACAGTGAGAAAGAGGAAAGTTTTGAAATTGAGAGTGATATTGTATATGACGAGAGTGCACAAATCATTCCTTTACCACAAGATCCAAAAGAGACACCATATGAACCTAAACCAACATTTACCCAATGTGTCGAGGAGTTGTGTCTTGAAGATAAACAAGGAAGGGATGAGTACTACATAATTGATGGGATTGATGAGGTGGTTAAGGACTCATTACCTTATTTGGTGACAGAAGAATCGTTGGACATAAGTACTAAACATGGGATGAATGTAGAGCATGATAGAGGAGATAAAGTATATGGTGATTATTATGTGTTTGATGTCTTGGTCGTTACTGAGTGTTCACAAAGAACATCGTGGACTGATTTACTTCCCACACTTGTTCCGCCATGTGGTGGAACTGTGGAAGAGAGGAAGGGTGTTGGATAGCCCTTTCCAGAGCCGTCGCGCTAAAGATATTAAACATTGGTCCTAGGTTGTGAAAGTTAGTTTCTAGCCTCGATTTGTAGAATATTATGTCATTTATTTTTTCAAATTTCAATTTTTAGAGATTGTAGGCCCTTAAGGCCAAATCTTTTGTTGATTTTATTTTAATTTTGTAGGATTATAAGCCCTTAAACTTCATGTCCCACTGGGGTGGTTAAAAATATGTGTTAAGAACACACCCTTAAGACGACCTAGGTTTTACCTATCACAAGCGCACGAGTCAATTGCAGTATAGAAACAGCTTGTGAAAGGTTATTGATCCCACAGAGACTAAGTCGTATTCTGAATTCTCATAAAATAGTACTTTTAAATTGCCATATAAAGAAAATATGATTTTTTGGTTATGATTTCTGAACTAAGTAACTAATAAAGTAGTAAAGATAGATTAAGACAAGAGCAATAAAGATAAAATATAGGGTTTTCATACTCCACCACTAACCACATAATATAATTCTTTACTTTTCTCAATTGCAAGAGGGCGATTCATAACTATGAATCAGGTCGTACTGCAAATAGTCGAATACAACCCCAAAACGTATACCGTCAACCGGATTCGCTACAATCCATCTCCGGACTGAGTATGACTACTGCATGCAAATTACTTTACTCTAATATACTCTTATAGCATGAAATTAAACTAAAACATGTATATATCATCTTGCCAAGGCATGGCCTATATAAACCAAGGGTTTCAAGTGTTAAACACCTTTGTTGTAGAAAATCATAGTATATTTAATATAACATGATTGTGTAAGAAGATATATTCATTCAATCTAAGACAAAAATCAAGAATAAATATAAAATCATGTGTAAAGAATAAAAACGGTCACACATCTACCATCAATCATCACAGTATGGTCATAACTTCCCCTCGTTATAATTAAAAACAAATAAAAGAACTACATTACTTGGCTAGAGTTTTGCTAGAAAATCCTAGATACCGAATTCGTTGCTTATGGTAGATAGAGACTGTATCATTGATGTAGAATCGTCCTCCATGGTCTTCTTCTTCGGATCTCTAGGTCTTGAATGACTCCTCCCTTTTTGATGATATAAATCTGAAAAGAAAGCTCTAAAAATTAGGTAGAAATAAGTCCCTTAGTTGGTCTAGACCTTGGTTTTTATAGACAAAGGTGAGGGAAACCCTAAATTGCAATAAACTTGTCCCGCTTGGACTAGGATTCCCCTATTGAGTGACTTTCCTAAAAAACTGATCAAAACCCTTCAATATAATGTATAATATGTCATATACACGTGCTTAGAGGTGGTGGGGTCGAACAAAAAGTCATCCGGTTCAAAACGGATCAATCCGGGTCACTTGTATTAGACTTGTCATGCTTAGAGTAGGATTCCTCTTTGATGTATTTTGATAGCCCGTCGGGGTGGCTAAAAATATGTATTAAGAACACAGCCTTAAGAATACCTAGGTTTTATCTATCGCAAGCGCACGAGTCAATTGTAGTATAAAAACGGCTTATGAAAGGGAATGTCGAACCCACAGAGACTTGTTTATTCACTTCAGTATTTCGAAAGTATTGAATTATGTTTGAAAAAAAGTTTGATTTGATTTTGATAATTAAAACTAAAATTAATTCAGAAAGCAAGTAAATTGAATTTTTGATCAAGAGAGAGAGAAAACTAGGGTTTTCATCACTCCACCACTAACCACATAACATAGTTCTCTATTTGCTCAATTGTAAGAGAGCAATCTATAACTTTGAATCAGGTCGTACAATAAATAGTCAAATACAACCCCCAAAAGGATACTGTCAACCATATTCGCTACAACCTATCTTCGGACAGAGTATGACTAGTACATGCACATTACTTTACTCTAATCTACTCCTATAGCATGAAATTAAACTAAAGCATGTCTATCTTATCTCACCGAGGCATGACCTGTGTAAACCTATGGTTTCAAGTGTTAGGAACCATTGTGTAGAAAATCATGGATTAAGCATCCAAGTTTCAGCCCATATTGAATAATCATGATTGAGTAAAACAATATTTTCATTCCATCTAAGACAAGAATTTATAACAAATATAGAATTTTGTATCAAGAATAAAAATAATCTCTCATCTACAACAATCATCACAGTATAGTCACAGCTTCCCCTCGTTACAATTGAAAACAAGTAAAGAACTACATTACTTAGGTAGGGTTTTGCTAGAAAATCCTAGATACCGAATTAGTTGTTCATGGTAGAAGATGACTGCATCATTGATGTAGAAATGGCCTCCATGATCTTCTTCGCCGACTCTCTAGGTCTTATATGGCTTTTCTACTTCAATATATCTCCAGAGGCTGCTCTGGAAATTCAACGTGCTTCTCAAGCCCCCCAAAACTATTGCAAAGCCGAGGGAAATCCTAATGGTTGCCCTTTTTCGTAATTTTACACAAAACCGAATAAAAAGACCTATATTCTGATGTATATATGTGTATATTCACGTGCATTGAGGTGTAAAGTCACAGCCACCACAAAGGAAAACAAGTTGGGGCAAAACAGGAATTTCCATAACTTAAAATCGCCAAGCCCCTATGCCTGGGGTGTAGGGTTTTTTCTGATGCGTCTGCTCCGGGCGTAGAAATGGCACTTTCTAGCCACTTTTTGTTGTTGTGGGTCATAGGTCAGGTATGGCAAAATAATTAAAAACAACTTTTCTTTGGAATAGTGCCATTTGAACCCCTTCGACTCGCTTGTTAAGATTCTCGAAGTTGTGGCTCGAAAAAATGATGTTTTTTCCCCCCGGAAGCCATTTTTCCCTTGAAAACACTTCTTAAGCTGTCCTCTTACATAAAAATAAGCATGTCTTTAGTTAATTCACCAAAGTTAGCTCTTTTTCTTCATTAAGCTCCCGAAACACGCTTAAACACACAAACTGCATAAAAATACCAAATAATATAATGTAAAGACATAACAATAGCAAGATAGGGGCTTAAAATGGTCAATATTTGGCACCTATCACACCCCTAAACTTACATATTGCTAGTCCCTTAGCAATAAACTTAGGGACACTTTCGACACTGTGATGATTTTTATTCTAACTAACCTATACATACATTACTCCCTTGCTTTCATGAGGGTCAACGATTATACTTAGCACATGTAACAAACCTTTTAAACCCCTCAGCAATATCGAGTGGACGAGTGAAGTCTCACAAGGGTTGGATATACTACCCAGAACTTTTACATTCTTTGTAATTATGCATTCATGCATTCACATACTCATCAATCAAGTCATGATATTATCTATAAGACAATATAGATGCAAATACTCCCATTCACTACCGAACAATAACTATCTCGAGTTTCGTGTCATGAATGGTTCCCACTAAAGTAAAAGATTTTGTTACTTTCTACTCCCAATCCAGACAACCCTTCGTGTTTTGTGAACATTATGTTGGCTTTGAAATTTACTCTCGGCAAACAATTCCAAAATTGATGATAACAAACCATTGAAGAGTGTTTGATACTAATGAATTATCGAGTTTATATTTTCAGCAAAAGAAGGTGAACGACTCAGAAATTAAACTCGAAAAGGAAATGACTGGAAAAGCAAGCTCGGAAAGAAAGCTTGATTTAAAGCGAAAAGATGTGAAAGAAATTGAAGCGCAAAATGGAAAATCATTTAATTCAACGGCAAAGGCGAAAGTCGAAAACTCAAGACTTGGGGTAGATAGGTCGGGGAGCGGTCATTGTAACAAGGTAATTTTATGCGTCGATATTATCGTATAAGCTCAAGTATAAAATGAACCGAACTCAAATGGAATGAAAAACGCTTTACCGAACTTAAACGGAAAGAAAAATATTTTTATTAAATGTTTTTTTTTTGTTGTAGTCGACTAGAATCACCATGTGTATTTCAATATAGTCGACTAAAACAATCAGTAGCTGCAGGCTTTCCATCCACATCAAAGTAGTCGACTGAAAGCACTTTGAGTCGACTAGACTACAAGAAGTAGTCGACTAGAACACATTCTAGTCGACTAGATGTATCATTGTAGTCGACTAGAACTCAATCTAGTCGACTAGATGAAACCATGTAGTCGACTAAAATGAAAAGTAGTCGACTAGTTGATCCTCAAAATCTGCAGATTCTTCAGAAAACATTTCCCAGGTTTTGTGGATTGTTTTTAATGGTGTTCAAACGGCTCTTGTCTTTCAAATACTAAAATCATTCTTCAAAACCTTAATGCAATGCTATATATAGAATGAGATGTGTATATTGAAAGTAGAGATATTGAAACACAAAAAGAGAAAGAAGGCTATCAAAAATTCTGCAGAAATTTTCTACAAAAACCATTGAAACCAAGCTATGAAAATCTGATTTTCTCCAAGTTTCTTCGAAAATCAAAACCTCTAGTATCTTTTCTTATTCTCCAAATATGATTCATTGATCATATCCTTTGAGAATACATTTCTAGAGCTATTGTAAAATCACCAAAAACACTTGAGCTTATATTGATTTATCTTCCATAAAAGCCTTTGGGTTTTGAGTGTTTTTTTGTTCTTGAGTGATTTTATTGATTACATATGAATTTGTAATCTCGGACAAGTGAAGTCCACCGATTATTCAAGAGAGGGTTGTTCTCTTGATTGAGAGACAAGTTCGAGAGGTTTGTGTTGTAAAGGTTTGCCATTCCACCTGTGAAGGAAGGGCCATAGTGAAAGTATCGGGAAAAGTCTCAAGAAGGGGTTCTTGAGCTGAGGAGTAGGAGTTACCGAACCTCGAAAAAATCACGGTGTCAATCTCTCTATCTCTTTCGCTTTACTTGAGTAACTTGCATGCTATAATCACTTGAATATCTTATATGCTACAATTTGTCTTGAGATTAATTGTTAGAGAATTGAAATTGAATCATTCACTTGTTCATTGAGAAATTGTGTTTTGATTATAGCTTGTTCCAATTTTGAAAAGAATTAGAAATATTTTTGAACACCCTATTCACCCCCCCCCCCCCCTCTAGGGTTAATTAGTGACTAACAATTGGTATCAGAGCCTAATCTCTATTTATCTTAGACTTAATCGTCTTAGAGAACGATCATGTCATCAAATTTAGTCACTCATGTTGAAGGACAATCGAATAATAGGACCCCATGGTTTGATGGATAAAATTATAGCTATTGGAAAACTAGAATGATAGATTTTCTTCAAGCTATCGATTACCAAATTTGGCAAGTAGTTCTTGAAGGACCATTTGTCTTAACCAAAATTGTTGATGGAAAAACCATCCCCAAATTACCTAATGAATGGGATAATGATGATCGTAAACTCATGTCGTACAATGCTAAAGCCAAAGTAAATTTAAATTGCGCTTTGAGTCCAAATGAATTTAATCATGTATCTACTTGTTCAATGGCAAAAGAAATGTGGGATAAACTTGAGGTAACATATGAAGGTACATCTCAAGTACGAGAATCTAAAATTGACATACTCATGCATGAATATGAATTATTTGCTATGAAAGATGATGAAAATGTGAATTCTATGATGTCTCGCTTTACAAATATTTTGAATGGACTAAAGCATCTTGGTAGAATTGTTCCTAGATCCGATGCGTCACAAAAAGTGCTTAGAAGTCTCCCGGAAAAATGGGATGCAAAAGTAACGGCTATCAAAGAAGCTCATGACCTCAACACCATGAGTCTCGATGAAATTTTTGGCTCTCTACTCACTTGGGAAATAACATTAAAAGCTCGTGAAGGCGACATCAAGCCAAGAAAGGGGATAGCTTTGCAAGCTTTCACCAAAAATGAAAACAGTGAGCCGAGTGAAGAAGAAGAGGATGAGTACATTGCCTTGTTCACCCAAAAATTCAAGAGACACCTTCAAAGAAAGAAAGCAAATGGTGGAAGATTCGTGAAGAGAATCGATCCAAGAGGCGAGCCTAGCAAAAGAGAACCCCCAACGTGTTTTAATTGCGGTAAGCCGGGACACTACAAAAGTGATTGCTTCAAGCTCAAAAAGGAAAACGAGAAAAGACCTAGCAAGATGGCAATGAATGTCACATGGGAGGACTATGACTCATGCGACTCGGAGGAGGAGAAAAGTAGTGAGGAAACGGCAAACATTTGTCTCATGGCAAATGAAGAAGAGGTACATTTAAATTTAAATGACCTAGATAAACTATCATATGATGAACTTCTTCTTCATTACAATGAATTGCAAGATGTGTTTGAAGAATTACATGATGAATTCGAAAAATTAGCTAGAAAATATATCCTTCTTAAGAAAGCTAAATCTTCATGTAGTCTCACTAGTTCAAGCTTAGAAGTTTCTTGCAATGACAAAAGCATTGAGCTAGAAAAGGAAAATATTCAGTTGAAAATACTATTGATGATCAAATAAATGTTTTAGCAAAATTTACAAAAGGAAAAGAGAACCTTAGTATCATGTTAGGAAGACAAAAAGGATCATTTGATAAATGCGGTCTAGGGTATGATGCTTTTGACAAAAATGCTCTCATTTTGAAAAAGAGAAAATCACTTAGCGCTACATTTACTAGAAAATCATCTCATGCATCTTCAAATGATTATAAACATGTTACTTGCTACTATTGCAATAGAAAAGGACACAAAGCAAATGTATGCTTTCATAGAAAGAAGAAAATTATGTCAAAAATGGTTTGGGCTCCGAAAGGGACTAGTGCATGCTCTCATAGAAAAGAGAATGTTGTAACGAAACAAATTTGGGTTCCAAAATAAACTATTGCGTATCTATCTAACCAAAATGGACCCAAAACAGATTGGGTACCAATAAAAGATACTTGAACTCATTTTGTAGGTATGCTTGAAGTCCGCATCAAAAGAAAAATGGTTTCTAGATAGCGGATGCTCAAGGCATATGACGGGAGATAAATCAAAGTTTATTTCACTAAAATCATATGAAGGAGGAAACGTTACTTTTGGAGACAACTCTAAAGGCAAAATTATGGGAATTGGCTCAATCGGTATTTCCTCTTCTCTCTCTATAGATGATGTACTTTTAGTTGATGATTTGAAGCATAACTTGTTTAGTATTAGTCAACTTTGTGACAAGGGTTATGATGTTATATTTAGGACAAATGCATGCATAATCAAGAAAAATGGGAAGCAAATGTTCAATGCCAAAAGAAATGGAAACTTGTATACTTTGTTGCTATGTGAATTGCATGATCAAGATGTTAAATGTTTTCTCACATCTAGTGAAAATAGTTGGTTATGGCATAGACGTCTAGGTCATGCTAGTATGGACTTCATTCATCGTTTATCCAAAAATGATTTAGTCAAAGGCCTCCCAAAGACTAAATTTTCAAAAGATAAAATATGTAGTGCATGTCAAGTAGGCAAGCAAGTTAAATCTTCTTTCAAGAGAAAGAAAGATATTACCACTTCTCGACCTCTAGAGTTACTTCACATGGATCTCTTCGGTCCGGAGAGAACGGCTAGCTTAGCCGGGAAACTCTATGTACTTGTTATAGTTGATGATTACTCTAGATATACTTGGGTTCAGTTTCTTGCTCATAAAAATGAAACTCACTCCATTCTTGAAAAATTTTATAGAGTCATTCAAAATGAAAAAGATTTGAAAATCAAGAAAATTAGAAGTGATAGAGGTAGGGAATTTGAAAATCAAGACTTAGAAAAATTATGTGATGACCTCGGTGTTTCACATGATCTCTCGGCCCCTAGAACCCCTCAACAAAACGGTGTAGTTGAAAGAAAGAATCGATCTCTACAAGAGATGGCTAGAACCATGTTAAATGAGCACAACCTTCCCCGAAGCCTTTGGGCGGAAGCGGTAAACACCGCTTGCCATATAATTAATCGTGTTATTATTTGGATGAAGTTGGGGAAAACGCCCTATGAGTTGTGGAATGGTCGAAAGCCCAATATTGGGTATTTCAAAGTTTTCGGTTGTAAATGTTTATTGTTAAATGATAAAGACAACCTTGTAAAATTCGACTCCAAATCGGATGAAGCAATTTTCCTAGGATATTCTACAAGGAGTAAAGCATTTCGGGTTTATAACAAAAGGACTCTAACCATGGTTGAGTTTATTCATGTTGTCTTTGATGAATCACCCTCACCACCATCACCTAGAATTGACCTAGAAGAAGATGAGGTTGTTGGGATTGAGGATAATCTAAATACTCTCAATATCTCCAACTCATCATGTAGCCAAAAGGAAATGAGGGAAGTTGAGTATCAATCCAATGATGTCTTGACCAACTCAATGCCTAAAGCATGAAGGATTGTTCACAATCATCCTCTTGATCAAGTCATAGGTAATCCTTCAAAAGGGGTTAGTACTAGATCTCAACTTAAAGATTTTTGCAACCACATGACCTTTGTATCGCAAATCGAACCCAAGAACTTCCACGAAGCTCAATGTGATGATTCTTGGATCGTAGCAATGCAAGAGGAACTAAAGCAATTTGAACGCAATCAAGTTTGGCGTTTAGTTCCTAGACCCGAAAATCAAACTATAATTGGCACAAAATGGGTTTTTCGAAACAAAAAGGATGAGAATGGAATAATTATTCGAAATAAAGCAAGATTAGTAGCACAAGGATATAATCAAGAGGAAGGCATCGACTACGATGAGACCTTTGAACCGGTAGCTAGATTAGAAGCAATTAGAATGCTTCTTGCATTTGCATCATATAGAAATTTCACTATTTATCAAATGGATGTCAAAAGTGCTTTCTTAAATGGTGTCATAGAAGAAGAAGTCTTTGTGAAGCAACCATCCGGTTTTGAAAATAATCTTTTTCCAAATCATGTCTTCAAATTAGCTAAAGCTCTATATGGTTTAAAGCAAGCTCCTCGAGCTTGGTATGAGAGACTTAGCGGATTTTTGACTAAAAATGGTTTTACAAGAGGAAAAGTTGACAACACACTTTTTACAGAAAACATCAAACATAATTTGTTGATTGTCCAAATTTATGTTGATGACATCATATTCGGCTCAACAAATAATTATTTATGTAGGGATTTTGCTACAAGCATGCAAAATGAATTTGAAATGAGCATGATGGGTGAGTTGAATTTCTTCTTAGGGTTCCAAATCAAGCAAAGTTCGGATGGCTTATTCATTAGCCAATCCAAGTACACTAAGGATTTGCTAAAGCGATTTGGTATGGAGGCTACCAAACATGCCATAACTCCTATGAGTTCCTCTATTAAGATTGATAAAGATGAAAATGGTAAATGTGTTGATATTACTAACTATAGAGGCATGATCGGTAGTTTGCTTTATTTAACCACTAGTAGACCGGATATAATGTTTAGTGTATGCTTATGTGCCCGGTTTCAATCATGTCCTTAGGAATCTCATTTGCTTTCGGTCAAACGTATTTTTCTCTACCTAAGTGGTACAATAAACTTAGGGCTTTGGTATCCACGAGGAACTTCAATTGATTTTATTAGTTATTCGGATGCCAATTTTGCGGGATGTAAAATTGATCGAAAAAGCACAAGCGGCACTTGTCATTTTCTAGGACACTCACTAGTATCTTGGTCAAGTAAAAAGCAAAATTCCGTTGCATTATCTACGGCCGAAGCCGAATATGTGGCCGCAGGTAGTAGTTGCGCTCAAACTCTTTATATTAAGCAACAACTACTCGATTTCGGTCTTACTTTCTCTCACGTGCCTATTAAATGCGATAATACGAGTGCAATTTGTATTTCAAAGAATCCTATTCATCACTCACGCACCACGCATATAGAGATTAGGCATCATTTTTTACGTGATCATGTTGCTAAGGGTGACGTTGAATTGGTTTTTATCGACACTAAAAATCAATTGGCGGATATTTTTACAAAACCACTTGCGGACGAATCTTTTTCTAAAATTCGTCGAGAAATCGGAATGGCCATGGATTGTGATGTTTTATCGTAGTTTCTGTCGTAATCTTTATTTTTCATATTTTTGCTATTTTTGTGTATTTATTTCCTGATTTTTTTATTATTTTTATCATTTTTTTGCATTCTAGTCGACTCATCCTGTGCAGTGTAAATCACTCTAGTCGACTACTTTGGTCAGTAGCTTCACCATTTCATGTTCTTCACCTTCTAGTCGACTACATTACCCTTTAGTCGACTCATTTTCTATTCTAGTCGACTCAAACAATGTTTTAGTCGACTACTTGGTCTTCCTAGTCGACTCAACCTAAACCTAGTCGACTCAAACCCTATTCTAACCGACTCAACCCTAGACCTAGTCGACTCAACCCCTTTAAAACCTAAACTTCTTCTCTTTCTCTCCATCCGCCTCCCTCCATCTTCATACACCTTCAAACCTCTCCTCTCAATCCCTCTCCTACTACCATTTATACCTTCAAATCCTCACCTATCTCTCATTAATTTTACATTTCTATCATCCTTCACCCATTTCCTTTATTTAATTTCTTCATTTTCATTATCTTTCTCACGTTCATATATACACCCACATATATATATACACCATCATATATCTATATATCTCTATATATTTGTGCATCATCTTCTACAATGCCACCGAAGACTCGAGGTCTATTTCGGAAACGTTCCCGCATTGATGGAGGCCAAAGCTCCACCAATCCACGCATTCCTACGGCTGTTGACGAAGAGGCGTCGAATGAATCTCTTCTTCTTGAGGTACTTCTTCTTGATGATGATAATAGAAATAAATTCATCACTATATTTAATCATCGTGCTCCTACACCTTGCCGTATTGTCACAAAATATTTATGCACTGAAATTAGGGCTCGAACTTTCGAGTTGTTCCGAGTAATTGGTTGGGATTTTTTCGTTTCTCTTGACATTCCGGTACTTCCGCGAATTGTCAAAGCCTTCTACGCTTCTCTTGAAAATCATAAGGAGAAATTACTCCCCCATCTTCATTTTAATCTATGTGGTGAAGACGAGACTGTTGATGACAGCGAAATCAAGCGCATTTTCTCGCTTCCGAATGACGGTATCCGCCACTTCTCCAAGGATTGGTATAAGGCTGATGGGTTCGATTGTATTGAGGTTGTTTGGGTTATATGCGTCGACAAAGAAATTTCGTAAAACGCCGGTATTATCTCTTCTATGCTACTACCCGAGGCTAGATTAATTCATAATGTTATTACTTACTCTATTCTGCCTAAAACTGGTAGTCGTAGCAGTGTTTCTTGTATGGAGGCCTTCTTGGTTTATTGCGTTTTGACAGGAACCTGTGTTGATTTAGCTTATATTTTCCGTTCCGTCATCCTTACATGTCAGCGCAAGCCATCTGGCCCGCTTTTCTTTCCCGTGCACATTACATATCTTCTGCAGCGGAAAGGTTTTTATTTTCCAAATGAAGTGTCCGAGCATCACCCTATTTTTCTTGACGCCACTCATGTCAAGCATATGCACATTTCTTCTGATGCGGAAGGAAACTTCATTTCTGAGAGTGTGCCTGCTCCTCGTTCGCGCCCAGCTCCTACCTTTTATGCACCGCGCCAGGAAGCCTCTTCCTCGGTTCCTCCGTTGGACAGCACTTCGGCTTCTCAGGCTACTCTTCTCGACCAAATTCTTCAGGCTGTTCAGAGCAATACGGACCTACTTAGGCAGCAGGAACAAGTGCTTCAGTGCCTTGATACGACCGTGAACCAGAATACGGAAGCCATTCGATTGATCAATGAGCGCCTTGTTCTTCATGATGAGGAAATGTCTACCCGCATTACAAATCTGGCCGGGTCACTCGATGACCTCACTCTTGGACTCAGGAACCCTCGCTCACACACCCCTCGACGCTGACAAAAAGGGGGAGAAATTATGTTGTTGTACTGTCATGTATTTCATTATCCGACATTAGCAATGTCTGTTTTTGTGTGGCTTGTTATGGTTATTTGCGAACTTGATTGTTTTTTTTTCCATGTTTTTTCATTAGTATAAACAGCTTGTATTAAACTGAAACATCTATGATATGCTGTTAATTTTTGCTATCTCAAATGTGCGCCTATTTTTATATATTATATCAAAATGCCTATTAAATTGCAAATCTCATTTACTAAGGGGGAGCATTTGATCAAAATACTATGCACATGTTGAGGGGGAGCATAACTTGATGTTTCGCCAAATGCCAAGCAAACACAAAATGTTTTGTCATCATCAAGGGGGAGATTGTTGGCTTTGAAATTTACTCTCGGCAAACAATTCCAAAATTGATGATAATAAACCATTGAAGAGTGTTTGATACTAATGAATTATCGAGTTTATATTTTCAGCAAAAGACAGGTTAACGACTCAGAAATTAAACTCGGAAAGGAAATGACTCGAAAAGCAAGCTCGGAAAGAAAGCTTGATTTAAAGCGAAAAGATGTGAAAGAAATTGAAGCGCAAAATGGAAAATCATTTAATTCAACGGCAAAGGCGGAAGTCAAAGACTCAAGACTTGGGGTAGATAGGTCGGGGAGCGATCATTGTAACAAGGTAATTTTATGCGTCGATATTATCGTGTAAGCTCAAGTATAAAATGAACCGAACTCAAATGGAATGAAAAACGCTTTACCGAACTTAAACGGAAAGAAAAATATTTTTATTAAATGTTTTTTTTTTGTTGTAGTCGACTAGAATCACCATGTGTATTTCAATATAGTCGACTAAAACAATCAGTAGCTGCAGGCTTTCCATCCACATCAAAGTAGTCGACTAGAACACATTCTAGTCGACTAGATGTATCATTGTAGTCGACTAGAACTCAATCTAGTCGACTAGATGAAACAATGTAGTCGACTAAAATGAAAAGTAGTCGACTAGTTGATCCTCAAAATCTGCAGATTCTTCAGAAAACATTTCCCATGTTTTGTGGATTGTTTTTAATGGTGTTCAAACGGCTCTTGTCTTTCAAATACTAAAATCATTCTTCAAAACCCTAATGCAATGCTATATATAGAATGAGATGTGTATATTGAAAGTAGAGAGATTGAAACACAAAAAGAGAAAGAAAGCTATCAAAAACTCTGCAGAAAGTTTCTACAAAAACCATTGAAACCAAGCTTTGAAATTCTGATTTTCTCCAAGTTTCTTCGAAAATCAAAACCTCTAGTATCTCTTCTTATTCTCCAAATATCATTCATTGATCATATCCTTTGAGAATACATTTCTAGAGCTATTGTAAAATCACCAAAAACACTTGAGCTTATATTGATTTATCTTCCATAAAAGCCTTTGGGTTTTGAGTGTTTTTTTGTTCTTGAGTGATTTTATAGATTACATATGAATTTGTAATCTCGGACAAGTGAAGTCCACCGATTGTTCAAGAGAGGGTTGTTCTCTTGATTGAGAGACAAGTTCGAGAGGCTTGTGTTGTAAAGGTTTGCCATTCCACCTGTGAAGGAAGGGCCATAGTGAAATGATCGGGAAAAGTCTCAATAAGGGGTTCTTGAGCCGAGGAGTAGGAGTTACCGAACCTCGAAAAAATCACGGTGTCAATCTCTCTATCTCTTTCTCTTTACTTGAGTAACTTGCATGCTATAATCACTTGAATATCTTGTATGCTACAATTTGTCTTGAGATTAATTGTTAGAGAATTGAAATTGAATCATTCACTTGTTCATTGAGAAATTGTGTTTTGATTATAGCTTGTTCCAATTTTGAAAAGAATTAGAAATATTTTTGAACACCCTATTCACCCCCCCTCTAGGGTTAATTAGTGACTAACACATTCTACTATGGTATTTCAATATTTCTTTTTCTACTTCATTGATCGAAATTTTCCATTTTCTTTTAAAAACTTATTCCTTCCATCATTCTACTTTTCATCATGTTTTATCTTTCTTAGTTCCGGACTTTCCAGTGAGGATTTTTAATCCCAACCAACTCGGCCCTAGCTTTTTTATTGGGATTTATGCTCATTAGTTTTCTCCCCTTTTTACACGAACATTCTATTACTTTATGGTAGGAGGCCCGGTTACTCAGGTTGAAGAACTACTTTTTGCATTTTATTTTTCATAATAAATTTTCGACTTTTTCTCCATTCCATCCATATCAACTCCCCATCCCTCCTTTTATTGTGGCAAAATTAAATTTTCAACTACATAGTCAAAGATCAACTGTTTTTCCCATAGTGAATGTGTGTTTGTGCTTATTGGTCAAAGTTGTCATTTTCGGTTTCAATTTTACTAATCTGTTCACCCATGTAAAACCACATCACTTTACTTAGATCATAGCAAGGGAATAAGAAATTCATCATCACTTTCCAGAAATCATTACTCAATATAGCATAAGGAATGATTTTTTTAATAAATAAACATGATTTGGCCTTAAGGGCTTACAATCCCACAAAATTAAAATAAAATCCGCAAAGATTTGGCCTTAAAGGCCTACAATCTCTAAAAATTGAAATTTGCAAAAATTAAATGGCCTACTATTCTACAAACTGAGGCTGGAAGCTAACTTTCACAACCTAAGACTAATTTTTAACGTCAATGTCATGACGTGGCCACTTGCTCCTACCCCTTATCATATACTTGACCCACCAAACTGATAGATGGCATAAATTCTAGTCCTAGATCAATCTCCTCATAAATCTTCAATCACCGACCACACCTCTTTAACCTCTCATTCTTGAAACCTACCTCTTCGTGGGGGTAAACTGGTTTAACTCTAAATGGTCCATCCCATCTTAATCGGATTTTACATGGAAATAATTTCAGTCTCGAATTACACCGTCTTCCTTTCTGACCGAGCTCAAAGAACTTAAGTCAAACATGCTTAGCATGTTGCACTCTTGTCCAAGATATGTAAATTCGAACATCCTTATACGTATAATTTCATATCTCCTCAGACTCATTTCCTAATCGCGGATCTTCCCATGTATACAGCTTGTCTACCATGTTTATACTCAACACTCGCTCATCTAGAAAGGGATCCTTAAAAGGGGTGTCATCCTTGGTAGGCTCTATGACATTCCATGGTAAATGATCAGCTCTAGTAGTCTTCACACCCATTGTTTCGTTCAGCACATTATCCTCTTGATCCTTAACTATCCCACACAACACAATCTCAGGAAGTGTATTTTCAGGCACCAATTCTTGTAGAGGAATAAGTGAAGGTCCAGCCGACTCTCTTGCTTCTCTTTCTGGCTGCGAGTACAATGCGATTTCCAACGCAACAATAACTTCCAAATTAGATCGTTATTGGTCCTCCCAATTTTCAAATTTTGCCTCTGACCTTTTCATCACAGCCTCCAAATCATCTCTTACACTACTTTGAGGTACGACATCTTCAACCATCTCATCTATATTAAAACACCCAGCTGGTTCAGGTAGTTGAAGATTGATATCAAATACATTCATCCTCATCTTAAAATTCCCAAAAGATATATCTATAGCCCTTGTTCTGCAATTAACGCATGCGTTTGTTGTAACCAACAACGGTCTTCCTAAGATAACAGGGATATGTCTCCTTGATTTGTGGTCAGGTTCCATGTCTAACACCACAAAGTCTACAGGATAGTAGAACTTACCCACTTGAAGAATGACATCCTCCAAAATTCCTCTCAATTTTTTAGTTGATCTATCTGCCAATTGAAGCACCACCGAGGTAGGATTGAGCTCTCCCAACCTTAGTTGTTGATAGATTGAGTAAGGTAATAAATTAATAATCGCACTAAGGTAAAAAAAAGCTTTACCATTCTTTTGGTCACCAATGACACAAGAAATAATGGGAGCACCGAGATCTTTCCTCTTAGTTAGAGTATCATTTAGTAAGATCGAACTCACTTATTCAGTTAACAAGATCTTCTTAGGAACCTTAGTTCTACTTTTCCTTTTCTGCGTACAGAGGTCCTTCAGAAATTTAGCATAGGGTGGAATTTGGTCGATAATGTCTAATAGAGAAATATTGATCTTTACCTGTCAAAATGTATCCAACGTATCATTCTCTTTATGCTTACCATATGAAGTCGACTCTAGAAGACGTTGAGAGTAAGGTGATGCATCCTCATAGCTCGCCCTATCCGGCTCTTCTGATAATGTTTGGTCTTCTTCTTCCTCTTCTTGGGGTTGATCTTTTTAAACCTCTTCAGTCGCCTTTCGTTTGTTCATCCTCTCCTCAAACTGCTGCTCAACCCTATTCTCTACTTCTTTTCCACTTCTTAGAGTAATAACGGCTTGGACTATTTCATAACTAGGTCCCGCAAACGAACCATGCTCTATTACTTGTTTATTCTTTAGATTAGCCACCAGTTAACTAGGTAATCTTCCCTCTTCAAGCCTATTCACCGTATTAGCTAGTTGCCCTATTTGGGTTTCCACCTTAGCAAAGGATTGGGAATGGGAGTTCAACAATTGGACATGAGAGTTTAGGAATTGGATGGATGGATTAAGACTATTGGAATGATTTTTAAACTCTTTCAAAGCGTTCATCATCTCGTTCGCAAAACCTGGCGGTTTGGATGGTGGGGTTTGATTTTGAAACTGGGGTTGATTTTGGTTAAAGGGTCGAACTGATTGGGTATTATTAAACTAAACATTTTGAGTATTGAATGATGGTTGTTGGCTTATGTTGAAATGTGGTTGAGGATTTTCAATATAATATGACATATATGGGTGATTTTGCCAACCCGAATTGTATGAATTGAAAAAATGATTATTGTTCAGGTTGGCCCAGGTTGCATTTGCATCTGCGACAACTATCCTATTGTCCTGATATCCATATTGAGAAGGGTCATGTCCTATTGCTAAGACTTCTCTTAGGGATGACTGACTCAGATTAATGAATTTATCAAACTTTTCTGACAATATAACTATTCGTTCTCTGACATCATCATCATTTCTATCTATGACAAACGCATTGTCAGATCTTCTTTCGAATCTATCTCTAGCTCGTATCTCGGATTCATATTGAATTGAATTTTCACTCACGTTATCAAACAGCTCCAAGAGTTCTTTTAATGGCGTTAATGCAAATTGACCTCTCACTGCTACATCTATCAAGTTCTTATACTCGGATCCAAGTCCAAGATAGAAGTTTTGCACGATATCCTGCTCCACGAACTTGTGATGGGGGCACTTCCACATAATTTCATTGAATCTATCCCACGCGTCATGGAATTCTTCACCGGGCAACTCTCTGAAGTGGGTAATCGCTTCCTGTGCTTCATGGGTCCTACCTACGGGAAAATATTTTTCTAAAAATTCAGCTTTTAAGGTTTCCCAATCTTTTTTAATATCCTTGTCTAGAATGACATACCATTGTTTCCCTTTCTCTCTCCAAGAAAAAGGGAACAATCACACACGCAAAACATTCACACTTAAATTCTCCATTTTGACGGTAGAGGCCATTTATATGAAATCATTAATATGCTGACATGGGTCTTCAGTCCTAAGTTCAAAGGACTTTGGAAGTATATTAATGACACTATATTTGATCTCATAGTGCTTGACTCCATATTCCTCTAGATATTTGGCATATGATTCATATGCGGGATCTCATAGTGCTTGACTCCATATTCCTCTAGATATTTGGCATATGATTCATACGCGGACGGCGCATAATATCCCTTCAAAGATGTGGCTGGTGCCTTTCACATATTGGCATTCTGGTTGGCAATCTCTTCTTGCTCCAACTGTCTATGACACTCTGATTCCCTAGGTCGATGATTTTGATGAAAATTTTGTTCGATCTCAGGATCAAAGGGTACTAACGCATTATTAGGGTAAACAAGGGATCTCCTATTAGTCATGCACTAAGTGAAAAACTTATTTTTTTTCTTTAATTTATGAAAACAGAATTAACTACGTCTAAATTACTCTACTTATCAATATAAAATAATGCTAAAACTAAGTGCAAAATTAAGCTAATCTAAAACTCACAAGAGGTTCGTCGACGCAACTTCACGTTGCTCCGCTATCTCCTTTTATGGGATTCAAAATACATGTCAATCACAAAAAAATTCTAACTTTAGATACAATACAATAATGCAATACGACTAAACTACTAAAGCAATGAATAATGCCATGTCCCCGGCAATGGTGCCAAAAACTTGATTGCCCATCGGGGTGACTAAAAATATGTATTAAGAACATACCCTTAAGACGACCTAGGTTTTACCTATCGCAAGCGCACGAGTAAATTATAGTATAAAAACGGCTTGTGAAAGGGAATGTCGAACCCACAAAGATTTTTTTATTCACTTCAGAAGTTTAAAAGTATTGAATTATGTTTGAAAAAGAGTTTGATTTGATTTTGATAATTAAAACTAAAATTAACTAAGAAAACAAGTAAATTGATATTTTGATCAAGAGAGAAAGAAAACTTGGGTTTTCATCGCTCCACCACTAACCGCATAACATAGTTTTCTCTTTTCTCAATTGTAAGAGGGCGATCTGTAACTGTGAATTAGGTCGTACCGCAAATAGTCAAATACGACCTCCAAAAGGATACCGTCAACCGGATTCGTTACAATCCATCTCCGGACAGACTATGACTAGTATATGCACATTACTTTACTCTAATCTACTCCTACAACATGAAATTAAACTAAAACATGTCTATCTTATCTCGCAGAGGCATGACCTGTGTAAACCTAGGGTTTCAAGTGTTAAAAACTAATAGGTGCTTAATATCGTCCATTTTAAGTCCCTATCTTGTTGTAGTTACGTCCTTTCATTCCATTATTTGGTGTTTTTATGTCATTTGTGTGTTTAAGTATGTTTCAGGAGCTCAATGAAGAAATAGAGCTAACTTCGGTGAATTAACCAAGTACATGTTCGTTTCTATCCAAGAGGAGAGTCAAAGAGGCATTTCGAGACAAAAATGGCTCCCGAATGGCAAAAACGGCATTTTTAGAAGCTGTCACCTAAAGCAAAAAGTCTCGTGGGATCAAGACAGTCATTGTGGCGCAGTTGTGGAGAAAAGTGGTTTCCTTGAAAAAATCTATGTCTGACCTACGCCTACAGGAGCAAAAAGTGCCTAGAAAGTGAAGATCTATGCCTGAGCTACGCCTAAGGCATTGGTGCGGCAAAGTTCTAGGATGCATCAACGACTCATATACCTCAATGTGCGTGCAATACACATAATATACATCAGAGAGTAAGGTTTAGGTGTATTGATGGTGAAATGACCAAAAAGGGCGAACTCTACCTTTGCCTATAAATACAAGGCTTTATATCAGAATTAGGGGTTGGTGTTCAGAGCTTCTTTACACGTTCAATTTCAGAGCAACCTCTGAAGTTATATATTTTTGAAGAAGAGAAGCCATATTCAGACCTAGAGATCCGGAGAAGAAGACCATGGAGGGCGTTTCTACATCAACGATGCAGTCACCTTCTACCATGGCCAACTAACTCGGTATCTAGGATTTTCTAGCAAAACCTTAGCCAAGTAATGTAAATTTTATCTTGTTTTCAATTGTAACGAGGGGAAACTGTAACCGTACTGTGATGATTGTAGTAGATAAAAGATCATTTTTATTCTTGATACAAAATTCTATATTTATTCTAAATTCTTGTCTTAGATGAAATAAATATATTATTTTACACAATTATGATTATTCACTATGAGCATGAACTCGGATACTTAATTCATAATTTTCTACACAATGGTGGTAATAAAACTTGAAACCCTAGGATGACAAAAGTCATGCCTTGGCGAGTTGATATAGACATGCTTTAGTTTATCTTCATGCATTAGGAGTAGATTAAAGTAATTTAATTGGCATTCACTAATCAGTTCAGTCATGAGATAAGTTATCACAATCCGGTTGATGGTAATCCTTTTTGGGGTCGTATTGAGCTATTTGCGGTACAACCTGATTCACAGTTTACGGATTGCCCTCTTGCAATTATTATATTGATAGAACTATATTATTCGGTTAGTGGTCGAGCGATGAAAACCCTAGTTTTCTCTCTCTCTTGAATCACAAACCAATTTACTTTGCTTTTTAGAATAATTTAGTTAATTTAGATAATTTTGTCTTCGATTACCTAAACAAACAACTTTTCAAAAATATAACTCATTATTTTTTAACTCTTGAAGTGAACAATCTTAGTCTCTGTGGGATTGATATCCCTTACTCAAGCCATTGCTATTCTGCGATTGATACGTGCGCTTACGTAGGGTAAAACCTAACATCCTTAAGGTGTTGTTTTTAATCACATATTTTGTACACACCTGAGGCACATCAAGTTTTTGGCGCCATTGCCAGGGACTAAGCATTGTTCAATAGTTTTAGTAATTTATTTCCACTGCGTTATTGTAGTTGTAGCTAAAGTTAGATTTTTGTGTGATTGATAGGTAATTTGAAGAGCATTAAAGTTGAAAGCGGAGCTTCTAAAGTTACGTCTGTTGTGGGCGTCAGGTGTGTGTAAAATATGTGGTTAAAAATGACACCTTAACGACACTTTAGGTTTTACCCTTCTGCAAGCGCACAGATCAGTTGTAGACAGTTTTGCTTAAATTAGGGAATATCGATCCCACATAGACGAGGATTGTTTACTTCAATAGTCTAAAAATACTGAATTATATTTTCCAAAAAGAGTTTGGTTTTGTGAATTATCTAATACTAATGAAAATAAAATAAAAAGTAATAATGAATAATGGTTGTGATTCTAAGAGAGAGAAAACTAGGATTTCCTCACTTCACCACTAACCACATAATATAGTTCAGATTATATATCAATTGCATGAGGGCGATCCATTGATTGTGAATCAGGTCGCACCGCGCCAGCAGTTTGACCCCAAAAAGGATTACTCTCAACCGGATCGCGATAACCCATCTCAAGAATAAACTAATAAGTGTTTGCCAACTACTAACAGAAAGAAAATGCATAAAAGTAAATTAAAGCATGAAAATAAACTAAAACATGTCTATATCAATTTGTCAGGGCATGACCTGTGTCAACCTAGGGTTTTGATTTTTATGACTACCATTGTGTAGAAAATCACAGATTAAGCATCCGAGTTCTAGCCCAAAGTGAATAATTGTGATTGTGTAAGATAAATATATTTGAAAGGTCTAAGACAAGAATCAATTCAAATTTATAAACTTGTATCACGAATAAAAACGGTCTCTCATCTAACACAATCATCACAGTATAGTCATAGTTTCCCCTATCTACAATTGAATAGAAAACTAGAACTACATTACTTGGCTAGGGTTTTGCGAGAAAACCCTAAATACCAAATTAGTTGACCATGGCCGAGAGAGACTGCATTGTCGATGTAGAAATGCTCTCCATAATCTTCTTCTCCGGATCTCTAGATCTTCAATGGTGATTCTCTTCTATGGAAGCAAGTCTGAACTTTGAATGTGAGAATTCTATGAATAAACGTGCGTGAAAATCAGAACCAGAACTCAGAACTCCTCAACTAAACCTAACATTCTCATATTTATAAACAAATGAGGGAAACCCTAATGGTGGCTGTTTTTTGAAATTTCATAATACATGAATAATATCTCTAAAATTTGATGTAAATATGTGTATAAGCCTGTATGTAGAGGTCTGGAATCACCGATCACTTAAAATATCGAAGTAGGGACAAAACTGGAAAATTCCGAAACAACTTCTACACGTAAAGGAATCATGTGGCCACAGGGTGGGACCTACGCCCCAGACCTACGCTTAGGGCGTAGGGTCCCTCTTTGGCTCACAAACCAAAGCGTAGCTCGGGTCCAGTCTACCTCTTTTTCCCTCTGACGACGTAGGGTATGATGCATATTTTGCTGTAAAAACTCATTTTTTCATATTTGAGCTAGATTGGTCGCCTTTGACTCTCGATGTTTTTGGGTGAAATAATAATTTCTTGAAATGGTATTTTTGCCCTTCGGTGAGATAACGATGTCGGAAAATGACTATTTTATGTAGAAACGCTATCCATGGCCTTCTTCTCCGGATCTCTAGATCTTCTATGGTGGTTCTCTTCGATGAAAGAACTCTATGAATGAACGTACATGAACCAGCCTCCAAAAACAATAGTAAAACTAGAACTAAAAACAGAACTTCTAAACTAAACCAAACCCTCTGGTATTTATAGACAAGTGAGGGAAACCCTAATGGTTGCCCTTTTCAGTAATTTCATAATACATGAATAATCTCCTAAAATCATATGTAAATATATGTATAAGCATGTATGTATAGGTCTGGAATCACCGATCACTTTAAATATCGAAGTAGGGACAAAATTGGAAAATTCTAAAACAACTCCGAAACAACTTCAGCATGTTGAGGGATCACGTGACCACAAGGTGGGACCTACGCTCCCAACCTACGCTTGGGCGTAGGTCTAGGGCGTAAGGTCCAAAACCACGGCGTAGCTTAGGAGCGTAGGTTGGGTCCAATCTGCCCTTTTTCTCTCTGACGATGTAGGGTATAATGCATTTTTACTGTGAAAACTCATCTTTTCATATTTGAAATAGACTGGTTGCCTTTGATTCCCGATGCTTTTCGGTGAAGTAATAATGTCTGAAAATAATATTTTTACCTTTCGGTGCAATGACGATGTCGGGAAATTACCATTTTGCCCTCTGATAGCTCTTCTTCGCTCTAGCGCACCTCTTGATTCCTTTCTCGAGATAGAAATGAACTCGAACTCAGTTAATTCACCGAGATTATCTCTGTTTCTTCATTAAGCTCCTGAAACATACTTACACACACAAACGAGATAAAAATACCAAGTAACAGAATGTAAAAATATAACAAATGCAAGATAGGGGCAAAAAATGACCAATATTGAGCACCTATCAGTTGGTCAATGGCAATTATTTTATTGCCCTGATATTTATAGTGGGAATGGTCAAGTCCTATTACTAAGACTTCTCTAGGGGCTGACTGACTTAGATTAATGAATTTATCAAGCTTATGTCCTAATGCGACTACTTGTTCTTTAACATCATAATCCCTTTCTACTCCAAAAAGACCTTCTGATTCCGTCTCTAGCACGTATTTCGAACTCATGTTGAAGCGAGTTATCGCTCACATTATCAAACAATCTCAAGACTTCTTCTGTTGGCTTCAGTGTAAACTGACCTCCCACTGTTGCGTCTATCAAATTTTTGTGAACCTCATTAAGTATAAGGTAGAAATTTCGCACCAAATCTTGATCTACAAACTTGTCATGGGGACACTTTCTCAAAATCTCATTGAACCTATCCCATACATTGTGGAATTGCTCATCATGCAAATCTTTAAAATGGGTAATTGCGTGTTGCGCCTCATGGGTTCTACCTATCGGATAATATTTAAGCGAAAATTCAGATTTTAGGTTTTCCCAATTGATTTTTATCTCCCTATCCAAGTTAACATACAATCTTTTAGCTTTCTCTCTCAAGGAAAAATGATACAATCTCGTACGCAATGCATGAGTGCCTAGATTCTTGATTTTGGCTGTCGAGGCTATCTCTATGAATTCGTGAATATGTTGATATGGATCATCATTCCTGAGTCCATAAAATTTGGGCACATGTTAAGCACACTAGATTTGATATCATAGTGTGTGACTCTATCTTCTTCTGGAAATTCAGCATAAGATTCATGATTCGAAGGTGCAAAGTACCCCTTCAAGGAGGTAGCTACGGCTCGTCGCGCATATACATTGTGGTTTTCCATCCTCTCGAAATCCATCTTCCTTCGAAGCTCTACTAGTCTCTTAGCTCTACGATTTTTACGAAAAGTTCTTTCAATCTCAGGATCAAAGGGAGCTAATTCATTGTCGGGATCCAAACGGTATTGCCAATCGCTCATGCACAAGGCCATTTTTTTCTAAAAATAATAAAACTAACTATTTCTAAACTATTCTAACTATTAACAGAAAATAAAGCTAAAATTATGTGTAAAATCAAGCTATACTAAAACTCATAAGTGGTCCAACGATGCAATCTTCACTGCTCCGCTAAGTCCCTTCACGCTTTTCAGTGTACCTATCAATCACACAAAAATTCCAACTTTAAGTACACTGCAATAACTCAATTATACTAAACTACTAAAGTTGAGAATATTGACAAGTCCCCGGCAACGACGCCAAAAACTTTATGCTGTTAAACTAGGGTTAAAAATATTGATTAAGAATAGATCCTTACGACGACCTAGTTTTACCTATCACAAGTGCACAAATCGAACTATAGTACAGTTCGGCTTGAGAAAGAGAATATCGATCCCACAAAGACTTGGATTTATTCACTTTAGTAATCTAAAAGAATTGAATTATGGCTTTGAAAAAGTGTTTGTTTGGTTTGAAATCTATGATCTAAGAAAACAAATTAAAAGCAAGAATTAAATTGTGTTTGTGATTCAAAATATAGAAAGACTGGAGTTTTCTTACTCCACCACTAACCGCATAATATAGCTATCTACTTGATCAATTGTAAGAGGGTGATCCATCACCCATGAATCAGATTATACCGTAAATAGTCGAATATATCCCAAAAAAGATACCATCAACCGGATTCGCTACAATTCATCTTCGGACAGAGTGTGATTAGTACATGCCATCTACTTTACTCTAATTTACTCCTACAACATGAAATTAAACTAAATCAGGTTTATATCACATCGTCGAGGCATGGCCTGTGTAAATCTAGAGTTTCGGGTGTTAAGGACCATTGTGTAAAAAATCATCATATGCCAAAGAACACCAGATAAATATAATTGATTGGGATAATGCATTCATTCAATCTAAGACAAGAGTAGAATAAATATAAAACCCCTTATAATAAATAACTATGGTCACTCATCTACACAATCATCACAAGTGTGTCTTCAGTTTCCCCTCATTATAATTGAAACAAATAAATAAACTACATTACTTGGCTAGAGTTTTGCTAGAAAACCCTAGATACCGGTTTGGTTGCTCATGGTAGAAGGAGACTGCATCGTTGATGTAGAAACGCCCTTCATGATCGTCTGCTCTAGATCTCTAAGTCTTGAATGACTCCATTTTTCAAAAGATATAAATCTCCAAAGATAGTGCTCTGAAAATTATGTATTTTTAAGCTCCTTAGATCTGAATCAGACCTTGGTATTTATATAATAAGTTAAGAAGAGTCCTGCTTGTATAAGACTTGTCCTCCTTGGAGTAGGATTCCTCTTTGAAGTGTTTTTTCTCAATTCTGAGTCAAAATCCTTTAATATGATGTAAATATACATTATACACGTGCTTAGAGGTGTTGGAGTCAGAGATAAGTCAAAAGAAGTTGAATCGGATCGGGACTCAAAAACCCAGTTGTCTCCTACGCATGGCCGTACGCATATGCGTAGGGTTTCCTATGCTTAAGCGTAGCTTGGCCTATGCTTGTGCGTAGTGCCCCATCCATATGTGTAGCTCATGCGTAGAAATGATGATTCCAGACACTGTTTGCTTGTTGTCTGCATAGATATGCGTAGGAAAAATGGTAAAAATCAAAATTTCCAATTCTTCTTCCATTTGAATCCCCTTCACTCTGTTAATATGTTTTCCGAAGTTTCGTGTCCAAAAAATATCATTATTGCCTTCCGGGAGACACTTTTTGCTTGAAAACTCCTCTTTTTCTCTCTTTTCGGATAGACACAAACACATTCTTGGTTAATTCGTCAAATTTAGCTTGTTTTCTTCATTAAGCTTCTGAAACACGCTTAAACATGCAAACCGCATAAAAATACTAACTAACGGAATGATAAGACGTAACAAAACTGACTTAGGGGCCTAGAATGGATAACATTCGACACCTATCACTATCAATGATTGTTTTCCCCACTAATGCATACAATTCGTTCAAAAGGCAAGGTTTGAACTAGGGAAAAAATTGTCTCAAGTAACCCTTTCACCGGATACAAGACAGTATGGGTTCCAGAAGGTGAAAAATTAGAAACTTACCACAGGGGCATAATAGGTAGTTTACAAGGTCATATGTTATGTATGTATGGCTATGTTGCATATGGATATGTCTCTATATATATATATACATTCACATATATTAATTCGGACATAAATCTGATTGCAGAGCCCCAAATTTTTCAAATTTCCTCCCCAATTTTTAATCGATTCCCTCTAAATCGATTCCCTCCTCATATTAATTTCATTTTTAAATTTTATTCTTTTCTTCATTCATCAAACACAATCTCTATTAATTCATTTTGGAGAGATAGATAGATAGAAACCATGTTCCGTTTTTGAAAGAGACATCTTGGCAAGATTAAAGAAGACAAACCACCATTATTGTCGATCCAGGGATAATGTTTTGTCAATTTATTGGAATTTCCAGTTGTCATTGTTTTGTATCGTGGAGATAGAAGTCATTGGAGAATTTACATTACTTCTGTATTCTTAGGATTCGAATTTTATTATTGAATACTGGGTAAAAGAAGAAGCCATCAATCCTTGAATTTGGCATGGCAAATCTGAGGGTTGAATTGAAATAAATGTTAGATGTTTTAGTGTGTTTGTTGGAATAAACCCAGAAATCATATTGGGTATTCCAAAGACTTTAGGGCTCCATTTCTAGGGTTTATCTTCTTCCGATATGGGGTCTTAGATTGTTTAGTGTTGTCCTTTGAGTAAACCAATAAATCAATTTGGGTATTCAAAGTCTTGAGTGCTCCATTTTCAGGGGTCTTAGACTATTTAGGGCGGTCCTTGGAGTAAACCCAGAATTCATTTTGGATATTCAAAGTCTGTAGGGATTCATTTCCAAGGTTTGTAGTAATTTTAAAATTTTAACACAATATAATGAGGATCAATCTCTTCCTCTAGTTTAAAGAGTCTACTCAATAAACAGGGTTTGATCACAGATGTTTAAATCTTATAAACTATAATTATTTAACCACTATTGAAAAAACATGAACAATGTATATTAAGCATACTAAGAATATAAACACTTCAAAGTCTAAGCAATTTTTATAAACATATATATATAAGGTAATTAATATAGTTTAAGCAATTTTTATAAACATATATATAAGGTAATTGATCTCGAAAGCCATCCCTAAAATAATATAACTATTTTTACAACATATAAAATCCATACTGTATATTTAATATCACCATACGATACATTATAATCATGATACTTATATTTAATTAAACATGTTAATAATAGACAAGTTAATTTAACATAAACCGAAAATAATGTGAAAATGTTAAATATAATAAAGAGAGCAATACATAACTTCGAATAATACAATCAACAATCGTTATCTTTATTTATTACGATATAGACAATTATATAAATTAGTTTTGGTTAATTCCGTTACGATATCATTTTATAAAATTTTATTTTGAAAAATTGACCTGTGAGAGAATTATATGGGTAGTGTTGACATGATAGTGTAATTAATCACAAATGGGAGGATGACAAAATATTATCACTGTTCAAGTGTTCTTTTGACCGTTGGGGAACTTTAAATTTATGACCGTTGGAATATGTTTACTCCTTTTAACTACCCGTTGCATGGATTGGGGCCAATGGCCTTTATGTTGAACTGTTGCATGTATGTATTCATGTGCGTCCAACGTGCTTAAAAACAACTATTATGACGATAATGCTTTACATATCGCAAATGCACGAGTCATATTGTAGTACAGTTCGGTTTCGGCTTGAGAAAGATTATTGAACCCAAAGAATTAAGTCATATTCTGAACCCTTATAAAATAATACTCTTAAATTGATATAAAAGTATGGCTTGTTGTTTGTGATTTCTGAACTAGTTAACTAATAAAACAAGTAAAGATAGATTAAGACAAGAATGATAGAGATAAAAACTAGGGTTTTCATACTCCACCACTAACTGCATAATATAGCTATCTACTTGCTCAATTGCAAGAGGGCGATCCAACACTATGAATCACATCGTACCGCAAATAGTCGAATACGTCCCAAAAAGGATAATAACCATCGGATTCGCTACAACTCATCTCCTAACAGAGTGTGACTAGTACATGTCATCTACTTTACTTTAATCTATTCCTACAACATAAAATTAAATTAAAGCATGTCTATATCACCTCACCGAGGCATGGCCTGTGTAAATCTAAGCTTTTAAGTGTTAAACACGATCATCACAGTGTGATCACAGTTTTCCCTCGTTACAATTGAAACAAATAAATAACTACATTACTTGGTTCGGGTTTTGCTAGAAAACCCTAGATACCGAATTAGTTGCTCATGACGGTGGGTGACTACATCATTGATGTAGAAACGACCTCCATGATCTACTTCTTCGGATCTCTAGGTCTTGAATGGATCCCTTATTTAAAAGATATAAATCTCCAGAGAGAGTGCTTTGGAAATTATGTAAATATGATGCTCCCTATATCTATAATAGACCTTGATATTTACAGACAAAGCTAAGAAACCCGAACTTGTGCTAGTTCCTATTCTAATTTTCACTTCTTTCTTCGATTTTCTGTGCCCTCTTTCGAGACACCTCTCCATATAAGGATGATGCACGTTGACAATTCCGAACAATATAGCCATGGCCTAAGCCAAGAGGATATCCTTTCCGGACACCTATATGTTCAAGAACTATCTCGACATCATTAATATTTGAATTTGGACAATCGGAATTTTGAGAAGCTTGTGTCGACTTCTCCACCATTTCCTCCTACAAGTAAATTTCAGTATTTTATTAAAATAAATGCACCAAAATTATGCTCAAATAGCATTAATTCAATGAATTCTTGTTTAAATTTTAATTTTTTTTCTTTCAGAAATTATAGGAAAGTACACAACATGACATACAACTTTATATCATTAAAATAGTGTTTGTCATACAACTGTAGTGACACGAAAAACATGTGGACAAGAATAGTACTGCTGGGGTTGATAGGTCCAATATCATTCAATTAATGATACGAAAAATGGTTTATCACTACTGCAAAATAATTTCAAATATGGGACATAGATCGACTATGATGTATAGCCCATCATAAGTACTGAAAAGAAAACTATATGTCGACTATAAGTTAATTATCTGATATATAGGCTATAGCTTTTGTTACACATACATATATACATACAATATACACTTGCATACCAGTTTCATAATGATATTATATTAGACTGATCAAAACTTATTTACTTATTTTCTATTTTTGGGTCTTGCACATAAATTATACAACTATAAAACAAAATATTATACATGAGGGATCATATTTGTTTTTTGGTACGTAATTGAGTTAGTTTTGCTACTGCTATAACAATGCTTGGAAATGGTATTACACACACAAATTGTTTTAGATATAAATATATTCACACAATTACACCAACTATATATATATATATATATATATATATATACACACACTAGTGCAGACCTCGTTTAAAGTAAATGAAGTTCTAATGTTATCTTACATACTATAGTAAACTAATGAAGTTTGTTTGACTTGCATGATATATATATGACCAGGTCTGGTGGACATTGTTGTGTATAGTTAGTTGACACAATTAATGCTTCTATCAATAATGTGACCCAATAATGCAATCCCACATAAATGCATATGACTATCCTTTTGACTCAAATAAGATTACAGCAGTGTTGTTCATATCTTAATTTGGATAGCAAAATGTGCAATTACTAAGGACCCGTATATTATCTCATGAAAACAGATTGAACCCAATCAAATTAGAAATCATAAGCCAAATTCAGAAATCATAAGCCAATAACCTAACCAAAACAGAAATCATAAGCCAAATTCAGATATTTTTCAAGTTCTTTTTGCTGGAAGAAATAACCCAATCAAATTAGAAATCATAAGCCAAATTCAGTGAAAAATAAACTGCAAGTCAAACAAAAGACATATAGAACATAAAGTCTGTAGATAAATTGGACCCTGATGCTTTTAGTTCACCATTTTTGAAAAACTACAGAATTTATAGCTAAAAAATACATCTAAAAGTACTAATCATTAAGTGTACAAGACTTACATAGTTTCGCTTAGCTTTTTCATTAACCCATCCACTTTTTTCCCTATAGTATGTTTCCTTGTACATGGCTACTGCAGGACCAGACTGATCAATTTCCTCATCTTCCACATCTACTTGATTTTTCTGTTTCTTTAGTTGCATATAAATGGTGTTTATTTGTATTAGATATGGTTACACAACTAATAACAATCTAAATAATTTGTAACTCTTGTTTCAAAGCTTACTTACCAAACAATCATAGCCTTTGACATACGACATTGATCTAGAAATATGTGGATCATCATTTTTTGAGCGATTTTCTTTATTTTTCTCACTTAGTTTCTGCATGATAATTAAAACCATTATTATAAAATACTTAGTTTCTACTACTAAAGCAACAAATAATAACACAAACAAAATGATGTAGTAGTGAAATGATGTAGTAGTGAGCTTCCATTACCCAACAAAAAGTGGCCCAAAATGTTGAGTCAGTAAGCTTCTATTACCCAACAAAAATGGCCTAATATTAGTAGCTAGATTTGGAATGAGGTAGTAAGTTTCCACAAACCAACATACAAAGCTATGGACTTCACATAACTAGTGTTATTATTAATTCATAGAAGTTGGCTAAAATATTTTAAAAGGTAAATAAAGAACTTCACAGTCTATCATCATCACCACCCCACTAAAAATAACCAAAAATAAAGCAATGAGCAACTTGAATTATATATCCACATGACTTGAAGTAATCAAAAGGTGAATAGGAGGGAAAAAAAGTAGTTAAGAGCATGAACCTGGAATTCTGGTGAAATCCACTTATCACACAATACTTGCCAAACCTCAAAGTCAATACCCTTAACAGGATGACGTCATGCATTCTCAACAGGAAGATTTGCATCAAAATGTTGCTTCAAACTGCACCTATATTTCCGCAAACAATCAACAAGTCCTTTAGTTACTCGCTGAAAATCATCTTCCGACGCATATGCATCCACTCCAAATTTCTTTTTCATAAAAAACAATTTGGTGTAACTATGTATTCAGAGAAGTATTAAATAGATTTCTGATTATAGTATATATATATAAATTTGGTGTATAAACAGATTTTTTATTATAGTATTAAACAACTAATCCACACCAAAGAATTGATCTACCATAGAGAAAAATATTAATAATTACCAATATGCGATCGTAAAGGACCTCTTACTCGTGATCAGGAACTTGCCTCCATGTTTTTAATTGGTGGACTTTTGGTTTTCATATTTCTTTGTAATCTGGGGTATACCCCTTAGATTTTGTATGGCTTAGTCCAATTTTATTTTTATAATATATTTCTTTACCTTTCAAAAAAAAAAAAAAGAATATACAAGCAGTCTTAACATGCCTAAGTAAGTGTCAAAATTGTGTCGAAATTATCTAGAATCATCAATTGATTTTTTGAGCAATCATGAATGAAACTAACTATGTAACTCATAAAGTAAATAACTGAGCTAATAGAAACTACAACAAAATAATTCCACTTGTCAACATAGAAAGCCAGCTAAAAGAAGTTAAAAAGGCTTCAGTTTGTGTTTGCTTTCAATTAACATTCAGAAAATCAAAGTGCTACAAAATTTAAGACCTACATATAATCAATCACTAAATTTAGAAATCAGTACCACCATGGTTCAAATTTTACTTCTATAGGCATGTCTAGAAAACACCATCGAATCACAAGTGAGACATTGAAACTTCTTAGATTGCAAGACATAACTTGGAAATGTAGCAAAAATTTACCTTGCCACTTTTCAATGTTGTCCAGACGTACTCTTTCAACTATTATATGGTTATATTCTCTCCACACTCATCAACCACATATTTGAGCCAGATCAAAACCTCCTGCAACCACATTATGGTGAAAATAAGGAAAAGATGAACAATTAAAATCATTACACAGACATTACCACAATCAAGAGCTAAGCATAGAATATTCTAAATGAGAGAATACATAAGTATAAGTGTTGAGATCAAATAAACTCAGTATGTATTAAGTAAAAAATAGAAAAAGGTTATTATAAATTTCAAAAAAGGAAAAAACTTAAGAAATTATCTTTTTAAGTTTTTTTTTTTAAAAAAAAGTAAGAAAGAAGACAGGAATCCTAGCTGAACTAACAGGAATAATATTTGAATGACCCGAAAATGCATTCCAAAAACTTGGACACTACTTCATACAAGATTGGAATACAAAAATAAGTGTTGTGCATCAATAACAATCTACACTACAAATGGATGACCTGAAAATTTGCCATCCACCAAACACAAAATAAATGCAAAACATAGCAGCTTGGAATACAAAAATAAAAAATTGAACAAGAAATTTCAAAGAAATGAGTCTTGGAAGGCAACAATAAGAAACTTCCATTTGGCACTCCTGCCACTTTATTTCATCCAACTCTTAGACATGTAGGAAAGAGAAAAGGGTAAGGCTACTAGTGCGATAATTTGATTATCATGTTTCAACCCTGTTTTTAAGGAAAATTGGAAAATGTTCCAAAATAGACTAAGGGGAAAAAGATTTGTGTACTCAATTTCCTAACTCAGATGGAACAATCCAAATTGAAGGCTACGGGTGCTTATGTAAAGGATAAAAAAATAGGTTCTCTTTTTTTTTAGGTAAATAAAAACTTTATTAGAAACAGAACCAATGAGCATATACAAACAAACTCATAAAGCGCAACACATGGAGCTTAAAGCACCATAACTGTCACGCCCCAAATTCCTAGGACTCCGAAACCCGAGCCTAAGAGCTAAGGGAGTGATTGCGGAAGTAAAAAGAAACGAGAACAATAACCTTCAATCATCAAACACCCACAAAAGGATGAAAATGTCACGCTCTAACCATGTTGTCATGCCCCAAAAATCCCCGAAACTCTAATCTAGAGAATCAGCGAATTTCCGAGGGTGACGTAAGTCAAGCGACTACTAGAGTCAACAATAACAAGGAACTACATGGAATAACAATGAAAAATATACTACATGCCAAACCGAATACTAGGAACTCACTAGTATCCTCAGATACCAACAGACACACTCCTAAATTCCTAAGACTCCCGAACTGGGACATCCAAAGAATCCAGGATGTGATCCTTAACACGAATGGCCAACTAAGATATCATTAACCATGGAAACGTATGGAATAATGATAGAAAATGGTATATTTCATACCCAAATGAATAATAGAACAAAGCAGCGGAATCTAACGAAAATCCGGTAGAGATCCGTTTGTAAATGGAACATCCGAATACACAACCTGTCACGCCCCAAATTCCTAGTACTCCGAAACCCGAGCCTAAGAGCTAAAGGAGTGAATGCGGAAGTAAAAAGAAATGAGAACCAACGACATTCAGTCAACAAACACCCATAAAGGGTTGCAATGAATGCCCAGATACCATGTTGTCACGCCCCTAAAGGGTGACGCAAGCCAAGCGACTACTAGAGTCAACAATAACAAAGAAGTACATGGAATAATAATGAGAATATACTCCATGCCAACACGAATACTAAAAACACAAGAATATCCTTAGATACAAACAGACACACTCCTAAATTCCTAAGACTCCCGAACTAGGACATCTAAGGAATCCAAGATGTGATCCTTAATACGAATGACCAACTAAGACATCAATAACCGTAAAAACATATGGGTTAATGATATATATGGTATATTTCATACCCAAATGACTAATAAAACTAAACAGCGGAATCTAACGAAAATCCGGCAGAGTTCCGTTTGTAAATGGAACATCCGGACAACCAAACACAACACAATAACCTGCCCAAAGCAATTCAATAATCACAATGGCTTCCAAGCCCCACATTCATCAATCTACTAGGGCCGAGGTAGTGGAAAGAAACCAAAACCCCTCCAAACCCTCTATAATCAACAGAGCCACAAATGCTCAAATAAAAATACAGAAAAGCACCTAGCTGTGCAGAATAGATACAATACATCCTGAAAGAATAAAGACATGAAATGAATGATACATCAATAGGGATATGCCAACAGACTGACTCCCAAAATAAATACATGGCAAACCCATAACAAATGGGTAAGGAAAACTGAAAGCAGATACCTATCGTCCCCAAACCCAGTCGTGCCGCAACCATAACCGCATCACCCAACGCAACTCCAAAACCTGTAACAAGGAAACAAAAGAAAGTTGTCGTTGCACTGCATCCTGCTCATAGCCGTATGTTTCCTGCAACCTGGCGTGGAATACCAGGGGGCGAATGAAATTCCCCTGTGAGCAAATAAGCTCAGTGGGAAAAGATACTCTAACTACCACATCCTCTGGCAGTTTAGGTAATGCTAAACTATCTAGCAAGATATATATATAGCCCAACTAATCCCATCCACGCAAAACTCAAGGCACGCTCATATACTACCGTACGTAAGTATATAACGGAAATATATATATATATAAGTATACATGTATAAGTATGCCACCTGAATCTACAAGGTACAACTAAGGCTCATACTCCAAGTACCCATACCGGTAGCCTACACTACTCTCACCAACGTACACTACGTACACGATACTAAGGTCCAGTCTAACAAATCACCAAATTACTCACAACACAATTCAGAAGATCCAACCGAGGAGATCACACTCACCTCTAATATCCACAAGGAAACAAAATCCACCAATAGTACCAAGGAAGGCTCAAATCCTACACCCCGATAACACAGGAAGGAGAATACCCACGTCCTTGCGTACTAACACAACCATCATCAATATATATATATATAACAAACCTCATTCCATTTCTAGAGAAAATACACCTTTCAAGTACTGGGTCACTTCAATTATATCACTTCCTCAATACCATGAATCACATCACCACATTAACCTCATAACACTATCATCAATGGGTCAATCACATCACTAACACTCTCACTGTAGGTGAGGAAAACCACACAATCAAGTCACTATGAGTAGACGAACTCAACTCACGAGAACGACCACCTAAAGGTCACCAAAACAAGGCAAAGGGAAGGAATTCCCAATGCTAACCAACAGCTAACCAAGACAACAACATCAAGGTTAAGAATACCCGAACAAGGAAGAACACCACAAGTGAACAAGGAAAGAACACCAAAAGTGAACAAGGAAACCAAAAACGAATGGCCGAGGGTGGGAGTAATAAAAAGATGAATCCCAGAGATTCAATAGTTTTTAAGAAAAAGGTTTTTAAACTCGAACCAATCCATTCGGTATCCATGCCCCTAACGTAAGAAAAACTCCTATCACCTAGGTGGTGAAACCAATAACCCAGAAAAGAGAAAGGCAACACTATATGTGTGCACTGAACAACGACAAGCCTCAAAACCGAGACTTAAAAATGATCGGAAGCAAAGGTGAAACAATGGAACACCTTTCAAAACTCTACAAGTCGGGTTTTGAGAAAGAAGTCTCGTAACCTCAGAATCCCAAGAAAAGTAATAAAATAGTTTTCTTTTAGAAAATCACACAGTAGAAATGACCGTCTTGCCCCCGGTCTCCGTCAGTTGCCATCACCGGCTTTTAAAAGTTGAAATCTTTTCAAAGAAGATCCTAAGATCATTTTATCAGGTATTAAAACTTTTCATTTCTACGGGGGTAGGCGAAAACGGGTTTTTCCCTTTAAATACAAGAGTATACTTCAAAACTTAGGAAACACCGTTTTCAAAATGACAGCCAATAAGAGAAAACACAACTCTATAGAATCAAATGACAACACCAGGAAAAGGTTCGGCACCACGCCGTAACCGACAACTCAAGGAATAACATACAAGTCAACGACCACGTACTAGTGTACAAAACACAGTACAAGAAATGCTTAGGGGAATGAACTAAGCACTACAAACCACGCTACAGTACCCTAAGTACTTAATGAAATCACTTCAATCATAACCTCTACCCATTCCTCAAAAGAATGAAAAACACTTAAAGGTCTATACTACCACATCCACTAAGACCACAATCACATCAACCACCTTATCCAAGGCCTCAATCACAATTGATACTAAGTCAATCACTGACCTCAAATCTCTAAAGATATCACACAACTAACTACAACCACAAAACAATTAACAGTCCTCTCTAAGGCCACAAATCAAAATCAACTCCACAATCCACCACTAGCCTCAACTACTCACAGAGATTACTACGTCAATACACTTAACCTCCCTCAAAGGCATAAAAGCATATAACACAAGTATAAAGATTATATGTTTCATTTATACTATAATGATTTTCTCATTTAAAGTCTCGTTTCACATTATTCATTTTCAACTGAGCATTTATAAAATGTGAATTTAATTTACAATATTCATAAATAACATGCTCCAACAACACATGTAATATAGCACATATACATGTTAAATGAGATCACATAAATAACATGCAGTGTAATGTGACTCAACACTCCCCGTGATACTCACGCACAACACACCCTTCCCAAGGGCAACGGATACAAACTCTGTCCACTCATCATAGTGTAGAGTTACCACACCGACCCTTCCCAAGTGATTTTTCTCTCTATCACTTCAACAGGGAAGGCGGTTGTACGAGAGCCTAGCTTGCAACTCCGTACGCCATGACCACCCTTGAGTCAAGAACATAAGCCTCCACCCGGACTCTTAACTCACATTTGCCGGCTTTTTAGTTCCGTAGGCGTGATACCTCCTGGCCAGTTGTTGTGATGATCCGACACAAACCCTCTCATATACCACACGAAATGAGCTAAACCACACCAAAAGACCTTTCTCTGCAAATGGTGAAACCCGTGCACTACGTGCACCCACACCCATGTGCTCACACGACATGGTGTACAATCAAATCATATCTCAATATAAATATGTCATGCATCATATTTATAAAAATACCCACATGGTAATATAAGTCTCAAAATCTCTTTTCAACATGCTTTTAAAATACCATAAAGCAATTAAACTATATGAAAACAATTTCATATATAATTCATGTTCTCCAAAAATATATTTTCTATTAATTCTTTAGAAAATATTTCATTTTCAATTAACATGCCCTTTTAAAATAATTTAAACAATTATTTCACGTATTCCAAAAGGAACCTAGCACATCGTCTAAGCTTTACAAATCTCTACTAACCCATTTAAATTCGTAAGGGTTTTCTAAGCCGTCTATTCTTATTTAATTTAAATAATAATATTATTTAATCACATAGGAATAATTTAATAAATTTTCTTAAATTAATTCCTAAGTCCCATTCTGATCCTAAACAATTTATAGATATTTAAACTAGCAATTTAATATATCTATAATAAATTAAATAAGGGTTTTTCACCCCTAAACTACTTCAATAATGCGGAGTGAGAAATATAATTTCCCACCTAATTATACGTTACCGAACAGCCCGAAACAGCACAGTACCGGCGCCCGAATATGAAGCCCGCCGACCAAAATCGTCCAAAAACTATTTCGAATATATCGAAATGTCCGTCACGACAACCTATACGATATATACGAAGTCCATTAATAATAGGTTAATTAATTGGGTTAAATCTAAAATACCCCAAACGAAATCTATAACCTATAAATGCGATTTCAGGGCAAACCATTCATCCTAAATTCACGAAATTAATATATGATGAATACTACGTAGGTACGAAACTACTCACCGAAAATCAGCTCAAACCGATCACCGGAAGGTCGCCGAAAAATTGGCCGAAGCCTGGCCGGATCGCCCCTACCACGCGCGTCACCCCTGCTGCGTCAACCAGCCGCAGCTACTCGCTCCTCCGTGCAAGCCGCCGCCAGCCACGGTCGCCGTCCTCCGCCATAGCCGCCGCTCCCCTAGCTCCAGCCGCCGTCGACCGCTGTGCACCAGGTCGTAACTCACTGGCCGTATTCCACAGTCCGGCGACCACCAGAGTTTCCGACCCTCTCTCTCTCTCTTGCCTGACCGGCGACCATGGAGGATGGAGACGTGAGGGAGTTACTTCAGTCGTGGAGAAGAAACGAAAGAGATGAAGAGAAACGGGAGTGGTATCGTGTAGGAGAAGGAGTGTTTCAGCAGGTCTGTGCACGTGCATATACATATACACATATATGACCTAATTGCACAAGCAACCCTCAACTTATCCATAATTGCGAAATGACCCCACTTCAATATATATATAATTAAATATATATATATATACAGTAAACCCCAATAATTATCGGGAACGCCCAAACATAATTTCGTAAGCCCGAAATAATAACGGGACGTCCAATTAATTATATCGGGGTAGAAACCCAAATGTCGGAACACTTAAACAAGCCCGACTAATTAAAATGTGTCGTCATTCAATCGAAACACAAATCATTAAACGTCGAATAAACTAATGTCGAAACGAGACCGTGTAATTGACAACAAGAATTCGCGTAGTGTCGTCCAGTCGACTTTAAAACTAAACGCGAAAAATTTACAGGTATCAAATACAAAGAATAAATAATACGTCATGAACAAGTGACGTCATTATTGGAATTAAAATTATAAATAATTTCAGGAAAAAGCAAAATAACACGGGGTGTTACACAACCACAACACAAGAACCTGCCAATAACATTTCGATAATAATAATGTCTTCCAAGCCCGACATTCATCAATCCTACTAGGGCCGAGGTAGTGGAAAGAAACCAAGACCTCTCCAAACCCTCTAAAATCAATAGAGCCACAAATGCTCGAATAAGAATGCAGAAACGCACATAGCAGTGCCAAATAAATACAACGACATCCTGAAATAATAAATACGGGAAAATAAAAGATACATCAACAGGGATATGCCAACAGGCTGGCTCCCAAAAGAAATATATAACAATCCCATAACCAATGGGTAAGGAAACTGACAACGGAGATCTAACGTCCCCAAACCCAGCCGTGCTGCATCCGTAATCGCATCACCCTGCGCAACTCCAAAACCTGTAACAAGAAACTAAAGAAAACTATCGTTGCACTGCATCCTGCTCATAGCCGTATATTTCCTGCAACCTGGCGTGGAATACCAGGGCGGAAATAAAATTCCCCTGTGAGCAAATAAGCTCAGTGGGAAAAGATACTCTAACTACCATATCCTCTAATAGTTTAGGAAATGTTAAACCACCTAGTGAGATACATAGCCCACAACATAACCCAGCCACGAAAACCCAAGGTACGTGCTCATATACTACCGTACGTAAGTATATAGGGGATATATATATACACACACATATATATATATATAAATACACAACATGAGCCTACAAGATACGACTAAGACTCGTACTCCAAGTACCAACACTAGTAGTCTACACTACTCTCATCAATGTACACTAAGTACACAACCCTAAGGTCCAATCAAACAAATCATCAAGCGCTCACCACGCTAACCAGAAACTCCAAACAGAAGGAAAACACACTCACCTCTAATGTCCACGAGGATCGAAATCCACCCCTCGGCATCTATGCCCCTAACATATGTAACAACTCAAATCACCTAGGTGGTGACGTCAACAACCAAGAAGAAGTGAAGGGCAACACTATATGTGTGCACTGAACAACACCAAGCCTCATGCCCGAGACTTAGAAATGATCCGAAACAAAGGTGAAACAATGGAACACCTTTCAAAACACTACAGGTCGAGGTTCTTAAGGAAGAAGTCTCGTAACCTCAAAATTTCTATAGAATTGGTTTTCTTTACAAATCCATACAATGAAAATGACCGTCTTACCCCCAGTCTCCGTCGTTCGCCTGTACTGGCTACGGGAGTAGGCAAAAACGGGTTTTTCCTTTTAATACAACGAGTTTATTTTCAAAACATAGAAAAACTCCGTTTCCAACAAACAGCCAAATAAGAGTGACTAGAACTCCAAGGATTCCTATATTGTCCCGAAAGGACAATGAAGGAAGAACAATATGTTGGACTCACGGACCACAACCATCCGTTTCCAACTCCACTAAAATCAACTGATAACACAAGGAAGGGGTTCGGGATCACGCCGTAACCAAAGACTCAAGGAGTGACATATAAGTCAACAATCTCATCACTCGCCTTCTTTAAGGCCTCAAATCTCAATTGATACAAAATCAATCCCTGATCTCAAATCTCCAAAGAGGTCACACCGCTAACCTCAATCACAAGACTATTACCCGCCTTCTCAAGGCCTCAACTCCAAATCATCTCGACAGTCCATCACTAACCACAAAGGTCACAACGTCAATATACTTAACCTCCCCTAAGGGTACAAAAGCATATACCACGAGTATAAATAAACATTTCTTTATACTTTAATAATCACCACATATAATCATTCTCTTTTACGTTAATCATTATCAGCTGAGCATTTTATAAAGGTATGAATTTAATTCGCAATATTCATACATAACATGCTCCCAAATCCAACAGGCAATAATAACACATATTAAACCTGCTCCGACATCACATGTAATAATATCACGTATACATGTCAAATGAAATCACATAATGTCGTGCAAATACAATGTGACTCATAAACCTCATGGCGGAAACCCCATGAAACACAATGCACAACCCGGTTGCGACTTCATATGCACAACCCGATTGCGACTTCATTTGCACAACCCAGTTGCGACTTCTAATACGAAATCCGAAAATGGATGCACAGCCCAGTTGCGACTTCATATGCACAACCTGGTTGCGACTTCACATGCACAACATGTACCAACACAAATATATATAACATCATATTTATGAAAATATCCACATGAATCTAATAAAATTCTCAAATCTCCTTTTAACATGCTTTTAAAATTATAATAAAGCATTTAAATTGTGAGATACAAGTCCATATTCAATTCATATCTCAACAATATATTTTCTTTAATTCTCTAGAAAATATTTCAATTTCCCTTATCATGCCTTTAAAATAATTTAAACAGATAATCCACGTATAATGAGAGGGACCTAGCATAGCGTCTAAGTTTCTCACGTCCAACGTTTACAAAATTCTCTAACCCATTTAATTCTCAAGGGAATTTCTAAGCCGTCTATTCCTATTTGATTTAAATAGGAATTTAATTACATAGGAAATAATTTAATTAATTTTCTTAAATTAATTCCTAAATCCAATTCCGATTCTAAACGAATTATAGATATTTAAATTAACGATTTAATATATCTATATTAAATTAAATAAGGGTTTTGCACCCCTAAACTGCTTCAATAATGCGGAGTGAGAAATATAATTTCCCACCTGAAATACATTTACAGAACAGCCGTTTCGGGCCCACCGTGAATAGTGTAGGCGTCCGATTATGGAGCCCCCCGACCAAAGTCGTCCAAAAATTATTTCGAATATATCTAAATGCTCGACAACCTATATGATATATTCGAAGACTATTAGCAATAGGTTAATTAATTTTGTTAAATCTAAAATACCCCAAATGAAAACTATAACCTATAAATGTGATTTCCGGCCAAACCGTTCAACGTAAAAATACGAAATTAAAGTATAACGAATACCTGGTAGAGATGAGGCTACTCACCAAAAATCGGCTCAAACCAATCACCGGAAGTTGACCGAAAAAATGGCCGAAGCTCGGCCAAAACCGGGACTGCCGCGCGGCTGCTGCTCCGCCCCTGCCGCGTGAACCAGCCCTGCATCACCACCTCCTGTGCCACCGTCTTGCCCAACGGCAACCACCGCAGCACCACCCAGTTGCCGCCGCCTCAACCACCACGAACCGCTGTCGCCTTCCAGTCGTTGCTGCAGTTTTGGCGACCAGCTGCAACCGCCGCTCCTCAACCGACTCTCTCTCTCTTACCATGACCACGACCATGGAGAAGAAGAATTTGTGGCTTCATCGCGTGGAGAAGATGAGCTGCTTCGGTCGTCCGTGAAGAGGAAGAAAGAAGATGGAGCAACGTGCGTGTATGAGAAGATAGATGCAGATCTGTCGTGTATATGCATATACATATATAACTAAATTACAAAAGTAACCCTCTAATTCACCAAAATTATGAAATAACCCCAACACAATATATATATTTAATTAAATATATATATATACTATAAATCCCGAAATAATAACGAGACGCCCAATAAACGATCCCAATTAAATGTACCGGGATAGGAACCCAAACGTCAGAACGCCTAACAAGCCCGATAAAATAAAATGTTTCGTCTTCCAATAGAAGCATTAATCGTTAAATGCCGAAACGATATCGCGTGGTCGATAACAAGAACTCGCGTAGTCGTCAAAGAGAAACCGTAAAGTCATCCAGTCGACTTTAAAACTAAACGCGAAAAATTTACACGCGAATTACCAAGAATAATATGAACGTCATGAACAAGTGACGTCATAACCAAAATTAAATTAAATATAATTTCAGGAAAAAGGAAAATAACCCGGGGTGTTACAATAACTGGCAAACAAGGAAAACACCAACAACCACCAACAAATGGCGCAACTGCTCAACCTAGCTACATTCAAAGGACCAAAAAGTAACTCAAATATCCTCTAATCACTAACAACTCTCCTAGCTATCACTGAATTCTTGAACTTCAGAGATGACAATCTACTTCTAATGCATTCTTCAATGGTCTTGATTAAAGCATTGTATTTATAAAAAGAATACTAAAAGAAGTTTCAAGAGTCAATCTAATTCTCTTATTTAGATTGCAAGAAGTGGATGAATCGAGTGAAACTAAAAAAGAAAAAGATTCTATAATGAACGATCACACAATTCATGAATCGTTTAGGCAAATTGGATCTACAAATTGGATAAATTATTCACTGATAGAAAAAAATGAAAGATCTAACTGATAGAACAAGCATAATAAAAAATCAAATAGTAAGAATTACAAAAGATAAAAAAAAAAAAGTTACTCCAGAAATCAATATTATGATGATTCCCAAAGCTTCCAATATCCATGGACATGATTATAAATGCACATACCTTCAGCAATTTTAGAGACTGCACTGTCGTCTCTTTCCAAGCCACCAACTTTTTGTTAATTCTCACTAGTCGAATGAAACATGATCGCCAAATCAGTAAACCTTCTGCAAGATAAGGAAGAAAAAAGAGTTGAATCTCCATTTATCTTTGAATCAGCTAGATTAAAACATCCCGAATCTGAAAACACTCAGCAAGATTTAAAAAACCCTAAATCTCCATTCATTGTTCAATCAACTAGAGTAAAACCCAAAACAAACAATAAAAAAAAAAAAAACAAAGCAAAAAATAATGGATTGTTGGACCCAAAACTGAAACTCCAAACACAAAACTATCCCCAAAGACCCCAACAGAGTAATTACTTTCTTCATACCCAAACTGAGCAGGGTAAAAATCACAACCAAATGTGATACACCACCAATCTGTGATAAAAAATAATAAAAAATTTCACAAACAGTTTAGAATCAATTTGCCCACAACCATATTTACATACTACAAATCAGTTTATATTCTATACAAAGATAATCTATAGCTAAAAACACTTTAATCATCCCCAAAAGTGAAAACCACACCCATATGACAACAAGAAACACAAATATACAACTTGATTACCTTCATAGTAGAGCCAAAAGAAACACAACCGTCAATTCTTAATAGAACCACAAGAAACGCAAAGATAAATTTCAATTTTTTATTACAACCAAAATAGTATAACCTAATTCTTCCTAGAACCAAAAGAAACAAAACCTTCAAATTTTTCAAAGAACCAAAAACAAAATAAAGATATATGACTTCAATTCTTTCACAATAGACCCAAAAGAAACATATCTATCAATTCTTCCATAGAACTAAAAGAAATATGTAAAAAAAGAAAACACGAAGAAAACGAAAGCTTCAATATACATACATATATGTATATGCATATATCTACATCTACATCTATATCTATATAATACATATATAGTGTCACGCCCCGAATTCCTAGGACTCCAAAACCCGAGCCTAAGAGCTAAGGGAGTGATTGCGGAAGTAAAAAGAAATGAGAACCAACGAATTTCAATCATCAAATACCCACGAAAGGGTAAAATGATCTGATACCACGCTGTCACGCCCCTAAGATTCCCGAAACTCAAATCTAGAGAATCAGCGAATCTCCAAGGGATGACGCTAGTCAAGCGACTACTAGAGTCAACAACAACAAAGAGACACATGGAATAACAATAAAAATATACTCCATGTCAAGTAGAATGCTAGAAACTCACTAGCATCCTCCAATACCAACTGACACGCTCCTAAATTCCTAAGACTCCCGAACTGGGACATCCAAGGAATCCAAGATGTGATCCTTAATATGAATGACCAACTAAGACATCATTAACCGTGAAAACATATGGGTTAATGATAGATATGGTATATTCCATACCCAAATGGATAATAAACTAAGCAGCGGAATCTAACGAAAATCCGGCAGAGTTCCGTTTGTAAATGGAACATCCGGACAACAACCACAACACAAGAACCTGCCAATAGCAATTCAATAATCACAATGGCTTCCAAGCCCCACATTCATCAATCCTAATAGGGCCGAGGTAGTGGAAAGAAACCAAAACCTCTCCAAACCCTCTAAAATCAACAGAGCCACAAATGCTCGAATAAAAATACAGAAGAGCACCTAACTGTGCGGAATAGATACAATACATCCTGAAAGAATAAATACAGGAAATAAAAGATACATCAACAGGGATATGCCAACAGACTGGCTCCCAAAAGAAAATACATAACAATCCCATAACAATGGGTAGTGTAAGAGTGGAAATGTCCAGCCCAACTGAGCCCATCTGTCATCAGGCCCATCAAAGCCCATCCGTCATCAGGCCCATCAAAGCCCATCCGTCATCAGGCCCATCAAAGCCATTTGTCATCAGGCCCATTAACTTTCTGGGCCAGCAAGCTTTTTATGAACCCAGTAATGAAGCCCATTTAGAAAATGTATATAAAGCGAATCCGAAAATTAATAAGGGCATTCGAAATGGTGTTGAACATTTTTATGTGTTTACACATTGGCGCCGTCTGTGGGAACCAGAGGAGGAGTTCCTGATTTTTCAAATGCCCTTCGGTATCTGTAAAATCGCCTCCTTCTTCCCATCTCAAAAGGCTAAGTCTGTTTGATAGGCAAAAGACCCTCCGCCTCCAAAAACCTCCACTCACTACCTCCCCGGACGAGAATGCTAGTCACTCGTTCACAGGCAGGCATTCTGCCCACTGAGGACAATCGTGCAGAGGATTCCCAGACCATGGAGCAAATTCTTCAACGCCTGGCGGCAGCTGAGGAACGTAGCGTGGCCTTGGAGAAACAGAATGCAGAGCTTAGGGAGAGGTTGGCTCCACCAGCAGCTGCCTTACCGGTAGTTACGCCTAACCCTCCGGTGGCGGAGATCGACCATTCTCTGAACCAACCTGAAGAGCACGCCGAATCTTCTCAGCGCTCAAGAAAGGCTCCAGCAGCCGACGAGTCTATAACCCCCCAGAAACTTCAAGCAATGATGGACGAGTTCCAAAGGAAAGTTCTCGGGGACTTGAGGTCCCGATCTACGGACGACATGGCCATCCAGGCGTCCACTGAATTGATACAGTCGCCTTTCGTTCAGGAAATAACCCAAGAGCCTTTCCCAAAGAAGTTCGTTATGCCACAATTCACCCCTTATGATGGCACAAGGGATCCCGAAGAGCACATATACCAGATTCATCAGAAAATGACCATGTACACCGAGAACGAGTCCCTGCTATGTAAAGTGTTCTCCACAAGCCTCGTTGAGGCCGCCCTATTATGGTTTAGGAAGCAGCCACCCCGATCCATTGGCAGCTGGCAACAGTTAACCAGGCTCTTCATCGCCCAGTATTACGGAAACAAGAGATAGAAGAAGACCATATCCTGCCTCTTCACCATGATCCAGGAGAAAGAAGAGTCACTGAAAAGTTTTCTATCCCGATTCAACATCGAGTCCTCTTATGTGGATAATTGTGACCAGCACTCTGTGGTTGAGGCATTCAGGATGGCCCTCATTCCTGGAACAAAGTTCCATCAATCTTTGGTGAAGCGCCCTCCATCGGGCATTGGGGAACTAAACTCTAGGGCCCAGGGATACTTGAGAATTGAAGAGGAGGAAACTATCAGGCAAAGGAGATTAGCCTTTGTCGGCCTTGAAATCCAGTCCAAGGATCGATTGATCGATCAGAAGCGATTAACTCCACCGGGATCGTCAGCCCCAACGGGATTATCAGTCACAAAGCCATCTAAACGACCCAGGTTAGAAGAAAGGATAACACCCCTAAAGGTTAGCCTTGCAAAACTTTACCAGGAGAATAAAGCCAAAGGAATTTTCCAGCAATCCCCTACCATGCGACAACTACTTGACCAGAGAGACAAGACAAAACACTGCGCTTTCCATGGTGATTTCGGGCACATCACGAACGAATGCCGCAATCTAAGGCAACAGGTGGAGACGTTACTACTTCGCGGAGTACTCCAGGATTACGTCCAACGAGACAGGCCAAGAACCGATCAACGCGCCCCCGGCGTCCCTCGAAACCCCTCGGATGCACAGCCGGTTAAAATCATCAACATGATTCATGGTGGCCCCCCACCCAAAGAGACCGAAGGATCGCGCCGAAGCTATCTACGGAAAGCCCACAAAATGAGAAAAGTCAACGAAATTAGTGAAGCCCGATACAAGGCTGAAGAAACTCACATCACTTTCTCGGTGTCGGACCTTCGGGGAGTCCAAACCCCGCATGAAGACCCTCTGGTTGTGACCCTAATGGTGGCCAACTGCCTTGTGAAAAGAGTCGTGATCGATCCTGGGAGCAGTGCCAACATCATCACCAAATGGGCTTTCGAAAAGGTCGAAATCAATCCATCTGAAATTATGACATCCCGATGCCCCATCACAGGTTTTGACGGCAGGAAAATCGAGCCGATCGGTGAAGTTCAGTTACCTGTGTCTGCCGCTCATAGGACCCTGACCGAGACATTCGTTGTGGTGGACGCCAAACCTTCACACAATCTGCTTATGGGAAGGGGATGGATTCACCGAATGCAAGGTGTGCCTTCGACTCTTCACCAGGTCATGAGATGCTTAAGCCCTGACGGTACAGGCACCATTGATGTCAAGGGCGACCAGGTGGCCGCCAAGGAATGTTATTCGGTCACCCTGAAGGAGATCCGGAAGGTCCAGGCCCCAGGGGTACCCTGATCGAAGGAGCAAAGTTCATGATCCAAATAGCAATTAAAGAATGGGGAGCCGGGCTCCCCAATTGTGGTTGAACCACTACAATCGATCTGTGTCGTGCCCGACAACCCGGAAAAAGTTACTTTTGCAGGTACAACCCTCACCGATTCTGAATTTGAGGAACTAACACAATTGCTGCAGGACAACTCTGACGTCTTCGCATGGGAGCATATAGACATGCCGGGAATAGATCCCGACGTTTCACAGCACTCATTGCATGTTGACCCAAACGTCAGACCAATCAGGCAAAAGCAAAGGCGCATGGGGGCACATCGGAACCGAATTATAGCAGATGAGGTGTCCAAACTGCTCCAGGCCGGCTTCATCCGGGAAGTCAGGTATCCCGAATGGCTTGCCAACGTCGTGGTTGTCCAAAAGAAAAACGGAAAATGGAGGGTTTGCGTTGATTTTACCGACTTGAACAAGGCATGCCCGAAGGACAGTTTTCCACTCCCAAAGATCGACCAGATGGTTGATGCTACCTCGGGCTATGACCGTCTAACTTTCCTGGATGCCTATTCAGGTTACAACCAAATAAAAATGAACCCGAAGGATGAGGAAAAGACTTCCTTCATTACTGAAACAGGTACATACTGCTTCAAAGTTATGCCTTTCGGACTGAAAAATGCAGGTGCTACTTTCCAGAGATTGGTCAACAAGATCTTTAAAGGTATGATGGGCACAGTAATCGAAGCCTACATTGACGATACTGTAGTCAAGAGCAGAAAGAAGGAGGGCCACATCACTCACCTACGCCAAGTGTTCGCTACCCTCAGGTCCCATGGCATGAAGCTTAATCCAGCAAAGTGTTCTTTTTGTGTATCATCTGGACAGTTCCTGGGGCACATCGTGGACCGGACTGGTATCCAAGCCAGCCCGACACAGGTCAAAGATCTTATAGAAATGAAGGAGCCCCGAACACATAAAGACGTTCAAGTCTTGACGGGAAGAGTGGTAGCACTTAGCAGATTCATCTCACGACTCACTGATCGGTGCCGACCATTCTTTCAAGCAATAAAGGTGAAGAAGGGAGAGATCTGGGGTCACGAACAATCGGAGGCCCTGGCGGGGTTAAAAGAGTACCTGACCATGCCCCCCATCTTGTCTACACCAACCCCCGATGAAGTCTTATACCTTTATTTAGCAGTATCCTCTGCTTCAACCAGCGCCGCCCTCATCAGAGAGGACGGGAACCTTCAAATGCCAATATTCTACACCAGCAAATCCTTGGCTGAGGCAGAAACTAGATACAGCAGGCAGGAAAAACTGATTATGTCACTGGTGAACGCCAAGAGAAGGCTAAGGCATTATTTTGAGGCCCACCCGATCGTTGTCCCAACAGTTACACCCCTACGGGTTATTATGTCGAAGCCTGACCTCTCAGGACGAATCTCTAAGTGGGCCATCGAGTTGGGCATATATGATTTGACATACATACCCCGGGTTTCCATCAAAGGACAGGCTGTAGCGGACTTTTTGCTCGAGAGTGAGACTGAGGAGCCAGACCAGAACAGTGAACTGGATACATGGAAGATCTTTGTGGATGGATCAGCCAGCTCTTCCGGGTCAGGAATTGGCCTGGAAATTTTAACACCTGATGGGACACGCCTTCATATGTCGGTGCAATTGCAGTTTCCGGCCACAAACAATGAGGCAGAGTACGAGGCCATCGTATCCGGTTTGAGGATAGCCCGAAGCCTTAAGATTCAGTCCTTAGCAGTACACAGTGATTCTCAACTTGTTGTCCGTCAGATCAACGGAGAATACGAAACAAAGGACCCGACAATGAAGTTGTATCGAACGCTAGTTTTGAAAGAGACAGAAAGTTTTCACAGAGTCACCTTTACCCAAATCCCCAGGAACGAAAACTCTGAAGCTGACCACCTGGCCAATCAAGCTTCCTCGGCCGGAGAGGATCTAACCCGGGTTGCACTGTTGGATTTTATTCAAAGGCCCAGCATTCAAGAGCCCGAACGAATAATGCTCATCCCATGGGAGCCCAGTTGGATGGATCCCCTGACAGATTAGTTACGTAATGGAACTCTTCCCGAAAATAAAGCTGAAGCTCACAAGGTCAGGAGGAATTCGGCCCGGTACTCAATCATAAACGGGCAACTCTACCGAAAGTCCTTTTCCGGTCCCTACCTGAGATGTATCACACCGTCAGAATCTAGAGCAGTGATGCACGAGATTCACAGTGGGGCTTGTGGAAACCACTCCGGTAGCAGGTCCCTTGCCCATAAGGTACTGTCTCAAGGGTACTTCTGGCCCTACCTGTCTCGGGATGCCGAGGAATACGTCCGAAGGTGCAAACCCTGTCAAATGCACGGGGATGCTATCCATCGGCCACCTGAGTTCCTGCATCCCACTATAGTACCGCACCCATTCGCCCGGTGGGGAATGGATATAGAGGGACCCTTACCGAAAGCAATCCGGTCGAATGCGTACGTCCTTCTGGCAACCGACTATTTCACCAAATGGGTTGAAGCCGAAGCCTATCCCACCGTCAAAGGGAGTCACGTCGTCAAATTTGTATGGACCAACATTATATGCAGATTTGGGCTACCAAGAACGATCATGATGGATAACGGTACAAACCTGGACAACAAGGAGGTTAGAGCTTTCTTTGCCGAACATGGTATCAACCAGAACACGTCTTCCGTCGGCTACCCGCAAGGGAATGGGCAGGCGGAAAGGACAAATCGAACTATATTCAACACTCTGGCCAAAAAACTTGAAGAGGCCAAAGGGGCCTGGTTAGAGAAACTGCCCGAAATTCTCTGGTCATACAGAACGACCCCCAGACAACCCACTGGAGAGACCCCTTTTGCCATGGCTTACGGTGCTGAAGCTGTGATTCCGACTGAGATCCGGGTTTCAACCCTCCGGAGCGAGGCCTGGGTCGAAGGACCAAGTAACCAGCATTTGGCTCAGAATCTTGATCTTCTGGATGAAAAAAGGGAGGCCGCCGGGATCAGGCTGGCTGCTTACCAACAGCAAGTCCAAAACCACTTCAATCAAAGAGTCAAAAGAAGAGAGTTCCAGATCGGAGACATGGTCCTTAGGCGCAAAATCGGGCTTGTAGGCAAGCTCAAGGAGCCTTGGGAGGGCCTGTACACCATCTCTGAAGTCATCGGTCGCGGAGCATACCGAGTCCGAAGGAATATTGATGGCGGAATGGAACCAAACTCCCAGAATGCCTCTCGCCTCAAGAGGTACTACCCTTGATGGGCCAAGTCCTGTTTTTACTTGGATCTTTTCGTAAAAAGGCTACAGTAACTGATCGGTAAAAATCATTATTATGATTATTATAAAATCTGATGGTGTGCCCCAAGTCAACACAGATCCTGAAGAGATCGTTGTTCCAAAAATAAACTAAGTGTTGCATTGACTTTCGCATGGCCCGAAGAGCCCGAAGTCACAACACAGATCCTGAAGAGATCGTTGTTCCAAAAATAAACTAAGTGTTGCATTGAATTTCGCATGGCCTGAAGAGCCCGAAGCCACAACACAGATCCTGAAGAGATCGTTGTTCCAAAAATAAACTAAGTGTTGCATTGACTTTCGCATGGCCTGAAGAGCCCGAAGTCACAACACAGATCCTGAAGAGATCGTTGTTCCAAAAATAAACTAAGTGTTGCATTGACTTTCGCATGGCCTGAAGAGCCTGAAGCCACAACACAGATCCTGAAGAGATCGTTGTTCCAAAAATAAACTAAGTGTTGCATTGACTTTCGCATGGCCTGAAGAGCCCGAAGTCACAACACAGATCCTGAAGAGATCGTTGTTCCAAAAATAAACTAAGTGTTGCATTGACTTTCGCATGGCCTGAAGAGCCCGAAGTCACAACACAGATCCTGAAGAGATCGTTGTTCCAAAAATAAATTAAGTATTGCATTGACTTTCGCATGGCCTGAAGAGCCCGAAGTCACAACACAGATCCTGAAGAGATAGTTGTTCCAAAAATAAACTAAGTGTTGCATTGACTTTCGCATGGCCTGAAGAGCCCGAAGTCACAACACAGATCTTGAAGCGATCACAAAACTTTGAAAAAATAAACAAAGTAACCAAGAATTGTTATAACTGTAAAAGTTGAAAGTGAAATGGACAAAACCGATTATATCTCATTCAAAATGGGCCCCTGTGGCCAAGGCTTACAATGCATTTCATAAACAGTAAATACTAAAGGTCAACGTTGGTGCCCGATACATTTGGGTTCACTGAAACGATGGCCCCATCGGGAGCCGGAGGATTAGGAGGGGCGGTTATGCTCATTCCTGAGAGAGGCTTGGTCAGGAACTCGCAGAAACGAACGTCGTCTGGACCACCAACCGGATCGTCGTACGAGGGGGAGATGCCCATACTCTCATCCAGTTCTTCCACCGAGGCAAAAGTCCTTTCTTCGACGGGTTTCTGCATGTCATTAAAGCATGACCTCCAACCAAACCCGATCCGGTATTGGGAGGTTTCGCAGAAACGCTTATACATTTCGTTCCCACCCCGGTGACACATCTCCACCACCGACCTCTCCATGGCAAGGAGATTCTCCATCTCAGCCCTCTCCTCCAGGAGCTTCGAATTGGAAGCCGTCAAGCTCTCATTATTAGCTTTCAGATTCCCATTCTCAGCCTTCAAGGCCTCCGTCTCAGCAAAGAGGGCCCGCCGAACTGCTTCCATTTCTTTAATTTTTTCTTGAGCCGCCCGAAGCTGTTGCTTTGCAGCGACTGCCCTTCGGGACTAGACATCCAACTTTTCATTGGATATAGACAGTTGGTTGGCGACCTTCATCCGGGATTCCTCCTTCAGTCTCAGGAGCTCGTTGGACTTCTTGAGCAACTTAGTGTCCTCCTCCATTTTTGCATTGTAGGCCTGTGTCAGGTAGAGCATCTGCCAAAAGGTTAAGTGTTAGCCTGATAAGGAAGTAAATAAAAAATTAAATGCAGTTGAGAAATCTGCAAATTCAAGCACTACCTTCATAGCAATCTTTGGACCTGTCAGTGCCAACTCCTCCCGATCGATGGTTCTCAGCCTCTTTCGGTCTACGGGTGTCCAGATCTAAGATCCCATAGCCCGAATGGCAGTGTCATTGTCAATCGTCGCATGCCCTGCAACCAGAAAGTCGCCGCCCAGGAGTCTAATCTTCGGCGCCCAGGGCACGGGTAGCTCCGTTTCAGCTGCGGCCCCACTGTCATCCAGTACGATGGGAGATGATTATGTCTCCGTTCGGGCCCTTACCGACCGTTCGGGTAGATTCTCCTCCGATCGGGGATGTCGCGCCCCCGTCAGGCTCGTTTCCCCTTCAACCAACCGGAATTCAGGGACGGGAACATCCCCTGAGAATTGAGCAACCTCCTCTGATCCTTGAGGAGGAGTCTGGCCGCTTTGCACATTTCCCATCGGTGGGGATGGAGCTACCGGGCTATTCTCTACAGGAGGCGAGAGAACAGGACCAGCCGGAGGGGTTAGAACACTTTGTGATCCATGCCCGATCTGGATCTCACCGGGGGCTGAATTTGAGGCTTGAGGTCCAACTGCCCACTTAGGCTTCTTCTTCAACACCGCCTGCGGGATCCTCAGCATCTCTGTAGATAGGGCCTGCAAATTGGAACCTGTCAAGAAACTGGTACACATCCTCAAAGGTTGTCCCCAAATTTTCGATTTAAGCAATTCAAAACGGGTTCTGATATAATTTGAGGTTTTATATTCGTCGGGCGCTCCCAGAAACTCAAGCACATGGAGGCCTAACTTATCATTGCACTGATCACAATTGCATGCCCCCCCTATGGAATGGCTTGAAAGAAGGGAAAAGGTGTTGGTTAAACTCGTTGGGGACTTTGAATCTAGATGAGCTTGGGAGTCTCCAACTCCCACTCACAAGGACCATCCTTTCTTTCCACCCTTTATTGGATTTTTCAGTACCATCACAAATTTTCCTCCCACTAAGGGGAAAAAGATTGTACCGGCCCCTGCACTCCTTCTGGGCCTGTATTTTGTAACAGAACAGAAGTTCCGCTAGACCAAGGTCAAGTCCTAGATCCCGATTGATCATCAAGATCATGGCCAAGACCCGGAAGAAGTTAGGTCCCACCTGAAGTGGGGCCAAACCTAAGGTAGCTAAGGCATAAAGGAAGAAGGGCTGGATCGGGAATCTAATGACCTGAAGGTGAAAGGCCGACAACAAAATCTGATGATCCAAAACTCCCTCACCCTTCCTAAAATCATACTTTTTAGGATAATTTTTAATAATCACCCGATCGGGTACCCCGCATTTAACCCTTAACTTTTTTAATACCGACTCTACCCTGTTCATAGGGGGAATGGGATCAGCATAAAACTGATCTCCCGAAACCCCTGCAACCGGATTTCTGACTGCTGCGGCGTTCCGGTTAACTTCTGGTGGGCTAGACACAATTGTCCTAACCACCTCCACTGAGGGTGAACTGAGGGATGCGTCCGGGTCTACAGGGGAAGGTAAACGGTCGCTACCCGACCGGGTATCATCACTATCAGACATTTCGAAAAGAAAGACGTTGAGATGGAAAGAAATAACTTACTCTAAGATGAATCCCGAAGGATTTCTGACGCTTTCCTGAGAGAGGAGGTGGACTCTGGCAATGATAAGTCAAGATCTCAAGTGCAGGGAGTTCTCTAGAATTTTTTGAACTGTGAAACGGAATGAATCCATAGCACTGCAGTCATTATTTATAGAAATTTTAGAGGCGCCTCAAAAGCCGTGCGCTCGGGAACCGAAGCGTCATCTCACTTCACGTGCGCCTCCACAGCCTCCCTTTTCGCCAACCGAGGCCACCCGGACCACGAATTTCAAACGTTGCAATGATTGTACAACCGTCATATTAATTGCGTCAGCCACGTCACCCCGATTAGGGGTGATGTATCTCATCCCCACTCTGTATCCTTTTTAATGGGCCGGGAAGATCGACAACCCATCACAAAGGATAGGGCCTGTGTAAGAGTGGAAATGTCCAGCCCAACTGAGCCCATCTGTCATCAGGCCCATCCAAGCCCATCCGTCATCAGGCCCATCAAGCCCATTTGTCATCAGGCCCATCTGTCATCAGGCCCATCAAAGCCTTCTGTCATCAGGCCCATCAACTTTCTGGGCCAGCAAGCTTTTTATGAACCCAGTAATGAAGCCCATTTAGAAAATGTATATAAAGCGAATCCGAAAATTAATAAGGGCATTCGAAATGGTGTTGAACATTTTTATGTGTTTACAGGTAGAGAAACTGAAAGCGGATACCTATCGTCCCCAAACCCAGTCGTGCTGCAACCGTAACCGCATCACCCAACGCAACTCCAAAACCTGTAACAAGGAAACAAAAGAAAGCTGTCGTTGCACTGCATCCTGCTCATAGCCGTATATTTCCTGCAACCTGGCGTGTGAATACCAGGGGGCAAGTGAAATACCCATGTGAGCAAATAAGCTCAGTGGGAAAGAATACTCTAACTACCACATCCTCTGATAGTTAAGGTAAAGCTAAACCGTCTAATAAGATATAAATATAGCCCAACTAGTCCCATCCACGCAAACCCAAGTCACACGCTCATATACTATCGTAAACGAGTATACATAAGTATATAAGGAATATATATATATATATATATATATATATACACATATATATATAAATACACAACATGAGTCTCTAAAACTCGTACTCCAAGTACCCAACACCAGTAGTCTACACTACTCTCACCAACGTACACTAGGTACACGATACTAGGTCCAGTCTAACAATTCACCAAATTACTCACAACACAATTCAGAAGATCCAACCGAGGAGATCACACTCACCTCTAATATCCACAAGGAAACAAAATCCACCAATAGTACCAAAAAAAGGCTCAAATCCTACACCCCGATAACACAGGAAGGAAAACACCCACGTCCTTGCGTACTAACACAACCATCATCTATATATATATATATATATATATATATATATACATAACAAATCTCATCCCTCTCCTAGAGTAAGTCTGTACCTCAAGGATGGGATCACCCCATCATCTCACTATGCGAAAACCTCAATGCTATCTCCAACAAGTCAATAAGTCACCAACAGGATAAATCAATCACTAACACTTGCACTATAAGCTACAAAACCACCCGATCAATTCACTAAGAGTACAAGACCTCAACTCACAAGAACGACCACCTAAGGGTCACCAAAACGAAGCAAAGGAAAAGAGTTCCCAATGCTAACCAACAAATAACCAATACAATGATGTCAAGGTTAAGATGCCACCAGTGAACAAGGAAAGAATACCAAGAAGGAACAAGGAAACCAAAAACGAATGGCCGAGAGTGGAAGTAATAAAAAGATGAATCCCAGAGATTCAATAGTTTTTAAGAAAAAGGTTTTCAAACTCGAACCAATCCTTTTGGTATCCATGCCCCTAATGTAAGAAGAACTCATACCACCTAGGTGGTGAAACCAACAACCCAGAAAAGAGAAAGGCAACACTATATGTGTGCACTGAACAACGATAAGCCTCAAAACCGAGACTTAAAAATGATCGGAAGCAAAGGTGAAACAATGGAACACCTTTCAAAACTCTACAAGTCGAGGTTTTGAGAAAGAAGTCTCGTAACCTCAGAATCCCAAGAAAAGTAATAAAATAGTTTTCTTTTAGAAAATCACACAGTAGAAATGACCGTCTTACCCCCGGTCTCCGTCAGTTACCATCACTGGCTTTTACAAGTTGAAAATCATTTCAAAGAAGATCTCAAGATCATTTTATAAGTATTAAAACTTTTCATTTATACGGGGGTAGGCGAAAACGGGTTTTTCCTTTTAAATACAAGAGTTTACTTCAAAACTTAGGAAACACCGTTTTCGAAATGACAGCCAATAAGAGAAAACACAACTCTATGGATTCCAATAATGTCCTAGAGGACAGTAAAGGAAGAGTACTACATTGGGTTCACGGAACAAAACTATCCGTTCCCAACCTCACGAAACCAAACGACAACACATGGAAGAGGTTCGGCACCACGCCGTAACCAACGAGTCAAGGAATGACATGTAAGCCAAAGGCCACGTACTAGTGTACAAACATGTACAAGAAATGCTTAGGGGAATGAACTAAGCACTAGAAACCACGCTACAGTCCCCTAAGTACTTAATGAAATCACTTCAATCATAACCTCTACCCATTCCTCAAAAGAATGAAAAACACTTAAAGGTCTATACTACCACATCCACTAAGACCACAATCACATCAACCACCTTATCCAAGGCCTCAATCACAATTGATACTAAGTCAATCACTGACCTCAAATCTCTAAAGATATCACACAACTAACTATAACCACAAAACAATTAACAGTCCTCTCTAAGGCCACAAATCAAAATCAACTCCACAATCCACCACTAGCCTCAACTACTCACAGAGATTACTACGTCAATACACTTAACCTCCCTCAAAGGCATAAAAGCATATAACACAAGTATAAAGATTATATGTTTCATTTATACTATAATGATTTTCTCATTTAAAGTCTCGTTTCACATTATTCATTTTCAACTGAGCATTTATAAAATGTGAATTTAATTTACAATATTCATAAATAACATGCTCCAACAACACATGTAATATAGCACATATACATGTTAAATGAGATCACATAAATAACATGCAGTGTAATGTGACTCAACACTCCCCGTGATACTCACGCACAACACACCCTTCCCAAGGGCAACGGATACAAACTCTGTCCACTCATCATAGTGTAGAGTTACCACACCGACCCTTCCCAAGTGATTTTTCTCTCTATCACTTCAACAGGGAAGGCGATTGTACGAGAGCCCAGCTTGCAACTCCGTACGCCATGACTACCCTTGAGTCAAGAACATAAGCCTCCACCCAGACTCTTAACTCACATTTGCCGGCTTTTTAGTTCCGTAGGCGTGATACCTCCTGGCCAGTTGTTGTGATGATCCAACACAAACCCTCTCATATACCACACGAAATGAGGTAAACCACACCAAAAGACCTTTCTCTGCAAATGGTGAAACCCGTGCACTACGTGCACCCACACCCATGTGCTCACACGACATGGTGTACAATCAAATCATATCTCAATATAAATATGTCATGCATCATATTTATAAAAATACCCACATGGTAATATAAGTCTCAAAATCTCTTTTCAACATGCTTTTAAAATACCATAAGGCAATTAAACTATATGAAAACAATTTCATATATAATTCATGTTCTCCAAAAATATATTTTCTATTAATTCTTTAGAAAATATTTCATTTTCAATTAACATGCCCTTTTAAAATAATTTAAACAATTATTTCACGTATTCCAAAAGGGAACTAGCACATCGTCTAAGCTTTACAAATCTCTACTAACCCATTTAAATTCGTAAGGGTTTTCTAAGCCGTCTATTCTTATTTAATTTAAATAAAAATATTATTTAATCACATAGGAATAATTTAATAAATTTTCTTAAATTAATTCCTAAGTCCCATTCTGATCCTAAACAATTTATAGATATTTAAACTAGCAATTTAATATATCTATAATAAATTAAATAAGGGTTTTGCACCCCTAAACTACTTCAATAATACGGAGTGAGAAATATAATTTCCCACCTAATTATACATTACCGAACAGTCCGAAACAGCACAGTACTAGCGCCCGAATATGACGTCCGCCGACCAAAGTCGTTCGAAAAATATTTCGAATATATCAAAATGTCCGTCTCGACAACCTATACGATATATACGAAGCCCATTAGCAATAGGTTAATTAATTGGGTTAAATCTAAAATACCCCAAACGAAAACTATAACCTAAAAATGCGATTTCCGGGCAAATCGTTCAACGTAAAATCACGAAATTAATGTATGATGAATGCTACATATATACGGAGCTACTCACCGAAAATCGGCTCAAACCGATTACCGGAAGGTTGCCGAAAAATTGGCCGAAGCCCGGCCAGATCGCCCCTGCCCACGCGCGTCACCCCTGCGCGAGCCCAGCTCTGCCCTGCGCCACCCTGCGCCACCACGGCCTCCTGCGCCGCCGCCTGGCCCAACCGACGACCACCGCAAGCTTGCCGTCCCAGCTCGGTCGTCGCCGCTCCAGCTGCGCAGCCGCCTGTCCCAGCCGCGTCTGCCATGGAGAACAACCCGAGCTCTCTCTCTCCAGCCGCTTCTCTCTCTCTTTCTCTCTCTCTCTCTCTCTCTCTCGCCGGCGACCATGGTGGCCGCTGCCCATGGAGAAGATGAAGTCCGTGTGAAGGAAAGGAGTAGAGGTCTGATGTTGGCGTGAAGGAGAAGATGCAGGTCTGCGTACATGTATATACATATATATACTAATTGCATAACTAACCCTCAACTTCTTTATAATTACAAAATAACCCCCACTAAAATATATATATATAATTAAATATATATATATATAGTGTAAACCCCAATAATTATCGGGAATGCCCAAATATAGTCTCGTAAGCCCGAAATAATAACGGGACGCCCAATAAAATATATCGGGGTAGAAACTCAAATGTCGGGACACTAAACGCCCGGTCCAATTAAAACGCGTCGTCATTCAATCGAAACACTAATCATTAAACGTCGAATCAAAACCGTGTAATCGATAACGATAATTCGCGTAGTCGTCCAAGAGAAACCGTAAAGTCATCCAGTCGACTTTTAAAACTAAACGCGAAAAATTTACAGGTATCAAATACCAAGAATAAACAATACGTCATGAACAAGTGACGTCATTACCGAAATTAAATCATAATTAATTTCAGTAAAAAGAATAATAACACGGGGTGTTACATATAGAGAGAGCAATGGATCATACCCTGGATCTTAAAGAGAGAGAAATCGGCAAATGTTTTTCCTTCTTGTTGTTCCTCCGCCCAATTTAAAACCCTAGCAAGCGACGTGATTGGTGTGTTGAGAGGTGAGTGTTTTGATCTCCATGAGAGTGAGGGCGTGTTGATGTGTGAGCTTAGCTAGGGTTCCTAATTTGATAAGTGTTGACGACAAGAATAAGGATAATATTTACTTTTAATTTGACCATTTAATTTGATAAGTGTCGAGATAAGTGGAATAGAAGTCAATTATTCAGATATGGTTGACGTTGAGCTCTCTTTTCCATGAAATATTTTCTTTTCTTTTTTATTTATTTTTTTGGCTTAATATTTGGCGCTAGTTTTTTTATTTGCCCTGTTTGGCGGCACTTATTGGCGCTAAAAGAAGCCAAGTTTTAGGTTTCACAAATTTTTTGGGCTTTTGGCATGGTTCAAACTTAGTGTCACTAAAGATGGGGTCTTTAGGGACGGTTTAACATTTCTGTCACTAAAAATGGGGTCTTTAGGGACGGTTCTTAAGAGTGTTGCTAAAGGACCGTCCCTAAAAGCCAGTTTTCTTGTAGTTTACTTATGTAAAATCACATCACTTCATTAACTCAATCTAATCATTACTCTCATGAGCGGGAATATCGCATCCCATATTACTCATAAATCCTAGACATAAACTTAATTAACTTATAATGCAAAACACTAATGCAAAAAAACAAGAATTTTTTAAAACTTTTTCAAAAATTTTTTCAATCATTTCCTATAACCAACAAACTATACCTTCCCCCCAAACTTAAATTAAACAATGTCCTCAAGGTTCACAATCATACTCATGATAAAGAATATAGTTACCTTTGAAGTGCAGTTCAGAAATTTCAACTCTTTATGCTCGTCCTTCCCCCGAAACTTTAATTGAGGCACCTGTAGAGATATTAAAAAAAGCACACATACCCAACATCATAGCAAGGGAAGAATAAATTCATCATAATTTTCCAAAAATCATTACTCAGTATAGCACAAGGAATGATTTTTTAAAAAAATATAAACAATGATTGGACCTTAAGGGCCTATAATCCTATGAATTGAAATTGTAGAAATTAAATGAAATTCTATTCTACAAATCGGGGCTATAAACTAACTTTCACGGCTTATGACCAATGTTTAACGTCTTTAGCACGACCGCTCCGCAAAGGGCTATCAACACCCTTCCTTTCTGCCACACTTCCACCACATGGCGGAGCAAGTGTGGGAAGTAAATCAATCCACGGTGTCTATTATGAACATTTAGTAACGAGTAAGACATCAAGCACATAATAATCATCATATACTTTCTCTCATTTGTCATGCTTTACATTCATCCCATGTTTAGTACTTATGTCCAACGATTCTTCTATCAACGAATAAGATAATGAGTCATTTATCACCCTCATTAATCCCGTCCATTATATAGTACTCATTCCCTCATTTTTTATCTTCAAAATGAAGCTCATCGAGACATTGGGTAAATATTGTTTTAAGTTCATATGGTGTCTCTTTTGGCTCTTGTGGTAAAGGAATGATTTGCTCACACTCGTCCTGTGATATGTCACTCTCAATGTCAAAGCTTTCATCTGTCTCACTGTACCCATCCTCCTCATCTTTAAAATTATTTACCACTTGATTTGACAATTCCTCCTTTCCTAAAGTATCATCTAGTTGACCTAGTTGGGTTTCTAACTTAGATAAGGCTTGAGAATTCAATTGGACAATTGATTTAAACTCTCTCAAGACATTCATCAGTTCATCCTCAATACCATTTGGTCTAAACGATAAATTTTAATTTTGAAACTGGAGTAGATTTTGGTTAAAGAGGGTTGAATGATTGGGTATTTTTGGACTGAAAATCCTGAGTACTGAATGGTTTTTGGCTTCTATTGAAACTTGGTTGAAGATTTTCAGTGTTCGAAAAGTATGAATTGTCTCTATTATAAGTGATCTCCTCACAATTTCAAGGGGTTACTTCAATTTTGCTCAAAGATACTAAGAATTTATCTTCAGAAGACAATGACTCCGGACGGGGGTTTGCTATGATTTCTCTCAAATGAGCTAAGAATTTATCTGGAAAAGACAATGGCCCCGAACACGAATATGTGTTTGACTCTTCAAATTGGAATTGATTAGATGGTTGAGGATAATAATCTTCACTATACGGTCGATAACCTAATCTGTGATCGAAATATTGTGAATCCTCATTAAAGCTTTGGTATGAATTTCCTATACCTAATTGTTGGTATTGAAAATTGGGATGATTTCTCGAATCCGGGTTGTATGAATTATAATATGGAACATCCACTAAATTGGTATAGGAGTTATACATTTTTTTCTTCCGAACAATCATAAAACCGTGATTTTGAGATCCTAAACGACGTGTTTTGGCCTAAAATCAACTGGGCTCACTGTCCTACAGTGAATTTTGTTTATTGGCCCTTTTCCACTCAAAAACTTCTCCTCTTTCCCTAAATTCGGACTTTCAGATAGTTTACACGAAAACTGTAGATTTTTTTTCTCTTTTTTTTTAATAAAAATTAACTACTTCTAAATGACTCTAACTATAGACATAAAATAAAATTAAAATTATGCTTAAAATTAAGCTACACTAAAACTCACAAGTGGTCCAGTAACGCAATCATCATTGCTTCACCGGTTCCTTTTGCGCTTTTATGTGTACCTCACAAAAACATACAATACAACTTTAGATGTAATACAATACAAACAATTCAAGTATACCAAATAACTAAAATTTAGAATATCCGTTAGTCCCTGGCAACGACGCCAAAAACTTGATGTGCGTCGAACAGGGTTAAAAATAGTGCTTAAAAACAACCCCTTATGACGAAAATGTTTTACATATCGCAAGTGCACGAATCATATTGTAGTACAGTTCGGCTTGAAAAAAGTTATCGAACCCAAGGGACTAAGTCGTATTCTGAACACTCGTAAAGTAATACACTTAAATTGCTATAAAAGTATGGTTTGTTGTTGTGATTTTTGAACTAGTTAACTAATAAAGCAAGTAAAGATAGATTAAGACAACAATGGTACAGATAAAAACTAGGGTTTTCGTACTCCACCATTAACTGCATAATATAGCTATCTACTTGCTCAATTGCAAGAGGGTGATCCAACACTATGAATCAGATCATACCGCAAATAGTCGAATACGTCCCAAAAAGGATAGTATCCATCGGATTCGCTACAACTCATCTCCTGACAGAGTGTGACTAGTACATGCCATCTACTTTACTTTAATCTACTCCTACAACATAAAATTAAACTAAAACATGTCTATATCACCTCGCCGAGGCATGGCCTGTGTAAATCTAGGGTTTTAAGTGTTAAACACCATTAGGTAAAAAATCATGATATGTTTAAGATAACATGATTGGTTGATATAACGGATTCATTCAATCTAAGACAAGAATTAGAATAAATATAAAATCTCGTGTCACGAATAACTACGGTCACAGATCTACACAATCATCACAGTGTGATCACAGTTTCCCCTCGTTACAATTGAAACAAATAAATAACTACATTACTTGGCTAGGATTTTGCTAGAAAATCCTAGATACCGAATTAGTTACTCATGGCGGTGGGTGACTGCATCATTTATATAGAAACGACGTCCATGATCTACTTCTCTAGATCTCTAGTTCTTGACTTCCTTCTTTAGAAGATGTAAATCTCCAGAGAGTGCTCTAGAAATTATGTAAATATGAAGCTCCCTAGATCTGTAGGAGACCTTGGTATTTATAGACAAAACTGAGGAAAACCCTAATTACTTTAGACTTCTCCTATTGAGAGTAAGATTCCTCTTTTGGTATGACTTTCCTTCCAAAGTGATCAAAACACTTCAATATAATGTATAATATGTTTAAAATATGTGCTTATAGGTGGTGGGGTCTAACTTAAAGTCATACAAGTCAAAACAGATCAATTCAAGTCAAACTAGGATTTCTACCCGAATCTAAAATTTAAGCCTTTTCTACAGACATGTCCTACTCTTTTGATCATAAATAGAGATACACATATTTGATGGAGGCATGTTATAGCTTTTTGGAAAGATGACGTCAAGCTCTTGATGTTAATCTCAAGAATCACTCCATTTGGACCTGTTTTGACTGAGATATGGCTGTCCAAAGTAGATGCTAAATTTTTGGCCCTACGCTCAAGCGTAGCCGAGCTACGCTCCTTTCTGGGCCACAAACTCCAATCGTAGCTCGTGTGTAGTTTTAGCACTTTCTAGCCACTTTTAGCTACTGTAAGTGTAGGTCATGCATAGCAAAATCCTTGGAAACCACTTTTTTGGGGAAATGTACCATTAGAACCCACTCGACTCCTTTAGTATGTTTTCCGAAGTTACGGCTCCGAAAAATGACTATTTTGCCCTCCGGGAGACACTTTTCGCTTGAAAACACATCTTTTGCTCTCTTTTAGGATAGACACAAACAGTTCCTTGGTAAATTCACCAAAGTTAACTCATTTGCTTCATTAAGCTCCTGAAACACGCTTAGACACACAAACGGCATAAAAATACCAAATAATGGAATGTAAAGACGAAATAATTGCAAGATAGGGGCCTTAAATGGACAACATTCAACACCTATCATGTATTATTTGAACATATATTGAAAATAGATTAAAGAAAACACAAAAGAAACTTAATACAAGCATATACAAGTTGGAGAAACAAGTTTGGCAATTATTTCATGTCGATGGCATCGTCAACAAACATGGAGCGAAGTGGCGAGATAGGTATCCATACACATCATTATTTTTGCAATGAATAGGTTGTTGACCGATCGACAACAGTATGTACTTCGAAAAAACTCTTATACAAAAGTGCAACAAGGCAACGCAAATATTTCCAATAGGGTTCGGTCGCACCAACACACATGGTATCTAATACAGTTGTGTGTACTACCCAGTCAATAGAAATACAAAAGGTATATGTTTTAATTATCCAGAAATGTAAGCTCAATTATAATCGTCCGGGTTTGGGACAAGTGGATTTTTTGCGGATTTTATTTCCAATTTGTTTCATCTAGTACATGTGGTTTCTATTTTGGGAGTTTCAATGGGCCCGGGATATACTCGGTAGGTTTTGTGTTAGGGTTTAGCACCCGTTGTCACTTAAATTTATTTTTTAGTGTTCTGATATTTTTCGTTGCAGTAAGGTGTGTGTTTGGGTGGCCCTTTGTGTTGTTGGGCCATTGTTCCACTTAGGTGGGTTATTAAACCTTACTGGGCCTTAGGCCCATTCTTTTCAATTATCCCTCACCACACACCAAAACATTATGTAAACACACACCACTCACCCGACCATGAATGAGAAATGGATGGCATGTTCCTTGTTGTCTCCTTACACCTTATATATATATATACATATATATATGGGTTTATGAAATAAAAAGAGAAAAAAGAAATTAAATGGAAGGAAATGAGTTATGGTGAGGTAACAACTAAATTCATTCGACTGGTCCCACCATGCCATGTTTTACTTATGTGTTTGTACATATATTAGGTAAATAAATGATAAGAAATGATAAAGGAAAAATGTGAATTGAAAACAAAACATAACAGTTGGCAAACAAACCTTATGCCAAGGCACGGTTCGGACGGGAGTGGAAGGGAGAGAGGGAGGGGCAAAGCTCTTTCGCGCGCCATTTCTCACATCTACGGCTTCCTCTTGCAATTAAACATCACCCTGTTGTGTGCTCCACATTTTTAGCTTCGATTCAGTAGGAGAAACGTTGTGTAATACCCCGTGTTAATTGTTCTTTTTCCGTAATTTATTCTGACTTATTCTCAGTTTGTGACGTCACTTGTTCATGACGTCATGTTTATTCTTGGTACTTCACGTGTTAATTTTTCACGTTTACGTTTGGACTCAACTAGAAGACTTTGCGATTGCTCCTTGACTATTTCGTGAATTCTTATTGCCGATTTTGTGGTTTGATTTTGACTTTGGGCATTTGGTGCTTCGACTGGGTGGTGACACACTTTGTATGTCCGACGTTTTTATTTCTCTTGTGATTGAATTATTGCATGTTTTGTTTAGCTTGCGTGCTTAGGTGTGTTTACATTTCCTTTGATTTTCCTCTTCGTGTTTATGTTTACGTGATATTATTTAGGAGTTTTCAATATGATTAATTATGTGTATATATATATATATTATTATTTGTAATATATATATATATGGGCGTTCAATAAATATGTAAACATAATTATGGGTAGTTATATATATATATGATATATGTATATGGATAATGGGTGAGTGGCTGATCTAGAGACACGACCAACCCCAACCTTCCTCTCCTCTCCTCTTATCCAACTTTCTTCTCCTCTTATCCAACCAGACTATCGAAGAGAGAGAGAGAAGTTACGCTAGAGTGAGAGAAGTTGGGAGAGAGTTACGCGCAGAGGCACGACTTGTGTAGCTTGCCGGCTGGTGGCGCGACGGTAGGTGGCGTGCGGTGGTGGTGCGGCTGCTACAACAACGTGTGGTAGCGGACATATCCGGTTCTCACTAGATCTTCGCGCCACTGTTTCGGTAGCTTTCGGTGCTCTGTTTGGTCTGATTTTTAGAGGGTAGCTGCTTCTTGGGTTCATGTACAATATACTATAATTTTAGAATATTTTATTGATCAGTTCAACAGAAAATTGAAGATTTAGGTACGAATTTCATTTTGGTTTTTCTCATATTTACTCCGATGCGTTAATCTTTTGCTAATGGGCTTCGACTATGTTAAATAGGTCGGCAAGGCGGTCATTTTAGTCCAATTGTAAATTTATTCGGACAACGTTTGTCGGTGGGCCACACCTTCGGGTGTGGACATTATTCATCGATGGGGCCCACTTTTGGACGTGGATGCGTTTCGGAGCATATTTTAGCACGCGTATTATGGTAGGGTTTATATATATATAAACCTAGATATGTATGTGAAAGTGTATAATTAAATTGGAAAATTTTGGGTTTATATGTGTTTACATGAGATGATCCATGTTTATTGAGTATTAAATGAATTACTTGATAGGACTATGATGTATGCTAGTTAGATTATAATTCTTAGGCGCTAGTGATGTAGCCTTAATACTGTGAATATACTAGCTCCCTTGGTTAGTGAGTTAGAGTATGTAATTATGTGATTTGTATGACGTGGCTCCCAACTTGGAACGTTAGTCTAGTCCCCTCTTTCTTGTTTTACTATTTTGAAATGAAATTCGTACTTAAAATTTAACTAACGTGGATTATTGATTTAATTGATTTAAAAGTATGTTAAAAGAAATGAAATTGTTATCCTCTTCAATTAAAGGAAACATATTGTTTAGAATATGAATTATGCATAAGATTATATCCTTGTGAGTTATTGCTTTATTATTATTTAAAAAATATTGAAGAATAGATCACATTCATGTTAGGATTCTTGAGAATGTTCTTAATAAATATGATGCAGTACATATTTATGTTAATGCATGGTACATTGAGGCCCTTTTTGCATATTGAGTAAACCTTGTTGTGTTGAGTACATTGGTGTTGGTCTATATCGGTTATGTAACCATGTGTGAGTATACTTGAGTCGGATCGTACCAACAACTGGTCAGGGGGTGTTTCCACAACCTACGGAACTAGTATGTCCGACAATTATGATATAGGATTGGATTGCACTACCCTCTTAAGTCGCGGGTTATCCCGTGCATTTGATCTTCCTTGATTAAGAGTGTATGTACTCTTCAAGTAACAATTTAGGCGACAACCTATATCCGTTGATCTTAGTGGCTAGTGTGTGTACCATGAGGTAGTGTTGAGTCACACTGCATTAATGTTACCATTATGTGATTATATTCTACATGTAAATCATGATATCATTACATATGATTTTGGAGCATGTTATTATGAATGTTCATAAATTAATTCATATTTCAATATAATGCTCAACTGAAAGTGGATGATGTGAAATTACGATTTACATGCCTTACTTTTAAAGTATAATGAATTATGAGTTCTTATACTTGTGCTTATACACTTATATGCCTTTAGATGGTTATGTGAGTTGGTGTAGTGAACCTCTTTGGATAGTTGAATTTGGTGATGGATTTTAGCGTCAACTATGAGTTGAGGCCTTAGAGAAGGCGAGTGATGTATTTGTGAACCTAGTTAATTGTGTAGTATCGGCCATTAGATGCCTTTCACCTTTGAGGAATGAATTATCAACCGTACTTTCGAGATTTTGGGTTGAGTTAGACTAGATGACAATTGAACTTAGTTTATTTTGTGGCAACGGCCATTTAGGACCCTTAGCGTCCTTAGTGACTATGTTTTATCTTAGAGTTGTGGTTACCCTTATCTGGTTGTCATTCGAAAACAACGTTTTTCAAGATTTATAAACAAACTCTGTCGTATTTAAAAGAAAAACCCATTTTTCTGACCCCCATAGCCCTGACAAGTGTTTGTACTATAAAAGTGATCTTAAGATCCTCTTTATAAAGATTTTTAACTCCTAAAATTTGGTGATGGCGAATGACAGAGAACTGGGCAAGACGTTTATTTTTGTATGGATTCTTAAAGAAAATCTATTTTTTTAACATTTCTCAAACGGATTGGTTCTTGCACATGTTAGGGGCATTTATTAGGTTTTTGCACATGTTAGGGGAATGGATACTAAACGGAATGGTTCGAGTATTACAATTTTTTTCTTAAAAACTATTGATTCCCTAGGATTAATCTTTTTACGACTTTTACTCTTGGCCATCCACTTTTGGTTTCTTTTGTCCGGGTGTTTCCCTAGTCACTTTAGGTGTCCTTAGCCTTGATATTTTATCACGGATATCCGTTTGTTTAGAATTGGGACCTCTTTTCTCATGCTTTGTTTCTTGATCCTTATGTGGTCGTTCATGAGAGTAGTGTCCACGTGCTCTCAGTGAATTAATCGATTAGCTTTCCTTACCTATAGTTAGAGCGTTGGTGATTTGATTGACCTTATTGACGATAGTATTATGAGGTTAATGTGGTGATGTGATTAGTGACATTGATGAGGTGATGTGATAGAGGTGATTTAGTCCTTGAGACATTGATCTTCTCTAAGAATGGAATGATGGTTCACATATATATATATATATATATATATATATATATATATATATATTGATGATGGTTATGTTAATAAGTAAGGATGTGAGTAATTTCTCTCCTGGGTTTTCAGGGAGTGTGTTATGAGCCTTCCTTGGTACTAGATGTGGATGTTTCTTTTCCTTGGATATTAGAGGTGATTGTGATTCTCCCTTTTTGGATCCTCGGGTTAGCGATGTGAGGACTTGGTGATTAGTTAGTTTGGACTTGAGTGTTGTGTACTTAGAGTAAGTTTACGATAATAGTGTAGACTATCGGTGTTGGTACTTAGAGTACGAGTCTTAGTTGTACTTTGTGAGACTCGTGTTGTATAGTTATATATATATATCCCCTATGTACCTATGTAAGGTGTGTGTGCCTTATGATTACGTGGCCGAGATTTGTTGTGTGTTATGTGCCTTGTTGTCTTATGCATGGTAGGGGAGTAGTGGGATTGTTTAGGGGTCTCAGATTGGCGTGAGTTTCATGTGAGACAACCTACCGACCTAAGATAGATGTCATGTGGTCCAGGTGTGTACAAAATATGTGGTTAAAAACGACACCCTAAGGACGCTAGGTTTTACCCTACGCAAGTGCACGTATCAATTGTAGAATAGCAACAGGTTAAGTAAGGGATATCGATCTCAAAGAGACTAAGATTGTTCACTTTAACAGTTCAAAAATAATGAGTTATATTGCCAAAAATGTGTTTGTTCTGGTGGTCGAATACCACATTATCTAAATTAACTAAATTATTCTAAAAAGCAAAGTAAATTGGTTTGTGATTTAAGAGAGATAAAAACTAGGGTTTTCATCGCTCCACCACTAACCGCATAACATAGTTCTATCAATATAACAATTTTAAGAGGGCGATCCATAAACTGTGAATCAGGTCGTACCACAAATAGCTAAATACGACTCCAAAAAGGAATATCGTCAATCGAATTGCGACAACCTTTCTCATGACTGAACTGACTAGTACATGAAAATTAAATTACCCTAATCTACTCCTAATGCATGAAAATAAACTAAAGCATGTTTATATCAACTCGCGAAGGCATGACCTGTGTCAACCTATGGTTTCGAGTTTTATTACCACCATTGTTTAGAAAATCATGAGTTAAGCATCCGAGTTCAAGACCATAGTGAATAATAATGATTGTGTAAGATAAATACATTCATTCAGTCTAAGACAAGAATCATAATAAATATATAAACTTGTATCAAGAACAAAAACGGTCTCTTATCTACTACAATCATCACAGTATGGTCAAAGCTTCCCCGCGTTATAATTGACAATAAATAAGAACTACATTACTAGGTCTTGAATTATTCCTCCTTCTGAATGGAATCTCCACCCCTTGACGGCAACAGTAATTCTGAATATAAACGTGGAAGAACTCTCTGAATGAACCCCTAACTTTGATGTGAAGCCTTGTATTTATAGAAAAAGGTGGAGGCAAACCCTAAGTTCGCCCTTTTTGGTAATTTCAGCATCCATCAATTCAAACCCTTCTCTCTGATGAATAATAGGTGTTTTGCACATAGTTTGAGGTGTGGAAGTCATAGACGCATCATAGAATGAAAATAGAGGCAGATCGGACATTGCAGCAAGAATTAAAAACTTCCTGCCGCAGCTACGCCTTAGGCGTAGGTCCTGAGCGTAGCCTCTGAGCATAGGCTTGAGCGTAGAAACTCACTCTCTGGCCAGTTTTTGCTTTTATAGGCATAGGCTTCTTCATAAAAATCATTTTTCTCTGCAACTGTATCAAAATAAACGTCTTGATTCCACGAAACTTTTTGCTTTAAGTGACGACTTTGGAAAATTCTATTTTTGCCCTCCGAGGGGGCATTTTTGTCTTGAAAACATCTTTTTAACTCTCCTCTTAGATAGAAACGAACGTGTACTTGGTTAATTCACCAAAGTTAACTCTATTTCTTCATTAAGCTCCTGAAAGATGCTTAAACACACAAACAACATAAAAACACCAAATAATGGAATGAAATGACGTAACTATAGTGAGTTAAGGGGTCAAAATGTTTAACATGTGACACCTATCACACCCCCAAACTTACATATTGCTAGTCCCTTAGCAATGAACTCAAAAAAGCTTCCTTGTGATGATTTTTAATCTAACTAATCTAACCTAATCCCTTGCTTTTGTGAGGGTCAACGAATTACACTTAGCACATGTAACAATCATTTTAGACCCCTAGTGGACGAGTGAAGTCTCGTGAGGGTTTCCAGTGATGGTACCCATAAACATCTCCATTCTCTGTAATCACGCACTCATGAGTTCACACACAAGTCAATTAAGTCATGATATAATGCAAAAAATAATACGGATGCAAATACTCTCACTCACTACCGAACAATAACTATCTCGAGCTTCTAAAGTAAATGACTTCGATACTTTCTACTTCTGATCCAGACAACCTTCCATGTTTTTATGAACATTCCCCTATAGTATTCCAATCTCTTTTTTCCTACTTCATTGATCAAACTTTGCCTTTTAAGAACTGAAATCAACACTCCTACTTTCCACTTTTATCCCTTTTTTTCTAAACTCTGGACTTTCCAGCGATAATTTTTAGTCTCGACCAACTAGACCCGAACTTCTTCCATGAGATTATGCTCATTAGTTTTCTCCCATTTTTACGCGAACAATGATATTGGTGATACCAAGGTCCAGTTATTCAGATCGAAGAACTACTTTTTGCATCTTATTTTTCAAAATAAATTTTCAATTTTCTCTATTCCAGCTATATCAACTCCCCAACTCCCCTTTTATTGTGGCAAAATTAAATTTTCAACTACATAGTCAAAGATCAACTATTTTTCATAAAGAATGTGTGTTTGTGCTTATAGGTCAAAATTGTCCTTCTCGGTTTCAATTTCACTAATTCACCCACCCATATAAACCACATCACTTCACTAACTCAATCTAATCATTACTCTCATGAGTGGGAATATCACATCACATACTAGTCATGCATCATAGACACAAACTCAATCATCTTGTAATGCGAAATACTTATGCGTGAAAACCAAGAATTTTTCCAAAATATTCAATTTTTTCAATTTTTTTCCAATCATTCCTTGTAACTATATACCCTCACCCTCAAACTTAATGAGATCATGTCCTCATGGAATGTATTCAACATGTCTGACTCTATATCCTTACCATTTTTGCTTGGCTCTCTAAGACGTTGAGGAAACAGTGTTTCCTCCTCATATGGTGCCCTTTCTGGCTCTTCATCTTCCTTCACTTGAAATTTATCTTTCTTGACTATGTCAGCCTCCTTTCTTCGCTCTTCTTCAACTTCTTTTCTTTGCGCTCATTCCGCCTCATTTCTTCTGTGCAACCTCTCTTCATGTTCCTCCTCAACTCTACTCTCCACTTCCCTTACACTTCTCAGAGTCATAACAGCTTGGACTGTTTCATAATTATGCTAAGCAAATGAACCATAATCCACTATTTATTGACTCTTTGGATTAACCACTGGTTGCCTAGGTAATCTTTCCTCTTCAAGTCTATTCACCACATTAGCTAGTTGCCCCATTTGGGTTTCTATCTGAGCAATGGATTGGAATTTAGAGTTCATTGATTGGATAGCTGCCTGAAAATGATTAGATTGATTTTTTAACTCCCCAAAAACTTGATTTTTTAACTCCTTCAAGGCGCCCATCACCTCTTCTTCAAAGTCGAGTGATCTTGGTGGTGGATTTTGAGTTGGATTTTGATGTTGGAGATGATATTGAGGATACGGAGGGTACACTTGATTTGGATTTAATCCCTGAGTTTGGTTTCCTTGAAGCTAATTTTGATAGTGATATGATTGGACAACCTGATTATTATTGAATGGCTAGAAAGCTTGAGAATTATTGGATGGTTGTCTGGATTGGTAATTTGACTGAGGATTTTGAGCCATGATTGTTGGTTGGGAGTTGAATGATTGTGGACTCTGTTGGAACCTTTGATGTGGATTCTCCATATTTGTAGATCCATAAGATAGAAGTAGGTGATTTCTGGCATTTGAGGTGTATGAATTAGTAAAAGGAACATTATTTGAATAGTTCCATAATGCCTTGGCATCGGCAGCCATTATATCCTGACACTCAATTTGAGAATACTCAGCTTCTAGTTCTAACCTTTCTCTCATAGGTTAATGACTTTGCTAAAGAAAGTTGACAATTCTTTCTAATTTATCTCCTATCAACGCCATTGACTTTCTAACATCCCCATCCGGCCTTCCTTCTATGACAAATGCTTTGCTGGATCCTCTCTCATGTCCCTCTCTAGCCCGCAACTCAGATTCATATTGAATTGCATTCTCAATAATATGATTAAACAAATCTAAGAATTCTTTTGCCGGCTTCAGGATAAATTGACCTTGTGTTGACGTATTTATCAAAGTTTTATGTGCATGTCCAATTCCATGTAAAAATTCTTAGCTACATCATGTTCAGATAACCTATGGTGGGGACACTTATACAATATTTCACTATATCTCTCCCAAGCATCATGAAACTTATCACCAGGTAACTCTGTAAAAATTTTGATTGCATCCTGGGCTTCTAAGGTCTTTCCTATGGGATATTGTTTTTCTATGAATTCTCTTTGAAGGGCTTCCCAATCAATTTTAATTGCCTTAGCCAATTTGACGTACCATCTTTTAGCTTTTTCTCTCAACGACCATGGAAATAGACGCACTTAAAAATCATTCTTAGATAGATTATCATACCAAACAGTTAAGGCAACCTCTAATAAATCATTAATATGCTGGTATGGGTCCTCTATCCTAAGGCCGGAAAATTTTGGAAGCATATTAATAACGCTCGTTTTGATCTCGAAGTGTTTCGCCCCTTCTTCCTCTGGGAACTTAGCATATGAATCATACGCATCGGGCGGGTAGTATCTTTTCAAGGACGTCTTCGGTGCCCCCGGTAGGTTGGCTCTTTGGTCACCCATCGCTTCTTATTCTCACTGACGATGACGCTCTTCAATAGCTCGACGATTTCAATAAAAATTATGTTCGATCTCAGGATCAAAAGGTTCTAATTCAACGTTGGGATCAAAACGGGATTTTCAATCATTCATACACCAAACAAAATATTTTTTTCTATACTCTTTTTTTTTTCTGATAATCACAAAGTCGCGGTTTTGAGGTCCTAAACAACATATTTCGTCCTAAAATCAACTGGGCTCACTACATTGTAGAGAGTTTTGTTCAATGGCCCTTTTCCACTCAAAATCCTCACCTCGTTTGGAAAACTCGGAGTTTCTGACAGTTTATACAAAAACTGCAGATTTTTTTTTTGTCAGAAAATAAAACTAACTACTTCTGAACTCTTCTAACTATTAACATAAATAAATCTAAAATTATGTGTAAAAATTAAGATAAACTAAAACTCACAAGAGGTCCGACAATGCAACTTTCACTGCTCCGCCAAATCCCTTTGTGCTTCTCAGAGTACCTCACAAAAACATAAAAATTTTAACTTTAAATACAATACAATAACGCAATGTAAATAAAATACTAAAGCTAATGAACAATGCTTAGTCCCCGACAGCAGCACCAAAAACATGGTGTTTTCGTTAGGTGTATAAAAATATGTGGTTAAAAACAATACCTTAATGACTCTAGGTTTTACCCTAAGCAAGCGCACGTATCAATTATAGAATAGCAAATAGCTTTAGTAAGGGATATCGGTCCCACAGAGACAAAGATTGTTCACTTTAATAGTTCAAAAATACTGAATTCTATTTTATGAAAATTGTTTGTTTTGGTGGTCGAAATACCAAATTATCTAATCCTAACTAAATTAACTAAAAAATAAAGTAAATTGGGTTGTGATTCAAGAAAGAGAGAAAACTAGGATTTTCATCACTCCACCACTAACCTCATAACATAGTTATGTCAATGTAACAATTGTAAGAGGGCAATCCATAACTGTCAATCAGGTCATATCGCAAATAGCTAAATACGACCCCAAAAAATAGTACCATCAACCGGATCGCGACAACCCGCCTCATGACTGACCTAACTAGTACATGTCAATTATGTTATTCTAATCTACTCCTAATGTATGAAAATAAACTAAAGCATGTATATATTAAATCGCCAAGGCACGGCCTTTGTCAACCTAGGGTTTTAAGTTTCATTACCACCATTGTGTAGAAAATCATAATTAAGCATCCGAGTTCCTTCTCATATTGAATAATCATAGTTGTGCAAAATAATATATTCATTTCATCTAAGACAAGAATTTAGAACAAACATATAATTTTATATTGCAAATTAGAACGGCCTCTTAACTACTACAATCATCATAGTATGGTCAACAATTTTCCCTCTTTACAATTGAAAATAATGAAAGAACTACATTACTTGGCTTGGGTTTTGCTAGAAAATCCTAGATGCCGAATTAGTTGCACATGGTAGAAGGAGACTGCATCGTTGATATAGAATCGCCATCCATGGTCGTCTTCTCCGAATTTCTAGGTCTTGAATGACTCATCCTTGGAATGATAGATGAATCTCCATAAAATATTCTGAAAACTATGTGTATATAAGTCCCAAAATTGGGTGAAGAGGAGTCCCAAAATTCTATAACAAAGCTTGGTATTTATGGGCAAAGCTGAGGGAAACCCGAACTTGGAGAATAGGATTACCCTTTTTGGTAATTTCACACACAACCAAGAAAAACCCTATTATTTGATGTATAATATGTGTATATTACATGTATAGAGGTGTTGGGGTCAAACTTAAAGTCATCCAGGTCAAAACGGATCAATCCGGGTCAAAATAGGATTTTAGCCCGAATCTGAAATTTTCAGTTTTTCCTGCAGGACACCTCTCACTCTTTTGATCATATCTGGAGTTACACACATTGTATAGAGGCGTGTAATATATCGTTGGAAATATGACTTCAATATCTTGATGATAGGATCAAGAATAACCCTATTTAGACCATTTTCGACCACAATATGTGCTCCCAAAGTTGACTGAAAGTTTGTATTGAAAACACTGTAGCATTCTGCACCAACGCTTCAAGCATAGGACAAGAGTAAAAACTCACTTTCTTGCCACTTTTTGCAACTAAAAGCGTAGCAAAACCCCCAGAAATCACTTTTCTTGATAATTGCTCCGTTTGAACCCCCTCGACTCCCTCGGTATGATTCTTGAAGTTGTGGCTCCGAAAAATGATGTTTTCGCCCTCCGGGAGACACTTCTCTCTTGAAAATACCTTTTTTGCTCTTTCTTTTGGATAGACACAAGCACTTATCTATTTAATTCACCAAAGTTAGCTCGTAATCTTCATTAAGCTCTTGAAACACGCTTAAACACACAAACGACATAAAAATACCAAATAATGGATTGTAAAGACGTAACAACAGTAAGATAGGGGTTTAAAGTAGATACTTTTGAGCACCTATCTGTATTTGAGGATATATATATATATATATGGGAGTTTGTGTTATGGCCTTAATAGTAGATTAGGCTATTTCTAATGGTGTGATTGAAGTTTGTAGCGCTAGACGTAGTTTTGTGTATACACGTAGGCGTGGTTGTGTACGCTTCCATTTTCCTTGATTAGTAAAATTAAATATGTAATTAATATGAAGTACAAAGTGTGAAATTCTTGAACTTAGAACTTTATTCTGATTTCCCCTATCCTTGTAGATTATTGCTTTAATTAAATTAAAAAAATGTTTAAAAGAGTTGAATTGATAAATCATGGATTGGAAACGAATAATGATTTAATTGAAACATGAATGAGGTAAGATATCAAATCTTTGTGAATTATTACTTCATTGAAATTAAAAACATGTGGATGGATTTGATTTGGTATTCATGTTGGCATTCTTGGGAATGTTTTTCCTAAATATGATGAAATACACATTTATGTTGACGCATGGTTCATTTGAGACATAGTTGCATATTGAGTACACCGTTTGCGTTGTAATTCAATTGGTGTCGGTTTATCCCTAGTCGTGTAATCATGTGTGAGTAGACTTGTGTCAAATCGTCGCAACAACTAGCCATGATGTGTTTCCACAACCTACGGAACTAGTAAGTCCAAAAATTGAGGTATAGGATTGGATTGCGCCACACTCAAAGTCGCGGGTGGGACTCGTGCATTTGATCTTCGGATCTCTGAAGTCACGATTGGACTGTGCATTGAGCTTCCTTGATTGAGAGTGTATATCCCCTTCAAGTGAACGCTTAGGCGACAACTTATATCTGTTGACCTTAGTGCTAGTATGTGTACTATGAGGTGGTGTTAAGTCACATTGCATTCATGTTGTCATTATGTGATTCCATTCTACATGTAGATAATGATATCATTACATGTGATTTTGAAGCATGTTTACTATGAATGTTGATAAATTAATTCATATTTCAATATAATGCTCAACTAAAAGTGGATGAAGTGAAAACATGATTTACATGCTTTACTTTTAAAGTATAATGAAATATGAATTCTTATACTTGTGGTTATGCACTTATATGCCCTAGATGGTTATGTAAGTTGTTGTAGTGACCCTATTTGGATAGTTAGGGTTAGTGATGAGTTTTAGCATCAACAGTGAGTTGAGACCTTAGAAAAGGTGGGTGATGAATTTGTGAACCTAGTTAATTGTGCAGTATCATCCATTAGATGCCGTTCACCTTTTGAGAAATGAATTATCAACTGTACTTTTGAGATTTTTCTTGAGTTAGGCCAAGTGACAATTGAATTTAGTTGATTTCGTGGCAAAGGCCATTTAGGACCCTTAGTGTCCTTAGTGATTGTGTTCTTCCTTAGAGTTGTAGTCACTCTTATCAGGTTGTCATTCAAAAATGGAGTTTTTCAAGATTTATAAACACATTCTTTCGTATTTAAAAGAAAAGCCCGTTTTTGCTCACCCCCGTAGCCTCGACAAGTTTTCGTACTTTAAAAAGTGATCTTAGGATCCTCTTTTTAAATATTTTTAACTTCTAATGGTCGGTGATGGCAAATGACAAATACCGGGGGCAAGATGTTCATTTTTTGTGTGGATTCTTAAAGAAAACCTGTTTTTTAACATTTCTTAAGATTCTAAGATTCCGAGGCTTCTTTCTTGAGATCTCAACATGTAGAGTTTTTGAAATATGTCTTCTTGTTTTACTTTTGCTTCTGCTCATTTTTAAGTCTCGGGTATGAGGCGTGTTGTTTAGTGCACATATATAGTGTTGCATTTCCCTTTTTCTTGGTTGTTTGATGTCACCATCTAGGTGATTTAGGTTCTTACACATGTTAGGGGCATGGATGCCGAATGGATTGGTTTGAGTATTAAAACCTTTTTCTTAAAGCTATTGAATCCTTAGGATTCATCTTTTTATGACTTTCACTCTCGGTCATTCGTTTTTGGTTTCTTTTGTCCTTGTGTCTCCCTAATCACTTGTGGGTGTTCTTAACCTTGATATTGTTGTCTCGATTATCCGTTTGTTTAGTATTGGGACGTCTTTTCCCTTGCTTTGTTTCTTGACCCTGATATGATCGTTTATGAGAGTAATGTCCATGTGTTCTCCGTGTTTTGATTTGGTTAGCTTTCCTCATCCATAGTGAGAGCGTTGATGATTTATTGACCTTATTGGAAATAGTATTATGAGATTTATATAGTGATATGATTGAGGTGATTTAGTCCTTGAGTTGTAGATCTTCTCTAGGAATGGAATGCTCTAGGAATGGAATGATGGTTCTCTAGGAATGGAATATATATATATATATATATATATATATATATATATATTAATGATGGTTATGTTTGTACGCAAGCATGTGGGTGTTTTCCCTCTTGTGTTCTCGAGGAGTAGATTATGAGCCTTCCTTGGTACTAGTTGTGAATTTTTCTTCCTTTAAATATTAGAGGTGATTGTGATTCTTCCTTTTTGGATCCTCTGGTTAGTGATGTGAGCGCTTGGTGATTAGTTAGCTTGGATTTAGGTGTTGTGTATGTATCGTGCGTTTGTGAGGATGGTGTAGATTACTGGTGTTAGTACTTAGAGTACGAGTCTTAGTTATATCTTGTGAGACTCATGTTGTGTACTTATAAATATATACGTACACGTATATCGGGATATAATTAGTTATCTATAGGGTATATATATATTTGATTGTGTATTGTACAGTGGTACGTGATAGAGATTTATCGTTGCCATTATATTTCATGCTTTATGCCTTATTGTGCTTCCCTGATATATGATTAGGGTTATTTGGGGACTTGGATTGGTGTGAGTACCATATGAGACAATAGACTGACCTAGGGTAGATGCATGCACACGAGTTGGCTAGCATTTCCTGGACGGTTAGGGGTGTGTTTGTTAGAGGTGTTATTTTTATTAAGCGGTAGTTGCTCACCCCCACACAGATTGTAGGATTGCAGGCGGATGCCGATGACATATACAGTGACGATGATGGTACGGATGGTTTAGGATGTTGTACTTAATATTTGTTCATTTTATCCGTTATTCATTTATACTCTTGTTTCTCCTCCTCTTGTCAACGGGAGACTATCATTGTAGTTTTAGGAGCCAGTCTGTTGGCATATCCCTTTTGATGTATCTCTTTATCTCTTAGTGTCATTGTACCTCTTCAACACCGTTATGTATCTTTATGTACATTCAATGGACTATTATTGCTTCGTAGGTTCTGGAAGGTTATGTAGGGGTAGTGGTGGTTTTCTTTCCACTACATCGGCCCTAGTAGATTTTTGGAATCTTGGGTTATGTGCCACTATCATTATTGCACTGTTATTAGCAGGTTATCCTCTTGTGTTGTGTTTGTGTTTTCCGGATGTTCCATTTACAAATGGAACTCTGCCAAATTTTTATTGGATTCCGTTGTTGTGTTTTTATCACTTAATATGTGTGGAATGAATCACTTTATTCATTATTCCATATGTTTTATCTTTATCGATCTTCTTAATTGGTCGCTCTATGTTTTGGATCACACCCCGTAGTCCTCGAATGTCCCGGTTCGGGAGTCTTAAGATTTTAGGGGCGTGACAGTATGGTATCAAAGCTTTAGGTCTCACTATCTTAGGGACAATGGGTAAAGTTCGATGGGACGTTCGACGTTTGACGATTATCTGCAATTTTGATTTGTGTTTTCTGTGTCTCTCAGTGTTATTATGTCGAGGATGTGTCTTACTAGATGCATCTCGTTGTGATTTAACTCCAGCGAAGTGAGACAATACCTCAGTCACTCTTTTTCTTTTGTGCCTTTATCGTGGTGATAATTACCAAGGAATGTGAGTAGAACGTTAAGTCTAATCAACCGGATGTGACTCGTGGACTAAGGTACACCCTAATTTCGAGGAAGAAATCTCTTAAGGTGTGAAGGTTGTAACACCCCGTGTTATTTTCTCTTTTTCCTGAAATTCTTTCTGATTTATTTTCGATTGTGACGTCACTTGTTCATGACGTCTTGGTTATTCTTGGTATTTTGTACGCGTAAATTTTTCGCATTTACGTTTGGACTTGACTTGACAACTTTACGATTTCTCCTTGACGACTTCGTGGACTTTCTTGTTATCGACTACATGGTTTTATTTTGACGTTTAACTTTAGTACTTCGACTGAGTGGTGACACATTTTGCTTGTTCGACGTTTAATGTTTTGACTCGGTTGTTTTGGTTACGGCATTAGTGCTTTTAGAGATTTGACGTAGCGCTTAGAGTTTGCTTGCTCTATTTAATTGTTTCTTGATATTAGTACTTCTTTTGTGTACGTGTATATTTCTGTGACGTTGTTTTGTGATTTGCTTGATAAATGTTAATGTCCAGTTATTTTAGGAGTTTCGGTGAGTTAGGGACTTACTCGATGTTCCGATGGTTGGGGTTCATACCTCGGTATATTTATTTCAAACTATTTTAGTTATTTGGAGTCCCGTGGATTTTTGGATTTGCGTGATTACATTTAGGTGTTCCCGGTATATTTTTTTGGGATTTATTGTATATATATATATATTTAATTATAATAATATATATATATGGGTATTTGTATTTATAATATATATATGTAATATCGGTGGAGAGAGAGAACGTCGAACCACTTCTTCTAATTTTTCTTCTTCTTCCCGAGTCATCGGATGTCCCAGTTCGGGAGTCTTAGGATTTTAGGGGCGTGACAATGGTATCATTGTATCTCTTTAGCACCATTATGTGCCTCTATGTCTTTTTCAGTCGAGTATTATTGTTTCATAGGTTTTGGAGGGTTGTGTAAAGGTAGTGGTGGTTTTCTTTCCACTACCTCGGCCCTAGTAGATTTATGGAATGTTGGGATGTATGTCATTATTAATAATGCACTGTTATTGGCAGGTTGTTCTTCTTTGTGTGTTGGTATTTTCCCGGGTGTTCCAATTCCAAACGGAACTGTGCCGGATTTTCATTGGATTCCGTTGTTATGTTTCTATCACTTAGTATGTGTGGAATGAATCACTTTTATCATTATTCCATACGTTTTATCGTTATTGAAATTCTTAATTGGTTGCTCTATATTTGGATCACACCCCGGAGTCCTCGGATGTCCCGGTTCGAGAGTCTTAGGATTTTAGGGGCATGACATTGTGAGTTTTTCATGTTTTTGATTTCTTAGTTTTGTAACTTCTCTCATCGATCTGATCTATAAAACGTCCGACCCATTTAATGATCTTCTAGTATGTTGTAGATGGAGATGAGGCGGTCATTTTGATCGGTCCGAATCTCCGATTCAATGACCTTTTTTGGTGAATTTTTCTGGCAGCTTTCGGATCCGTCAATTTTGGTAGGTGGGTTTTGACGTACGTGTCATGGGCTTCCCGAATCAATGCTCGGTGTAGCGGTTGGTTTGGCGGTTTTACGGGAATCGTGCTCTTTTGAGGTAGGGGGTTTATATCTGTTTTTGTCTTTCATTTCGTGGACATGCATTTGTATATTCCGACAACTAATTGGAATGGCATTACATTTCTTTATTTAATTATTGTGCATCAGTATATTCACATATATACATATATATATATAAATATATAAGTGGGTAAAAGTGTTGTTGATTGGATGAGTGGGTGTGTGTAATTAGTTGGAGTTATTTGCTAATTAAATGAATTTAGTGTCATTGATAAGGATTTTGACAACGTGGTATGTGTATTGAAATGTAAAGCATGCTTACTTGAATTATTCAAAATTGTGATTTTGTGGATAATTGTCTATGTGGATAATTAGACTTGGATGGTGTATATATGTGAAAAGCTTGCTCACTTGAATATTTGGATTTTGTGTTTTCGATGCTTAAATGCTTAAATACGTGTTTTATATATGTGAATTGAATGTAAGCATGTGTCATTTCATGATTTTGGAAATGATATAATAAGTTGGTAATATTATAAATTTTATGAGATTATACTTGTTTATGCTCGCATGTATCAAATGTTAGATATTGCATGATGGTAGGCATGACATGTTCACGTGCATGAGCATGTAGACGACAGAACCCAGGGAATGGGTGGTTTCATTTGAACATAGGATTCGACGTAAGGTCATCCTAGTGTAGAGGTTTCAGAGTAAAGCCACCTCAGTTGATTTTAGGGACCTCGGAGTAAGGCCATCCCGCTTGATTTTAGGGACTTCGGAGTATGGTCATCCCGTTTGATGGACCTCATAGATAATTCTTCAGGGTAGCAGTGGGGTTATGCCTGGCAGATGACTAATATTCTCTTCGGTGGTGCAAGTCATGGTTTCTGAGAGTGCATGTAGATTCAGGCATGCACTGCATTCATGTAATTTCATGGTATAGAGAAATGTTAAATGTTAAAATGATATTGTGCTGAGCTACGTATGTTTTAGTATTCGTAGTATCTGTTATTAGCATTATATGCTTGTACTTGTTCTAGTTTCTATCTCATGTTGGTGCTCAGGGTGTTGAGGTATTGAGGGTTCTAGTCTTGTGATGGATTAGGTGGAATGACTAGCTAGGGCCAGGGCATCCCTTGATGTTGCGATCAGTTTGGTTTGACTTACATATATATATATATATATATATATATATATATATATATATATATATTAGTTTTGTTTCACATAAGTTGTTAGCCACTTCAAATGGCGGGTCTAGGCCCTGAGATTTTAGTGAGTCGCTTTAGTTTGACTAGGTTGACATGTGGCGTACCGAGGTGTACATGTCTCAGTATAGTATATCTTTCCAGCCCTTTTAGTTGTGGCGTTCCTTAGGTCACCTATGGCACCCAGTGTTATAGGTCGGGACTCAGGATAAGTTAGTGTCGCATTGCACCATTTAGGGCGATTGCAGAGTTGTGATAGGTGGCCTCAGTGCGGTATTATATGTACTTATAGTGAGATGACTTGGGTCTCTTGGCTAGGTTGTAAGTTCTCACGGTATGTCAGTTAAGGTCTTGTGGTATAGCCTTAGGTGTTCATTTGACTATGAATTGTGGATTAAGGCTGATTAGTAAATGTTTTTTATCCATTGGGACGTGGATCCCAGAGTCGAGGTACTAGAGTATCAGACCATTGAACTGTGTGTGTGCTAGTTCATTTGAAAGATGGACTATGGGATTGAGGAGCAAGTACGCTAGTCACTGTAGTGTGATCTATAGCCTCGAGGCGGGCGAATAGAGATTCATTGGGGTTTTGGAATCATAGTTTGGAGGAGGATTGATCGGTCCAAATCGTGTGAAAATAAAATTGTTAAATATAGAGAATTATCACAATCTAGTTTTACCTCTCAATCGCAAGTACGCAAGTAGTATATAGTATAGTTGGGTTGAGAGGATTATCGAACCACAAAGATCAAAGTAAATTGAATTATATTAAAAATAGTTTGATTGGTTTATTGTTTATAATCTACTAAACATAAAACAAATAAATAGATAATTATTATGGTAAATTCAAGATAAACAAATCTAGGATTTTGTTCCAACTCCACCAATAGCATAATAATATAGTCCTTTAATCATAATATTGCAAGAGGGAGATACAGTTTATATGAATCAGATTAGTAATGCTACAAGCAGTTGCCTTATCCCCAAAGAGATGCAATCGGTCCGATTCACTACAACTCATCTTCGATTAAAGTATGATTAGTGCATGGATCTATTCTACAACTATTTCTAAAACATTAAATTAAAAGTATGTCTATATCATCTTCTCTTAGCATGGCATGTGTAAGCCTAAGGTTTTATCATGCCAATTAAGAATCATTATGTAGAAACCATTATTAAACCTTCGGAGTTCCGGCTCTTAGTAATAAAATATAGTTGTTTAAGATTAATTATTAATTCAATCTAAGATAAAAAGAGAATCAACAAAGAATCTTATTTAGGTAATACGTTCGTTCTCTCACTACATAATAAATACATAAGTGTTCTTTAGCTTTTCCTCTTTACAATAAAAATAATTAAAGTTTTACATTACTCGGTTAGGGTTTCATTGGAAATCCTAGATACCGACTTAGCCGCTCATGGGAGGAGAAGACTGCATCACTAATGCAAAAATCATCTCCATGATTGGGTAGTATGTTCTTGGGTTCTTGAGAGGAATATTCTCTCTAGAGAGAGAATTCTGTATATTGTGAAGATAACTTTATTCTTGATCTACTGATCTCCACGAAGACTTCACATATTTATAGACAAAAGTTGGTGTAATCATGACATGTCTTTGCTTACACTCCAAGATGACTTGGTGTGAGGACCAAGTAATAGGTGAATTGACCAGTTTGTCCTCTAATTGTACTTGCACAAGGAGCCAAGAAAAATGCAGTATGTTTGCACGTTTCCCAATATCAGCACGACCGATCGATCGGGACACCCCCGATCGTTCAGTGGCTTCTGAATTTATATTATTTTATTTTATGCGAATTTGTACTTTTATAACTTGTACTTTGCATAGCTGACTTGTACCTTGCTCTGAATTGAGTGCTTTTATTCTTCTAAGTGTCATTCCGGATCAGGAATTTTGCTAAAATCCCGGACACACAACTTGGATAAAAATACCAAAATAATATAATAAAGAGACTAACAATGGGTTAACTAACGCCTAGAATAACCAATATTTTAGCCTCATCAAGGATCGTAGTGTCTATTGGAGTGTGTCCTCCAGGCTAAATGAATGACCTTAGTATAATTGGGACTTAATATATGTTAAAGGATGGTTCCCTTGGTGTATGGATTGGGAGTCGAAGGTCCAATTATTGTCATGGACCGACATTTGAAATATGGGTTCAAGTTGAATGATAAAACTCATTAAGTTATGAGGCATGGATTTAAGGTATAATGATAGTATAGTCCTCTTTAGGTATGACCTGTGGACTTGAGGTTCGGTATAGTGTACCCATGGGATGATGAACCGCATTCGACGTGTGATTATGGTTAAAACCTACGGGATGTGAACTTATGATTTTTGGGACTTAGTAAAAGTTAATTGTCAGTGTTTAGAGTTATGTGTTTGAGGTATGCTTCTAGCTAACCCTCGAGGTGGTGACCATGTAACAGAGAGGTGTGGTGTTTTCCTTGAGGTAGGTATAGATAAACGGACTTGGGTTTTATCCTTTGATATGTCATCTTGTGTTTAGGGGCGGACATCGTGCTCCACTCTGTGCGTGATGGATGCACGGTCGTGTTCCCTTCTACAGTTGAGAGTTGTATGTTTTAGGCAGGTTGGTAGTTATTCCATTGGTTTAGAATCCGTGTGCTTAGTGAACGGCCTAGATAGTTTGGGTCGTTTCTCTCTCTAAATGTACACTTATTATGGATATAGATAGGTGTGGTTCTCTCTTATTGAGATTATGGTTGTATACTTGTTGTCACACGTGTTATTTGGGGTGTGGGATGTGTACTTGGGGTCTCGGATTGGCACACGTGTCAGGATGAGACAACGGACCTGTCTAAGTTAGTTGCATGCACCATGGGTTATTTGCAAATAACCCCGTAATTTTATACTAGGTGCCAGAAACTCCCATTTGCTACAAAATATGTGTATAACTTCATTTTGGTTGTCGTATAAATAATTTTAATATTTTGAAAAAAAAATTGAAATTAAAAATTAAAATTATTTTGTTGATGATTTTCTTAAATATATTTTTTATAAACATATTTTATGTTTTTTTGTTTTTGTTTTTGTTTTTGTTTTTTTTTTATAATTGTTTTTTATTTTATTTAAAAAAAACTTATTCTAAGGGTTTTTTAGATAATTCATATCACAATATGGGCAAAATGCACATATTTTCGAATAATAGGGTCTCAAAGAACCACAGGGATGTTATATACACTATATGCATACTACAAGGGGTTAAACACTCCCGACCCTAAATGTAATAACCTATGAAACACATACACTTCATCTGAAGGTGTCGTACTCGTGTCATACACGCAGACACGCACCCGAACCCATATCTTATACAGCTAGAATTTTCCTAAAACTTAAATAGTTTTGAATACTTTATGGACTCGTTGAGGGACACACGTGTCCAATAAGGCTAGAGGTTATAAAAAAAGATAATACTATAAATCTACTTTTATATTTGTAGGATTATATTTGCTAAGTCAAGATTTTTGTTGATTATATGTTTGATTGGTAAAGAATTAGCTAATTATAAACTGTTTCTTTTTTTTTCAGTATTTACTGCAATAAAAATATCCGTATATTCCTGTCTTATATAAAAATTTATAATTATCCCCTATAATATCCCCTATATATTTTTGCATCATTTTCAAACTGATATTTTTTTAAGACAATATAGAAAATATCTCACAATATTTTAGTTACATATAAACCATCATTTACAAGCTACCAATTTTGTAAAAAATGTTTAAAATATTTCATTATAATTTGGTTACATTGGAGAGAGTTTCACACATAATAGTAATAAAAATATAACTGAATCTAAATTATCTCATTGATTGTGATAACCTAATTATATTCATACAACTACTTTATCGCATTTCAATAAATTGAAATACGTTATTTTTTCATATTAATCTATTTTACTAGAAGATTTGAGAAACTATCTTTTACTTATTATTACAATGAATCAAAACATTTAAATGCATTTAATTAATTAGATTGCACTTCCTTCGATAGAAGAGATGCTTAATTAGAAAATTTGGAAAAAGAAAAACAGTGATTCCAAATGCTTCCACAATTTAGCAAAACTCTTCCGTAAATGTAATAGAGAAATTATGTGGCCCAAATAGATTGGGCCACCACCAAATTAGATGGTCCAAGCCCATAGTAGCTTCTTGAAAATGCGTGGGCTGCAAGTAAAGGATTAGTCCCCTATATGGGAGGATAGAGACCAAGATGGGTGGGAGTATATCAAATCCCATAATTTAAGGGATTGATGAGTTGAGTAGACGGGTTTGGACCCATCTAAGAAGTTGTATATATACATGACCAAGCCATGAATAAAGGTATTCAATTTAATTCAATTATTGTGTAATTTTCTACATTTACACAATTGGAGTCGTTTGTGGAAAAGCGTCTTTGAAAATCTTTTCAAAGTTTCCCACTCTCTGCTAGAGCTTAGGCTAAACACTATCTATGGCGATCACCCGATCACACCAGTCCTAGTTACCTCCAAACGGAAGCCAACCCTCTCAGACTAAAGATCCGATCAAGCAGGCCCTGGAGGAGAAGTCCGCCGAATTGGAGAAACAGAATGCTGAGTTAGTGGCAAAACTAGTTCTGATGCAAAACCCTCAGGAGACCCAGCATGGTGACCAGTCCAACTGGCAAAAGTGATATGTGGGCCACCAATCAAAAAGGGACGACCACCACACAAAGTCCAACCATGATCGGGAGGAGCACGCAGAGCCATCCCTATAGGTGCTCGAGGCACACAATCATGAGGAAACCCTGACCATGAAAAAGTAATAGGAGATCATGTTCAGATTCTAGAAAGAGGTGCTCAAGGATCTGAAGGTCCAGAGCCCCAATGACCTGGCTTCAGAAGCATCCATCGACGAAATGCAGACACCGTTCACACTGGCGATCACCAGTGTGCCCTACGCGGAGAGGATCAGGCTACCAAAGTTTACCCTATTCGATGGCACGAAAGACCCGACGGAAGATATCTACCATGTCCACACAAAGATGAATATTTACAACAAAAACGAAGCCTTACTCTGCAAGGTCTTCCCTACCAGCCTAACCGAAGCAGCCCTGCTCTAGTTCAGGAAGCAACCACCCCGATCCATAAGAAGCTGGCTTAAACTCTGCGAGTTATTCATTGCCAAGTACTTCGGCAATAAGAGACAGAAGAAGACTATCTTCAGCCTATTCACCATAATCCAAGAGGAAGATGAATCCCTGAAGAGTTTTGTCTCGCGATTCAATGTCTAGATGTCCTCGATCAACAACTATGATCAGCACTCAGCCATCGAGGCTTTCAGGATGGCCTTGATCCCCGGGACCAAGTTCCATCAGTCTTTAGTCAAGAGGCCACCATTGAACATCGGAGAACTCAACTCCAGGGCATAAAGGCATCTCTGGATAGAAGAAAAATTGGTCATACACCAGAGAAGGGAATCATTTGCAAGTGTGGAAACGAAGAAGTCCGAACCAAAGGTCAAAGATCGGACGTCAGATCGGAAGCGACCGAGTGTTTCTCCTGCACCCTCCCAAGCCTCAGAGAAATGCCAGAGGTTCAAATACAAGATCACTCCACTGAAGGTTAGCCTGGCAAAGCTATATCAAGAAACTAAGGGTAAAGGGATCTTTCGATCACCACCTCCTATCAGACAGTCGATGGAACTGAGGGACATGTCAAGGCACTACGCCTTCCACGGTGAATATGGGCCGCACATCAATGAATGCATAAGCCTTAGAAGGCAAGTGGAGGCCATGATAGCCAAGGGAGAATTGGCCGAATATGTCATCAAGGAGGGCACCCGATCAGACCAAACCTCATGTACGCTGGCCAAGGGGACGGCGGATCAGCCCGTAAAAGTCATTCACATGGTTCACGGAAGGACTAACCAATCATAAATGGAGGAAGGTCGTAGATCTCATATGTGTCAAGCCCAACAACTGTGAAGGTTTGGGGAGATCAGTGAGTTTCAAAGCCCGAAGGAGGACGCCCGGATAACTTTCTCTTCGGCAAATTTGCGAAGCATTCAATTACCACATGACGATCCCCTGGTGATCTCCCTCATGGTCTCCAATTGTCTGATCAAGAGAGTGATGATCGATCCAGGGAGCAGCGCCAACACAATCACCTAGTGGGCCTTTGAGAAACTGGAGATCGACCCCCAAGAGATAGTCCCTTCCCGAAGTCTGATAGCGGGATTTAATAGCAGAAGAGTGGAACCAATGGGAGAGATCCAACTACCAGTAATAGCAGTAAGGCGCACGCTTAGAGAGACTTTTGTGGTAGTAGACATCAAAGAATCATACAATCTTATCATGGGCCGGGGTTGGATTCATCGGATGCATAGAGTTCCTTCCACCCTGCATCAAGTCATGCGATGCATCGACCCAAACGGAATTGACATAATTGACATCAGAGGAGATCAGGTGGCGGCCAAAGAGTGATACACTGTCACCATGAAAGGCCTAAGAAAAATAGCGGAATCAGAGCAAACCTCAAAAGCAAAAGTAGTGTATGTTGATCAATAGCAATTACAGAACAAGGGTGCGGGGTCATCCATAGCAGTCGAACCTTTTCTAAAGGTTCAAATCATCCCCAATCATCGCGAGAAGATAACTTACGTCGGATCCGAACTCACTGAATAAGAGAAAAATGAATTGGAAGCTCTTCTGCACTCCAATGCTGATGTATTCGCATCGGGCCACATGGACATGCCCAGTATCAATCCTTCAGTAGCCCAACATTCCCTCAACGTGGACCCCAGTGTTAAACCCGTTAGACAACAGTAGACATGCATAGGAGCCCACTAAAACCAGATCATAGCCGAATAGGTGGATCGGCTTTTCCAAACCGGATTCATCAAGGAGGTGCAGTACCCTTCCTGGTTGGCCAACGTAGTAGTGGTTCAGAAGAAAAATATAAAATGGAGAGTATGTGTGGACTTCACTGATCTAAAAAAAGCATGCCCGAAAGACTACTTTCCCTTATCAAAGATCGATTATATGGTAGATGCCACTACAGGTTTTGAACGCCTAAGTTTCCTTTACACATACTCCAGATACAATCAGATGCGTATGAACCCCGATGACGAGGAAAAAAAGGAATTCATCACTGAGTCAGGTACATATTGTTATACAATTATGCCTTTCGGACTAAAGAATGTAGGTGCAACCTTTTAGAGGTTGGTCATCAAGGTTTTTCAGGGCATGTTGGGATCTACCATAGAAGCATACATTGATGATACCGTGGTCAAAAGCAAGGCAAAGAGTGACCACATGTCAGATCTGCAGTAGGTAACACCCTCAGAAAGTACAAAATGAAGCTTAGCCCATCCAAGTGTTCATTCGGTGTGTCTTCGGGACAATTCCTGGGACATATAGTTGATCGAACATGGATACAAGTAAGCCTAGCGTAAGTTAGAGCCCTCGTAGAGATGGAGGAGCCCAAATCCCGAAAGAAGATCCAAGTCTTGACCGGAAGGGTAGCAACTCTCAATCATTTTATATCTCGCCAAACTGATCGATGCCGACCTTTCTTCCACTCCATAAAGGCAGGGAAATGAGAAGTTTGGGGACCTAAGCAGTCAGAAGCTTTGAAGAAACTCAAAAGTTACATGACAAAGCCTCCCATACTGGCAACACCGGAAGCAGATGAGCCTTTGCACTCATATCTGGCTATATCCACAATGTCCACCAGCGTCGTTCTAGTTAAGGAAGACAAGGGGTACCAGATGTCGGTCTTCTACACTAGCAAAGCATTTACCGATACTGAGACTCACTACACTAAACATGAGAAGTTGGTACTATCACTGATCAATGTAAAACGACGTCTTCGACATTACTTTGAAGCACATCTGATCATGGTGCCAACTACGACTCTAATCAGATCCATAATGCCAAAACCCGAACTATTGGGGAGAGTATCAAAATGGGCAATCGAATTGGGGATCTACGGCATAACCTATGTCCCTCGAACTGCTATCAAATGACAAGCGGTAGCTGACTTTCTACTAGAGACTGAACCTGCAGACTCTTTCGAAGAAGATGAGACAGGCCTATAGATAATATTCGTGGATGGGTCATCAAATGCCAACAAAGCAGGGATCGGTATGGAGCTCGTAACACCCGATAACACTAAAATTCATCAATTCATTCGCCTAGAATTTTCAGCCACCAATAATGAAGCTGAGTACGAAGCTCTTCTGGCTGGTATTCGACTTGCCCGAAGCTTACAAGTTCAGATAGCAGAGGTAAGAAGCGAATCTTAGCTCATCGTCAGACAGATAAACTGCGAGTATGAAACCCAAGAGCTAAAGATGGAGGCATACAAGGAACTAGTGATAAAGGAAGCCGAAAGATTCCAACAGTTGACTTTTGAGAATATCCCAAGGGGTGATAATACAAACGTCGATCGATTGGCCAATCAAGCCTTCGCAGCAGAGGAAAACATGACACGGGTAGTGCCGATCGACTTTATCAACAGATTAAGCCTAGACCCACCGGAAGACGTGATGATCATTCCATGGGAGCCAAGCTGGATGGATCCTATAGTAGACTACTTGAGAACGGGCGCCATGCCCGAATCAAAACCAAAGGCACGGAGGATAAGGATGAAATATGCGAGATATGCACTCTACAATGGCCAGCTCTACCTAAAGTCTTTCTTCTAAACCATATTTAAGGTGTCTTACACCCTCTGAAGCTTCTACAATCATGGAAGAGATACATGTTGGATCCTGTGGTAATCACTCCGGAGGTAGATCGCTGACCCACAAAGTCCTCACCCAGGGTTACTTTTGGCCCTACCTGTCAACCGACGCCGAGACTTATGTCCGAAGATGGTGAAAGTTCCAGTTTCACGGAGATGCCATTCACCCGCCTCCAGAGCTTCTAAACCTAATGGTTGTCCCTCACCCATTCGCCTGATGGGGAATGGACATCGTGGGCCCCCTCCCGTAAGCTATTCGATCTATTACACATGTTCTATTAGCTACAAATTACTTCACAAAATAGGTGGAAGCTGAGGCATACTCCACCATCAAGAGCATCCATGTCATCAAATTCATTTGGACCCATATCATCTGCAGGTTTGTTATTTCCCGAACAATAATGATGGACAACGGTACCAACTTAGATAATCAAAAGGTTCGGGCATTCCTCAGAGAGCATGGGATAAATCAAAATACCTCTTCGGTTGGGTATCCACAAGGCAACGTGCAGGCAGAAAGGATAAATAAAATAATTTTTGACACCCTCAGGAAAAAGCTCGAAGAGGCTAAGGGCGCATGGTTGGAGAAATTACCATAAGTGATGTGGTCCTATCAGACCACCTGAGACAACCAATGGGGGAGACCCAATTCGCCATGGCTTACGGAGCTGAAGCAGTTATCCTGACCAAGATTAAAGTAGCAACACTAAGGAGCCAAGCATGGGAAGAAGTCCCAAACAACCAGCACCTAGCCCATGATCTGGATCTATTGGAAGAAAGAAGGGAAGCTACAGGTATACGCCTAACTGCCTACTAGCAGCAGGTCAGGGCCCGCTTCAACTAAAAGGTTAAGATAAGAGAATTCCAAGTTGGTGATATGGTACTCATAAGGAAGATTGGGAGTGTTGGAAAATTACGGGAGACGTGGGAAGACCAGTACACAATCATAGAAGTCATAGGGCATGGGGCCTACCGAGTAAGGAAGAACAAAATAGGACGTATAGAGCCCAACTCCCAGAATGTCTACCACCTGAAGAGGTATTATTCTTAGTTACAGTCAGGCTTTATTTCCTTGCAAATAAAAGCATTTGTGTCCAAAGACACCTCTGCTATCAAATGTGAGCATTTGTGCCCACTAGGCGGCATCTCTGCTGAGTATTCCTCTAAATGCAATAAATTTATTCCGTTTCCTCGATCATGCAATCTTTTTCAAAAAATCTAATCATCCAATGCAAACAACGAGAATTTTCCTAAGTGTGGAGGTCAAACCTGATTTGAACTAACCAGAGGATATCACTAGGTCTCGGGGGTCCAGGTGCTAGAAGACTCTCGTAAAAGCAAAATTTTCCTAAGTGTTGAGTTCAAACCAGATTTGAACTAACCAGAGGAAATCACTGAGTCTCAGGGGACCAGGTACCCGAAGACTCTCGTAAAAGCAAAATTTTTCTAAGTGTTGAGTTCAAACCTGATTTGAACTAACCAGAGGACAACATTGAGTCTCAAGGTTCAAATGGCCGAAGACTCTCAATAAGCAAAAATATTTTCCTAACTGTTTAATTCAAACCTGATTTGAACTAACTAGAGGATTTCACTAAGTCTCAGGGGCCAGACGTCCGGAGACTCTCATTAAAAAAAACAAGTATCACTGATTCACTGAGACCATATGCCGGAAGAAGCTTGTACACACCAAAATATTTCTAAGTGTTTGGTTCAGGCAAATCACAAGCCAACCAAGCAGCATTCATTGAAAGTCAGAGAAGATATCTCATAAAGCCAAAAAAATTTTATTAAAATTGAAATGAAAAATTACAAAATGGCCCTACCAAGGGTAATACAGTAACATAAAAAAATATAAGACCTATTGACCCCTAAACTCGAGGCCATGATCGTTTACAATATTGTGCCCCAAGGAAACAGGATGTTCTGAAGCAAGGGGCACTAGGTCTTCTCCCTTTAGGAAGGCGGCGAATCTCTTCTCATTCTCTGAAGCCGTTGGATCCTGATAAGAAACGGGCACCTTCATGAAGGAATAAAATTCCTCAGCAATCTTAAATTCTCGCTCAGCCAAAGGAATATACTCCATCTCATGCCTATTTTTCCAGGCCACGACTGATCGGACATCACAGATGGCAATGTACCACTGGTGCATATCCAGGCCACCCAAGCGGCACATCTCTACCTTTGATCGCTCAAAAGCCAGAAGATTGTCCGACTCTGCTTTCTCAACAACAATCTTTTGGTAGGCAGCCTTCACCTCTACCATCTCAGCAGCCATGGCCCTTCTTTCAGCCTCTCCGGTCTCAAGCAAGGCTTTCTGATCAGCTACACTATAACGAAGACCATCAACCTTTTTCGCCAGAATGATCCGGTGGTCACTCATTTTCTAATTGTCAGTAAGAAGCATGTTCATCTCTCTGACATCAGCTTCCAGAAGATGATTATATGATTGAATGGCACAAAGGAGCTAACAAATGAAAACACCATGTCAGAACCATAAGGTATGAGGATAGAAAGAAATTACTGAATGAACAAAGACAATAACTTACTTCCATGGCCATTCTGGAGCCTTTCTAAAGCAACTCGGTCCTCGTTACCTTGGACTGGGTAGCCCGATCAGCAGGAGTCCATACTCCCTTTGCCATAACTTGGAGGGCGTCGACATTCCCGAAGGTAATCTAATCTATATGAATTGGAAATCCGTTGTGGAGGATAAAATTGGACTCCCAGGGAATGATGGTGTGAGGAAGACCCTGATCCTGTGGTGGGACATTGCCTGAGGCATCAGCAATTTGAACCCTGGCCATTTTATTGGTTACTCCATCGCCAGTGTCTGATCGAGGCCATGTGTTCGGAGCACTAGTGGGGGGAGGTGGAAGATCTGAAGAATTTTGTGCAACACGGCATACTGGAGGCGTCAGGGGTGCTGTAGAGATTGGTGTTGCATGAACTGGGTTAGATCCTTCAGGGACCTAAGTGCGTCTGGCAAACAAGGGCCTGAGGAGTAAATCCATCCTATCAACAGCAGTGCCCAAGTTAGATATCATCTTTAGATTGGCTTTAGTCAAAAGCTTATTGGCATATCTGACTTTACTCCAAATCTTGGCCTTCAGGAGTGCAAAACGTTCTTTTACAAGGACTGAGGGCATCTCACTCTCCTCATAGCCAAGAAATCTATATGCATTCTCTTCCCGATGTAAATTGCAAAACTCACAGAAACACGTGACTTTGTGGAGGGGACGGAAGACAGGAAGTCGAATAGGGCCAAAGACTCTAGGCATCGGGTATGTCAGAGAGAATGGGTAAAGCCAGTTGCCGCTAACGACTACCATTATCTCCTTCCAGCCCTTATCGAATTTTTCCTTATCAGAACATATGCCCCGACCTTGGAAAGGAAAACGGTTATACCTACCCTTGCATTCTCTGGCATTCTGAAAGAAGTAGCAGAGAAGTAGATCAGCTAAACCTAAGTTAAGATCTAAGTCTCTATTATACAGGAGGAGCATGGCCAGAATTCTAAAGTTGTACGGGTTAAGTTGAAGAGGGTGCAACCCTAACATGAAAAGAACATAATGGAAGAAGGGATGAAGGAGGAATCTTAGTAATTTGAAATCAACCACCGATAGAAGGATACTACCTAGTTCAACTCCCTCATTTTTGGAGAAGTCTAAATTTTGTGGGTATGGGGCCAGAAACACGTCACTAGGCACTCTAGCTTCAGCTCGAAGACATTTGATGTCCACTTCAGGTCTAGATTTTCCATTAAGAGGGGCAACGATGAAAGGTCTGGGGACAAAGGGGTTTGCAGGGTCCTCATCATCAGAGGGACCCCCCTCATCAGACTCTGGGTTTACTGATGTGCCTGGGAGGTCAGGGTTAGCAGGAGTATTTCTAAGTGTAGAAGTCTCTAGATGGACAGAAGAGGGACTACTACTACTAAGGGTCTCCGAGTCAGTAATATAGGACAAGACAACCTCATCTATGGACCTAGTGTCATCACTCCCTAACATGGTTTCAGAAAGGTAGAAGAGACAAATGGGGGGGGGGGGGGGTGGTAGAGATAAATTGAAATAGAGTGCTATCTAACTTACATAGTTTAAAAGTTGAGTTGAGATAAACTTCAGAAAAGGTTGAAAGTTGCTCCAGTGGAAATTCCTAAAGATCGCCGATTGAAAATTGCAATAATCAGGGTAGAGAATGAGCTTGAGAGAAATGAGTCACAGTTGTGAAGTATGAGAGAAATGACAAATAGTATGGCTTTTATAAGAAGCCGGAAGGAGACTAGGAGTCACACGCGAGAACCAAGGGGTGATTGTCGTCACTCCAGCTATCTTGCACGAGGATCAAGAGAACGTGGGCCTTTCATTTCAAATTTGAAATGATTGCCTCAACCACCACACTTAATGTTTGTGTCATGTCATCACCTAAGCCAACACTTTAGAAGTAAACTCTATGTCTAAATGTAAAAGCTATATACATGTATTTGGTCATGGGCTTAAAGAATTATTAGGTCCATAACTTCAGGAACCTGTATAATAGAGAAATTATGTGGCCCAAATAGATTGGGTCACCACCAAATCAGATGGCCCAAGTTCATAGTAACTTCTAGAAAATGTGTAGGCTACAAGTAAAGGATTTGACCCATCTACGAAGTTGTATGTATACATGACCAAGCCATGAATAAAGGAATTCGATTCTATTCAATTGTTGTGTAATTTTCTGCATTTACAGTAAATAAATAATTTTTTTAAACTATTCTTTTTTGTTTTCACAACAAAAATTACAATAGATTTATATTATCAAAGATGTTTCCGATACCTATAAAAAAAATATCTTGTTATAGGAATCATTACTCTTGTTTCGATTAAATTACAAAAAAAAAAAATTGAAAAATTGCGAAATGGGCCTACATATATCGTTTCAGGAGAATATTTGCAAAAGCTGCAAACACATGGATTCACCAGATAAGTAGTCCAAGAATCAACCAATAAAATGGGTTAATTTGGGCCTATAAGACGTTGGAAAATCTTTGTCTCCGCTTCGCCTAAGCCCACTAAGTTTTAGAAAGTTTTATTTTTTCTTTTCCCCTCAAATAATTAATAATTTACTTCAAATTTATTCAGCTCAGCCCACTTTCAAGTTCTACCTACTAGAAGGAGAAATAAAGAAATATACATATATATATATATATATATATTAAATGTTACTAAAGTAAAAATTAAAAAATTAAAAACAATGATTTTGTCTCAATGAAAAAAATTGATATGCTTAAATAAATATATGGAAATGGATGAGTTAAACTTGGCCACTGAGTCAAACCATGCATAAAATTACGCAAAGGTGTTTCAGTCTTTAAAGACAACTAATCGCAATGGTTGTCTGAATATTGGTTTATTTTTTAAAGTTTTATGGAGACTTTATTCTTCTTATATGTCCAAAGTAGGAACAACTTGTCTTGTCTTATGCTTCAGAATAATCAATAATTAGCTGTGAAAACATAGAAATGTCATATTTCTTAGCTCGGCAAATAAAATGGAGCTCTCATTTGACAATCCACCTCTAAAATATTAGATATTGCGAAAATCAACCTTAAAACATAATATTAAACTACAACATTGTGTGTGAAAGTTGAAACTTCCAGTGGTTGACTCTTTGGATTTGAAAATTATTTTTAAAATTTCAAGTAGCTTTCAGGAATTGCAATTCAAATTAAACACAAAGTTGTTGTTTGGTTCGAGCTTTACTTCAAATATTTTTACTTACAAATGCTACAGTATCCCCATTTGATAACATAAATATATTTGGTAATGGTTTTTGCTTTGCACTGTAGTCACAAAATTCAAAAGCACCATTTTAGTAAGTATTTTTTAATATTTTACAGCTGTATCGAAGTGAAAAACTAGACAATGTTTAATTTATAATTTTAATTTATTCAATAAATTTATAGTGTTAAACATGTTTTCGTTTTCGACTCAAAACACTATATAGAACAAAAGTATTGCTTCTATTCTAATAATTAAAAGTAAAATATTTTTTAAACCGGCCCAAAATGTGACAAAGTGAAAAAGCTCACATTAAACTAGAGGTCTTCTTGAATCTATTGTCAAACGAGTTATGGGTGATAACATTATTTGTTTGATTTGTGAAAATGAACCCAAGACAGCCATCTTTTTTGTCGTTGCCCTCGATCTATTCAAGAATGGAAGGATTCAAGACTTCATTTTATTGGGGGTTTGGTGCCTCATGGAAAATGGGATGAATGGAAGAAGTGTGCCAAGAAGTGTTAGGGTTTTCATACCCTCTGTTTGAAGTCGTATGTACCTGCAAATCAGAAAACGTACACAAACACACACCAAACACTCAACACAAAGATATATACGTGGTTCGACCAAATCAGTCTACGTCCACGGAGAGCACCGTTTCACTATAATCAAAGAGAGGATTACAAGGAGATGGTCCGCATATCATACACGACACACAGTGTATACTCACGCCTGTATCACAAGAATAATATAAGCTTATATTATTCCCGACTCTCACCAAGAAGAATATTAATCTGTATCTCTTCTTTATCTCTCTATTTGTCCACACAATACAATAGGGATTGACCCCTGTATTTATAGGACAGTATGAAATGGGGAATAAGTCAATTGATTTTCCTAAACCAATTCTAATTAGGAGTTTACTGATTGATCTCCTACCATAACTGTGATTGCTTGGTGGCTAAGTTTAACTTTCCCTACACAGAAATGAATCACCTAAATATAACAATCTCCCCCTTGACGACTTTTCATCCAACAATCAACTCCATCAATAATCAGTGCATTATGGTGCCCTCGTTTATGTCTTCAAGCTTGAAGACCCACTGAAGTTGCGCACAACTTAAGGGCCTGTTTGAAAAGTGGTCTTGGCCCAACTTGTCTAGACTTTGCCTATATTTAAAAAACAAATTTATTTTTATGGGTTTTGGTTTTTGTTTTTTTCAAGTCCAAACAAAGTTGCAGCTGTCAAGAGCAAGAGACCACCTGGTTTTCGTCTTGGCCCAGTTGTATTTTTGAAGAGCCCAGAAGAGGGAAAGAAAAAAGGGACCTAATATCCTCTTTTGTAAAATCATGCAATTACAAGAATTTTGTTAGATTTTTTAATCATTTAAAAAATAAATATCAAAGTAGATAAAAATATAAAATTCAAAAATATATATATAACATTTGAAATAATTACTCCAAATTAGAAAAATGTATAAAATTGATGTACATGTATATATAAATTAAATGAAATTAAAAAAATTTAAAAATTTATATAAAAGTTGAAAAAAATATAAAATTAATTTTTATATATAATTTGAAATAATTAATCCAAATTAAAAAAATGTATAATATTTAAAAAATATATAAAATTAAAATAAATTGCAAATTTTGAAAAACATATGTAAAAGTAGAAAAAAATATAAAATTCAAAAAATATATAACATTTGAAATAATTCAAAAAAATATATATAAAATGTAAAAGTAGAATTTACATATTTTTGGAATATATATAATTATTTCAAAATTTATACATATTTGAAATTTTGTAATTTTGAATATTCTTTTTGGTATATTTTATTGTAATTTGTATATTTGAGCCCAATAATTATTTGGTTCTTTTCAAATTCTATATATTATTGAATACAATTTTAAAAAAAAATTGATATATTTTATTGACATTCTATATATATATTTTTGAATGTTATATAATTTATTCGAATTTTATACATTTTTGGAATTTTATATTTGATTTTTCAAAGCTAATATCATCATTTGGTATTTTATATTATTTGTAATATTATATATATATATATTTATCATTTTATATTATTTTTTCTTTTATATATATAATTATATCGAATTTTATACTTCATAAAATATATAGTTGAATGTTTTTTATGTATATAATAGTCTTTATTAGGATATAAATACTATATCCAATATTTTAATCAATCAGTTTTAGAATAAACCACTTATTGGAAGCAGACAGTTTTCCAAACATGGTTTGGTTTTAGTTTTTTCAAACCAGACCATTTATCAAATAGAATTTCAATCAGCACCAAAACCAAACTAGACCACACAAGACCAAACAAAACTAGCACAGACCAAACCAGACCAATCCAGCCAGACCACTTTTCAAACAAGCCCTAAGTTTCTCTGTTGTCACTACTTTGGTCAAGATGTCGGTTGGATTCTCACTTCCTTGAATCTTCTCAAGTGTCAACACTTCATCCTCCAATAAAGATCTGATAAAGTGATAACGAAGATCTATATGTTTGGTCCTCGAATGAAATGCTGAATTATTTGCCAGTTATATAACACTTTGACTGTCACTGTGCAAAACACTCTTCCCTTGCTCAAATCTCAACTCTACCAACAATCTCTGTAACCAAATCATCTTTTTGCTAGCCTATGTCACGACTACATACTCATCTTCTGTAATAGATAATGTTACAATCATCTATATCTGCGAAACCCAATTAGATAATCGGAAGTGACTAGCCAAAGGTGTGTTAACTGGCTAAGCATCACTCATGTTGAACCGCTTCAGAACCCATTCAACGCAGTCAGCATGAGACAATTGCAAAATTCCCTTATGTTTGTCTCTGTTGATTCCCATATCAATAATCTGTTTCGCTACACCTAAGTCCTTCATCTCGAACTCATTTGCTAACTACTTCTTCAACTTACTGATTTCCGCAAAATCAGACACAGCTACTAATATGTCGTCAACATAAAGTATGAGAATGATATAACTCATGTCAATCCTCTTGAAGTAGTAATAATGATTAGTGTTACACTTATTGAAATCATGTCTCTGCATAAATCCATCGAATTTCTTGTACCACTATCTCGGAACTTGTTTCAATCCATACAATTCACCTCTAAAATATTGGATATTGAGGGAATCGACCTTGCTCAAAATCAAAGATGATCTTATGAAAATCAACCTTAAAACATATTATTAAACTATAACATTGTGTGTGAAAGTTGAAACTTGCAGGTGGTTGACTCTTTGGATTTGATCATTATTTTTAAATTTTGAAGTAGCTTTCAGGAATTGCAATTCAAATTAAACACAAATTTCTTGTTTGGTTCGAGCTTTACTTCTATTGTTTTTAGGGTCGGGTGCCAAACACCCCATGTGATTTGGTAATGGGTGCGAAAAGTCCCTATTTTGATATAAATTATCTAAAATATTCTTGAATAATTCAAAAAATATATATAAATATTGAAAATTTATATAAATTTCATAAATATATATATAATTTGAAAAAATATATAAAATTAAAAAACTATATATAAAATTTGAAAAAAAAATTCAAAAAGAAAAATATAAAATTCGAAAAATTATATAAAATTGGGAAAACATATATAAATTTCAGAAAAAATATATAAAATTCGGGGAAAAATATAAATTTTAAAAAATATATAAAATTCAAAACATATATAAATTTCGAAAATATATATATATATAAAATTCGGAAAAAGATATTTAAATTTCTAAAGAAAAGTTGTATTTTGGTTCTTTGAAGTTTTAATTAATGTATACTTGTATTGTTGTCTACTTTCTTTAATATCCGACTTTAAATGTTGTTTTGGTGTATTGTACTTTGATTACTTGTGTTTTTTATATTTCTATTTGCACAACTAGTTGAATTTTATATAATTGTTTACGAGTTTTATATATTAGTTTCTAGTTTTATATGTTTTGTTTTGAATTTTATATATATTTTTCCAAATTTTATATATTTTATTCATAATTTAATATTTATTTTTTTGAAATATATATTATATTTTTTATTTTTTTATGATTTTTTTTTCGAATTTTATAATTAAAACAATTTATTTATTTTATTTTTATTATATATTATTAATTCAATATTTATTATTTTTATTTGGTTAGAAGGAGTATTTTAGGAATTTCATATAGTTTTCGGGCTAAAGCGCACATTTTTGAACCATATGGGATTTTTCGCACCCATTACTAAACCACAGGGGATTTTTCAGTATCCCTATTTGATAACATAAATATACTTGGTAATGGTTTTTGCTTTGCACTGTACTGACAATTTTGAAAGTAGAAGTGCAAATTTCATAAGCACCATTTTAGTAAGTATTTTTTAATATTTTACAGCTGTATCGAAGTGAAAAACTAGACAATGTTTAATGCATCATTTTAATTTCTACAATAAATTTATAATACTTAACATGTTTTTATTTTTGAAGAACACTATACAGAGCAAAAGTATTGCTCCTATTATGATGAAAAGTAAAATGTTTTTCAAACGGGCCCAAAATGTGACAAAGAGGAAAAACTCACATTAAAATTTAAAATAGAGCCCCTTATCATATGTTAAACTCATGTTCCAATACAGAGTTTGCAAAATCTCATATTTTATGCTACAAGTTCTCATTATAATTTAAATAGTAATCTCACACGAAACTAACCACGCCTGAGTTTTGACTTGAAAACATATTAATTTATTAGGAAAGATTATCCTAATGATTAATTTATTCTCTTCAAGATTGGATGAGAATGTTTGACTGATAGTTGGGTCAAGTTGAAGACAATTAAAGTGATTTGATTGAGAGAGTTTGTAATCGAAACTGTTGTAGGTGGTTGGTTAAGAGAAGAGGTTAAGAAAAGAAGAGAAAAAGAAAATTAGAATCTTAGAAAATTATTGGAAGGAGTTGGGAAGGCTGTGATACCATATAGAAAATGTAACAATGGTGAAAATTATCTACCCTTATATAATCGATGCATAAGGTATATATATAGATTACAATGAATAATTATATGGAAATAAAATAAAATTTATACATAAAAATATTTTAGAATTAATTTAAAATTTAAATTAAAAACTGATTTGATGAATAGACTTGGTAGAAAAGATAGTCAAATATTATCACCCAATCTTAGAGAGAATAAATCAATCATTGGATACTGATTTTTTTCCTAATATAATTAATGTGGATTACATACAGTACATGCAAGTCAATTGCTTTATCCCTGAAAAACGTGCAACAACACATAGGAATGTCTTTTTTACTTTGATATTAAGATCCTTCAATTTCAAGTAAAAAAAGGTCCCTAAAGCATTGATCATCAAAAGAATATGCTAACTTCTCAAGTTATATAGGAGTATATATATATATATATATATATATATAGTGTTTAGAGAGACGGGATCACTAGCTATAAACTCCGATTTCATCTTCTTTCTGTTTCCTCTTAAATCGGTTAGGTCAGCTGATTATGTCGATCTGCGCGAGCGTGCAAGGAATCTTGACCTCGGCTCCAAAGGTTGTCGGAAAACAAAAATAGTCTCCTTTAATTTTTGACTTCTATATGCGCACGTGAGAGAGAGAACATGGAACTCTCACTTGGGGTTCTTTTATGTGCCTCAATGAAGATGACTTTTAACAGTTGGGAATGTAATATTGGAAATCACAAATTTCACACAAACAATCGACATGTTTGAATGAAAAGAGATGAATGTATAGTGCAGAAAATATTAACTTGAAATTAAAAGAGAGCTTTGAGAGTTGAATAAAGGAAAATTTATAAATGAAATAACAAGATAGTGAATTAAACTGGAAATTGAAATAAGCAAGATTGAATGAAAATAATAACTTGAAAGTAATGAAAAGAAAGCTTGAATTGAAATGACAATGTTGAATTAAACTAAAAACTTTGCAAGAAATAAAATAACAACGAGAGTTTAAAAATAAAATGACAAGGGTAGTACTTGAATTATTTGATTGGTGTGAGAGCCTTTGCAAAGTTGCATCAATGTCTCTATTTATAACACTACACGATAACAAACTTTTTTGTTTAAAAATAAAATAACAAACTTATCTAAAAGTTTGTTATCCTATCTAAATTTAAACTAAAGATAAGAAACAATTGAAATTTAAATACAACTAAATCTAGAACTCCTCTAATTTATTTGACCGGTTGATGCAAGACTCTACTTCACTTTGAACTATTTCCTTCCTTATCTTGAACAATATTGCATGAGTAGAACTCTTTCATCCCTTATCTTGTGATAGTCTTTGAATTTCAAACTCTTAACCAACCAATAACTTGATAAACTATTTATCTTGTAGCATGTTTATCCTTTGCTCTTCAAAGACTCTTTAGACTTTATTCATCCAATTGAAGTTGATGAGCCGTGAGTACCATCACCAAGTTCGGCCCAGACTACCTATTCTCTTCTTTCGCCACATCATATGCCAAATTGGGATGACAATATACCCAAAAACACTTCTTTCTCTTTATTTTAAATTGATATAACAATTGGACATTTATCAAGCCCAATTAATCAACCTAAATCATTATCTTCTTCTCTTTTAATTTTGACCCAATGAAGTAAGCTTGAAACTTTGCCCCTGCCAAACTCATTCTTTAGTCCAATTCCATCACAACTCCTTGCCATTTTACTTGCCAAATTGGGGTGTAAACACTTTCCTTGCCCCTTTTGTTTGCTTAAGCATTTGATTAAGACCTCAAAACTGAAACATACAATCTACAAAATTATTGAACCATCCTACCTAATTGGTAAGCACATTTAGCATTAGCACTTGATGCGAAGACCTATGTTACGTGAATTCGGGTGAGATTGTCGGGCGTTTCAAATTTCTAAAAATCGATCACATGGACTCGCTAAATATTATATTTAATTAATTAATCTTTTACATGAGTGTAATGTCATTTAACGTGATGATCATAATTTCAGTATTTATAATTAAAATTTTAGATGTGAATTTAATTTAATTATTATCCTAACTCCAAATTCAAGTAAAATTCTATATCCTAATAAAATACAAACTATTAAATAGCAATGCAACTACAATTTAATTTTAATTATCTTTATCTTTAAACTCTAAAATTTTAGATGTAAATTTATAAATTATAATTTTAACCCAATTCTACTCGAATTATAATATAAAATTTATTTGAATTTTATAACTTCAATATTTGGGAGAACCAAATATGTATGAATTATATACTACGGTAGAATAAAGAGTCCTAAAAATCTCTCTTCCTAAAATCTAATTTAAAAGTTGTATTAAATATATAAATTAAACATCTATAATAGGATACTAGGATTTTAAATTATTTTTAATCTTATAGTCCAATTAGGATTATAAATTATTTTACTACTATGATTAAATGGCTAGATATGCTTTTAAGTAGTAATCCATTCAAAAGTATTCGATACATGTCTCATGATCATATCCAAACAATATGTGTTCGATACGAGTATTTTAGTATTTTTGAAGTGTCCATGTAATGTAGTGTGAGATCATTATTAGGGTTATATCAAATCATTCGATACGAGTACTTTTGTATTTTTGAAGAGTCCATTATCGTATAATGTAGTGTGGGACCTCTATTGGCTTAGGCCCCGTTTGGTAACTGGTCTGGCCCGGTTACCTCTGGTCCGGTCTGGTTTGGTCCGGTCTGGGTGATGTTCTGAAATTCTGTTTGGTAAACGGTCTGGTCTAATGGTCTTGGTCTGAGGAAACTTGAACCAGACCATGTTTGACAAATTATCTGGTTCCAAACTTCTTTGAACCAGACCTTGTTTGGCAAACTGGTCTGGTCTTAAATTTTGTTTATTATTCTGTTTTTATAAATATAATTCATTTGATTTATTATTTATTCATTTATTTTAATTAATTTATAAATATATTTTATTCATTTATTATTTATATTATTATTTATTCATTTATTTATTTTTTATTATTATATTTATTCATTTTTTATTATTTTTATGTATTATTTAATTCTTTTTACTTATTATTTATTTATTATTATTATTTTTATATATTATTTAATTAATTTTTCTTATTATTTATTTATTTATCCTTATTTTTATATGTTATTTAATTCATTTTGTTTATTATTTATTACTATTTATTCATTTATTTTTATTTGTCTCTAAAATTATTTTTATCAATTTATTATTTATATAATTATTTATTATTATTATGTATTATTTAATTCATTTTATTTAATTTATTTTGTTCTTTATTTAATTCATTTAATTTATTAATTATTATTATGTATTATTTATTTCATTTTGTTTATTATTCATTTTTTATAAATATAATTCATTATTTATATTATTATTTATTCATTTATTTTAATTAATTTATAAATATATTTTATTCATTTATTATTTATTATTTATTTATTTATTTTATTAGTATATTTAATCATTCATTATTATTATTATTATTTAATTTTTCTAATTCATTTTGCTTATTATTTTTTTATTTATTATTTTTTATGTATTATTTAATTCATTTTATTTATAAATATGCTTTATTTAATTTATTATTTATATTATTAATTTATCATTTATTATTATTTATTTATTTGTTTAATTAATTTATAAATATATTTTATTAATTTATTATTTATTATTATATATATTTATTATAAATATATTTTAATATTCATTATTTTGTTTATTTTTTATTCATTTATCTATATTAATTTTTAAATATATTTTATTTAATTTATCATTTATATTATTATTTTATTCATAAATATATTTTATTTTTATTAATTTATAAATATATTTTATTAATTTATTATTTATTTTTATTTTTTTATTTTTATGTATTATTTAATTCATTTTATTTATTATTCATTATTTTATTTTTTTATTTTTGTGTTTTGGTTATATATTGGTTAGATGTGGTTCAATTATTAGAGGACATTTTGGTTAGATTTTGGATAGATTTTATAACCAGACCAGATAGAACCACCAAAAATTGTGGTCCTAGAAAAGGTCATTTTGGTTCAATTTGGTCCAACTTGATCTGGTTATATTTTTTGATACATAACTGATAAACAAACATGGTCAGGTTTCAAAAAATCATGACAAGACCAAAAATATGGGACCATAACCGATACATAACTGATAAACAATCAGCGCCTTACATCAAACCATCATGCATGTATGTTACTGAGTGAGCCATTTCTCATGTAACCATCCATTGCTTTTAGACTTCTGTTGCACACATTCCACATTAGAAACATTGGCTTTCCCTTTCTAGTAAAACTTGAAAGTCCAATATGGTGGGAGGAATCACAAATACAACAATAATGTTCATTCTGGATATGTTCACAAATACAACGGTAATGTTCTGAATATGTTATTGTTCACAAAAATGATTGTCTACCTGATAATTAACTATTTCAACCAAATTAGTTTGGTTTATTCATAACAATATCTAAACATGACTTTCTATATATTTTATAATTGTGGAGTAATCAATAAAACATGACTTTCTTTTTATATATGTAAAAGGAAGACCAACTATGAAGAACTGATTTGTGTACAAAACTTGCAATTAAAAAATTAAAACTAGTTAAATGCTTATCAGGCTCTTGCAAATTTAAATTTGCAAAGAAATGAATGTGTAAAATATTTATAGACATGCCACCCTTGAAGTTATTGATGATATTATGTCATTTTCAATCAATCAATTCTCATTCCATTGACTAACTTTATGTTGTGCCTTGTGAGAAGCAGAGGTTTATGCTGCATAAATAACCAAATTCATTGAATGCAATATGGAATTCGAATAATGATAAAATTATAGATACAAGCAAAATCTGTATAGATCACCAATCTTCCAAATCATGATGATGACTTCTGAAAGGAGATGTCCAATCAATATGGAATTCTAATAATGATAAAATTATAGAAGCAAGCAAAATCTGTATAGATTACCAATCTTTCAAATCATGATGATGATTTCTGAAAGGAGATGTGTTTTTGAAAAGTGATAATATTATTATTTTGTATCATTACTTATTTTTTATTTAATAATAATATTCATCTGATATTTATTTTTAAATTCAAGTTAATTCCATGACCAAAACGGGCATAAAACCCCAAATCATACTATTTATATATTGAGAATCATTCAAGATAAAATCTCTCTTTTCTCAAACAACAATCTACCTACAATCAAACTATAAAATCATAAGAAGCATGTGATCATAATCTAACAATAGGACTTTTTATGTCAGTATTTCATTACATGACTGTTGAACCATATATAATCTAGAAAATATAAAAACACAGCTTGCAAGTGAACTGCTTTCATCCTACTACTGTAGTGCCTTCTTATTCAACTATTATCAAGGAATGTGTTTACTTCTAAACCTAAAACTGTTCAATATATCTGTAAGGCATGTCAAAATAAGTTCACTCATCAATTGGGAACTGGAAACAACTTAGGATAAACGAATTTGATAATTTTTTTCCAACTATGATTAAAAGATCATCTGTAAATGTAACTATTTTCTGTACAAAAGCTTTCTTTCCCACTAGCCCTAGATTTAAAGTTTGCCCCTTCTAACAAAGAAGAGTCCATAGAGCAATCATATTGCTCCAAAATGACTCCTAATACCCTTACCATAATAGGTCAGTCATTTCAAAGACACCCTTCAAAAGACACCTGAAAATGTGCTAACTTTGGTTGCTGGGTCGATGCTGCTGCAAGGCCTTGAAGCATTTTGATGACTTCGACAGTGTCGTCAAGATAGTATTTTGCCATGCTTGGTTTCTGACCTACAGTGCAGGCAAAAACTTCTGGTATGGCCGGCGAGGATGGCTTGGCAACCGAACTTGCAATGCTCTCGAACATATCCTCATCAGAACGATCGTCCCCTATACACAGCACGAAATCCGGTGGCTTCCCACTATTCCGTATGGTCGCGATCAGGTTCTCCACCACTACACCTTTACTCACACCCTGCAATTCACAAAGAAGCCCGTCCATTAGAAACTACGAAAAAGATTGTATACAATGCGTTACAATAATTAGAAACAACTAATTTTTGATGAAAATTCTGGTCTTACAAAGGTAAAGATGGCACTCTTCACATTTTAAAAAGTGAAGATAAGTAGGTGCTACCACTGGTAAATATATAATTCATGAGCATCAGTGTCATTATTTGAAAATTTTCAGTCTAATGTTAGTAATTGAATAAGGCAGAGGCATGCTCTTATGCTAGTTTCCCCTTCACCCAACCACAGTTTGAATAAAAGGTTCATGCTGTCATTAGAGGAGTTTGCGATTAAATTTCTCCCGAATATCATTCCTAATCAGTAAGCAAATCAAATTCGATATCCTTCAATTGCTAAAATGTTTAATACCTGTGGTTTCACTTCAACAATGTGTTGGCCTCTTTTAACAAGTACCGGCTCATTTGCAAGCACATTTTCCAAATGATCAAGAAGCTCTTTTGCCTGCCATGAGCCAAAATCGTGGTCCGCTTCTTGGTGATGCCACACTATAGCACTTTCCTTGTGCTCTATAAAAGAGCCATCTGTTGCCTCTGTATAATGCTCCATTACAGGTTGTACAATCTTTTTCCACTCAAAGTCCATTGCTAACATGCGCGACTCCCATGAAGAATTCTTTGTCCACCTACAAACAAAACACAAACCAAATCAAATGGAGGTACTAATAGTAGGATTGAAGCCTAAAATTAAGACCTAATTTACAAAAGAATCACTTGGTTACCTAGTAAAGTAGCCATGTTCAGCGGATAGACCAAGTTTCTCACATGGAGAAAACCACTTGCTTAGAGACTCCTTTCCTCTGCCACTGACAATAAACACCACATTCTTGGGATCACTGCATAAACCATTCAAAACCGAAATAACTTCATTGCTAGGAGATTTGTCCACCGAACCCTGTGGCATCATGGTACCATCGTAGTCCAGCAGGATAAGCCGGCTACTAGACTTGCTATAAGCAGAGACAATGTGTTCTACGGAGAGCTTCCTGAAATTAGGGCCCAATGCAACAACCCTGAAACCCAAACCAAATCCAATGCCCCAACACCTCCTCAGATAATGTTCCCTACAAGCCCTCTCGAGGTCTTGGTCGAAGCTCCTGGCCCAATAAGCAACATCATGAGAGCTAATGTACTTAAAATGCTTCTCATGGCGCAAATGTTTCTCCCATTCTGGCATCGAGATTGCCAACTTCATGGCATCCGCCACACAATCTATGTTCCAAGGATTGACCCGAATAGCCCCACTCAGAGAAGGCGAACAGCCAATAAATTCCGAGACTACAATAACACTTCTCCTCGGCACTGCAAACTCATCAAGCCCCAAGGCCTTATCCAAATCCGGACTGCCCTGCCTGCACACCGTGTATGTATAAGGCACCAAATTCATACCATCCCTCACAGCATTCACCACACAACACTCGGAAATCGCATAGTATGCAACCTTGTCTTGGGTCGAAACCGGACCATTGACAAAAACAATCGGCTCATACCCCGGCCTACCATACTTCCTATTAACTTCATTCGCAACCTTATTGATCTCATTCTGGACCTCCTGAATATCCTTCCCACTACTCCTCGCCGGATTAACAATTTGAACCAAAACAACCTTTCCCCTCAACGACGGATGCTCATCCAAGAGCTGCCCCATTGCCAAAAACTTCAAACTGATACCCTTAAACATATCCATATCATCAACACCCAACATCACAATTTTGCCCTTAAACTTCTCATTCAATTCTCCAACCTTTTTCGCAGTATCAGGAAGCTCCATAGAAGTCACAAGCTGACCCATATGAATCCCAACAGGCAATATCTTAATACTCACAGTTCTACCATAGTACTCAAGCCCAATGTACCCCCTTTTTGACTGGTAATCCAAACCCAACATTCTACTACAACATGACAAGAAATGCCTTGCATAATCAAAAGTATGGAAACCAATCAAATCACAATTCAATAAGGCCCTCAAAATCTCATCCCTCACCGGCAATGTCCGGTAAATTTCCGATGAGGGAAAGGGGCTATGGAGGAAAAACCCAAGTTTAACCCTGTGAAAACTTTTTCTCAGGAAAGTGGGCAAAATCATCAGATGATAATCATGTACCCAAACGTAATCCTCATCTGGGTTTATCACCTCCATGACCTTATCGGCGAAAATCTTGTTCGCCGATACATAGGCCTGCCATAGACTCCGGTCGAACCGGACTCCGTGGTTCGGCGTCACCGGCAACATGTAGTGAAACAGAGGCCAAAGAAAGTGCTTACAGAAACCATGATAGAACTTGTTCTGAATATCTGGCGGCAAAAAAGTGGGTACGCACCGGAATTTATCGAGCAGCAATTGGGCGACTTCGTCTTGCTCCGATGGGTCGATCTCGGCTCTCAAACAGCCGACGTAGACCACCTCCACATCGGCGGCGAAGCCATCTCGGAGCTGCAACACCAAGGCGTCTCTGTCCCAATCGAAGCACCATTTCTTAGTCTCTGCATCGCGGTGAGCTCTGATTGGCAGCTGATTGGCCACTATGATTCGCCGTTCTTGAGTCACCGACGAAATCACATCGTCGGAGTTTTCATCGCCATTGTTGTGATCATCAAAGTCCGATAGAATACCCGGAACATTCATGACCCTGGGTATTCGGGTCCGATCGACTCTGGAGTAATCGTCGAGGTTTAAGAGATTGAAACACGATCTAGACAGCATAATGATTCGAAACAATCCAAACCCAGATGATTTTTCAGCGCGAAAAACAAAAATGGAGCCAGAAATGGATGTAAAAATAACGAAAACGAAAAGGTTCTTTTATTTTTGGATCGATTGGTGTGGGTTTTTGTGTGTGTGTGTGTGTGTGTGTGTTTGTGTGTGTATGGGTGGGTGGGTTGATTGTTGTGGATTATCGGTGGGTGTTACAAACAACAAGCATGTACTTCATGAATGTGTGTTTGGGTATATAGAAAATTCATGAGAAATGAGAATGGAAAATCTTTATTTTGTGTATATAAGGAAGGTGGTGGAGAGGATAAGAACGAAGACGAGACCGACTTGGATACACGGGTTTACGTGATGGGTGGGATTGGACGGTCAGGATTGACCCGCTTTGCAAACGTGGTGATAATCATCATCAATGTGGTCTTGCTTTATTTCTTCTACTTCTCTAACTGTAACCGTCCTCCACTCTCTCTCTCTCCATATTTATGATAAATCTTTTCTCTCTCTATATATAATATTGTCTTAATCTTTCTCTCTCCGTAATATAATATATTATGTTACCGTATAAGTTTATCCGTATATATATCTACCTATGTTATGGTATGTGAATATTGTATACATCTTTATCCATATATTATCTGCATTGTTACTATGTTTATCCTTTAAAATAATTAAATATGCATAATGTCTATCACATCTCTTTAACGTGGTCTTTTCACGCGGACCTATTATTATTTTTAGGCTTAATTTCAATAAACCCCCTTCTATTATTAAAATTAATCAATTAATCCTCATTATATCCGAATTGTCTCATATATTTTTTAATTTAATCAATTAACTTCTTCTATATCCGAATTGCCTCCAATACTTTTCAATTTCAATCACATTGTCAATTTCAATCACATTGTCCTCCACTCTCACATTTCATCAAAACATATATATATATTTCAAAATAAATATATAAAATTCAAAACAAATATATAAATTTCAAAAAATATATATACATTTCGAAAATAATATATAAATTTCAAAAAAATATATATCTGTCAAAAAAGTATATAAAATTTGAAATATATATATTTCAAATATATATATAAAATTCGAAAACAATATATAAATTTTGAAATATATATATAAATTTCAAAAAATATATATAAATTTTGAAAAATATATATAAATTTTGAAAATAATATATAAATTCAAAAATATATATATTTCAAAATATATATATAAATTTTGAAGAAAATATATTTTTCGAAATATATATAAATTTCGAAAAACAACCTAGTCCTATATATTTTTTCAAAATATATATATTTTTTGAAATTTATATTGTTTTTCTAAAAAAATATATTGTTTTAGAAATTTATATATTTTTTCGAAATTATTATTTTTTTTGAAATTTATATATATTTTTCTGAATTTATATATATTTTTTGATATATATATATTTCAAAATTAATATATGTTTTTAAAAAAAATTATATTTTTTCCAAATTTTTAAATATTTTCAAAATTTATATATATTGTTTCCAAATTTTTAAATATTTTCAAAATTTATATATATTTTTGAAATATATATATATTTTTCGAATTTTATATATATATTTCAAAATTTATACATTTTTTTCGAAATATAAATATTGTTTTCGAAATTTTTATATTTTTTTAGAAATTTATATATATTTTTCAAATTTTATATATTTATTTCAAAATATATTTATTTATTTCGAAATACATATATATATTTTGATGAAATGTGAGGGTGAGGAGCAATGTGATTGAAATTAAAAAATATAGGCGGTAATCCGGACATAAGAGGGATTAGTTGATTAAATTAAAAAATATAGGGAATAATTCGAACATAATGAGGGTTAATCGATTAATTTCAATAATTATAAAAAAATTATTAAAATTAACCCTTATTTTTAATTTATTTCAGCTACCGACCGGCAGTAGCCAATTTGTTATCCAAAATATAGAAGAAGTTACAATTTTCTAATAGGTGTTATATTAAACACAAGTGCAACATTGTGCCATTAATTTTTTTTTTCTTTCCTCATGTATGGTAGTGTGGCCCACTTGGAATATCTCATAATTACAAATATGATTTTTCAAGTCTTAAAAAAAATTTGTTTCAAAAAAATTCAAACTCTAAACCTCTAAATGGTGAGTTGTGAGTACTCTGCTACACGCTATTAGGTTATGTTCGTGTTGACTATCTAATTTAGTAAGAGGGATGCAATGTGCTATGCAGGGATGGGATCATAAGTCTTATCCCCGCCCAATCCCGATCCCCATTTGACTTAACTAAGTATTCTTGTTCCCGTTCCAAAAGTATCATTAAATGGAGAGAAGCAGGATCATGTAGGGTGAGATCGATTTATGACTGTGAAAGTAAGTTATCCTTCGTATACAAATGACATTAAATTTTTTTTTTAGTTGGAACGAGACTTTTGATATTATCATATGGGTATCAAAATTGTATATATATATATATATATATATATATATCTACAATAATTTAATACAATTTTTTTTTATTTAATACATGTTGATAATAGTGAATATACAAATACAGCATAGGGACTAAAGTGTACTTTCACTATAAAAGAGCTGAGAAGAGCGGGGTCACCTTTCTTCACAAAATAAAAATAAAACAGCTCAATAAAACTTCTTTTATGATAATTGAAGTCTAAGAGCATCAGGTATGGGGCTAGCTGTTTGGATGGCTATGCCCCAACCATTTGGCCAATCACGTCACCAATGGTGTTGATGTGGCCAGTTACCCTATTTGGCCAGCTTTAGCACCACGATAGGGTGCTAGCGGGCCTGACCAAAGTATTATTTTAATAAATTTAAAAAACTGTATAAAATTCATATTTGTGTTACATTTTGAAATAATATTTCTTAATGATTTTATTCTCAACGGTTATATTTTAATTGCTATATTCTCAACGGCTATATTTTTTTAGGGTAATTTGCATTGACACCTTCTGAGGTTTTAGTCAATTGAAGGTAAATGTCGGTCAACACACTTTTTTACAGAGACACCCCCTGAGGTTTGCAAAGTGTTGCAATGACACCCCTTAGAAGCATGAAAAGACTTAAATATCATTAATTATGTTAATTTACATGCCTAAACCCTACATTTTATCTTCTTTTTTTATTTACTCTTATTACTTATTTAAATAATTATACATATTTATTTATTTATTTATTTTATATTTATACTTAAATGTTACAATTTTTTATATATATTTCTACTAAAATTCTTACTAATTCAGATTTAATAGTAAATATAATTATATTTTCAAATTTCCCAAAAATTGTTGATTGGCAATAGAATATATATATATTTTTTCATATGTTCATCAAAATCTATGTAATACTTATAATAGTTATTAGTTAGAACATTTTATTATTGATGAAATATTTTTAGTAGTAAAATTTGTTTTTGAATAGATTTTTCAGTATATTTTAGATTTTTTGAATTTTTGTATTTAAAATAGAATTATATTTATACATCTTATTTATTTATTATAGATTTGTTTTATAATAATGGTGTGGTGATAAGGGTGGTTGGTGTAGGATTTAGGCATTGGGATAACTTAGACATTTTACATGAAAATTAACATAATCAAGGGTATTTAAGTCATTTAATGCCTTCAAGATGTGTCATTGAAACACTTTGAAAATCTCAATGGGTGTCTTTATAAAAACGTGCGTTAACCGACATCTACCTGCAATTGATCAAAACTTTAGGGAGTGTCATTGTAAATTATCCTTTTTTATGACTAAGTAACATATCTTTATTTAATTTGATTAACAAATATGTTCACTAAACAAAATTTTAGAATATGAAATTTTTTCTAGATGAATAAAAATATTAAAGATCATTAGTTTTTTGAGTTAATTTTTTGGCAATTGTATTTTGTGGTGCAATGATTCATACTTCTGTTGGAGAAGCATTATGTTTGTTTCAAACTCCATTTGAGTCATCCTTTCTTCTTTTGATTGTATCTCCATTTGTTCAGATTGTTGTATACTAATCCGATATTCTTCAGCCTCAGATTCAATGATTACGCTGCCCTATTCTGCTACAACTTTGATTTCTTTAGGCAAGTTTTGGCTGACAATGCAAGCGATGCATGTTTTTCCTATTATTCTTCATTATTATACGTCTAGCGGGGTAAGAGTTATCTGAACCTTCAGTATATAATGGTGGGTCGTTATCGCCAACATTTATCGATCATGGAGTTGATACACCAAGAGTCGAAGAACTTGGTGTTGTTGGTATCGATTCGGAAAAAATTTCAGACTCATTAATATCCAAATCGATAACACCTCTCTTTCTTGTGTGTTGAGTTGAATTTTGCTTAAGATTGCAATGAATGTGCCATTTTTTTGTTTCTTGAAGCACATTTCAACAATGCTCAAATTTAAATTGGTGATGTTCTTGTAGTTTATATAACTTTTTGGCAATTTCAATCTACAATTTATGAAAAAATAAATTCAACTTAGAAAGTTTAAAAAATATTAAATAACTACTATGAATATGATTCTAATATAGTGTACAGTCAAAATTTGAAGTATTTTATCTGGTGTGCAAAGTTTTTTTTCTTCTGCTTGAGCATTTTGAAATCTTCTTATGTACTATTTAGAATTGGCCACATGTTGTACTTATTAAAGATGTGATGTGTTTGTGTCATTTAAAATTCAAAGTTATGCAAGTCCTTTGCCCCTTATATTTTTTTATATGTAAATCTAACATCACTTATCAATGTACTTTAGGTTATCGAACCCAAGGGACTAAGTCATATTCTGAACTCTCGCAAAGTAATTTTCTTAAATTGCTATGAAAGTATGATTTGTGGTTTGTGATTTCTTAACTAATAAAGCAAGTAAAGATAGATTAAGATAAGAACAGTAGAGATAAAAACTAGGTTTTCCTTACTCCAACACTAACTGCATAATATAGCTATCTACTTTATCAATTGCAAGAGGGCGATCCATCACTGTGAATTAGACTGTACCGCAAATAGTCGAATACATCCCAAAAAGGATACCGTCCACCAGATTCACTACAACTCATCTCTGGACAGAGTGCGATTAATGTATGTTATTTACTTTACTTTAATCTACTCCTACAACATGAAATTAAACTAAAGCATGCCAATATCACCTCGACGAGGCATGACCTGTGTAAATCTAGGGTTTCGGGTGTTAAGCACAATTGTAATAAAATCATGATATGTTGGAGAACATCAGATAAACATGATTAATTGAGATAATGCATTAATTCAATCTAAGACAAGAATATAATTAATATAAAGCCCCTTATCATAAATAACTATGGTCTCTGATCTACACAATCATCACATATGTGGTCTTCAGTTTCCCCTCATTACAATTGAAATAAATAAATAACTACATTACTTGGCTAGGATTTTGCTAGAAAACCCTAAATACCGGTTTAGTTGCTCAAAGTGGAAGGAGACTGCATCGTTGATATAGAAACGCCATCCATGATCTTCTGTTTCGGATCTCTAGGTCTTGAATGAATCCCTTCTTCAAAAGATGTAAATCTCCAGAGATAGTGCTTTTAAAATTATGTATTTATAAGCTCCTCAGGTCTGGTCCAGACCTTAGTATTTATAGAAGAAGTTGAGAAGAATCCTGTTGTATTAGACTTATCCCGCTTGGAGTAGGATTCCTTTTTGCTATGTTATCTTCAATTCTAAGTCAAACCCTTTTAATCTTATGTAAATACACCTTATACATGTGCTTGGAAGTGTTAAAGTCAAACAAAAAGTCATCCGGGTCAAGCTGAGATTTTTGGCCGAATCTGCAGTTTTCAATTTTTTTCCTACAGACATGTTTCATTCTTTTGATCATAAGTTGAGCTACACAACTCTGATGGAGGCACACTTTAGCTTGTTGGAAAGATGACTTCAAGATATTGCATTTAGACTCAAGAATCACTCAATTTTAACATGTTTTGATCGATCTATGTCTATCTGAAGTTGGCAAAATTTCTAGACCTACGATTGACCCATAAGCTTAAGCGTAGGGTTTCCTATTCTTGAGCGTAGCTTGGCCTACGCTTGAGCGTAGATATAAATCCTTATGCGTAGTTTTGATGATTCTAACCACTTTTTGTTTATTGTCTGCGTAGCTCATGCGTAGGAAAAATATGAAAATAACTTTTTCCAATTCTTCCTCTGTTCGTACCCCCTCGAATCCGTTAGTATGTTTCCTGAAGTTTTGGCTTCAAAAAATATCATTTTTGCCTTCTGGGAGACACTTTTTGCTTGAAAACTCTTTTTTTTTTCTCTTTTTGGATAGACACAAGCACATCATTGGTTAATTCACAAAAGTTAGCTTATTTATTCATTAAGCTCCTGAAACACGCTTAAACATGCAACCGCATAAAAACACCAAGTAACGGAATGATAAAACATAACAATAATGTGTTATGGGTCTAGAATGGACAACATTCGACACCTATCCTCCAACATCACTCATCAATGTGTTTTAGGTAGAGCTAGAAAAATGAGACATGACATGATTTAAAAGGGTTAGGGTTGACCATAAAAGGATTGAAGCTGTATAAGGGTCGATCAAAACACGACACGAGAATATATGGGTCAACTCGAACACGACACGTTTGACACAATTATATTTATTTATATTTTTTTATTCTTCTTTAATTGGTCATGGGTTGAAATATATCAATAAACTATTACTAAATCGTGTCAAATTCAATTTAATTTTGTTGATAATAGGTTACATAGTTCGTTTTATGTTGGATTGTGTCAAATTTAATTTAATATATTCTAATAAATAGGCTAAATGGATTACATGGGTCGACATGTGGGTTGACACGGATAACATGTGGGTTAGGTTAAAGTTGAGCATATTTGACACGTATATTAACCAGGTCTTTTTCGACACGACACGAACACAACACGAACACGACCCATTGACACGAATTGTCAACCCTAGATTTAGGGAACATACATTTTGTCACCCACACTAATGATGTCGAATATACAAGATGGTTGATGTAGCGATGAGTTTCATTTAGTCATTATCTATAACGAGGTATTTTATGAGCCCACATCTACATTGGTTAGATGAATGATCTTATATGGAACTCATTTTATCTATAATAGGATTGGATCTAGGTATAAACATGTGTCATATTGAAAAGTCAAAGTTATGCACGTCTTTTGCACGCTAACATTGCATTGATACGTTAATCCAGTAACCACAAACCCGTTGTTTCATTAGCAGACACATTTTTTATCGGCCATTAATTTGTTATGGATGATATACAATTTGTCACCTATCGTGATAGGAGGGCACACTAGATAGTTGATGTGGCAACTGGCTTCATTAAATCGTTCTCTTTAGTGTGATGTTTTGTGGGTCCCAGATCTATAGTATCCACTTTATTTATAGCAAGATGAAATTAAACTAAATATAAACAAGTATCGTATTAAAAAAAATTAAATTATAGTGTCAACTATAAATATAATTTCAAATATATATTTTAGTTAAATTTTGAGAAGTAAGCAAAAGAGAAAATTAAAATTTGTATTTAATAAAACACGTGTCAATTTACCAACCACATGGGCTCAACTTAGCTGTGAATGGGATAAATAGAGATTAGTTGATACGTTACTTATCGCCCATTAGTGGCCCATATAGAACATAAAATTTGTCACCCACCCCGATGATATGGGAGACATGGGGTGGTTGACATGGCAACCGACTTCATTAAGTCTTATCCACACTGAGGTATTTTTGTAGACTCCAGATTTACATAGGATGTATGGATGATCTTTATGTGGGACCCTTTATTTGTATAGTAGGATAAAATTTAATGAATATAAGCATGCGCCGAATTAAATTTTTAAAATGTTATGCCGAATATAATTCGTTTAGAACTAGACATGTGTTGCTTTTACCAAAGAAAGGTGATTTGTCATTCTTCTTTAAAGGCTAAAGTTATGCAAGTTATTTGTTAGCTGACATTGCGTTGATATGCAAATCTAAAGGCCCCAATCACGTCAAATTATTAGTCGATACATTACTCGTCACCCAAAAGCGGTCCATAATGTATTTCGTCACCCGTGTCGATGATGTCCCGATGATGTGGACATACAAGGTGATTGACGTAAGATTCAACTTCATTAGGTAGTTATCCACAAAGAGGTATTTGTGGGCCCCAAAACTACGTAGTTAGATAAATGATCTTTTATTTAAAATTCATTTTATCTATAGTAAGATTAACTCTTATTAAGTATAATATATTTTAATTATGCTCAAAGTTTGTCTTTTTTTTTTTTTCGTGTATCTTATATTAATAATTCTAGTTTTGAATACTCATCATAAATACAATGTATAAAGAAATTAATTATTTTTGAACTATGATTTTTGTATTTTAATTTTAGGGTGATATCATTTGTTTTAAAAGTTTAAAAAATATTTAAAATTAATAAATATATAAATAAAATTCTTATTAATTATGTTAAAAGGTTGGATATGTTTGTGTTCTTTTGTGTCTCTCATATAAATATATAAATAATTATTTTAAAATTCATATTAATTATGATAGAAGATAATATATGTTTGTATTCTTTTGTGTCTCTGATACAAATCATAATTATAAATATTCATAGTAAATAAATTAAATATATAAGTAAGTATTTTAAATTATATATCTATATATTTTAGAATAGAATGATTAAAAAAATTTAAATTATGTATAGAAATAATACGGACCTTTTATACTTTTATAATAGTATAGATATAAATATAGATATACATACATATATACATTTATTGATTACCTCATATTAATCACCTCAATCGTTACACCTTGAATTACATCCTCCTCTTTATTATAGAGAATTAAACTAAGTTGCGTTGTCAACTTATTTTTCAAGTCATAGGCTCAAGAATAGGATAGAGCTTAATCTCAATACATATAGTTGTAGTTCGATATTTCAATTATAATTACATGTTATTTGATTCTAATGAGTTTTTATCTGCTGATAAAACACTCAAGGATATCATTTTATAAAAAAATTGGATGATACAAATATATTGCTTGAAATTCCGAAAAACAAATGATGAATATATATATTATATATAGAAATAGCATATAGATAAGGACATAAGGTACGGCTAGGGACAATTTTTTAGGGTATATATTTAAATTGTCAGAGATAAAAAAAAGTAGTGTTTGCTCTATACACGCTTAAGCCAACTTGTTGATAATTTTGCTTTTATAAAGTACTAATAAAAGCAGACGTGTGCTTATATATAGAATTTTGAAAAAGGACTTTAGAATATCCAAATAACAGAACACGGAATAAAATAAAACTGACATGCAAGAGAAAATGGTATTAAAATAGCAACAATAATAATTGGTACACAAAGATTAAAGCAAATAATTGTTGGGAGTATGAAGAAAAAAAATTAACATACCTAATATTAGCGTTGCAAGATAATAGGTTGACCAATAAAATTATTTTAAAATTTTATGCTATTATTTGTTAAAAAAAATAGAAGTAAGAAAATTTCAAAAATAAAAGTACGAATATGTTCTAATAATAAATTTAAAGAACAGAAAAAGTAAATCATACGGTCATAACTGAGTGAAATAAGAAGAAAGTTTAAGTGGGAAAAAAGGAAAAAAAATTGAGAGAACTTTGAAAAACAAAATAGAAGGAAAAAAAATGTAAAATATCTAGAATGAATTAAAATAATAGAAAAATAAAATAAAACTAAACTATAAAGGTAAGGGTCCGTTTGGATACCCTGTTTTTTGTTTTTGTCTTTTTACTGTTCACAAGACTAAAAAAAAAAAACACGTTTGGCAAACGCGTTTACTTTTCACTGTTTTTTCCCCAAAAAAACTGTTTTCTGTGAATAGTGTGTAAAAGTGATGAAAACACTAAATATAACTTTTAGTTGTTTTTTGAGTTTTTCCACTGTTTAGGTGGTAAAAACAATGAAAATACCAAATTCATAAAATACAATTTTCACCAAATAAAAGTGGTGAAAACACCTTCATCCAAACGCTTTTTTGTTTTTAGTTTTTTCCTGAAAAAACAAAGACAAATACAAAAACAGTTTTTATATTTGAAGACAGAAAACGAATACAAAAAACAGGCTTTCCAAACGCACCCTAAGAGAAATATAGGATTTTAGGAAGGCAATTTCGAGATATTTGAGATTTTTTACCAAATTAATAATATAGGATAAATTTTAGGAAGTCAATTTCAAGATATTATATGCATGATATTCTTACCCAATCAATAATATAGGAGAAATTTTAGGAAGACAATTTCAAGAAATTATATGCAGGAGATTCTTACCAAATTAGTAACATATACATAAAAGAAAAAAATCTATTTATTAATAGAATGGAGAGATTTTTACGGGCCAATTTCAAGATATCATATGCAGTAAGGGAGAAAATATTGAACTTGGATTCTTTGCAGTCAAATTTCTAGCTAAACTTAAATCTAGGTGTATAAATATCCAAGTCTACCTTGTACAATTTGAAATGTTATGTATTTAAATTTTTTTAATTATGTTACCATTTATCACTATTAGATTGAGATTCTGGAAAATCTAAAGAGAGATTTAACGAAGAGGATCCTTGTTTGAAAAAATTAAAGGGACATTTAATTTTTTAATGACATTCAAATTATTTATCAAATATATTTAAGAAAAAATTATAAATTAAGGACCAAACTTAAACTTAATTGATAAATAAGACCATAAACTTTTGAAAAGATAAAAATAAATTAAATCACAATTTAATTGCTACCAAGTGACCATTTAATATAAATTTATTAAATTACCCTTTTTTTCTCCTGTGAAACAAAAACCCGTAAGTGCTTATGAAAGCCTATAGCGCTAAATTACCATTCTTCTCTCCTATGTGGATCAAAAACCCATAAATTTAGGTTTGGTCCCTAATTTATAATTTTTCTCATATTTAACTAAATAAATGCTTAATCAATTCAAATTTCAAATGCTGAATAGAATTATCAAAACAACACCTGTATTGCACACAAAATTAATTCCCATTCTCTATTTAATTAGGCTAATAGGAATTGTTCATTGATATCCTGGGAGACAACCTCCGAAGTCCAAATAAGTATTTATTTTTCCTGCTTACCTATTTTATTTTCATATGAAAGTAGTAATATGAATTGTTCCGGGATGCATATTGATATAGACCTTTCACTAATCCAAAATGAACTTCTCCTTCGAGACACCCCCTTGTATATAAATATAAAGGGTTAACTTTATTTACACATTTGAAGTTTGCTTTAATTTCAATCAGATTCTTTCAAATTTTAATATCTTTAATTATATCTTATTAAATTTGAGATTCTCATCATTTACATTCCTAATCACTTTTGAGACTAAAATGCCCTTACTTAAACACCCACTATCCCTATTCCCAAACACCCATTATCCCTATTCCTAAAAATATATATGTAATACAAAAAATATATATAAAATTTGAAATATATATAAAATTCAAAAAAATATATATAAAATTCGAAATATATATAAAATTCGAAATATATATAAAATTCAAATATATATATAAAATTCAAAAATAATATATAAAATTTGAAATATATATATATTATTTTATTTTTTCAAAAACATTTTTATATATATTTTATTTTTCCAAACCATC